>CAWUFW010004443.1:0-1200000 GCA_963921515.1 Calotriton arnoldi
CGACTCCCATCATGCTATTGCCTCCACCTCCCTTCCCAGCATGCCCATGCTTCCTTCCTTTTGACTCTGCTTCCCTGTGGGGTGGGCTGGCTGTGCTGACAGGATGGCTGGGAGTGTTGTCCTGGCAGTTGTTTGGCTAAGAGTCCCAAGAGTGTCCCTGTGCTTCACACAACATAACCCAGGGTGGTGGTGCTTTGTGGGATCTTGTGTTAGGATGGGGGGCATTGCATTCTACCAGGTGGGTTCTGTGGAGTTTGTGTTGGGGTGTGTGTGAGGGGAGGTGCTTGTGACTATGGTCAGTGCTGCAAGTCCCCCTTCCCACCCAGCTAGCCAGATATCCCACCATGGAACGTGCTTGCATTGCAGGGAGTGGAAGTTGTCTCTCATGATGTCAGTCAGTGGTGTCCTGCTGTTTGTTGGTGCACAGTTGCCAGCAGGGCCTCGTGCTCCCCACAGCAGTAGCCAGTGTCAGCCATCTTGTGAGTCCTTCTCCACTCCCTGTGATGTGAGCATGGTCAGGGTGGTGTTGATGGGACAGTTGTGGGGGTGACCAATATCAGTGACTACGTTTCCCATCATGCTATTGCCTCCTCCCCCCTTCCCAGCATGCCCATGCTTCCTTCCTTTTGACTCTGCTTCCCTGTGGGGTGGGCTGGCTGTGCTGACAGGATGGCTGGGAGTGTTGTCCTGGCAGTTGTTTGGCTAAGAGTCCCAAGAGTGTCCCTGTGCTTCACACAACATAACCCAGGGTGGTGGTTCTTTGTGGGATCTTGTGTTAGGATGGGGGCATTGCATTCTACCAGGTGGGTACTGTGGAGTTTGTGTTGGGGTGTGTGTGAGGGGAGGTGCTTGTGACTATGGTTAGTGCTGCAAGTCCTCCTTCCCACCCAGCCAGCCAGCCAGTTATCCCACCATGGAACGTGCTTGCATTGCAGGGAGTGTAAGTTGTCTCTCAGGATGTCAGTCAGTGGTGTCCTGCTGTTTGTTGGTGCACATTTGCCAGCAGGGCCTTGTGCTCCCCACAGCAGTAGCCAGTGTCAGCCATCTTGTGAGTCCTTCTCCACTCCCTGTGATGTGAGCATGGTTCGGGGTGGTGTTGATGGGACAGTTGTGGGGTGAGCTATGTCTGTGACTACGACTCCCATCATGCCATTGCCTCCACCCCACTTCCCAGCATTCCCATACTTACTTGCTTTTGTGTGGAGTTCAGTGTGTGTGGGTGTGAGAGCAATGGCAAGATGGCTGACAGTGGTGTCCTGCTGTTGGTTGGTGTGCAGTACCCAGCATGCCCTTGTGCTCCCCACGACACAGCAACAGTGTCAGACATCTTTGATGGGCCTTTCCACTCTCTCTGGGATGTGCATGCGTGAGTGTGAGCTTGCTGGGCCATGTGGTGGGGGATGTAGAGCTGTGACTACGACTCCCATCATGCTATTGCCTCCTCCCCCTTCCCAGCATGCCCATGCTTCCTTCCTTTTGACTCTGCTTCCCTGTGGGGTGAGCTGGCTGTGCTGACAGGATGGCTGGGAGTGTTGTCCTGGCAGTTGTTTGGCTAAGAGTCCCAAGAGTGTCCCTGTGCTTCACACAACATAACCCAGGGTGGTGGTGCTTTGTGGGATCTTGTGTTAGGATGGGGGCATTGCATTCTACCAGGTGGGTTCTGTGGAGTTTGTGTTGGGGTGTGTGTGAGGGGAGGTGCTTGTGACTATGGTCAGTGCTGCAAGTCCCCCTTCCCACCCAGCTAGCCAGATATCCCACCATGGAGCGTGCTTGCATTGCAGGGAGTGGAAGTTGTCTCTCAGGATGTCAGTCAGTGGTGTCCTGCTGTTTGTTGGTGCACAGTTGCCAGCAGGGCCTTGTGCTTCCCACAGCAGTAGCCACTGTCAGCCATCTTGTGAGTCCTTCTCCACTCCCTGTGATGTGCTTATGGTTCATGGTGGTGTTGATGGGACAGTTGTGGGGGGCAATATGTGTGACTGCGACTCCCATGATGCTATTGGCTACACTGACTTGGCCAGCATACACAGAATTCCTTCCTTTGAGTGGTCTTCACTGTGTGTTGGTGTTGTTGTGGTGGCTACATGTGTGGATGTGTTTGTTAGTTCTATTTGTGCCACTGCCTGGCTGTAGTTGTGGTTGTGTTTGTACATGTGTTGGCACAGTTGGATGTGACTTTTTGATGGCATGTGTTGTGTTTATCTGACTGACATACACATTTTGGGATGATTCTGTTCTAGTTGCTGTGTAATTGCTATGAGTGCATGGTTTGACTCTCCCCTTGACAGTGATGTGTGTGTTTTGTGGCAGTATATTGTGTACATTTGTTGTGTACTCACCAGGCTCTGGGATGTCCTCCTAGTCCATATACGCTCACTGGCGGAAGGATGGCCCGCACCTTCTCCTCCCAGGGCCTGAGGTATATTGGCTTGGCAGGAGGGCCACTGCCGGTGTGTTGGCTGTTGATGTAGTCTTGCTTCAGCAGTTTCCAGTACCCTCCTGCGCACGTCATACCACCTGTTCTGGATGTCGGTCTTTGTGCGCCGACATGGTGATTGGGCGTTCACCCTGTTGATGATCCTCTCCCACATCTTGGTTTTCTGCGACATGGGGGTCTGTTGGACCAATGTGCCAAACAGCTGTGGCTCTACCCTGCGGATCTCGTCTACCAGGACTTCCAATTCACAATCTAGGAACTTGTGATTCTTCTTGGGGGGCATGGTGATGGGTGGTGATGGTGAGTGATGTGTGTGTTGGTGTGCAGGTGAGGGTGTGTGAGTGTGTGTTTTGCTGGGTGTATGTGAGGTAGGTATTTGTTGGTGTGCTGATGGTGTGTGGCTTGTGTGAGGGATGAGCTGTGGGTGTGTGGTTGCTTTCTCTTGGGTGCTGGCAGTGGAATGGCATTTGCAAAGGCTCATGGTAGTGATTTGTGTCCTTTATGTAGGTGGAGTTGTGGGTGTGTCTTTGTTCTCTGTCCCCACCTCCCCAGTATTTATTGGCTTGGTAATTGCTTGTTTGGCCTTTTTTGGGTGATTTTTCCTTTGTGCTGTTTGTGTATGTTGGAAACGTTCTTGTGACCGAGTCGGACCCTGCATTGGTCTCGTACGGTGTTCTCCGTTTCGTTCACGCTGTGTTTGTGCAGTTTTCTATGCTGCATACGCGTCGATCGCGGTGTATTGTGTTGCTTCGGCTCGGTTTTGTATGCGTGTCGGTCGTACGGCTTGTCCTCCGTCCGACTCGCTCGTGGTTTTCGCGCCTTGCATCGTACTTTGCGGTTTGGAGTTAGCGTGTACGTTTCGGTCGGATTTGTTCCGGGTGCGTGTCGGTCGGTTGGATTCGCGTGTTTTTCCGGCCGGATTGCTGTTTTCCGTGCGGCTCGGTCGGTCGACTTGGTTTCGGTACGTGTCGGTTGGATTTTTCGCGCCTTGCATCGTACTTGGCGTGTCGTGCGCCACGGGTACGTGTCGGTCGGTATTTTTTCCGGATCCGAGTCGGTCGGTGCTTTTTCCGGCCCGAATCGGAATCGACCCCATTGTGTTAATGCATGTTAAAGTTTAAAAAAGCCCCAAAAAAATGCAAAAATACAACACGTCCCATACAAATCCATTGTTCCGAAAATCCAAATTACGTAAACCCTCAAAAACCCGAAAAAGATACAAAAATATAAAAAAACGCTCCAGGAAATACCGAAAAGTAAAAGAAACTGTGATAATAATATTAGTTTAACAAACTAATACACAGTTCTTTTATTAAAAAAAACACGTCTCTGTCTCCAACGTAAACTCGATTAAAATGAATCTGCAAAAAAGATTGAAAGCATACCCACCCACACAAATACACCCAAATACATTGATTAAATACAATAAAATGAATTTATAGCAACAAAACAACACATATTTACTCATATTAATGTCCGTCTACACTACACCTCAAACATTAACTCACGTCATCTCACTAAAATATAACTAACAACTACAGCACACCAAAAACGTAATAACCTAACTATAAATACAATATATAGGTCCTAACTACACTAAAACATAAGTATTAACTTAGAAAAATAAGTAACATTTCCCTTACCTTGCTCGACGCGACTTAGCTTCCAACCGCGAGCTTCTCCGACCCTCAATGACCCAAAATAACAGTACGCGGTTACAAAATAGTCCCTGTAAACTTAAAATGGCTGCCTAAATAAAGTTTAAAAAAGGAATAATGTTAAAAAAATCATTATAGCAAAGTATAAATTTCACATATATTTTTCTTATGTTGTACACAATTTTCTGTATATTTAAAAATTACTATATAATGTATTATACTTTGTAAACTTATAATAATACTTAATATAAAAATATATTTATTATTATTATATTTGTATATGTTTTTTTATAATGATAAAAATTATAAAAAATACATATTAATTATGTAAAATTGTTAAATAAAACTTACATGTTTAAAAAAAAAATCATTAATTACAACAATGTGATAATTAATATTATTAATATTTTATATGCTAATAATATTAATTAAAAATATATTTACATGTAATAAAGTGCTAATTATTTGTAAATGATAAACAATATTTACTACAACATTATAATGTTACAATATTAATTAATAAATAAACATACAATGCTTTACTTTCTGTATATATATACCAAAAATGGTTATATAATTTGTATACATATATTACAATGTTACAAATGTTGTAAAATAATGACATAACATTTTTTTCCCTTAAAAAATTGTATTATCGAATAAATGTATGTAAAATAATTTATGTTCCTTCAATAAAAATTGACAAATTTTATGTATATTTAATAATGTCTATTGCATTGTATAAATAAAAAATAAAAAAAGTCTCATTTATTTTTATATGTATATCTTATTATTAAATATTTTACTTAAATATATTAATTTGATAAATGTACCTTTTTAATTAGCATTTGTTTTTTTACTAGAAAATTATAAACTATACATCACTTACACAAGACAAAGGGGCCGATTCCGATCTCGGCCGGTAGGGCTCCGAATCGGATTCAGCTTAACCGGATCCGATTCGGAGCCCTATTTCCCGACCGGGCGAGCGAGTACGATGCATATTCGCTGACCGACTCGTCCGGGCGTCCTGACCGCTCCGACCGACTCGATCCCGGGTCGAACCGCACCGACCGACTCGCACGGACACGACTAGCACCGCACAATGGAGACGTTCCCCGGCCGGGTAAGTACCATGCGCGCCGCGAGCAGTCCGACCGAGCCGCGCACTCCGGCTCGAAAGAGCTGTCGGAGCCATACTTTGGGGGTCCGTGTCGGACCCCGCTGTACGCGTAGCCGCGCGAGTCGCACACAGGGGGGACCCATGGGTCCCCCCTACCTGTGCGTGTACGGCGCGAATCACTTCGCCACGTACACGCTGTAGGGGGCGCACTTGTCCGCATCGCACCCATTGAGTCAATGGGAGCCCGCGTACGCGTTGTACGACAGGCTCCCATTGACTTCAATGGGAGTCCGACCGACTCGAGTCTGATGGCATACGTGCGCATCGTACTCGTTCGGTCGGACTGCACGGGTCCGATTCGGTTGGAAATCTCTCCGGGTCCGGCTCGGTCTGTGAGATTTCCGGCCCGAATCGGAATCGGCCCCAAATTCATTTTCACTACACATAATAAAATACATTTATATTCCTTCACATATAAAAACACATACAGTAAGTTTCCTACAACTCTTTATATAAAATAAATAAATACACATCAAATAACATATTTGTTATATAAATATTTAATATTAATTATAAATAATTATAAAAATATATTTCTACATAAACAAACATCACCAACTATTCCCAATACATTTAAATAATATTCATTAAATGTGGTAAACTTAAACAATATATAATTTACTCTTCCCACTACACTTAAAATTTAGTAATAAAACATACAAAACATTAACCATATATAATTTACTATTCCCAATACAGTATACATTAAATAATAAATACTACTTTACATTGAACAAATTAAAATTACTATTCCCACTGCACTAATTAGTAATTCAGAGAAGTTGCTGGACACTAAACATATAACAATTACTATTCCCACTGCAGTAACTATTAATTCAGGGAAGATGCTGGACACTAAACATATAAAATTACTATTCCCACTCCAATAAAAATTAAATCAGGGAAGGTGCTGGACACTAAACATATAAAATTACTATTCCCACTCCAATAAAAATTTAAGTCAGGGAAGGTGCTGGACATTAAACATATATAAATTACTATTCCCACTTCAGTCAGTATTAACTCAGGGAAGGTGCTGGACATTAAACATATATAAATTACTATTCCCACTGCAGTGAGTATTAAGTCAGGGAAGATGCTGGACACTAAACATATAAAATTACTATTCCCACTCCAGTAAAAATTAAGGGGCCCATTACGATACCCGGCGTAAATAAATCCGCCAGGCATGGAAGCGGCAAAAATCCGCCCGCACACACCGCCTGAACACCGACCACGCCATTATGAGTACACAAACCGAAAACCGCCATCGGCGGAAAAATCACACAAAATACCGCCCGCCATCGTCCGAGTCTGAGTCAAACCGCCCGCCACGGACGGAAACACGCACAACAACACAAAACCGCCCGCCCACACGGCCGACACACCGCACGTGAAATTACGATCGCACCGCCATGAGCGCGGAAAAACAACAAATATACCGCCCGCCAGCGCAAACAACGCCGATGAGAATCGACACGGCAGAAGCCATGGCGCCAACGTACCTGCACAGAAACCATCCGCACACAAAACCAATAGCACACAACATGGCCAACAAGTCCACACAGCAAGGCACGCACAAATACACAAGCACAGTACACATCCCGAAAACACCCCCCCGGACAAACAAAAAATACAAAGGCCAGAACCCCAGACACAACACACCTGAAAACAACAGACCATGAGGACACACCCACATAGGTGAGTACAAAAGCAGCACTCCCACAGACCACAACCCCTTGCTACATTGCAAACCAGAGAGGAGAGGAGAGGACACAGTGACACAGCAAGGACAGCAGCACACCACAGAAACGCACACATCACAACCACCACCACCACCACCACCACCCCGGCACCACAAACCCCCTGCACATTACACAACACACACCGCACCAGCACCACAAACACCATGGCACCACAAAGGATGCCCAAGTTCACGCCCATGGAGCTGACGGTCATGGTCGACGAGATCATCAAGGTGTACCCACAAATCTATGGGAACATGGTCCAGCACACACCACTAGCCACCAGAAACAGAATGTGGAACCGGATCGTAGACCAGGTCAATGCAGTCGGGACCCTGCCCAGAAACAGAGTTGAAATTAACAAACGTTGGAATGACGTAAAGAGCCTGGTCAAGAAGAAGGAGGGCAAAAACAGAGAGCTGGCTGCCGTCACTGGCGGAGGGAATCCCGCGCTCTTTAAGACCTTCAAAGCGTGGGAGGAGAAGGTGCGAGTCGTAATCCATCCGGAGATCCTCGCCGGATTAGCAGGGGGAGTGGAGGCTGGTAAGTACAAACTAATGTATACCAGCACACCGCTATGTACTCACATGCGCAACTACCATGCCACAGCTCCCAGGGACAAACACCCCCATGTCCAGCACACAATACACAACACATCACACACACATGCAACAGACACTACCACACACAGCCCAAACCGAACAACTGTAAGATGCGTGGGGACATGTGTACACTAAGCCAGCCACGTAACCACCAACAGGTCCCCAAATATGCCAGAAGCGCCACAACGAGCACCCACCACACCCATGTGTCCGCCACAGCTGCACTAACCGACAAGTAACAGGTAAGTGGCAGGAACACAAAGTGCAGTGGGTGGGAGGGTGGACAGCCCAAGTACAACACACACCAGGCCCCAGTCCCACAGCACAGCAAGGAGGAGCATCCCCCACACCCCACAGCCACGTGTCAGCCACCGCAGTGCACAACGACAGCCGAAAGGCAGACATCACGGTCCACAGCAATCGGTGTCAGTGGGTGTACAGCCACCCCCACGACCCACTACACCCCCCACCCCCACAGACCTGCAACATGGAGCACCCCCGCTTAGAGCCATGTGGCATCCAGTACAGTGCACGCACGAACAACTTGCAGGTGGGAAACTGGACAGGGCTGGATTACTGGAGGCATGAGGACCATAACGCCACCAACACATGGGACATGTCACGTAGCAGACGAACACGCAGCACCGCCCACCGTCACGAACAAGTGAACAATGTGCACACGGACATGAACAACAGACTCACACCCCACATGACCCATCACAGACATAGCAACACCCAAGGAGCCACGTCTGCATGCACAAGCCACACTGAATATAGTCCCACACGGCAGCCACTGTGCAACTCATCACACACAACCGAAACACCATTGAAGTCCTGTCCATGTAGCCCCCACTGCCTGTCAACCCCACACCCCACAACTACGCCTATGTAAGACAAACAACACTAGACGCAACAGAGCGGAACAACATAAATGCACACGAACACCACTGAACCCATCAAACTCACAGACACACCATGCACATACAACATACCATCCATCCCATCCGTCAGCCCCAGTCTCATGAAAGGCATGTCATCCGCACAGCTGCCACACATACAGCAGTCACGCTAAGACACATGCCCATGACCAACCATGTGCCAGAAGTCAATTAAGCGCACGACACACTGTGAGCAACAACACACAACATGGGCCACACCCCCCGAGCACTGCAGTGATGCACATGGCACAGGGCAGCACGCACACCAAGGAGATGGGACAACTGCAATACGTTGGCTGGCACACAACTACTCACTCATAACGATGCGTCCAATGCCATGTCCAGTAATCACAACAGACAGCAAATATGCAGGGCATGTCAGGCATGCACACACCTCAGACCATGCACTGTCATGCTGCCACAACACATGTCACGTTCGGCACCCATGGCTCACAGCATGTACCCCAAAAGCATATCCCCTCCCAAATGCGAATCTGGGGCATGGCCCCCATGTTGCCATATGCGTTCCTAAGCTGTCCCATTTGAACACCAAAAGCAAAGTACAAACCAGACCCAGGATGGGCCAGGAGCCCGCATACACCAGAGTCACAATGAGTAGGGGCACAGCAACACACCCATCGGCATGGCCAATCCGTCCCATGCCACATGTGCACAGCACACAGTCCCATTGCCTAGCACACACAACTACAGATGCCACAGCCACACACTCGCCTCCGGGAAACCCATGTACGAGATTGCACGAACTGCCAATGTCAGACGACTAATACATACTTCGCCAGGTGCAACACAATAACAAATCTCATTCTCTCCACAGGTGACGAACTGCCGGATGCTGGGGATGGAGACAGCAGCCAGCACAGCCAGCCCACAAGCCCCCAACGAGGACACACGGATCTGGAGGATCTGTCCTCCTCTTCGGACACGGACCACCAAGCTGGCCCATCTGGCGTGGCAGGGCCCAGCCGCTCCCAGGACCCCTCCTACCCACCAACCCATCATCCAGGGATGCTGAACAGTCCCAGTCCCCTGCTGCCACTGTCGTTGCGGCCACACCCACGGTCATTGCGGCCACTACCACTGCCGCAACCGCCACCATCGCCGCACCGACCACCACCGCCTCCACCACCACGTCTTCGCTGGCACCAGCCCCAGCGCAGGTGGTGGCCCGGCCGACTGGATCCACCCTGGGAGCCACAGCGAGGACCGTGGTGTGCAATGTGGCTAGTGGGCAGGCCGGTGGCAGCAGGACTGGTAGGAGGAGCAGGGTCAGGGAAACGCCAGCCTCCCCTGGGAGCCATGCCCTGCCTCAAATGGCCAGAGTCCTTGGGGCCTATGAAGAGGCCCAAGGACAATGGGCCAGGGTCTGCTACTGACACGCGGGAGGTGCTGGGGGTGCTGAGGTCCATGGACGCCCATATGGGCCAATTCGTGTCCCGTATGGACCAACTCGTGGACCTCATGGGCCAGCTGGTGGTGGCGGTGGGGTCACAGGCAAGGCCAGCAACACCACCTCCGCCACCACCTGCTAGGGCGCAGGGTCGGGCAGCAGTGTCCACTTCCCCTGCGTCCACAGCCAGTGAGCACACCTCACCCACCACCAGCAGGTCGCCACCACACACCCCCTCCCAAACGTGGAAGGGGCCGTCCGAAGAGGAAACAGATCTCCCGGGAGGACTTCGCACGCTCCAGTCGCAAGTGAGGGCAGCCAGCCTTCCGCCAGCCTTCCTTGACCAGCCACTGCATTGACTTGCTCTACGATCCCACTCCACACAGCCAGCTGGATGGCATGTGTGTGTTGGACTATGGACATAGAACCAGTGGGTACACCCTGATCATCACGCAGCCATGACCGACAGCTCATTGTCACTGCACGCACCACTTTTGTCATCACCTTACACACAATCACATGTCACAGTTCGTAATAAATGCACCTTTTTCACTAACTGCTGTTTGTGCCCTGTGTTTTATTTGTACGGAATACAACGGCCACCTTGGGCGGAAAGGCACCTGATGCGTGGCATGGCAATGGAATCCGGAGGGCCTGTAGGGACCTAGGGGTGGGAGACAGAACAGGAGCACATTCAATGAGTGTGTCACACACCCATCACACAGTACATGTCAACAACTACAAGCAATGTACACACATCGCACAGAGCAATAGGGCACAATGCCACAGTCACCAACAGTGGCATACTACCCTGGCCATGGAGCGTTGACACACTGCACGCAGTGAACATACGGCCACCCTGACACAGCACACACACACCTGCACAGATACAGACACATCATCCATCGTACATGGACACTCACCGTCAAGTGATGTAGCGGGCGATGAGCTGCTGGCGCACATTCCCAGCTTCCTCCTCTCCGCTGTCCACCTCACTCGAGCTGTCCTGGTCTGCGGGCTGGGGCCCTGGTTGATCTCCGTCATCCACAATGAGGGGGATCTGCTTCCGAATGGCCAGATTGTGCAGCATGCAGCACGCCACCACTATCTGGCACACCTTCTGTGGGGAGTACGCCAGTGCACTCCCGGTGCGGTCCAGGCACCTGAACCTGGACTTGAGGAGGCCAAAGGTACGCTCGACCACACGTCTGGTCCTCCCATGTGCCTCATTGTATCGATCGTCTGCTGGGGTGCGAGGATTCCTCAATGGACTGAGCAGCCATGCCCCATTCGGATACGCAGAGTCACCTGGGTGTGAGGGACACAGAGAACCGTTGCTATTCCAACTGGACAGGGGACAGCATCGCACAACCAGCACGCTACACCACTCCACATACTCACCGACAATACAGCCACGATCCTGTTGCAGATTGGCCATCAGTCGTGGCAAGATGCTGTTGCGCATTATGTGTGCGTCATGTGCCGAGCCTGGAAACTTGGCACACACGTGGATGATCACCATGTCCGCAAGGCACACCACTTGCACATTCAGGGAGTGCGTGTGCTTCCTGTTGCGGTACAGGTGCTCAGTGGCCTGTGGTGGAACAAGGCCAACATGTGTGCAGTCAATGGCTCCCACGACGTGTGGGATTCTGCCAAGGGCATAGAATGCACCCTTCACTGCCGCCAATTCACGAGCCCTGGGGAATCTGATGTACCTGTTTCGGTACAGCATCATGGCTGCCAGTACATCCCTCAGCACCTTGCTGAACATGGGCTGGGACATCCCTCCTCCACTGCCCACTGTGTGCTGGAATGACCCAGTGGCGAAGAAATGCATGGCGGCCATCACCTTAGCCGTGGGGGTGACAGCAGTCGGATACACCCTGCGGGGACGGAGATGGGGCTCTAACATGGCACACAGTCGATGCAGAGTTGGCCTGTCCAGCCGAAACTTCCTGATTACCTCTGTATCGTCCATGTCCGCCAGCAATTGGTATGGGCGGTCAATGTTCGGTCTCCGCCTGGGTTAAATGGCAGAGGACACATGTCAAAGCAACACGGCACATAGCAATTTCGCATACACATCACTGACATGACTGAGCAAGCACATGAGCCACAGCCCAGCTGTCAAGCTGGGACGGCACGGCCACAATACACTTACACAGGTCTCCCAACAATGGCAATGGCAAGTGAGACATACCACTGCCATGTGCATGCACATGGGGATCTAGGCCCCAATGACTTGCGGGCGTGCTGATGGGGACTGACTGCATATTCGTCAAGCGGCAACGCCACGGCAACATGAGTGTCTGCTGAGCATGGAACTGCTTCCGAGGCTGGATGAGTATGGCACACGACGACGACGATGTGGGCACGGGCTGAGCGGCCAATACAAGTGGGACCTGTGGCACGAGGGGATATGAGACAGTAGTAGGTGTCAGCACTGCACCCTATGTACAGCACTGTACGGATCACAGCTCCCGAAACATTGACTGGTGTCCACATTGACAGCCCCATGCCAAGACTGCTGTGTGCTTGCAGTCACACGTCACAGGTGAGAGGTTACATTGCACGTGCCAGGTGGCAGACGTACATAGTGGGAGCTGGCATGTGTGTGCATGTGTCTCCTGTTCAGGATCCACCAGATGGGCGCTGACTCTGTACTGACCATTGGACACAGCATGTTCCGTGGAAGGCTTGTGTGTGTGGGATGGTGGCACTGGATGTGCCTCCGTTGGGTGGGGGGCCATGCACAGGGCGGGTACGTCGATGATTGCGCATTGTTGGTCACGGTGGGTGCACCAACTAAGATGTGTTGCCCTGTGTTCAATTCCTATGTCCGCATGATGATGGACTGTGGATGTGGGCAGACTACACATTGGTCGATGTGCTGTCTATATGCATGTGCCTTCACACCAGTTGGCGGGGGTATGCCCAGACGTGGGTCCCTTGCTCACTTTGCCACTGGATTCAAGCAAGCCTGGCTGATGACGGCTGAAATGCCAGAAACCGGTCCTAGGATGCTTGTTTCCGGTCCAGGGAAGACATGGCTTGGCAGTTCGGGCTGGACTGTTCCCATGAGGCACAGGGTCAGACTGATTTGCATATGGCCATGTCTGAACTGGGGTGGTGGAGTGAGCTAAAGAATGATGATGGATTCAACCCAGATCAGTTGACTGGGGGTGAGTGTTTGATTGGCTCAAACGTTCCGTCCATCATCCCCTTTTGATTCACACCAGGCACAGCTGCCCCTGCACATGTGACCCCTGCTGGACTCGCTGCTGGGTCTGTGGAGCTGATGCACCTTCTGCGCGTGGGGCGGACAGCTCTCCTCACTTCCCTCATTGCGCATGTCATGTCTTTGCCGCAGGTGACATGGATCATGGAGGGCCCACATGTACGCGTGGGTAGGCTACACATGATTGTTCACTGGTCGCCACCCCCAGTCAGTGTTTCGAATGGGAAGGTTGTCGTGCTGGTGGTATGTTCGATGTGGCGGATGGGCGGGCCTAGGTGCGGGCTTACATTCCGGACATGGGGGTAGTTGGATTGGCGACTAGTTGCAGTACACACGGGACACGTCTCTTCCTTTCCACATCTGGGTCATCCCTTGTACTAACTGACAGTGATACAGTCATCTTCGCCCCAGCCCTCATGTCCTCCCTCGCCCCCAATATGCATGCTCACCTGCGAGGCTAGCGCTTGCACAGGCAGCCCCAAGCTCGCACCAGAGAGGGCAAGGAGTGTATGTGTGGGTCCAGTTGCACGAGTGGGCTGTCTCAGGGTATGATGTGTGGCGGGACGCCGTCCACCTGCGTGGTGCCCCAAATGGAGACCCGGCCTGCATGGACTATGCATCACAGTCTTCGCCTTCCGGATCCGCCACCTGCGACACCCAGTGGCTGTGGCTGCCCTTACGGCCAGGCCACGTCCGTCTGTGGCTGTTGGCCCACACATTCACTCTTTGGCCTCTCTGGGGAGGGCTCGGGGTGGTGGCGCACGCGCTTGCACTTAGTCGCAATGGCATGTGTCGTGGTTGGTATGATGGGCAATGGATGGGATGGTGCGAGCCACCTCCCGTGACGTCAGTGCTGCTCGTGCTGTGGTGCGTCCCCTACACTTCCATTTGACTTGTGCCATGCTAGACGTTGAGGTTCTATTGCCTGCGTGATATGACCAGGAGGAGCGCGAGGAGACCTCTCACACACCATGCTCCACTGCCATCCCGTGCCCTGTATCGCCTGTGCGGATTGACTATGTTGGGGTTACACCTGGTCGACTGGGGCTGTGTGTGCCTTGTCAAGGGGCATGGCGGGCGCACAACAGGATCCAGCTTGTCCACAGAGGGTGGGCTGAGGTGCGCCTGGTACCGCTTTGTACGTGTGCCCGGCTGCTGTGCACACACGTGTTCACTCCCCCGACAGGTGTCCTCTCACAATGCCCAGGGAAGCGGTGGTGTACTGTTCATGACCCCTCCCAACACGGCGTGCTCCAACTTGGCATGTGCGCATCTACCCGTCGCACCCACCCACCTGAGCACTGCGTCCATACGACTTCACACGACACATGTGTGTCTTCCACAGTAGTGCTACTCATTTGCGTTGACATCCAATACCAGTGGACTACATGGTCATGTCACGACTGCCGTGTACTTCACATACTCTCATCCTCTCTCATTCGTACTTGTGAAATGAGTCAGCGGAGACAGTTTTGGTTTCAAACATTATATTGAGTCTTCTGTCCTCTGTGATGCAGTATAGTGGACACTACTGGCAGCGGAATACATGTTGAGGATATACTGAGCATGATTACAAATGGGATAGGGTGTGGGGTTACATCTGCTTGGCCAAGGCTGTGCTAATGTACATTTACGTATAGCTGCGGAGCTGCGGACTTTGACACAGACGGTATACATGTAGCCTACCAGACCGCTCGGCATCATGGGCACAGTCCATCTCAGTTCCATGTGACAGGTTTGCTGCGGTTGTTCCTCATGCACGCGTGCATGTGAGATGACATCAGGGCATGTGCTTGCGTGCATGCAGCGGCGTGCCACTTGTTGTTGCACTGTGGTGGTTACTGGACATGTCACAGTCACTGGGGTCGTGTTGTTGTTGTATGCACTTGTCGTCCATGCAAAGGTCCTGGTATGGGATTCCCGGGGCGGGGGTGGGAGGGGTGCAGCACCCACAGACTCCAGGCGACCTATTCATGTCCACTGAGCGGTGTGTGTGTCCATGTGCGCTGGATCCATGTCGTGTCCTGGTTGTTCGTGCAGTTCCGTCCATGTGGGTGCGATGCACAGAGCCCATGCCACTGCCTCCCACGATGCATGCGGTGTTCCTGGATGTGATGGGGAACAGTGTGCATGTCCCGGTCATATCCGATGTCATGGCGATGTCGTTGATGGTGTGGTTACAGTTGCCGGTCGTTTGGTATGGCTGTTGTGGTGGTGACTGGCCAGTCCGTGCGGAAGCTGAGCATGGGTGCGGGGTTGGACTTCATAGGTCACTCGGGAACCTGCGTTGTGGTCCGACGTATTTACAGGTTGTCAGGTATGCGATGCCGTCCAGCAGGGCTTCCATGTCATTGGTGGTGTACATGTTTGCCAGCCAATGAAGCGGATGGTGGCTGTCAAGGTGTTGTTCGTAGGTTGTCCCTTGGAGGACCATGATGGGGCATGCTGGGTGACATTCGATGTAGCTGTTCTCGATGATCCGTCGTGTGGAGGCACAGTGGTTCCATTTCAGTGCGGGTGCGATGTTGGCCACATACGCCATGCCCCCATAGGCAGAGCAGGCCCTGTCGTGTGCGTCCAGAGGGAGGAGTAGTGGTAGCAGGTCCGCCTTCAGACATGCCGGGTTGGAGAGGCATATCTCGACGGGATGCTGGTAGGGACACCTCCGACAGTAGAAGACGGGCATGACGCAGCTGAACAATGTGATGCGGTAAGTCAGTCGGTAACTTACGTTCAGCAGGGACAGGAGATCGCATCCCAATGTATGTATCGTGTTGGTTTTGTACAGCTTGAGCTGTTCGGCGTAGTTGGGTAGGTGTGTTGCGGTTGCCATTTCGCAGCGGTTCGTTGAGGTGGCGTACTCCGGCTGTGTGTGCAGTCTGCAATGTGCACGCTCCGGGGTTGCTGTGAGCTCTGTGTAGTCGTAGGGAGACAGGACTTGTGTTCTGTTGGCTTGTTTGGAGGACACGGGCCCTCTTCCCACATGCTTCTCAGACAGTTCAAGGTCAGTGCTGTGTGACTCCTTCCAATTAACTTGCATGTGGCCGACATGGGGGAGTGTTTTCTTCTTTCTTCCCCGTCCGTTGTGTGCTTCTGTGATATGCGCTATCTGCCCTGTGGTCGGTCTCCTCGGCATGCCTGTGTTGGTCTATTCTTGGACAATGGCTGTATTCACCGGCTTCTGTCGTAGGGCTGTGGTTTCGGAGTTGGAATGGAAGGTCATTCAGTGCTGTCTGCTCTCCCTTGTGTGGGCGGCAGCCTGCCTCTCCGCTCTGCGTTGGGCCTTGTGTGTGGATGTTATTCTTGGGCCACCTGTTGTCGGTCCCCGGGCTCTTTGGTGTTCCGTTTCATGTGTCTTGTTCATATGTGCAGGGTGGTATGGGTTTTTCAGTGTGGTACTGGCGTTCCTCTTCCCAAAGGGGCCCTGCTTCTCCTAGTTGGTGTTGCCGCCGCTGTGTGCTACGCCATGTTTGTTACACTGGGGTGTGTCCTGCAGTTGCGTGTCTCCACTGACATGTGTGCGTCGGTTGTGTGGCGTTGGGTGTTGTCCGTGAATTGGGCGTTGGGGACATGTCTGTGGCCGGCCTGTCACGTGTCATGTGCGTTCGGGGTGGGGCTGATGTGTGTGCTGCTTGGTTGTGTCCCTGTGTCTGTGTGCGACGCATGCATGGCGCTGCGGTTGGCCTCTGCGTTGTGCGCATGTGTGGCGGCGTCATCGGCGCTTTGGGGCCGTGACGGGGTGGTTGGTTCCTAGTCCCAGGTGGTGTGTACACATGTGTTCCGCGATGTTAGGATTTGGCCTGTGTGTCATATGTGGATGCAATGGTGGATGTGTAGTGTGCACGCGCTGGTGGGGGGTTGTCCGCTTTTCCGCCCTTGCACTGTGTGCGCTGTTTGCGTGCACTTGTTGTGTGTGTGCCTACCTGCGTCTCCGCGTGCACGTTGCGTCCTTGGTGGTGCATCAGCAGAAGCATGGGAAGGGCCTGCAGTGCTGGATTCATGCCCGGGGTGCCGCTTCTTCGTTGTCCGTGCTCTGCATCCGTGTTTCCGCCTCTCTTTCACGTGCGGTGTCTCTTTGCCGTGGGAGCCGTTTGTTTGCGGCATCGTAATTTATGCGCCGGGCGGGACGTGTTTCGTCGGACGGTGTGTGTCAGTTGTGATGCGCCGCTACGTGTGCGGGCGCACTTTGATGGCGGACGGTGTTGCTGGCTTGCCGGCGGTGTTTGGCCTGCTTTTCGCATCGTAATTGGGCGGGCGTGTGGACTGCTGCGTGCCGGCAGTAACTGGTGGTTTTTGCATCCGCCAGCACGGCGGTTGTGCTTCCGCCCGCCATCGTAATGTGCCCCTAAGTCAGGGAAGGTGCTGGACATTAAACATACATAAATTACTATTCCCACTACAGTAAGTATTAACTCAAGGAAGGTGCTGGACATTAAACATATATAAATTACTATTCCCACTACAGTAAATATTAACTCAGGGAAGGTGCTGGACACTAAACATATAAAATTACTATTCCCACTCCAGTCAAAATTAAGTCAAGGAAGGTGCTGGACACTAAACATATAACAATTACTATTCCCACTGCAGTAAGTATTAATTCAGGGAAGATGCTGGACACTAAACATATAAAATTACTATTCCCACTGCAATAAAAATTAAATCAGGGAAGGTGCTGGACACTAAACATATAAAATTACTATTCCCACTCCAATAAAAATTTAAGTCAGGGAAGGTGCTGGACATTAAACATATATAAATTACTATTCCCACTCCAGTAAGTATTAACTCAAGGAAGGTGCTGGACATTAAACATATATAAATTACTATTCCCACTCCAGTAAATATTAACTGAGGGAAGTTGCTGGACACTAAACATATAAAATTACAATTCCCACTTCAGTAAAAATTAAGTCAGGGAAGGTGCTGGACATTAAACATATATAAATTACTATTCCCACTCCAGTAAGTATTAACTCAAGGAAGGTGCTGGACAGTAAACATATATAAATTACTATTCCCACTACAGTAAATATTAACTCAGGGAAGGTGCTGGACACTAAACATATAAAATTACTATTCCCACTTCAGTCAAAATTAAGTCAGGGAAGGTGCTGGACATTAAACATATATAAATTACTATTCCCACTCCAGTAAGTATTAACTCAAGGAAGGTGCTGGACATTAAACATATATAAATTACTATTCCCACTCCAGTAAGTATTAACTCAAGGAAGGTGCTGGACATTGAACATATATAAATTACTATTCCCACTCCAGTAAATATTAACTCAGGGAAGGTGCTGGACACTAAACATATAAAATTACTATTCCCACTCCAGTCAAAATTAAGTCAGGGAATATGCTGGACACTAAACATATAAAATTACTATTCCCACTTGAGTCAAAATTAAGTCAGGGAAGGTGCTGGACATTAAACATATATAAATTAGTATTCCCACTGCAGTTAGTATTAACTCAAGTAAGGTGCTGGACATTAAACATATAAAATTACTATTCCCACTTCAGTCAAAATTAAGGGGCCCATTACGATGGCGGGCGGAAGCACAACCGCCGTGCTGGCGGATGCAAAAACCACCAGTTACCGCCGGCACGCAGCAGTCCACACGCCCGCCCAATTACGATGCGAAAAGTAGGCCAAACACCGCCGGCAAGCCAGCAACACCGTCCGCCATCAAAGTGCGCCCGTACACGTAGCGGCGCAGCACAACTGACACACACCGTCCGACGAAACACGTCCCGCCCGGCGCATAAATTACGATGCCGCAAACAAACGGCTCCCACGGCCAAGAGATACCGTACGACAAACCGAAGCGGTAACACGGACGCCGAGCACGGACAACGAAGAAGCGGCTCCCCGAGCATGAATCCAGCACTGCAGGCCCTCCCCATGCTCCTGCTGATGCACCACCAAGGACGCAACGTACCGCGGAGACGCAGGTAGGTACACACACAACAAGTGCACGCAAACAGCGCACACAGTGCAAGGGCGGAAAAAGCGGACAACCCCCCACCAGCGCGTGTACACTACACATCCACCATTGCATCCACATATGACACACAGGCCAAATCGTAACATCGCGTAACACATGTGTACACACCACCTGGGACTAGGAACCAACGACCCCGTCACGGCCCCAAAGCGGCGATGACGCCGCCACACATGCGCACAACGCAGAGGCCAACCGCAGCGCCATGCATGCGTCGCACACAGACACAGGGACACAACCAAGCAGCACACACATCAGCCCCACCCCGAACGCACATGACACGTGACAGGCCTGCCACAGACATTTCCCCAACGCCCAATTCACGGACAACACCCAACGCCACACAACCGACGCACACATGTCAGTGAAGTCACGCAACAGCAGGACACACCCCAGTGTAACAAACATGGCGAAGCACACAGCGGTGGCAACACCAACTAGGAGAAGCAGGGCCCCTTCGGGAAGAGGAACGCCAGTACCACACTGAAACACCCATACCACCATGCACATATGAACAAGACATATAAAACGGAACACCAAAGAGCCCGGGGACCGACAACAGGTGGCCCAAGAATAACATTCACACACAAGGCCCAACGCAGAGCGGAAAGGCAGCCTGCCGCCCACACAAGGGAGAGCAGACAGCACTGAATGACCTTCCATTCCAACTCCGAAACCACAGCCCTACGACAGAAGCCGGTGAATACAGCCATTGTCCAAGAATAGACCAACACAGGCATGCCGAGGAGACCGACCACAGGGCAGATAGCGCATATCACAGAAGCACACAACGGACGGGGAAGAAAGAAGAAAACACTCCCCCATGTCGGCCACATGCAAGTTAATTGGAAGGAGTCACACATCACTGACCTTGAACTGTCTGAGAAGCATGTGGGAAGAGGGCCCGTGTCCTCCAAACAAGCCAACAGAACACAAGTCCTGTCTCCCTACGACTACACAGAGCTCACAGCAACCTCGGAGCGTGCACATTGCAGACTGCACACACAGCCGGAGCACGCCACCACAACGCACCGCTGCGAAATGGCAACCGCAACACACCTACCCAACTACGCCGAACAGCTCAAGCTGTACAAAACCAACCTGTTTCATACATTGGGATGCGATCTCCTGTCCCTGCTGAACGTAAGTTACCGACTGACTTACCGCATCACATTGTTCAGCTGCGTCATGCCCGTCTTCTACTGTCGGAGGTGTCCCTACCAGCATCCCGTGGAGATATGCCTCTCCAACCCGGCATGTCTGAAGGCGGACCTGCTACCACTACTCCTCCCTCTGGACGCACACGACAGGGCCTGCTCTGCCTATGGGGGCATGGCGTATGTGGCCAACATCGCACCCGCACTGAAATGGGACCACTGTGCCTCCACACGACGGATAATCGAGAACAGCTACATCGAATGTCACCCAGCATGCCCCATCATGGTCCTCCAAGGGACAACTTACGAACAACACCTTGACAGCCACCATCCGCTACATTGGCTGGCAAACATGTACACCACCAATGACATGGAAGCCCTGCTGGACGGCATCGCATACCTGACAACCTGTCAATTCGTCGGACCACAACGCAGGTTCCCCGATTGACCTATGATGTCCAACCCCGCACCCATGCTTAGCTTCCGCACGGATCTGGCCAGTCACCACCACAACAGCCATACCAAACGACCGGCAACTGTAACCACACCATCAACGACATCGCCATGACATCGGATATGACCGGGACATGCACACTGTTCCCCATCACATCCAGGAACACCGCATGCATCGTGGGAGGCAGTGGCATGGGCTCTGTGTATCGCACCCACATGGACGGAACTGCACGAACAACCAGGACACGACATGGATCCAGCGCCCATGGACACACACACCGCTCAGTGGACATGAATAGGTCGCCTGGAGTCTGTGGGTGCTGCACCCCTCCCACCCCCGCCCGGGAATCCCATACCAGGACCTTTGCATGGACGACAAGTGCATACAACAACAACACGACCCCAGTGACTGTGACATGTCCAGTAACCACCACAGTGCAACAACAAGTGGCACGCCGCTGCATGCACGCAAGCACATGCCCTGATGTCATCTCACATGCACGCGTGCATGAGGAACAACCGCAGCAAACCTGTCACATGGAACTGAGATGGACTGTGCCCATGATGCCAAGCGGTCTGGTAGGCTACATGTATACCGTCTGTGTCAAAGTCCGCAGCTCCGCAGCTATACGTAAATGTACATTAGCACAGCCTTGGCCAAGCAGATGTGACTCTGAAGCCCACATCCCACATGCAACAGCCAATCACATGTAACCCCACACCCTATCCCATTTGCAATCATGCTCAGTATATCCTCAACATGTATTCCGCTGCCAGTAGTGTCCACTATACTGCATCACAGAGGACAGAAGACTCAATATAATGTTTGAAACCAAAACTGTCTCCGCTGACTCATTTCACAAGTACGAATGAGAGAGGATGAGAGTATGTGAAGTACACGGCAGTCGTGACATGACCATGTAGTCCACTGGTATTGGATGTCAACGCAAATGAGTAGCACTACTGTGGAAGACACACATGTGTCGTGTGAAGTCGTATGGACGCAGTGCTCAGGTGGGTGGGTGCGACGGGTAGATGCGCACATGCCAAGTTGGAGCACGCCGTGTTGGGAGGGGTCATGAACAGTACACCACCGCTTCCCTGGGCATTGTGAGAGGACACCTGTCGGGGGAGTGAACACGTGTGTGCACAGCAGCCGGGCACACGTACAAAGCGGTACCAGGCGCACCTCAGCCCACCCTCTGTGGACAAGCTGGATCCTGTTGTGCGCCCGCCATGCCCCTTGACAAGGCACACACAGCCCCAGTCGACCAGGTGTAACCCCAACATAGTCAATCCGCACAGGCGATACAGGGCACGGGATGGCAGTGGAGCATGGTGTGTGAGAGGTCTCCTCGCGCTCCTCCTGGTCATATCACGCAGGCAATAGAACCTCAACGTCTAGCATGGCACAAGTCAAATGGAAGTGTAGGGGGACGCACCACAGCACGAGCAGCACTGACGTCACGGGAGGTGGCTCGCACCATCCCATCCATTGCCCATCATACCAACCACGCCACATGCCATTGCGACTAAGTGCAAGCGCGTGCGCCACCACCCCCGAGCCCTCCCCAGAGAGGCCAAAGAGTGAATGTGTGGGCCATCAGCCACAGACGGACGCGGCCTGGCCGCAAGGGCAGCCACAGCCACTGGGTGTCGCAGGTGGCGGATCCGGAAGGCGAAGACTGTGATGCATAGTCCATGCAGGCCGGGTCTCCATTTGGGGCACCACGCAGGTGGACGGCGTCCCGCCACACATCATACCCTGAGACAGCCCACTCGTGCAACTGGACCCACACATACACTCCTTGCCCTCTCTGGTGCGAGCTTGGGGCTGCCTGTGCAGGCGCTAGCCTCGCAGGTGAGCATGCATATTGGGGGAGCGAGGGGAGAACATGAGGGCTGGGGCGAAGATGACTGTATCACTGTCAGTAAGTACAAGGGATGACCCAGATGTGGAAAGGAAGAGACGTGTCCCGTGTGTACTGCAACTAGTCGCCAATCCAACTACCCCCCATGTCCGGAATGTAAGCCCGCACCTAGGCCCGCCCATCCGCCACATCGAACATACCACCAGCACGACAACCTTCCCATTCGAAACACTGACTGGGGTTGGCGACCAGTGTACAATCATGTGTAGCCTACCCACGCGTACATGTGGGCCCTCCATGATCCATGTCACCTGCGGCAAAGTCATGACATGCGCAATGAGGGAAGTGAGGAGAGCTGTCCGCCCCACGCGCAGAAGGTGCATCAGCTCCACAGACCCAGCAGCGAGTCCAGCAGGGGTCACATGTGCAGGGGCAGCTGTGCCTGGTGTGAAGGCACATGCATATAGACAGCACATCGACCAATGTGTAGTCTGCCCACATCTACAGTCCATCATCATGCGGACATAGGAATTGAACACAGGGCAACACATCTTCAGTTGGTGCACCCACCGTGACCAACAATGCGCAATCATCGACGTACCCGCCCTGTGCATGGCCCCCACCCAACGGAGGCACATCCAGTGCCACCATCCCACACACACAAGCCTTCCACGGAACATGCTGTGTCCAATGGTCAGTACAGAGTCAGCGCCCATCTGGTGGATCCTGAACAGGAGACACATGCACACACATGCCAGCTCCCACTATGTACGTCTGCCACCTGGCACGTGCAATGTAACCTCTCACCTGTGACGTGTGACTGCAAGCACACAGCCGTCTTGGCATGGGGCTGTCAATGTGGACACCTGTCAATGTTTCGGGAGGTGTGATCCGTACAGTGCTGTACATAGGGTGCAGTGCTGACGCCTACTACTGTCTCATATCCCCTCGTGCCACAGGTCCCACTTGTTTTGGCCGCTCAGCCTGTGCCCACATCGTCGTCGTCGTGTGCCATACTCATCCAGCCGCGGAAGCAGTTCCATGCTCAGCAGACATTCATGTTGCCGTGGCGTTGCCGCTTGACGGATATGCAGTCAGTCCCCATCAGCACGCCCCGCAAGTCATTGGGGCCTAGATCCCCATGTGCATGCACATGGCAGTGGTTTGTATCACTAGCCATTGCCATTGTTGGGAGACCTGTGTAAGTGTATTGTGGCCGTGCCGTCCCAGCTTGACAGCTGGGCTGTGGCTCATGTGCTTGCTCAGTCATGTCAGTGATGTGTATGCGAAATTGCTATGTGTCGTGTTGCTTTGACATGTGTCCTCTGCCATTGTCCCTAGGCGGAGACCGAACATTGACCGCCCATACCAATTGCTGGCGGACATGGACGATACAGAGGTTATTAGGAAGTTTCGGCTGGACAGGCCAACCCTGCATCGACTGTGTGCCATGTTAGAACCCCATCTCCGTCCCCGCAGGGTGTATCCGACTGCTGTCACCCCCACGGCTAAGGTGATGGCCGCCATGCATTTCTTCGCCACTGGGTCATTCCAGCACACAGTGGGCATTGGAGGAGGGATGTCCCAGCCCATGTTCAGCAAGGTGCTGAGGGATGTACTGGCAGCCATGATGCTGTACCGAAACAGGTACATCCGCTTCCCCAGGGCTCGTGAATTGGCGGCAGTGAAGGGTGCATTCTATGCCCTTGGCAGAATCCCACACGTTGTTGGAGCCATTGACTGCACACATGTCGGCCTTGTTCCACCACAGGCCACTGAGCACCTGTACCGCAACAGGAAGCACACGCACTCCCTGAATGTGCAAGTGGTGTGCCTTGCGGACATGGTGATCACCCACGTGTGTGCAAAGTTCCCAGGCTCGGCCCATGACGCACACATAATGCGCAACAGCATCTTGCCACGACTGATGTCCAATATGCAACAGGATCGTGCCTGTATTGTCGGTGAGTATGTGGAGTGGTGTAGCGTGCTGGTTGTGCGATGCTGTCCCCTGTCCAGTTGGAATTGCAACGGTTCTCTGTGTCCCTCACACCCAGGTGACTCTGCGTACCCGAATGGGGCATGGCTGCTCAGTCCATTGAGGAATCCTCGCACCCCAGCAGACGATCGCTACAATGAGGCACATGGGAGGACCAGACGTGTGGTCGAGCGTACCTTTGGCCTCCTCAAGTCCAGGTTCAGGTGCCTGGACCGCACCGAGGGTGCGCTGGCGTACTCCCCACAGAAGGTGTGCCGGATAGTGGTGGCGTGCTGCATGCTGCACAATCTGGCCATTCGGAAGCAGATCCCCCTCATCGTGGATGACGGAGATCAACCAGGGCCCCAGCCCGCAGACCAGGACAGCTCGAGTGAGGAGGACAGCGGAGAGGAGGAAGCTGGTAATGTGCGGCAGCAGCTCATCGCCCGCTACTTCACTTGACGGTGAGTGTCCATGTACGACGGCTGATGTGGCTGTATCTGTGCAGGTGTGTGTGTGCTGTGTCAGGGTGGCCGTTTGTTCACTGCGTGCTGTGTGTCAACGCTCCATGGCCAGGGTAGTATGCCACTGTTGGTGGCTGTGGCATTGTGCCCTATTGCTCTGTGCGATGTGTGTACATTGCTTGTAGTTGTTGACATGTACTGTGTGATGGGTGTGTGACACACTCATTGAATGTGCTCCTGTTCTGTCTCCCACCCCTAGGTCCCTACAGGCCCTCCGGATTCAATTGCCATGCCACGCATCAGGTGCCTTTCCGCCCAAGGTGGCCGTTGTATTCCGTACAAATAAAACACAGGGCACAAACAGCAGTTAGTGTAAAAGGTGCATTTATTACAAACTGTGACATGTGATTGTGTGTAAGGTGATGACAAAAGTGGTGCGTGCAGTGACAATGAGCTGTCGGTCATGGCTGCGTGATGCTCAGGGTGTACCCACTGGTTCTATGTCCATAGTCCAACACACACATGCCATCCAGATGGCTGTGTGGAGTGGGATCGTAGTCCAAGTCAATGCAGTGGCTGGTCAAGGAAGGCTGGCGGAAGGCTGGCTGGCTGCCTCACTTGCGTTTGGAGCGTGCGAAGTCCTCCCGGGAGATCTGTTGTCACTTCGGACGGCCCCTTCCACGTTTGCGAGGGGGTGCCTGCTTGCGACATGCTGGTGGTTGAGGTGTGCTCACTGGCTGTGGACGCAGGGGAACTGGACACTGCTGCTCCACCCTGCGCCCCGGCAGGTGGTGGCGGAGGGGGAGCTGCTGTCCCTGGCTGTGACCTCACCGCCACCACCAGCTGGCCCATGAGGTCCACGAGTTGGCCCATACGGGCGTCCATGGACCTCAGCACCCCCAGCACCTCACGCGTGTCTGAAGCAGACCGGACCCATTGTCCTTGGGCCTCTTCATAGGCCCCAAGGACTCTGGCCATTTGAGGCAGGGCATGGCTCCCAGGGGAGGCTGGCGTTTCCCTGACCCTGCTCCTCCTACCAGTCCTGCTGCCACCGGCCTGCCCACTAGCCACATTGCTCACCACGGTCCTCGCTGTGGCTCCCAGGGTGGATCCAGTCGGCCGGGCCACCACCTGCGCTGGGGCTGGTGCCAGCGAAGACGTGGTGGTGGTGGCGGCGGTGGTGGTCGGTGCGGCGATGGTGGCGGTTGCGGCAGTGGTAGTGGCCACAATGACCGTGGGTGTGGCCGCAACGACAGTGGCAGCAGGGGGCTGGGAATGTTCAGCAGCCCTGGATGATGGGTTGGTGGGTAGGAGGGGTCCTGGGGAGCGGCTGGGCCCTGCCACACCAGATGGGCCTGCTTGGTGGTCCGTGTCCGAAGAGGAGGACAGATCCTCCAGATCCGTGTGTCCTCGTTGGGGGCTTGTAGGCTGGCTGTGCTGGCTGCTGGCTCCATCCCCAGCATCCAGCAGTTCGTCACCTGTGGAGAGAATGAGATTTGTTATTGTGTTGCACCTGGCGAAGTATGTATTTGTCGTCTGACATTAACAGTTCGTGCAATCTCGTACATGGGTTTCCCGGAGGCGTGTGTGTGGCTGTAGCATCTGTAGTTGTGTGTGCTTGGCAATGGGACTGTGTGCTGTGCACATGTGGCATGGGACGGATTGGCCATGCCGATGGGTGTGTTGCTGTGCCCCTACTTATTGTGACTCTGGTGTATGCGGGCTCCTGGCCCATCCTGGGTCTGGTTTGTACTTTGCTTTTGGTGTTCAGATGGGACGCTTAGGAACGCATATGGCAACATGGGGGCCATGCCCCAGATTCGCATTTGGGAGGGAATATGCTTTTGGGGTTCAAATGGAACGCTTAGGAACGCATATGGCAACATGGGGGCCATGCCCCAGATTCGCATTTGGGAGGGAATATGCTTTTGGGGTTCAAATGGAACGCTTAGGAACGCATATGGCAACATGGGGGCCATGCCCCAGATTCGCATTTGGGAGGGGATATGCTTTTGGGGTCCAAATGGAACGCTTAGGAACGCATATGGCAACATGGGGGCCATGCCCCAGATTCGCATTTGGGAGGGAATATGCTTTTGGGGTTCAAATGGAACGCTTAGGAACGCATATGGCAACATGGGGGCCATGCCCCAGATTCGCATTTGGGAGGGAATATGCTTTTGGGGTTCAAATGGAACGCTTAGGAACGCATATGGCAACATGGGGGCCATGCCCCAGATTCGCATTTGGGAGGGGATATGCTTTTGGGGTTCAAATGGAACGCTTAGGAACGCATATGGCAACATGGGGGCCATGCCCCAGATTCGCATTTGGGAGGGAATATGCTTTTGGGGTCCAAATGGAACGCTTAGGAACGCATATGGCAACATGGGGGCCATGCCCCAGATTCGCATTTGGGAGGGGATATGCTTTTGGGGTTCAAATGGAACGCTTAGGAACGCATATGGCAACATGGGGGCCATGCCCCAGATTCGCATTTGGGAGGGAATATGCTTTTGGGGTTCAAATGGAACGCTTAGGAACGCATATGGCAACATGGGGGCCATGCCCCAGATTCGCATTTGGGAGGGAATATGCTTTTGGGGTACATGCTGTGAGCCATGGGTGCCGAACGTGACATGTGTTGTGGCAGCATGACAGTGCATGGTTTGAGGTGTGTGCATGCTTGACATGGCCTGCATATTTGCTGTCTGTTGTGATTACTGGACATGGCATTGGACGCATCGTTATGAGTGAGTGATGGTTGTGTGCCAGCCAACGTATTGCAGTTGTCCCATCTCCTTGGTGTGCGTGCTGCCCTGTGCCATGTGCATCACTGCAGTGCTCGGGGGGTGTGGCCCATGTTGTGTGTTGTTGCTCACAGTGTGTCGTGCGCTTCATTGACTTCTGGCACATGGTTGGTCATGGGCATGTATCTTAGCGTGACTGCTGTATGTGTGGCAGCTGTGCGGATGACATGCCTTTCATGAGACTGGGGCTGACGGATGGGATGGATGGTATGTTGTATGTGCATGGTGTGTCTGTGTGTTTGATGGGTTCAGTGGTGTTCGTGTGCATTTATGTTGTTCCGCTCTGTTGCGTCTAGTGTTGTTTGTCTTACATAGGCGTAGTTGTGGGGTGTGTGGTTGACAGGCAGTAGGGGCTACATGGACAGGACTTCAATGGTGTTTCGGTTGTGTGTGATGAGTTGCACAGTGGCTGCCGTGTGGTACTATATTCAGTGTGGCTTGTGCATGCAGACGTGGCTCCTTGGGTGTTGCTATGTCTGTGATGGGTCATGTGGGGTGTGAGTCTGTTGTTCATGTCCGTGTGCACATTGTTCACTTGTTCGTGACGGTGGGCGGTGCTGCGTGTTCGTCTGCTACGTGACATGTCCCATGTGTTGGTCGTGTTACGGTCCTCATGCCTCCAGTAATCCAGCCCTGTCCAGTTTCCCACCTGCAAGTTGTTCGTGCGTGCACTGTACTGGATGCCACATGGCTCTAAGCGGGGGTGCTCCATGTTGCAGGTCTGTGGGGGTGGGGGGGTGTTGTGGGTCGTGGGGGTGGCTGGACACCCACTGACACCGATTGCTGTGGACCGTGATGTCTGCCTTTCGGCTGTCGTTGTGCACTGCGGTGGCTGACACGTGGCTGTGGGGTGTGGGGGATGCTCCTCCTTGCTGTGCTGTGGGACTAGGGGCCTGGTGTGTGTTGTACTTGGGCTGTCCACCGTCCCACCCACTGCACTTTGTGTTCCTGCCACTTACCTGTTACTTGTCGGTTAGTGCAGCTGTGGCGGACACATGGGTGTGGTGGGTGCTCGTTGTGGCGCTTCTGGCATATTTGGGGACCTGTTGGTGGTTACGTGGCTGGCTGAGTGTACACATGTCCCCACGTATGTTACAGTTGTTCGGTTTGGGCTGTGTGTGGTGGTGTCTGTTGCATGTGTGTGTGATGTGTTGTGTATTGTGTGCTGGACATGGGGGTGTTTGTCCCTGGGAGCTGTGGCATGGTGGTAGTGCATGTGAGTACATAGCGGTGTGCTGGTATACATTAGTTTGTACTTACCAGCCTCCACTCCCCCTGCTAATCCGGCGAGGATCTCCGGATGTATTATGACTCGCACCTTCTCCTCCCACGCTTTGAAGGTCTTGAAGAGCGCGGGATTCCCTCCGCCAGTGACGGCAGCCAGCTCTCTGTTTTTGCCCTCCTTCTTCTTGACCAGGCTCTTGACGTCATTCCAACGTTTGTTTATTTCTCCTCTGTTCCTGGGCAGGGTCCCGACTGCATTGACCTGGTCTACGATCCGGTTCCACATTCTGTTTCTGGTGGCTAGTGGTGTGTGCTGGACCATGTTCCCATAGATTTGTGGGTACACCTTGATGATCTCGTCGACCATGACCGTCAGCTCAATGGGCGTGTACTTGGGCATTCTTTGTGGTGCCATGGTGTTTGTGGTGCTGGTGCGGTGTGTGTTGTGTAATGTGCAGGGGGTTTGTGGTGCAGGTGTTTGGTGGTGGTGGTGGTGGTGGTTGTGATGTGTGCGTTTCTGTGGTGTGCTGCTGTCCTTGCTGTGTCACTGTGTCCTCTCCTCTCCTCTCTGGTTTGCAATGTTGCAAGGGGTTGTGGTCTGTGGGAGTGCTGCTTTTGTACTCACCTATGTGGGTGTGTCCTCATGGTCTGTTGTTTTCAGGTGTGTTGTGTCTGGGGTTCTGGCCTTTGTAGTTTTTGTTTGTCCGGGGGGTGTTTTCGGGATGTGTACTGTGCTTGTGTATTTGTGCGTGCCTTGCTGTGTGGACTTGTTGGCCATGTTGTGTGCTATTGGTTTTGTGAGCGGATGGTTTCTGTGCAGGTACGTGGGCGCCATGGCTTCTGCCGTGTCGATTCTCATCGGCGTTGTTTGCGCTGGCGGGCGGTATATTTGTGGTTTTCCCGCGCTCATGGCGGTGCGATCGTAATTTCACGTGCGGTGTGTCGGCCGTGAGGGCGGGCGGTTTTGTGTTGTCGTGCGTGTTTCCGTCCGTGGCGGGCGGCTTGACTCCGACTCGGACGTTGGCGGGCGGTATTTTGTGTGATTTTTCCGCCGATGGCGGTTTTCGGTTTGTGTAATCGTAATGGCGTGGTCGGTGTTCAGACAGTGTGTGCGGGCGGATTTTTGCCGCTTCCATGCCTGGCGGATTTTTTTACGCCGGGTATCGTAATGGGCCCCTAAGTCAGGGAAGGTGCTGGACATTAAACATATATAAATTAGTATTCCCACTGCAGTTAGTATTAACTCAAGTAAGGTGCTGGACATTAAACATATATAAATTACTATTCCCACTCCAGTAAATATTAACTCAGGGAAGGTGCTGGACATTAAACACATAAAAATTACTATTCCCACTACAGTAATTATGAAGTCAAGAACACGCTGGACACTAAATATATATGTTTTACAATATTAACAACTTTACCATTTTCCCCTAATAACCCAACATCCCAGTACTAAAAACAACTTACTATTTATATTTATAAATTACTTTATTTCTTCTAATTATTTGCAATTTTTTAAATTTCTACTTAATAAATATTTTTGAAATATTATTTAAATAACACTTCCCACCCTTATCCCCTAATAACGAAACATCACCTCCTAAAACAAAACATATATTTTAACTTTTTAATATAAATTTCGTTTTTTAAATTATTTTCTAATTTCTAAAATTTTTAAATTCATATCTAAATTTACACTGATATCTTTAAAATACTCCACACCCTTATCCCCTAATAACCCAACATCCCACTACTAAAACAAAAAATATATTTTTATTTTTTTATATAAATTTCGTTTATTAAAATAATTTCGAATTTCTAAAATTTTTAAATTAATATCTAAATTTATACTGATATTTTTCAAATACTCCCCACCCTTATCCCCTAATAACCCAACATCCCGCTCCTAAAAGAAAACATATATTTTACATATTTAATATAAATTTCATTTTTTAAATTAATTTCGAATTTCTAAAAATTTTAAATTAATATCTAAATTTACACTAATATTTTTTAAATACTACCCACCCTTATAGCCTAATAACCCAACATCCCACTACTAAATGAAAAAATATATTTTAGATTTCTAATATAAATTTCGTTTTTTGAATTAATTTCGAATTTCAAAAAATTTCAATTTAAATATAAATTTACACTAATATTTTTAATTTACTCCCCACCCTTATCCCCTAATAACCCAACATCCCGCTCCTAAAAATAAACATATATTTTACACTTTTAATATAAATTTCTTTTTTTAAATTAATTTCTAATTTCTAAAAATTTAAAATTAATATCTAAATTTACACTAATATTTTTAAAATACTCCCCACCCTTTACCCCTAATAACTAAACATCCCGCTCCTAAAACATATGTTACAATTTTTTTTATATACATTTTCACACTAATATTTAAAACAATTTTTATAATACAAAATTAATAACAATACATAATATTTAATTATTGACTAATAATTAATATTTTACAGTTTCTATATATTTTGTTCGATATTTTTTACAATACTAACAATTCGATATTATCTACTTACGATATTACTTATTCGATATTTTGTACTTCGATATTTTTTAAAGAAATAAAATAACGATATTTTTGATTGCGATATTCATGTAATCGACATTATCTAACATTCGATATTAAAACTTCGATATTACTACAATTCGATATTTATTATTCGATATAATGTCTAGTCACCATGTTCATGATATTAAAGCAAACATTGCCTGCAGCAAACTCAAATCAATGCAGTCTTCCATACCTTACAAAAAGCTTATACAGCATGTCTTTACAAGTTGAAAACTGTCCTAGTTTGCAAACATTGGAACATTTCTAGCTAACTAACTCACTAATGGGGGCCCCTTTTATTTTGGTACCAGGGGCCTATTTTCTGTCCCAGTCTGAGGCTGCAGGTTACGCAGGGCCACTGGCATTATGCAATTGTGAGGCGGCGGCGATTTTTGCATGATTATACATCTGCTGCATTTGCCACATAATCCATCATCTGCTGCACAATCTACAGATGATAACAAAAAAAGTTGTTTCTAGCTCAAACGGTTCAAAAGTTACTAAAAATGCAGCGACAAGTCTTGCAGGAAGTTGGAAGGCCCTTTGCAAAGCTGGAATAGTCAACTTTCTGTTTCCCACTGCTAATCCTGGGTTTGGGTGTTAAATTGGTACTAATGGGGTGCAACCAATGCACAAAGAGTGTTACCAAGTTTAAAAATGGCAAAAAAATGAAGTAATAGTATTTCAAAATGTGCCGCATTATGCCACATAATTTCCCTTTTCTTGCCACATAATTTGGTCGCCCTGCCACATAATTTAGCCCTCTCCAGCCGCATAATTCCAGTGGCCCTGATGTTAGGGTAATCCATGGCAGTGATTTTGTTCCTGTTTATATTTCCTATGTTTTACTTAATCTTGCATTGCCCAAGAGTGCTAGCTATTTCCAGCATGTGTGTTTCTGTATTTCATTTCACAGCATATTACTCTTGGATGATGCACACTTTGTACTGAGTCCCCTCCAGGTGTTTATAACAGACTACAGTTGAGCACTTTGGAGTTGAGGCTCTCACACTGTGCCTGTCTGTGGGTCAAATAGGTGTTCAGATTACATGATCATTCAATATATGGCCTCTCTGCAGAGCACAAAGAGAAATGGTCCTGCATTCCAGTTGTGATTTTATGCAAATGTGTGTGAAGGAGCTACTTATTGGTCAAAACAGTGACAAGGTGAAAGAAAAATAATTTATTGTTGTTACTTTTTAGCTTAAACAGCTAACAACAATTGACAAAACCAATACTCCTGGCTGTTTTTAGGTGTATGTCAGTTGTTGTGTTATATTTCTGGATTCAATTACAGAAAGCACAGAGAGGAACCAAAGTACCAGTCAGATGGAACACTATGGGAATCACAGAAATTTAAATTATGTGTTTAAGCTACGCCCTTAATTACATAGTCAATACCGCTTTTAGAGACCCACCCATTTTTTCAGCCCACTTAAAGCCCAGGGCTGGTGGAAAGGGAGACAGGGGAAGAGGAGAGATAGATGTAATGTGCAGAATTAATGCAAACAGGGTGGTAGAGAGATGAGGTTTAGGGAATTGCATGTAGAAGACAATGATGTAAGAGGAACAGAATCCACACAAAAAGGTAATTGGCAGGAGACTGGTGAACTTTGAAATGCAGAGGTCCCTAATAAAACATACAATAATTTGTGGTGTGCCGGGCAACTTTTACCCTTCCCAGTGGTTTTGGGTACTAACCCTCCCCAAGAATACTTTGAAAAGTGGCAGAAGATAGTATTTGTGTCTCAGATTCCATAAATATGTGAAGCTACATGTGTGATCTATTCTAACCAGTCTGCACCACTTTCCTGTGCCTCATTCCCATGTGAGAACTGCACTCCTGTCTTTTCCCTTCTTCCTTCTGTAATCCCCACTTTCCCATGTGCTCCATTTGACCCTTTCAATCAATACACTTTCCTGTCTGCAACATTCTCCCCCAGTAATCACCTCTCCATATTGTGTACTGTTCTCTACAGGGGCGGCTCCTCCACTAGGGCGGAGGAGCGTCGCCCCACTGCTCTTGTAGTGCGAGAAGCAGAAACATAAAATGGTAATAACTATCATTTTATGTTTCTGCTTCTCGCACTGCGAGAAAGCAGAAGGGTTTGGTTGGGGGGGCGGGCATGCTCTAGGGCAGGGGAGGAGTGGCTTGCCCACTCCTGAGGGTGCTGACTGTTTGGTCGACCCTCTGGGGCCACCCAAACCAGTCATGCGCACTCTGACCTTTCTCGGAACAATCCACTTGCCACCTATTTCTGTTAAGTACTAAACCTCTGGCTTGTGGATTTTATTGGGTCTCCGCTATTTAATCTTTATCATCCCCAGTTAGCCTTACTCAAACAGTCCTTTGGTTTCTTGCTGATATCTTGTGCATATTGATACCCAAACATGATTTCCCTCAGAGACAATCAGGTCTCTGCCAAAGAATATGTTTGTACGTGCATGCTAGCAGTTGATTTCTGAATGAAGACAAATTCATTAAAACCTTATAGTGACACATCAAGGGTTCTCATTTTTAAAGGATCTTATAGCATATGGTGTTCTCTTTGGTGGCTGATGGAAGTAGGTCTATCGCCCACATTGGCAGAGTCAGCAAAAAAATCTTGGATTCATTTTCCAGCATCCATGTTTCATCCACTTGCCTTTACTACATCCATAAGCAACAGAAAATCATTCCTTTTCTGCCCTCTCACTACGGTGAGGCTGTTGTACAGTCAATTATCTTCACACTAGATTATGCAAATGCCCGCTTTCTTGGGCTTCCTGCCTTTTTGCATTAAGCACCCTTCAATCATTCAGAACTGTGCTAGGCTCCTCATCTGAGATGGCTGCATCGCTATGCCATTTCTTCTCACCTTTCTGCTGTCTGCTGGTTTTTTGGTCTGAAACCCTCTATCTGCAAGTATAATCCATTTGTCATTGTGCACTGCATTAAAAAGGTTCTCTCTTTCTACAGCACTCCTCACGTTCATTCCAGAACCCCATACGCTGTGCCATCCAAACTCCTGTGCCATCCTAAAATTTAGATGGCCCTGATTGGAGGCAGATCCTTCTCCTTTCTAGTTGTGCAGGACTGGAACTATCTCACTCTTGAGCTATGGTGTAGCTCCAGTCTTTTGGAAAAGCCCTTAAAACTGTCCTTTCTCCACATTAGTAAAGTCTGCACCTCTCCTTTGGACATCTCTTAATGTCAGAATCAGAATGCCCGGTTAGCATATCATTTTCATTCATCCCATTCAATAGAATAACCAATAATTCATTTAAACTACATTTAAACTTCATTCAATCTACTTAATAGCGATTTAATATCTATGTACATTTTTAATAGGATTATTAATGTTATTTTAACCATTTTACTGATATACAAAGTAAGTAAGTAGCTTCTTGCAAAACAGCTTCATCAATGCCATATAAATAATGGGCAATTTATATTACTTCCTATGATGTCACTTCTTGTGAGGTTAAATCGTATGCAAATTATAGGGGCCTCGCATGTTCCTATTCTGACCGGGGCCCCACATATCCTAGGACCGGCCCTCCAATAAGGACCAATTCACAAACAGATTGCAAATCTGCAGCTGCAGGGGCATATGCCTGAGTACTGGACAGTTTACAGCTGTTTACATGACTTACAGAGTTGTGGTGTGAAAATGTATAGTATTCTGGTACCTTTGAGGCATTCATCTGTTTTTCCTACCCATTTTCCTCATTGTGGAAAATCTGTATGCTTAGGAAACTGAGATATGTCACTAAAATCAGTTTTTATCATTTTCTTAACATGCAAGACTTATCAATCTTCCCTTAATTCTAGGTCTCTGTGAAAATGGAGGATTTCAAGGCACTTCCACGCACTTAGGCTCTGATTATCCGGTGGCCGGATGTATGTGTGGGGATACTGTGTGGGCAGAAAGCAATCCAGCTAGAGTGAATATTTGCCCCCAGAATGGGGAATAACACGTGCACCCATAACTATTGCGTCCAAATTCACTTGTGGCGTCCCATTCTGGGGACAATTTGGCTTCCATCCATTTACCACCCGCTGTAGGTAGGTGGTAAATGGAATCACGGGGGCGGGTACCGGGCCGGAGGGTGGGGAGGACACCAGATGACAGCAGAGGCTGTGGGCAGGCTTCTCCCATGCTGCCCCTGGGACACAGGAGGGGACTGATTTGGGGGCTGTGACGAGTCTGCCCCTCATCTGATTTGTCCGATCGGTATAATTGGTCCAGAAGTCCAGTGTTCACACATTCGAGAACTCTAGGCGCAGAACCAGGGGGGCGGGTATAAGTAGCCCGGAGGGGTGGCCCACCTGGAAACACTGCTCTGCCCAACCTACAATCAGGCCCTTACAGCAGCACTTGTTTCTGGGTCATTAGAGCATGCAGTGTAGAAATGTATATACTTGTGGTAAAGAATTTACCCACAAAGTTGCAACTGTGTACGTGTTCAAATCATTTACATTAAAAAGTCCCTGACACTCCCTGTGGAACTGCTACTAGATGTCACTTACGACTGCAGACAAACCTGCACACTTGGCGGACTGCCTGTCCCTTGAAACCGACGTCTCAGCACCCAAACAAAAACACACGGATCTCCTCTTTTAGAAATACGATCAGGTGTTTCATTCACTTTTCCACTTTCTCAACACTTAAGTCTGACTTACGAACGGAAAGGGGTTTAACAACATCAGGAACAAAATGTATTGATTTACTTTATGTTTTGGAATCAACGTATCGAGGGTGGGAGCCTATGCCACAAATACAGAGAAGGGTGTGTAAAAAATGTTACTGCTTCCAGCCACAGAGCCCAACGTCTTCTGTCTTGAACGACTCTCCATTATTCCCATGGCTGGCTGTATCAGTGGTTTGAGGTATGGGCACACTTTAATGCGAGAATCGCCGTGCTAAGATGGGACAAAGTAATTCGTTTTTCTTCTGTTGATACCATGTTACCCTTTTATTAGTAATAGTGGCTATGATTGTGGCCTAAAATATTTGTTAAAATTCCCCTTGCCCTGTTTATCTCTTGTAGTTCAAAATATACTTCTTTATGCTTCACATAGATTGTATTATTTTCCTATTATTATTCTGGTGTTTGTTTCCGCTTCTTGTTCCGGCTGTTTTGTAAGAAACAAGATCATTCCTAACTGGTCGAGGAATACACCTATAATCTGCACATTGTTTCTTCTATGAATGTTCTTATCTTTGTCTATTCGCATTCACCCACTCTGTGGCCCCAACACTGTGCCAAGTATTGATCATTGGTACTGTGTGGGGTGTGTTCGCAATTAGCTCTCTTCACTATGACTGTCAACCACGCGCCGTTTTCGGGCCCATAATCTAACTTCCGAGTTATGCATCGGTTCAGTAGGACTACGAAGGTCACCTCCTGCCGATGTGATAGGGCAGGTCCTCGGAACAGGGGAATTGATGGGGCTTGGGGTTCTCAAGAACGACTACCTTTTTAGGTCTCGCCTGGCCATCCTTGCCAGGTTTAGTTCCTCTTAAACCAGTAGAGTTTGCTTTACATCTCAAGTAACAAGCATTGGCAAAGCCAATTGGTCTGCCATTAACCGCTGGCCTTTTGCCTTTGCCAGTACTTATTTTATTCGTGATTTTTTTTTTCCGAAGACATATATCATGTGAAAATAAGCACTGTCTAAAAGCCAATATGTACACTGCTTCATGTAAAAGCACATGTTACAGAAAGCCCTTTTTTCAATTTGGTGAAAACCCGTTCAGTAGTTTTGGAGTTATTAAAGAAAAAAGAAATATAGATATTTGGGCGGAGCCTAAGTACGGATCTCATGGTGAGATCTGATTGGCTGCCAGCACTTCAACCAGGTAGTGTTGGCAACCATCTTGGGACTTAGGACTTAGGCCGAGTCCCAAGAAAAAACATAGTGGGGAAATAAAAATCTCACAATTTTTATGTCTTGCTCGCCCTCTTCGCAGGTCCTAAATGTACTGAAGGGCAACATGTGGGCCTTGGGTAAAGGAAAGGCTGCTTGGTATTAGCAGCAGTGGTGCGAACCGAAACATGAGGTCACTGCTTAAAACTAGCTCCGATAGATCTCTCCACGATGAAGCAGCGGGACGAGGGGGTGTTCCGAACAGAGCCGTTACAGTGTCGGCTTAACATTCTTGATTTTGGGCAAATCACTTAATCTCGCTGTGCATACAAAAATGAACGTGTCCTTGCATAAAGTAACTGGTGCTAATGTAAAGCGCTTCAATACCTTCGGGTGTGTTGACGCTATGTAAAACTGCACAAAAAAAACTGAATCACAGTGTTAGGCTGGTTAAAAGTAGTGAACATGAGGAAATATACTGCATCGGCAGCCACATTAAAAGGACTAATTTTGCCATGTACACTGAGGGGCAGGCAGACCTTAATGACATCAAGCCTCAGCCTGGCTCCTTTGAAGAGAATATAAGTTAAGCAACAATGGCACACAGAAAGTGTTCCGATGGGAGAAATTGAAGAAATAGAGTCCCACCCTATGAATTGAAAAGGAACAAGGTGAGACACGAACAGTTCAATTATTTCATAGAGGAGAAATGTGGCTATGCAATTGCAACAGAAGACACTGGTACTTTAAAAGCTCTGACATGCCCTGTGATAACTCATACCTTATTCACTTAAGGTCTGATTTTCCAGCTATAAACACCATTGCCGAACAACCACATATGGTGTAAACACTGCACGTGTGCCAAGTAATAGCAGCCGTGCACACATGCTCCAATCAGCACTACAGCTATACACTTACATGACATTAAAAGGCAGAACACCACCACTCACTAGAATGAAACAAACTACAATGGGGGTTTAAAGCAGTAACTGGATCAGGGGAAGGGGTGATTTGTGGATGGGGCAAACACCGGGAGGTGCTAGGGAGCAAACAGAGATGGGAGGGAGGAGGTGGGGGAACCGGAAAGCAGTAATGAAGGAAAAACAGGGACGGGGCAGGTGGTGATCTGTGGATGGGGCATGAGGGTAGGTGGGAGGAGACGGAGCTGGTAAAAGCATGAGCACTGTGTAGAGTGCTGAAAATGAAAGAAAAAAAGTAGGCCCTAAAATGGCCGCAAAGATGGGAGCAGTGGATGTTTACAAGTACCTAGCCTATGCCCTGGTTGAGGTAGTTAAACACAAGAATAGGCATGACCATGCATGCAGGGACAAATGGTGACAAAGAATATGAGACAGACGATGAAGGGAGCAAATGGGAAGCCTGTGGGTGGGCTGAAGCCCACAGATTAAACACAACCAGCAGCGGTTGCTGTATGAGAGTGTTGGGGGTGGAGCCCCACTATTCTTGGAGGAAGGAGAAAGAGATTGGAAGACTGGTGTGAGGGGAGGCACTAGTACTGCCCAGTCTGGAAGTAGCATAGTGCAGAGCAGTGTACAAACACATGCTGCGCATGTGGTGTGGACAACTTTAATATCGCCCAAATACCGCAGGCGCAGTATGTGTCTGTGAGGCAGAGGTTAGGGCAGTCAGGTGCTGCCTAAAGCAACAGTTTTTCCAGGGCTTCGGTCGAGTAATCAGCTTGCCGGGATCTGTCACGAGTATATTCTTCCTGGAGCCCGCCTCCTCTGACTGGCTGACCCTTGATGCTGTCAGCCTATGAGAATAGGAGGCGAGATTTTGATGGGACAATGTATTTCACATGTCCCTTCGTAACTTTGCTGAAGTCTCTTGCCTCCTTTTTGCCATTCAGCTCTCTCTTCTCTGCAGCCCTTTGTCTTCTCTCTCAGGCTGGCCCATCAGCTCCTTATTCCCCCCTCCGGTCCCTAACATTTAACTTCGGGACCCTTTTCAGCTCACAACCCCTCTCCCCACTCTCCGACACAGCGTTCTTATTTGCACTGCTATCTTGGTGAGGCCTAGCACTGTGTGGCCAGCCTCACAGCAACATAAAAAAAACAGTAAGTCTCCTGGGTCATTAAATCCATGACCTCAAAGATCTTACCATATTTTTGTAAAGCACGCCTAGCTGGAGCTGTATGCTCTTCAGCTGGAGTGCAGGGCTCTCTTGTAGTTGTTTTCATTACTGTATTTTGGGGGCTGAAAAATGTCAAAAGAAAGACTCAGAGACATTTTGATGATTTTTATACAACTTTATTAAAAAATTTATAAGACAATCACTTTTATTAAACATTGCATTGTGTTCATTAGTGATATATACATTTGATTACAGTTATTGGTGCTATGTGATGATATGCTCACCCCTTCATAAAGACAATAGGCCCAGGTTTTATATTTTTTGTGTTGTGACTCTTTGAGAAAGTAAGTCTTCCTTACTTAAAATAGCACCTTTTATATAGTAACATAACATAGTCAGCCTGCGGCCAGGCCCTTCGCCCAACCCCACACCGCACATGTTTGAAAGCCATGTCTGGAGGGTTGGGTGCCAGCGAGGGGTTGGGTGAAGGCCAAGTCCTGCATCTGACTGCATGATGCGCACAGCTGAAGGCCATGCGGTTCGGGTGTAGGGCGCTCGCAGGAAGTTGGGTGAAGGGCCTGGCCACAGGACCCATGCCGCGTATGGTGATTGACATCTTACTCTACATCAAAAACCATAGAAATTCACTGGAAAAAACCCAAACATTATCGTTTGGAATTGCAATAATATGTCACTTTACATTTTTTTTTCAAAACTTACACATTCACTGTAAAATCAAAGGTTAAAGACGTGTTATAGTTAGGTGAAAATGTCAGTTAAAACATAACCGTTTTAAAAGAACAAAACCACTGATATTCACCAGTTATAGTTATCTTAATAACCTGCCCTGAAGCAACTGTGGCTCTTACACTCGCCTTGCATTGCTAATTACCTCCAATATTACATTACTCATTACATGTTCAGTGACACAGTTGAAAACATCACACTGCAAGATCTACAACTGGTGAGTTTCAGTGGTCTCAGTTCCTTCGTTATGCTCTCATCTTCCTGCTCCCACTAACTGCCTTTCTGTGTACAAAAGATTAAATCATGTAGAACAATAAATGTTCTCTCTTTTTTAAAACATCATTCCTTGCCCATCTTTTATCATTGTGTTTCTTCTACTTTCCCCTTCCCCAAATCTTCCCAGCCGTGATTTGGTAGCCTCTGTCTCTTTAATAAAATCTAAATTCTCCTGTCATAAACCCTTGAAAAATCATCATTTTATCTCAAGACAGGAGGCTAGCAATATGTATTGTCAAAGCTCCTTAAAACATCTTTGCAAAACTGGCCTTAAAACTGCAAACCTTCCAGCATTTGATCAGTCCGCTGCTTTCAAAATATCTTTCAGTCTTTCTACTACTAAATGCAATTTATTTGCCATCGTCCCTAGAATTAAGAGTGACCTGAATTTCCAAACATATGCCCCACCAGACTCTTACATCACCACTCTCACCCACTTTGCCGACATTCCAACTAATACTTTTGTAAATGGCTTCACATAAAAAACTGTGGAAGAAAAAATCAAAGTCTTCATGCCCACTTGAAGTCTAAAAACATTTATTAGAGTAAAATTATAAAACTCAATCACTCTGTGAGACAGAGCTTCGCCTATGGGATAATGAGTAATGCAGTGCTAACTCTTTCCTCAATGTACCAATTTTTATACATTTTTAACCGATAAGCCGAAATGGGAACGACATGTGACAGAAACCGAAATTCCAAACAATGGGAGTTTCTTTGAAGAGATACAGAGAATACATATTTCTGAGATGTCAAGTTAGTCATTTGTGCCAATACAAAAGTGAGGCTGAATACGTCAGAAGCGTGAGCAAAGCAGATGCAGTATACATGGGCATAAAAATGGCTACATTTAAATAGCATCAGTTCTCAATGCAAAACAAACCAAAACAAAATCTCTCAACAACGTCTGCACAACGGTTACAGTATCGGAGAATGAACAAGGATAGACTTTGACCCACGGACGGGTGGGCAGCAGGGGTAGCTTTGATTCCTTTTCCAATGTTGTGGGATTCGTAGGTGACGCAGGAGTTGCAATAATTCCAGGCAACGGAGAGAAAGAAGAGGAGAGAGTATCAGTGTGTAACTGTGTCACAAATCCTGTTGTCCCTTTCATCATGGGTCATGCCATGATACCAACAGGCTTGGTTCGGGGCGACCACGCTTCCAGCGCTGTCTCTCCATACTCTGTCGAGGTCTCTTTTACTGTTCTGTTTGATCCATGCTTGTTTCTCTGAATGGGATGTGATGTCTGTTTCTGCCATGCAGAAAAGTTTTTAAGGGTAGATATAGGCAATAAATCAGTTTGTAAGACATGCATAGCAAGGAAACAATAAAGTTGCTTGGTGTGCCAAAACATTTCCCTGGGGTATACAAAAATGTGATGGATGGAATGCTTGAATTAATCTCACTGGTAGTTACTCGGGCCGCATCTCAGACGTTCGTTATTTTGCACACCATGCCATCACAGTTTGGGCTCAGCCATATGCAAATCAGTCTTGACACTGCTCAAATTGGAATGGTCCAGCCCGAACTGCCAGGCAGGTCTTCCCTGAACCAGAACACAAGCAACCCAAGACAGGTTACACCCTTATTAGGGCTTATCAGTCAGTTATAGCTTGGTTCTAGTGGCACAGTGTGCATGGGACCCACGTCTGCGCATACCTGTCCCACTTAGGGTGTAACACTGAAGTAAACAAAAAAGTGATGGATGGAATGCTTAAATTAATATCATCCAATCCTTGGGACACCTCAACCGAGATTGATTGATACACAGCAGACTTTATAATTGTTACCTTGAGAGGAAGTATAAGAGCATTCAGAAACTTCTACAAATACTTTCCATTCTTAATAGATATCCCAGCAGAAGTGAGGAACCACCTCTCCCACCACCAAGGCCCAAAGTTGTGGGCAACTTCAAAGACATTCATGGAGTCTGTTAACACACTTACTGTTCTGTTTAGTGACTAAAACGCAGATGTGAGTCAGTGCAACAAGGTTGTACACTTGCGTTGAATGCACATGATACAAATATCAACTTTCAACAATCATCGTATGTAAAGTACACACACAGTAACCAACTACAATTGTCCCATAATCATTTTTAAGGCATGAGCAGTCCACAAAATGACTGAGGTCCCTGTTGGGCATTGGTGTATCCAGTAGATCAATCTGGGGCTTATATAGATGTTCTGTTATCAGAAGACATTCTTGGGGCTTGCTTTTCTCAAAGGTGGGTATTAGTGAGGCTGGGCTCAGGGCAGGACTGTGAATTAGAGCAATATGAGAAGAAGACAGTAACAAGATCTTGTAACAGGACAATCATGCGGTGGAGAGATGCTGTGTTTAAGTGGTAAGCAAAAGTGCAGCAATTGAATGAGGGATGGGAACAATAAGGGTGGACCAAGCACAATGTTTTGATGTCTCTTTGAGGTGGGCAGCTGCTGTGACAGAGCACAAGCAGGGAAGGAAACCAAGTGGCTTAGGGATGTAGAGCAGAGGAATCATATGCAATGAGCTTTTCTTGACCCTAGTGGTCCTGCGCCAATACCTAATGAGCAAATCCATTGCATTCATGGCAATACAGTGTAAGGGGTTCATCACAGTTGGGAAACCCCACTGTAGGTGTGGACGTTAATGCCTGTTTTATCTAAATGAAGGCTTGTTCTGCCTCTTAAGCCAAATTAAAGTTCTCACGGATGTCTTTCATATTTATGGTAGAAATAGTCGAATTATGTGAGCAACGCCTAGGATCTGATCTACTTCCTACAGTATTGCACCATTCCCAAGAAGGTGCATGCCTAAGAGACTCTCTTAGAGCAGGCCAACTTATGGATGGCTTTTATTGGAAATGTGCCCTTTCTGCAGTGCACCCCAAAGTGTTTGCCGTTTTACTGAACCTCATTTTTGTTGGCTATAGACCTTTGTGCACATTACCTCAGCTAACCAGAGGTAAATTATTTGGGCTCCTCCTTTCAACATGATGAAATTGGCATACCCCTTGATTGGCATATTTACCTTACCTATAAGTTCCCAGTATATGGTACTCACAGGGTGCCCAAGGCCGGTAAGTTAAATACCTTGAGAGGAAGTATAAGAGCCAGGAGGCAGCAGCACTCATTGTGCCACCCACTGCAGTGACAATGCAAACATGACCCAAGGACTGCCACTGGTAGCCTGGCTGTGCAGGTATAAACTGAACATTTGATCTGTCAAAATAACCCCTTTTGGCAGGCCTAAATCCCAGATTTTAAATATTTATAAGTCACCTCAAAATACGTCTTATTGCCCATTAAGGCAGGGTGCATGATATTTAAAAGTAGGACATGTAAAGAGTAATGTTAAACAGGCCCTTATAGTGACTAGCACCTCAAATTTATTTTCACCTTAGCAGGGTTAGCTGTACTATAGCAAAACATTGGGCTATAATATAAGTTTAATAAATGTTGTCTGAACCTTGGATAGTGCTAGAGAAATATTTCAAGGTCTCTATTTAATAGTCAAACAAAATTCAATATAATGGTAAAGTCAAATCGTGTCTAACTATTACAGAAAAAGTACTTTAGAAAAATTACCTTTTGCCTGCCTAAAGGCTCTGTGTACCTTTCTGTAAATATTCAACTATCACGTGGCAGCTTGATGGCTCACCTGTGGTGAAGAGTGAGCTGTTCCCAGGACAGAGACAATGGGCTTTGGGTGTGAGGAGAAGTTGTACTCCACCTGAAAGGATGACCTGGGGGCTGTTTCTAGACCCTCAGTGCACTTCAATGGAGCCTCCCCTGTCACAGGCAGATGTAGCTCACACCTGAGTCTGCTTTCCCCTTTCTCCTTCTAGTCAGCCAGGCGCCAATCCCAGTGGGAGGCAGATTGCCTGAGAACTGGTTTAGAGTGACCACTGGGATGGGGTTGTGAGCATCCTGTTTGACATTAGAGTGTCAAATCCTACTTGAATGTCACATCCTGCTATACAGGTCTGCTGGGATTTTACATATAACATTTGGGGCACATTTCAAAGGATGGAAAGAAAATGCCAAAACAGTTTGTGTGTTTCCACTGTCTAGTTGCTGAAAGCTCAGCTTTGATTTTACCAGACTTCTGTCTCTGAGTTTGTTGGGGGTATAGGGACTGCCTAAAACTGGATTTTAGTGTTAGATATAGGAGAAAAGTAGGATTACCATAGTACACTCCCCATACCCCCCTCCAACCCTCTGTGTCCAAATTTAGTGTGACAAAGACTTTGTCCATCTTAAAAATGACCAAGGTGGGTATGGTTAGCCCCAGGAACCTTTACCCACATTGGTTATGGTATTTCCAGGGGTCATTCACACCCACTAGCTCATGTCAGGCACGAATGTGGCATCTCAGTCAGCCACTTCAGAACACTCCTAGACTTAAGGAAGATCGGAATAGAAACTGAACCTGCTGTCTGCAACCTGAGAAGAGCCCTGGAGAACTGGGCCTGCTCTCTTTCTTTTGACAAAGAAGTGGATTCCAAGGGTCATAAGGCTGACCTCCAGTCAAAGCTTCATCTTTGCATACAATTAGTGACAAGAGGGCTTTTCCTGCAACTGCCCAGCTGGCCAATGGCAACTGGACCTGGACTGGACTTTCCTGTTGGCATCAGCCTCGCATGCTGTGAATCTCTAAGTGCCTTCCATGAGGTCCTTTAGTGGCTTTAGAAGAGTACTCGTGGTGGATTGGGACTTAAAGGTTTAAAATCAGAAGGTAAAATATTTGACCAGGTTGACCCTGAGTAATGTACCCGATTAGTGCTCCATCACGATCAGTGATAAATAAATTGCGCCTAGGTCCTGTTCTACCATGATCGTGGACTATCATTGCCAATTTGTGCTTCTTGGTGCTGTTTCAACTTAAAATTTTAAAAATTCATGTCTCCGGTTCCCATTATTTGATTTTTGTCATTTTGGTGGCATTTTGCTTATTAAATTGTATTCTATTTTTCAAATTTGTTTTGGGATTTTGATTGCTGTGTATATTGACTTTATTACAGTTTTAGTACTGCATAAATACTTTGCACAGTGCCTCTAAGTTAAGCCTGTCTGCTCCATACCATAGCTACGAGGGGGTTGAGCTCAGGTTAATGTAGTGTCTTTAAGGGTTCCCCCTGACAAGGATTGTGAATATTACTGTGAAATGGGTACTTACTCCACTCATAATCTAATTTCTTACAGCTTCAATCTGGTCAGTGGACAGATGACACTCTCCAGATGTCATAACCAAAACAGTTGCCTTATGTCCTTTTTTAGCTAATTCAGTGAGCAGACAGGGAGTCTGTCTTGCATTGTTCTACAATAGCAGAGGCAAGTAGAAGCTCATCATCACACCATACTAATATAGAAAGACTCTTTGGGGAAGACGATTGTGACCAGATCTTGGCATGGGAGTAAATAGAGGGGGACTTGTAAACCCTTGTGGGAGCCTTTGCCACGTCACAGGACTCTGCTGAATTTGAAGGCAAAGAAGTATTGAGTGTCTTCATGTATACTTGATAAAAAACAATGTTCAGCCTAGAGTCACACAGTGAACCATCGGGCAGTGTCTGTGATGTAAAACAGAATGGTTGCAGGTTTGGACACAAAAGCAAATACATGGATGACTATGATATTGATTGCACAGAAGTCCTGTACAAAACAGTACACATTGGGCTTTCCTGCCTTTTTCATGGCGAGTATTGGGGTGTTAAAGATACTAATGGAAGGGACTAAAACCCAGTGATTTATTAAATCAGCAATAACATGTTTAACTTTTTCAAAAGCTACAGGACCTGATGGATATTGTGTGATGCTAGGCAACATTTTCAGTGGATTCACTTTAACCTCAACAGGGTAAATGGATTCAACTCAGCCAACTTTATTGGGGTAGATAGACCACAAAACAGTGGGAATTTGCTTTTTCAAGTACATCAGTTACATCTTGATGCACATGAGAATCAGATAGTACATTTTGATGGTTGGACTCACGATGAACTACTAATGCCTCATTCTCATTGACTTGTGGAAAATTCAACAAGTTTGTGTCTCCCATGCAGAATACTGTGTAGATGAGGTTGCAGAAATATTTTTTCCCAACAAATTTACAGATGAAGTAGACATCAACAAAAATGCATGCTTATCAGTAACAGGGACCAAAGTAACAAATGCTGACTGCATCTAAGGAACGCCTCAGAGAGGTAATAAGAAAAAAACAGAATCGTTAAATGTGGATTGACTGGCATCAGTATTTATTAGGCAAGTAATGGGTTGAGATAGGGGTCATTTCATTCTATTAGAATGAGGGGGTTTACAGCACAGTTTGAATCCTTCGAACTGACCTTGTAATCAGAATATTGGTTCAGAACAATCTGTGCAAATTCTGCAGGGATAGGTTGCAAGGTGATACCTGAAGTTAGATTGTGGCAATCTCTCTTCCAATGTCCCAATTGACCATAATCCAGAGAGAGTTTATTTATTTCTCAACCTTCCATTCAATTGATCTTTCAGACCTCAATTGCAGCACCTACCTGCACACCTCTTCCTCCTCCACTTCCGTTTATCTTGATCCTTTGTTGAATCTGTTTTAATGGTAAATACATTGGTTTTGATTCATTCGATTCTTTCTTTCTTGAATGGTCACACAGTGGCTGGCTTGACTAGTTCAGCTAAATTCTTAGTGTGCCATGCAATGCAAAGAGTGCACAATTGATTCTGAACATTTGTTAACAATCCCTGTACGAAATCTGCCCTTTACCCATCATCTTGAGCAGTGTCTCCGGGATGGTCTATACCTGAGTATCGTTCAAACTCATCCTGTCTTAATTTTCTGCTGGCAATTTCCCCTTATTTTTCTTGCGAATTGAGATCTTTGTCCAGTTGGTCTTAACCGCACAGACTTCTGTCACAGCTTTTAACAAACTATCCTGTGCTACTGCTAAGGCAGCCTCATCCACTGGACCCTGTTGTAGCCAATCATTTTTAATTACCAGCCGTTCTCTAACTTCACTCAGCACTATCACTCTCAGCAACTGATTCACAATTGCCCAATTTGGCTTGTATACTTTGAACAGCACTTGCAGCTCCTCAAGAAACATTATGGGATTCTCAAGAATTTGGTGGAACTGTTTCTTGATGTTGATTAAGTCAGCTGGGGACCAGGTTAAAGTAACGTTATAGTTAGGTGAATATGTCAGTGACAACATTAACGTGTTGAACTAAAGAAAACAGAGAAATTCACCAGTTATAGTTAGCAGATTGAACTATAACTTCCACCACTGCCATGCACTGCTTGTAATCTCACATATTACATCACTCATGAAATGGTCTGACATTTATGACATCACTGATGACTTCTCAAATGCATCACTAATGATATCACTGATGACATCATCCAAGCTTCTTTTGCATCCATTGCTCTATAAAATACTATGGCATTAGAGGCCTGAAGGTAAGTACAAAATGGCTGAGATTAATGGGAAACATCATTAAGGCCATCAAAGATACAACTCGCTTGGCTGTAGCAAGCATGGGTTATGTGCAACATTAACCCTTTTTTTTCTTCAGTTTGTACAGTTACCTTTACATCTATGCCTTTACAACAACTTATATTGACATCATGAAACATTATTCTTTACATTTCCTGATACCTGCTAGACACATCCACGGCTCAATGATTTTTGATTTTGATACAGCCTCATAAAAAAAGTAGCAAGACTAGGATCCCGGGTGTCCCCCAGCCTGTAGCCTCGTACATTTCCAACATTAATGACAAAGCAATATAACCAAGACAGGTAACCTTACATTTTGAGCACTGTGTATATGCTGTAGTGTGTAGTCATTCATCTGGTTGCATGGATCTTAGGTATTGCACCAATGGGTCCCAGAAGTCCCTAGGTCGAGAGGCCTGTGGTATTTCTTCTGCATAAGTTTCCAGTCTCTCTTTACAATAGGTCATGTCAGTGATCCAGTCCTTGCTTTGTGGTATTCGTCTACTCCCCCATCTTAGAGTTATGCGTCTCTTGGCTAATAGTAGTGCCACAGCTAGGAATTTGCATCTTGTGGCCAGTTTGATTTTGTATATTTCTAGTAGGCAGACTAAAGGTACATTAGGTATCTTTTCGATCAGCATAGTGGTGAGCATATTGGTCACCTCTTGCCAATTGTGTTGGAGTCTTGGGCATGCCCATGCCATATGCAGAAAATCCGCTCTTTGAGCATTGCATCTATGACATCTGTCATCCTCTCGAAGTCCATACTTTTGTAATTTCACCGGTGTGTAGTACGCTTTTTGTATAAATTCGAAATGTATGATTCGCAAATTACAATTTGACGTAAGCATTTGTGTCTGGGCGCAACTACATTCCCAGTCTTCTTTGACTATGGGAATACCAAGTGTTTCTTCCCTTCTCTGTAGGGTCTTTTCTTGTTCTCTATATTGCTCCCGTTGGGCCGTATTATAGAGGCGTGTAACTAGGCATTGGAGTGTTGGTGATGTTAAAAGGATTTGGAGCGCATTGTGTGTCGGTGGCTCGTTTGGGAATGTAGGGTACAGTTCTTTCACTGCCAATCGCAATCGGAGGTATGCAAATATCTTTAAGGGTGTGCGATGTGCACTTAGGGAGATGTCAGTTGATGCTATAAATTGTCTGTGTGGGAACATGTCGCCCATAGTGCTGATGCCCATTTCCTTTAGTAATTTCATCATGTTCTTCTCTTGTGTCACAGTTATTTGCGGGTGGTGTGTCATGGGCAAAGCTGGTGCATATGTAGGGAGTTTATGAGCTCTTTTCGCCAGCATATGCCACGCCATTAATGTGCAGCAGACTGGATTTATTTCAGCTCTCGTAGTGTTCCGTCTCGGCTCTGATATATAAGTGATCAGAGGGGTTGGATTGACGCTGTCATATTCTACTGCAATGTGCGGTATGTGTGCATGCGGGTGTAGCCAGTAATGTGCGTGCTGTGCTTGCGCACAGTAGTAGTATAGTTGCAAATCTGGTGCTCCGAACCCTCCCTGCATATATGGCCTGGTCAGTTCTGCCCAACCCACTCTTGCTTGTTTGCCTGCCCATGCCAGTCTGGACAAGGAGGTACGCAGTTTAGTGAATACCTCTTGTGTAGGCCTCACCGGTATATTCATGAATAAGTAAAGGAATCGCGGTAGCACCACCATCTTCTGTATTGCTATCCTATCTGCTAGTGACAGCGGCAATCTGATCCACTTATCTATCTGATCGTCTAGCTTCGATATGGCTCTTCCGTAGTTTTCTCTTAGTACTAGTTCCGGATCTCGGTGTATCCAAATACCTAGATACTTCACGGGATCCGTCTGCCATTGTAGTGGATAATCTAACTGGGGTTGTACTGTAGTGGGCGTGAGTGGTATCACCACAGATTTATTCCAGTTAATGCTAAGGCCTGAATAGTGGGCGAAGCGAATATATTCTCTGATGAGTTTATTTAAGTTATCTGCTGGATGCCGTGCATAGAGGACCATGTCATCGGCATATAGCGATATACTAACTGGTCGGAGTTCAAATTGCAATGCAGTATCGGCATGCCTTTGCCGGATCTTACAGGCTAGGGGTTCTAATGCAAGAGTGAATAGGAGTGGCGAGAGCGGGCATCCCTGCCTTGTCCCCTTACATATTTTGATAGGGTCAGATATGTTGCCATTTACTCGTATTCGTGCACTCGGCTCCATATATAATAGCGTTATCCAGCGTAGAAATGGTTCGGGAAATCCCATTCTCCGCAGTACAGTAAACAGAAAGGGCCATTCAACAGAGTCGAACGCTTTCGCTGCGTCCAATAGTGCCGCGGCAGCTGGTAGTTCTGGATCTAGGTGATGGAACATGGTGAATATGGTCCACAGGTTCTGTGTTGTTGACCTGGTTGGTAAAAAACCCGGACTGGTCCGGCAGGACTAGATTGCGCATTAGGCGTTGTAGCCGCAGTGCAATAATTTTGGCCAGTATTTTGGCGTCTATATTTATCAATGATAATGGTCAATAGGACTCGCATTTAGTGGGTTGTTTATCTGGCTTGAGGAGCGTTACTTGCAATGCTTCCCGCAGTGATTGTGGCAGTACTCCCTCTTCATAAGCTTCATCGTACATTGCGGTAAGGTGGGGAATTAGTAAATCTTTGTATTCTTTATAGAATCCCCGGGTAGCCCATCTGTTCCGGGGGCTTTATTGTTTGGGAGGGAGTTGATCGCCTCTTTTATCTCATCCTCTGTAATAGGATGACAAAAGTATTCTCGGTGCTCATCCGAGAGCCACGCTAAGGCTATGTCGTCTAGATATTGATTTATCTCAGGTGGGGTCACTTTTATCTCTGAGGAATATAAGCATGTATACAAATCCGAGAAGCAATCAATAATAGACCGGGTATCATATTGAGGCACATCTTACTCATCTAATATTCGTGTTATGTGAGTCATTGAGTGTGCTGGACGTATCTTGCTTGAAAGTGCACGACCCGGGCGCCCTCCCTCTCCGTAGTTTCGTGCCACGAATCTACGTGATATGTATTTTACTTCACTGTCTCCGAATTCGTGATAGGTATCTAGTTTATTTCTGATTTCCGCTAGTATCTTGGGGTTTAGCGTAGTCATGTATTCTGTTCCTAATTGTTTGATTTCTGTTTCTACCTTCTCTAGCTGTTGTTGGATATCTTTCAGTATGCCTGCTTGTTTCCCTATACAGAAACCCTGAATTGTTACTTTGAAAGCTTCCCATAGTATTCGAGCGCTGTCTACCGATCCCACATGGCATTCAAAGTAGTCAGTGATGGCCTGCTTCAGGTCTACTCTGAACACCTGATCCAGCAGTGCACTCTGTTGGAGACGCCGGGTGAACTGTCTAGGGGTATGCGTGGGGAGAGCCAGTTCTAGGCGAACCGGTGCATGGTCTGATAGTGTTTTAGGCATATGTTCTATTGATGTTGTCCATGTGCAAACGTCGTGGGTGGCTTTCCAGAAGTCTATTCTAGACCATGTGTTATGAGTCGTAGATATGCATGTGCCCTCTCTGCGTCCCTGGTGTCTCATGCGCCATATATCCAACATTTCATAGTCTTCCATACCCTCCCTGAGTGCTTTAGCGGATTGTTTCCGATACTTCTCATTGCATGTGGATCTATCCATTGTGGGATCTATACACGTGTTGAAATCTCCCCCCCAGATAATCGCCGACGGGGGCAGTATGCGTAGTTTGGCCCAAATTTGTGCAAAGAATAAGGGGTCATCCGTGTTCGACCCATATGTGTTGACTAGAGTCAAAATCGCCCCTACAAACTTACCCTGAAGTATGATGTAGCATCCCTGGTAATCAGTGGCTGAGTTGAGTAGTGTAAATGGTGTCCCACGCTTAATGAGAATTAATACTCCTCTTGCGTAAGTAGAGTATGAGGATGCTACGCGGTATGTCGCCCATTTCATGCCTATTCTGCCTTCTGTTGAATCAGTGAGGTGGGTTTCCTGAATACAGGCTATATTCACTTTATGTCAATCTAAGTAAGCAAAAACGTTTCGGATTTTCTGCGGGTTGTGCAGACCCCTTACATTCCAGGTCATGAGTGTCAGGGTTCTGGTGTTTCGTGTCCTAGTGTTCATGATGCATTCAAGTCACTGCACTGTATGTGTTTATGTTCGTGCGTATCTTGTTTACACATGTTGTATGTTACCTCTGTCGCCATGTCTCCAACCACATTTTCTGCAGTTTCTTCCCGTCTACCCCCACCCACTCCTCCATCCCAATTATGACAGAGACAGTCCCATAAAACTTGTCCTCCTCCCCCCCTCAGAGAGGTTCCCTGAGTTAACTTGAACTTGATTTGGTGCACACATAGTGGCGGGAGCTGCCAGCTGTGTACCCCGGTGAGATGTCCCACGGGGTTCGCTTTTACCGTAAATGAAGAATACAAGTGCATCTTAACCTGCTTTATGTATTATACCAGTCTGCCCAATTGTATCTATCTCAGTCTCAGGTTGGTCCAAGCCTATGTGCTTCCCATACCTTTCCCTTTTGCTCTGTGGTACTGGTTTAGCCATACAAGTATACAGACACTAGTTGACCACTTATCTGTGTCCATTAGGTCGCTGTTCAATGGGTCACACTTCGCGGACATGTCCTTCTCACTCAGTTCTAGGTATAGACCTATTCATCGATCTCAGAAGTGCGATCTTGGTCATCTGGTTCTCCTCTAGGTGATCTTCGCCGTGGGGTCTGGGAGCCTTTCTTTCGCAAATACTGAAAAACCTCCTTGGGATCATTGTAGATTGTGGTTTTCCCCCCCATCAGTGAATCTCAGCCGAGCCGGGTATATCATTGCGTACTCAATATTTTGCTCACGTAGTTTCTTTTTGACCTCCAGGAATTTCTTTCTCGCCTTCTGAACCTGCGGTGTGAAGTCTGGGTAGATGAATATTTCCATTCCTTCATGTTTCGGGTTTCCTAACTATCGGGCCTTGCGGAGCGCCGAGGTCTCTATAGTTCAGTATTTTTGCAATTATCGGTCGTGGTCTAGCCCCAGGTGGTGGAGGGGGGGGCCAGAGATCTGTGCGCTCTCTCGATGACGAATACGTCTGAGAATGTTTCCCTGCCCATGAGGGTGATTAGCAGGGATTCTATATAGCGATCCATGTTCCCCATATTTGTTGATTCCGCTACTCCCATGAATCGCAGGTTATTCCAACGTGAGCGCGCTTCTAAATCTTCGGACTTCGCTGCCAGTGCTGCAAGGGTTTTTTCCATTTTTCCCTGTTTGGCTTCGATTTGTTGCTGCGCATCTTCAGCATCTGATATCCGACGCTCCGCCATATCTATTCTTTCCGTGTGTTTGTCTAAACGCTCTGACATGTGGTCTACTCTGTAGGTCAGCGCGTCTATCTTGACACGATATTTGATAGGGAGGCCTGTATTGTCGAGAACATAGCGTGGAGTTCACCACTGACCTCTGTGCTTGCAGCCGTTGTGGCCGCCTCAGTGGCTCATGGGATATCTAGTCCCGTTTCTGCCACCTTTTTTGGCTGCTCGAAGTGTATCTTAGGCTGTGTTTTGTCTGTTTTCCCCATGTCGTAGTCTGTGCGTTGGTGGGATCTCTGTGCCAGCCCGGGTGCTCTGTTCCACGTGTTGTCGGAGCTCTGAAGGGCATGTTTCCGTGTCGCACATCCGAGAGGAGGCCCGCTCAGATTCTGCGCCCCCAGACACTACTCTATAAATTCTTTTCCCTGAATTCTCAGCCGGCAGGTGGCGGCGATGCCTAAATGGCACTATGATGCCTTGCTGATACCAGTCTGTCTCCGGTCTTAGGCTGCGCTAGACTGTGGCGGCTCTCTGACTGTCTTACTTAGTAAAGGCGCGCTGCAGCTGCACCAAGTGTGTCATGTGGACAGGCACTCTCGCAGTTTTCCTTACAGCCTTTTCAGTTTGTGTGCAAGGCCACGTATAATTCCAATTTTGCTGTCTCCTTCATACCGGGCGTCTCAGGTTTATGCCGGTTGCCTGCATCTTTTATTACTTCTCAATCTTCTGCGTAGAGTGTGTTAGTTAATTGGCAGAGGTGATTTCCCTGAGATTAAGTTCCCAGTCTGTGTGCCCGGTACCACAGGTACCGCTTCCCACAGGGCCCTGATGTGTACACCCCTGCCTGTGCCTGGCTCCGATCGATGCCAATCGCTGTGCTTCTCTGTTCTCTGTATCTGTGCACGCTGTTGCCTCCATGCACGCGTGTGTTGGGTCCACGGTGACTGCAGCCCTGGTTCCCACCTTCTCACCGTCTGGATTTTGATGCGTAGCTCTGTTCCCGAGAGCGGTTCCAGCCGCCAGGGGCTCGGCCCCCTTTTCCCTCGGCCGCCTCCGTGCTTGCTTACAGCCCTCACTCGGAGCAGGGGGGGTCGCACTGGTCGTCGTGCATTCGCGGGCCGCAATCTCGATCTGGCCTTCGGTCCGGACCCCCGGCAGGGCCGCCTGCTGCTGTATGTCTGCAGGGGGGGCAGCGTTTTGTGTCTGGTGTGACCGGGGAAGCGACTCTTGCCTGTCTTCCTCTTTTTGACTGCTGCAGACCGGAGCACAGTCCCGTCAGGTCCACACCCGCGCGCGCGCCACAGGCCCCACCTTGGCTGCGCGGTCTCAATCGGTGTTTTCGGCGCCTCCCAGTCGTTCCGACCAGCAACAGATGACTTTACATGAGGGTGCTGGCTTCCGATGCAGGTATTTGCGTTTTTTATGGCATAAGTGCAGGCTTTGATTCAGGATATTTTCAGGATTTTTTAAGCAACCGAAGGACCTCGCTCAGAGTGCGGCCATCTTCAGGCGTGGCTAGCTCCGCCCCCCCAACATTAACCCTATACAATCCACTTCACGGGTAGCCTCGTTCACATTAACAAACAACCACAGACAGATGGAAAACCCTTATTGCACACGGTGTTGAATCTGTATACAAGTGCTCAAATAAAGCCAAGTCCCTCAAGATTCTCAAAATTTCTTCCAATATTAATAACCTACTACAGACAGCCTTTATTTGTATCAAACGTCTCAAAGTCTGAGAAATGAAGTTGGTACGAGCAGAAAAGTGGGTACTGTAAACAGTGTTTACTCTAAGGAGAGAGTTTATTCTCTACCACACTGTTTGTAGACAGTTACATTCTCATGAGAAATAGACTACAGAATATTAAAAGTATCTACTAAAATCAGGATACACTCTATGTAACACTTGTCAAAAAAGATACTATTCGCTTAAAATAACCAAGGTCTGAAGGTGCTAAAGATTATAGTACCTGCAGCCTTCTTATTGTGGTGAAAACTTTACAGATAGCCCAACTTCTGAAGCAAAAGAAACATATGTACGTATAGTACCTGGTGCACACAGTTTTATTTATTTATTTATTTATGCGTTTTTATATAGCGCGGACTTTACCCGAAGGTGTCAGAGCGCTTCACAATAGGAACAGTAACATTACATGAGGAGTCGGTTACACGTGAGCATAATACAAAGGCAAGCGTTACATTACATGAGGAAAGGTGACAATTGTGCAACTAACAAAAACAAACCAGATACAAAGAGGTATACGTTCCAAGAGGAAAAAGTGACAGGTGTGCATGATACATGAGATACAAATAGAGGTATAATACTGCAATAAGTGGCAGTCACTCAGAACACACTGGGACGGCACTTCTATAGGCATGGAGTACAGAATTTCCTATAGTGGAAGAACTTTCTTGAGGGAGTAGAGAGGGCGTGAATTACACAGGGGACTTAAAATGAAGGGGGCACACACTTAAAATCCAGCACAGCACGCAAGGGTGAGGAATGTACAGGAAAAAGTACAAATTTACAATGAAGAGCGCTAGAGGGGCCTGCGAATGAAAGTATTAGTTCTGAAAGTGTCTTTGGAAGAGAAGAGATTTGAGGTCAGCTTTGAAGATCCGGGTAGAGGCGGTGGCTCGGAGCAATGGGGAAGCGAGTTCCAGATTCTCACCGCATTGCCTGAGAAGGATTGCGCCATCGATCTTTCCCTTTTGAAGACGGGGGTTCAAGCAGAAGCTTTTCCGCATTGCGAGAAGGGCGAGAGCCACCGGACAATTTCAATTTATTCGCCAGGTAACGAGGGAGGGACGTGTGTAAGGCTTTGTGTGTGATGCAGGCAGTTTTGTAAATAGATCTTGCCTCGATCGGAAGCCATCGAAGAGAGGACAGGATAGGAGTGACGTGGTCGCTTCGTTTAGACCCTGAAATGAAGCGAGCTGCTGAATGGAGGATGGATTTGAGAGGGGAGAGGTGGGATTTGGGTAGGCCCGTCAGAAGAGAGTTGCAATAATTCAGTCTTGAGAGAACCAGAGATTGTACCAAGGTTTTTAAGTCTTTCTCCGGGAAGAACCGACGGATCCCCCAAAGAAGGCGCAACTGGTAACGTGCGTTCTTAGCAATAGAGTTGATGTGGGAGATTAGGTTGAGTCTTTTGTCAAGAATGACACCTAGGGATTTAGCGCTGTCGACAATGATGGGTTTGTTGTTGAGTAGGTTCAGCTGATCCATCCAAGATTGCACAGGAGGAGGTGAGAGAGAGGTAGAGAGGAGAAGGAATTCAGTTTTGGCAGGATTCAGAATGAGTTGGTGAGCTAACATCCAGTTGTGAATAGAGTTAAGAGTAGAGCTGAGAAGGGAGAGATCGTGTGCGGAAGACACCTTAAGGTAGATTTGAGTGTTGTCGGCATAAAGATGGTAATGGATCCCAGATTTGCTTAGAAGGTTCCCTAAAGGTTCCAGGTAAAGATTAAACAAAGTGGGTGCCAGGATAGAACCTTGAGGGACGCCTTGACCTACGGCCAATGGAGATGAAAGACTGTTCGCTATCTTGATCATTTGGGATCTGTCCGAGAGGAAAGAGGCAAACCATTTGAGCACTGTGCCATCCAATCCCATTCTCTGTTGAAGAGTGTTGAGGAGAGTGCTATGGTTAACAGTGTCAAAGGCTGCAGAGAGGTCTAGAAGAATCAGAAGACACGATTCCCCAGAGTCGAGTATATGCAGCGCATCGTCAATCACTTGCAGCAGGGCTGTTTCAGTGCTGCAATTTTGGATGAAGCCAGACTGGAAGACGTCGAGAAGGTTATTGTCCATAATATGTGAGGAAAGTTGTTTCGCAACACATTTTTCGGTGATTTTCGAAAGAAAAGGGAGGTTGGTGATAGGGCGGAAGTTGTTGAGGTCGTTCGCATCGGCGGAGGGTTTTTTTAGAAGAGGGGTGACCTGTCCTGATTTGAGGGCAACCGGGAGGGAGCCTTGGCTGAGGAAGAGATTGACTAGCCTGGTCCAGTAGGAGAGAGTATAGGTGTAGAAATCGATGGCGATGTCACTAGGGATGGGGTCAGAAGAATGGTTGGAGGGTTTAGTTTCGAGGATGCATTTGAGGAGGTCATCTTCCGAGATGACGTCAAAGTTCTGCCAGGTAACTAAGGATTTCCGCTCCTCAATGGGGGAGGGGTGGGCAACCTGATCCACCAGTGCTTTGACCTTTTCATCAAAGAATATAGCGAAATCTGCTGCTTTCTTTGCGGAATCCTCAGGCTTAATGGTTAGGGGAGAACAGTTTGGGTTTTTGATGAGGTCAAAAAGTTTTTGGGTCGGTTTTTGGCTGAGTCAAGGAGGGATCTGAAATGTGATGCTTTTTCAAGGAAGATGTGGTTGTGATATTTGGATCTTGCTGAGCGTAAAGAGAGAGATTGGAGGTGGAAGGAGATTTTCTCCAATGTTTCTCAAGGAATCTAAGGTTTTTCCTTTCATTGTAGAGAGCTTTATTGAACCAAGGTGCTGAGGGGGTGGGTCTTTTCCTTTTGCTTTGGAGTGGAGCGACATTGTCGATTTCGACTGCTAGTACTGAGAGGCACTGAGAAGTGAGAGCGTTGACATCCACGCTAGGGTCTAGTCTAGGAAGTGCCCTCATAGCAGAATCACAAAAAGTGTCAAGATCAATGTTCTTAGTGTTGCGGAACCAGGTAGTAGCTCTTTTAGGTTGGCTGAGAGTTATAACGTGCGATAGGTGAAAACGGAAGGGAAATGTTATGTTAAATGTTATGTTAAATTCTATGTTATGTAGAAATTGTCATGCTGAGACGATTCTGTCTAATTAATCAGGGCTGCTAACAATATTTATTATCTACTACATAGAATCTTTTACCTTTTGGAAAAATTTTCTGCAGAACCCAGAAACTTGTGTGGAATATACAGGATACTAGTCGTCAACTGTCATCTGCTCACCGTTACTCTTCAATGCAAAGATGAATAAGATGTTCAGTACCTCTAAATACCTATGATGCATTAGGAGCATATGCGTTTTGTAAACACTTACACCCATTAGCTGGACACAGGCTGTACAAAATAAGGTTGAAAACTATTATGGTAGTTACCCACCACTATGTAAACTATGAAATTAGCTAGCACACTCATTGGATGATGTCATCAGTGATGTCATTTGAGACGTCAACAGTGATGTCATAGAACATGTTATGAGTGATGTAATATGTGAGGTCATAAGCAGTGCATGGCAGGGACACAAGTTATAATTAGCTCTGCTGACTATACCTGGTGAATTTGTGTGTGTTAATTTAGTTAACAATGTTAAGGTTGTCACTGACATATTCACCTAACTATACTGTTACTTTAACTTTTGGTTTTGTCAGTGAAAATATATATATGTGTCTTTATATGTGTGTGTGCGTGCATGCGTGTGTGTGTGTGTGTCTATATGTATATATATCGAGAGAGAGAGACAGTTAACTTGCTAAATTTAGGTTGGCTCATCAAAAATGGTTCATGCAGAGCTGGCAACATAGAATCAACTGGAACCGCACTCCTCCGACCGACTCCACAGTGGGGGATCCTACAACCGTCCCTGCAGATTGAAGGAGCCCGGCTGTTCAAATCACCACAAATTGCTTTTGTTCCCTTTTTTACATTTGTGTCACAAGGTTCAATGTCATAGAGAAATGTTTGACTTTGAGGCTGGATTTATTTATCTGCTGAAACTGTCAGTATCTGCCACTGGCGAACAATTCAACTCACAATGAACATCAGAAGGAAGGCTGCTTGCCACCTTGGAAACTTCAAACTGTACAGAACAATTTAGTTATATGATTAAGAGCAGTGTAAATCTAGAGAAGCAAAGTTGATACAGTCCTTAAAGCTTCACACAAAATATCCAGCCTTGCAACTTCATGACAGTGCACACTCAACATCGTACACAATCTTAAAGAGTATAAGTAAAAACAACAGCATTTCTTGTTCACCTCTTTTTCTTCACTCCATACCTAAGCGCTGCTCTACTTTGCTGTGTCACTTCTGAGAATCCCTTCAAAACTTACGTATACCAAAACTCTTCGACATACCACTCTAGGGACCCACACTCTGCCATCCAAGCAAACGAACCAAGAAGCCTCTTTCTCATTCATCCAAAAGCAGTTTGGGACCTCAGTGGGTATGAGGTAATACACAAATACTACAATACATGACAATACTGAAGGAACAAACTATTAGATTGGCTCTTTCCACTGCTTGGATACCAATATCTATTCCTTGAAATCTTGTATTAATATGAATCAGGGCATAATTTCAGTTAAGAAGCCAACTCAGCATGGGTCTAGGCCTGTGATGCAGACTATCATGTTAGCATTTGTGTCTTCACTGCCATCACGATTCGTGCACGCTACAGTGGACTGCAAGGTATCTCCCACCGGAACATCTGACCCCAGGTAAGCCTCTGGTGGCAGCAGCGCCATGTAGCTCTGTTCAATTGCGAGGTGGGGCATGAATGGTGGGGAGAAGCGCCAATATATTGCATGATGTGCTTGGGCACAGAGAAAGTATAGCTCTATATCTGGCGCCTCAAACCCACCCCGAGAAAATGGGAGCGTTAGTGTTTGCCAGTTTATGCTGGGTTGTTTTTCTCCCCATGCCAGTCTGATGAGTTGCGTTTTTAGTGCGCAAAAGAAAGGGCATTCCGAGTGGTATGGTATGGTGATGAAAAAATAGAGAAGCTTGGGTAAAACCACCATTTTCATCAGGGAGATTCTGCCGGCCAGTGAAAGCGGCATTGCTATCCAACGGGTGACTAGGTTGGTAATAGACTCCAGGGTCACTCCATAATTTGCCCTCAGCATCTCCTCTCTGTCTCTAGCTATCCAGACCCCCAGGTATTTTATCTCTGAGGTGCACCATCTTAATGGAAAATCTGGTGAGAATTTGGGGGTAGAAGGAGTCAGGGGAAAGATCTGTGACTTACTCCAGTTTATGTGTATACCTGAAATGTCGCTGAATTTTATGAACTCTCGCAGCACATGGTTTAGGCTCACATTGGGTTCCCTGAGGTAGAGTGTGATGTCATCTGCATATAATGACACCAGAAGTTGCCGGGAAGGAAAAGGGATAGCGTATTCTCTGTGATGTTGTCGAAGTTTGGACGCCAGTGGCTCTATAGCCAGGGCAAAAAGCAGGGGCAAGAAGGGACATCCCTGCCGGGTTCCCCTGGAGATGGGAAAGGGGTCAGATATCAGCCCGTTGATTTGTGCCATTGCAGTTGGTTGACTGTAAAGTAAAGCTATTCAGGCGAGAAACGCCGGGGTGCAGGCCCATACGACTCAGTATAGCTAATAGGTAGTCCCATTCAAGCGAATCAAATGCATTAGTGGCATCTAAAAATATAGCTGCGGCATTTGACTCCGGATCTATATCCAGCAGTAATGCAAAGATGGTGCGCAAGTTATGAAAGGTGGCCCTTCCAGGAATAAAGCCGGCCTGATCGGGCAAAACCAATCCTTCCATAAGTAGGCTCAATCTGTTGGCTAGGATTTTGGCGAGTATCTTGGAGTCGCAGTTTATTAGGGATAAAGGTTTATATGCGTCACATCTCGAGGCATCTTTTCCTGGTTTAAGAAGAGAAATAATGAGGGTTTGTCTCATAGATGGTGGGAGTGTGCCCCTATCTGCTGCTTCCTCATATAATTCTCTAAGTAATGGGGCGAGATCATCTATGTAACATTTATAAAAGTCTGCAGGGATCCCGTCAGGCCCGGTGCCTTGCCAGATCACCTCTGCATGATAGCCTCTCTTACTTCGTCCTCCTCAATAGGAGCTGATAGGAATTCCCTGCGGCTATCATTTATCCACCCTAAAGCTGTGTCTTCAAAATATGCTGCGACGTCAATCTGCCCCGTTCTATGCGTTCTATACTGCTGCTTATAATGGGAAACAAATATGCTGAGAATTTCCCCTCAGTCCGTGTGTGTCACCCCCTCCTCATCCTCCACCCCAAATATTGTATTGGAGAACTTAGGAGCTCTTATAGTCTCTGCTAAGGCCTTCCCCAGCCTCTCCCCCTCTCCGTATGCTCGAGCACGAGCATATTTTGAGCCGAACAAAGCCTCTCTTTCTGAAGTTTCTGTAAATTCTGTGTGTAGCTCCTTCAATCGCGCTTGCTCCTTAGGGGAAGGTGATTCTAGTGTAGATTTTTCAGTGTTCTTAATATCTTTTTCCAATTTGTATAAAGTATTCCTTAGATCCCTCAATATGCCCCCGCTTTTGGCTATGCATATACCCCTAATGGTGACTTTGAAACTCTCCCAAACTCTTGCCAGTGTCTGAACGCTGCCTATATTACGAGGGAAGAATTCCTGCACTTCCTGCCTAACCTCCTCGCGGAAGCAAGAGTCCAGGAGGGCCGTGGGGAGCAGCCTCCAAGATCTGTATGGGGATGTATTGGTCAGAAGACAAAGCTTTAACAGCACAGGGGAGTGGTCGGAGAACGTTCTTGCTAGGTGAACAGTCTCCCTAAGCCAGGAGAAGAGTCCAGCCGATAGCAGCCAGTAATCAATGCGGGACCAGCTAGCATGAGCAGTGGAAACATGTGTGCCTTCTCTACGTGTGGGGTGTAATGTTCTCCAAGCATCCAGCAGACGGTAGTCTGTTATAATATCATTTAGGCGTTGGGCTGCCCTAGCGTGAGACTCCACTGACCCCCCCAGAGCGATCCAGCTGACAATTCAGTGCTAGATTAAAGTCTCCTCCCCATATCAGGTGAGTGGATCCAATATTTACTATGAGGCCCCACAGTGTATCAAAAAATTGCGCATCATCCACGTTGGGTGCGTAGCAGCTTACTAGTGTCACTGATTGCGTAGCCAGCCTGCCCACATGACACAGTACCTCCCCTGAGGGTCCTGAAGCACCCCAGAGGGGCAATATCCCACTCCAGCTTTGATCAAAATGGCAGTACCCCTGGAATACATGGATAACGAGGAGAAACACCTATGGGCAGCCCATTTCCCCGCAAATCCGGGGGTGGATCCTGACTCCAGATGCATCTCTTGCAGCATGGCTATTTTTATGTGGTGTCTATCCAAATAATTGAGTATATACCTCGTTTTGCGAGGGTCCCTCAGTCCTCGTACATTCCAGGACAGCATGTTAATTGTACATTGAGACGTACTTATAGGCGAGGTCATGGGCTAGTGTTTTTGTTTGTGTGATGTGTGCAGGCAATATCTATGTTATGTCTTAAACTGTACCCAAGTTTGGCTCTTTTTCCGTATCGTTTCCGCCCATCTTTTATCTTTTCTTCACTGCTGTGTTTATAAACAGTAACAACAACAACAAACTGTTCCTCCCTCCTCCCCCCTCCCACGCCCACGGTCCAATCCCGTAGGTGAATACAGCACCCATTGATAACACAATCTTTCCGAGTTTCATATACAATGGAGTCAAATTGGCAATACAAATTTAGGCTTAGGTGCAGCGCTCTGCATTGACATATTCTTAGCTTTGGAAATATCTTATCATTATTGCAGGGTCTACAGTGCATACTGCAATATGATTCACTAAAGAAGAGAAAGCAAACATAACTCATTATATCCCAACATAACCCCTTTAAACATCTTCCAATGGGGCTCACCCTTGTGGGGTACTTCGCTAGAGAGTCTGGAATTCCACCCCAATTTAATGGGTGTGCCCAGAGTCCAATAAGGTATTGTTATTGTCTGATATGAACATTGTAATATATACCTTCCCATCCTATGAGGAGGGATGAGCACCTTCCAACCTTAATGTGCGCTTGGGGAAAGCACAGGTCATCACCTAAACCCCAGGCCACCCCCCCGCCCGAATCATTATGAACCTTTAAAGAGTCTGATGCTCACTGTGTCAGTCCATTTCAGCTATTTCTCAAATGCCTGCAAGCATTCAGCCTGCGTTTGATGCGGGAGATGTGGCTCTGGAGCTCTCGTCTTCTCTGTCTGCATGTGGACTACGCCTTGTCGTTTTCTTGAGGAAGTCTTGAACCTGTTGAGGTGTGTTAAAGATTTGCTGTTTACCCTGAAGAGTGATCCGCAGCCTCGCCGGATACAACATCGCGTAAGGGATGCTTGCCTGTTGCAGTTTGCGCTTTGCCGGGATAAATTTCCTACGAGCCTCCTGAACTGCCTGTGTAAAATCCAGAAAGATGGAGATGGAGTTGCTATCGTAGTGGAGGTCCTTTTTTCCCCGTGCCAGCCGGGGAGCGCATTGTCCCTGTCTTTATAATTCAGTAGACGAGTGATTATAGGGCTGGGAGGGGCACCCGGCGGAGGCCTAGGCACCAGTGATCGATGAGCGTGCTCCACGATCAGGACCTTGGAGAATGTGGAGGCCCCAAACAGTTCCACAAGCAGCCGTTCAACATATTCCTCCATCCGGCCTCTGTCTGTAGATTCTGGCACGCCTACGAGGCGGAGGTTGTTACGGCGCGAGCGCGCCTCCAAATCTTCATTTTTAGCTGAGATCACTTTCAACAGGTGCTCCATGTTCTGCATCTGTTCAGTGCTGCTTGTGGATGTGTCTTCCAGCTGTTAAATTCTGTTCTCCGCCTCATTAAGACGTCCGTCCTGTTTTTCTAGCCGCTCTGTGATATAATCCATACGCATGTTTAGGGCGTCCATTTTGGGTTCAATGGATCCCAGGCTTTGTTTCATGGCAACTAGCAATGAGCGTACATCCTCTTCTTGTGAGGAATCTCCTTCCTTGGAGGCGATGTCGCCATCTGGGCCTTTGGTGTTTCTGCGCGGTTCAAATTGCAGCTTCGCCTGCTTGCCTACTGTTCTGCCCATGTCTGCAATCCCCAGAACGCTCTCTATGTTAAGGGGGTTCGAGCAGGGGTGGTACGTACAGGCAGCGGGAATTTCAGGAGCAAGTTTTCCTGGTGTTATATGGTCTCAGTTCTCTTCCAGCGCCCCTTTTTCCCTTTTATTTATTTATTGATTTTGTTTTGTTGTGCACCCTGGTGTCTCACACTGCTCGGTCTGGTCTCCGCTCCCAAGTATATAATTTGTCAGTCAGCAAAGGGCTCACTTTATCTTCTCTCTTCCCCAGTGCTTTTATTTATTCTTGTGCCCTCCTTTTTGTTCTTTTTGCCTTGTTTTTTTTAAAAATAGAAATCGTGGTCAGGCCCTGGTATCTCTAACAGCCTCCTCCAGAGCAGTTGTGCTTTGCTCTGTGTTTTCGTGTCCATCGCGCCACTACTTGGAGGTGCTTATTCAGAGCCTTGGGGCCTTTGTGTCCCTCCGCTGTTAGCAGCTTTTTGCTCTGGGACGTCTCGCTCCCCCGCTGCTAAATAAATATTGATGGCAGTGCACTCCGGGGCCCAGGCGGCTCATTAGCGGTTTGCGTGCGGGTGTGGGAGCGTTCGGTATTTCACTCGACACGCGCTTCAGGCCGTCCCCCCCTCCTCTGCTAGGCTCGAGGGGGACGTGTAAATGCAGTCGCGGGGGGGGCTATCAGCACAGTGCCTCCTTACCGCGGTGTTCCTGAAGGCGCCGTAGGCCGCGGTCCGCACCGGCCTTTATATCCTGGGGCGCCGGGAGATCCGCCTCCCGAAGCTGCAGCGGAGCGTGGGCAAAGTGCACCAGGGCCTCGGCATATCAGCATGCACGGCTCCGCTTGTCTCGGGGGCAGCAGGCCGCTGCATCAATCTCCACTCCGCAGCGATCCTCTGTATGTCGTCTGTGGCAGTGTCGGCAGCAGGCGGGTCAGCTTTACAAGGTATTTGCAATTGTTCTTCCCTATTCAGCCTCCATGTTGCCACTCTCTATCGCCGCCGCTCTCCTCGGACAGAGTGCCTCCCAGGAGTGATGAGGGCAGTTCATAAGGCTATCGATCAGTCAGCGCTATCTAGCGCTTCTGATAGGTATATAAATGACGCCTTCAGCCTTTACCTTATGCCGGATGTTTGCGGATTATGTCTCTGGGCCACAAGAGCCTCACCAGAGTGCGGCCATTTTGCTCGCTGGCTCTCTAGCGCCCCTATTGATGAATCATTTTGATCAAATAAGCCTGGAGAGAGTCTTGAGACAAAACCTAAAAATTGAATCTAGTGGGTAAAGAAAAAGTAAACCAAACAGCTTAAGAAGAATGCAGGGAGATGGGCTGATGAACAGTAATGTTAAAAAGCAGTGACAAAGCCAATATGTTTGGCTGTTATGTTATGTCAATTTGTAGAGTGCGTTAACCACCCGTGAGCATATCAAGGGGCTTGAGTAGGAGCAAAGGCATGTGGTCCCCGCAAGGTTATCCGAATAGTCAGTCCTACAACTACCTGTGGAAGTGGAGAGGAGGCTCTAATGTGCTGTGGGAGTTTTTTCTAAGTTTTGGGTGCGATCTAGGAGAACAAGCGCACTCCTGCTCTGCTTTTGTGAATGCGGGGGTGGTTCGAGTGAGAGTGAGCATAGGTTTCTGGCTGGCTGGTGAAAGTGTATTTGGCTGTTCAGGTAGGCTGGTCAAGTGTTGTGCAAGGCTTTGTATGCAAGTGTGAGGAGTTTGAATTGACTATGTTTGTGAATGGGGAGCCCGTGGAGGTGAGATGTGGGTGAGATGTGGGAGGTTGAGGATAAGCCTTGTGGCGGCATTTTGGATGATCTGGAGTCTGTGTGTGAGCTAATTGGAGCTTCTGGCATAGAGTGCATTGCCGTAGTCGAGTCTGCTAGTGATGAGTGACTGCATGATAGCTCATTTGGGGCCAGATGTACGACCATTTTATTTTGCGCTTCGCAATTTGCGACTAATTGCGAGTCGCAAAATAAAATGTACAACAGTGTGTTTAAAACTGTTTGGGATTCCCAATGGGGTCACAAATTCCGAGGCTCATTAATATTAATGAGCCTCTCGCAATTTGCGAACCCATTGGGAATGACAGGCCCTCCCAGGGATGGTGGCCTGCTGGGCTCAGCAGACCACCATGTCTGGGACTGCTTTTAAATAAAGCAGTTTTTTAAAAATGCAGCCCGTTTTCCTTCAAGGAAAGCGGGATGCATTGAAAAAAATAATTGAAACGTTTCGTTTCATTTTTAAGGAGCAGACAGTGGTCCCTGGGACCACTGCCTGCCCTTAAAAATATTTTCGCATGCATGTGCAAAGGGAAGGGGTCCCCTGGGGACCCCTTCCCATTCTGCGAATGCATTACCACCTACTTGAAGTAGATGGTAATTGCGAGTGTTTTGCGACTGCAATTGCGCCCCTTCCAAATAGCGAGTCGCAAAACCTATTTAGCGAGTCGCAAATAAATTGCGACTCGCTAAATAGGCTTTGTACATGGCCCATGATGTTTTTGCATGCACAAACAGGTTCGCAAACCCGTTTGCGCATTAAAAAACGGGTCATACATCTGGCCCTTGGTGTTCTGTGGCAGCCATTTGAAGATCTTTCGTAGCATGAGTAGGATGTAGAAGCGGGCAGCGCTCAATGAATTGACTTGTACCCTCATGTTCAGCTTGTCATTAGGGTGATCCCCAGGTTTCTGATGTGGTCAGTGGGTGTTGGTATTGGTCCTAGTTTGGTTGGCCACCAGGTGGTGTCCCAAGGGGAGGTTTTGTTTCCAAAGACCAGTACTTCCTTTTTGTCAGAGTTGAGCTTCAAGCAGTTGGTCCCAATCCATTCAGCTACCACTACCATGGTCATGCAATTGGTGAGGTTGGCTCTGGTGCTGTTAATTCTGTCCATCAGGGAGAGGATAAATTGGGTGTCATCGACTTAGGAGATGATGTTGATGTCTTGGGATTGAATGGTGTTTATGATTTATGATCGCAATTTATAACGTGCACAGCCACTCCAAGGAATGTCCCAGCGCAAGCAATGAGATCAGAACATGAAAAGGCTTAGGTTTGCACAAAGAGCCAGGTTTTGGGTTTCCTCTTACATAATGCCATCTCACTCATAGTCTGCAGCTCCAGGGGAACTAATCCAGGCTGTCCCACCCAGATATGCTAGAGACCTTCCTCCTACTCTAATGCGATGAGTTTATGAAAGCCAAAACTGGCTCTAAGGTAAGAGGGGCCAGATAAATATAGAGCATCATGTACTATTACCAGAGCCTTATATTTGACTCCATCACTGATGGTGCAGCCATTGGAGTGCACGGAAATGTGGGTGAATCTGTGATCTCATAGGAACATTTAGCAGGAGATGGGCCATCGCAATCTGGATCACTTGGAGTTTGTCCATCAAGTACTCGGGTAAACCCAAATATAGTGCATTACCATAATCTAATCTGGAAGTTATCAGCGCCTGGATTACCGTCTTCTTTGCTGAGAAGGATAAAAGAGGCCAAAACTTATTTTGGACCTAATAAACCCGAAACAAGTGCCTACCAACACATTTACTTGAAGCCTAAAGGACAGTCAGTTATCAAATTTGATACCCAGATTTTTAACAGAACCTTTCGGGGACTTTGGGGGTGAAGCATCATCTGGCCAAAAGGTTTGGCAAAAATCTAGTGGGATCTTCCCAAAGAAGAGAATCTCTGTTTTCTCTTCATTGCATTTGAGTTGCGCCATAGCTATCCAGTGGAAAACAGCAGTCAGGCAAGTTTTCATCTGACCGCCTTTTAACTCAGCCCCCTTCTCCCAGGAAAAAAGCAGTTGTGTATCATCCATATAGGGGATCACTTTAGCTCCCAAATCTTCTGCTAGATGTGCTAGAGGGGTAAGATATACATTAAAAAGGATTGGGCTTAGGGCTGAACCCTGCGGAACTCCCACATGTATATTGCATGAATTGGCAGCTCCAGGCGAACGGTGTCATGTAGATGTTGAACAGGATAGGGCTGAGGGAAGATCCCTGGGGCACTCCGCAGATCAGGTTCTTGGTCTCTGACGTGAAAGATGGCAGTCTGACTCTTTGTGTTCTTCCCATGAGGAAGGAGCAGATCCATTTGAGTGCGGGTCCGTGGATGCCGATCTCATGGAGGCGTCTGATGAATATGTTGTGGGACACTGTGTTGAATGCCGCAAAGAGGTCAAACAAGATGAGGATCGCTGTCTCTCCTCGGTCCAGGATGGTCCGGATGTTGCCGGTGAGTGCGATGAGAGCTGTTTCGGTGCTGTGTTTTTGTCTGAATCTTGATTGAGTATTGTCCAGCAGTTGGTGTAGTTCGATGCTTGTTGATGGCTTTCTCTATCAGTTTTGCTGGGTAGGAAAGCAGGGAGATTGGACAGAAGTTGCTCAGTTGGTACGGGTCAGCCAACGTTTTCTTGAGGATGGCATTGACCGCTGCTTCCTTCTAGTCTTCAGGGAATGTGGCAGATGGGAAGGCGGTGTAGATGATGTGGGTGAGGGTGGTGCTGAATAGTGCTGCTCCCAGGTTGTAGATGTGGTGGAGGCATGGATCCGTTGAGATGTATAGACTTCATGATCATCATTGTGTCATCTATAGTGAGAGTTTCCCATTCGGTAGCGTGGTTGTCTTGGTTGGTGATGAGCAGGTTGGAGAAGAGATTGCTAGGGCTTGGTTGCTGTGCGAAGTTGCTGTAGATGCTTGCGATTTTGTGGGAAAAGGTTGATGAGTCATCGCACAGTTCTTGGGAGGGGGTGATGCTGTTGACGGAGGCATGTGGAGTGCTGAACTCCTTGATGATCGAAAAGATCTCCTTGCAGCTGTCGTTGCTCCCTTCGATGCATTCAGCTTGCACTCTTTACACAATATACATGGACAGGTTCACACACGGGACCCAATAGGTGCATAAATGGGAGGGATTTATGGGGAACAAATATTCAGAAACTTTCCAGTGTTGTCTCCTCACATCGAGACTCTGAATGGTGTCCAGACATTTTATACCACTACAATGGAGGGAGGCAAAACAACTTATTTCATCCAAAGTTCTGTGTGTTAAATGTATTATAACTTGTAACAAAGTAAACAAAACTACTATATATGAGTCGGTTATCACAGATTATTTTTGTATTCACTAAGTTGTTTTGCATCTCTCAGTCTTAGTGTTAGAAAATACATCAGACCTGCATTTGTTGCACATATGCAGAAATTACATCACACCGACTGACACACTTGCAAGGAGTTGACCCGCTGACATATCGGTACATGGCACACAGACTATAGGCACCCACACTAACGGACGTGCAGTCTTCTAATGCCCACCAACCAACAGAAATTCAGACACCCATGAACACTGAACAACTAAGCTCCCCTACAAACAAAAAAAGAAATACTGAAACATACAATCCAACACAGCAAACCTACAGTTAGACAACACACAAGCAGACACACATAGATGGACATTTGGGTTGAATGGTGAGACAGCGAGGATGGATGGATGAAGGAACACAGGCTTAATTTCCATCTAATATTCAGCCCCTCTGTAGAGGAACTCAAATCAAAAGGGGATAAATGGCTAGAGTGCCAATGCCTATTAAATCATTGGTAAATCCATGTATTGATGAACAGCTAAAGGTGGGCGCATGATCTCTGAAGTAGTGTAGTCAGACTTTTGGAAGCAATTGCTGTTGGTACTGCAGCTGGCTTCCTGCCGGGCCCTAAGAGGCAGAGATGAGTGACTGCAAGCCAGGCGATTTGAAAAGTTTGGAGGATCTTCCGCTCCTCTGCAGATTTCTGGACAAGGTCAATAAATTCGGACATAACTGCTATTTTTGATGGAGTATCCCATCTGCCAAACTCTAAATAAGGCTGATAGTTTATGATTGCTTCTGTTTTGCAATTTCTTATTTTAATTGCCTACGTGTTCGAGTTGTATTAGTGCTCATTGTTGAAGCAAAGAGTGGTGTTGCACTATAGGTCATTTGGAAAAGTTCTAGAGAGGTTGTCACCCCTGGGCACAAGCTGTAACTCATTAAGGTCGTCCATGTTGATGAAGCCGTAGCTCTGATTGATGGGAAGTCCGGCAAGCACTGCTGGTTGCCTGACATATCCACGATGGCTCTCATGATAGTGAGAGCATGTACATGATGCTTTTCAAGCAACCTGGTCTACCAACAAAACCTGCTCCAGTGAAGAGTGCTCTTCTGTAGCCATCGACTCCACAAATAGGGTGTGAAACAGTAGTGTAGAAAGCACAAATGTTTTCACTTTACTTAACTTCAAAGTTCTCACAACTGATAGAGGCATCTGAAGAATAACTATCACTCTCAGAACGCTGCCAAACAGAACAATTGAAGGATTCAAAACATAGTATATACTCTAGTGGCCTATTCTTAACTACAAAGGAAGAGGACAACATAGGGGCTGATTTAGAGTTTGGTGGAGAGGGTACTCCGTCGCAATATGACAGAGTACGCTCTACGCCAAGATGAAGGTCCGCCCACCTGATTTACAGTCAGGCGGACCTTAAGTATGAAAGCAATGGAGCCTACTCATGACATACTTCTCTGACAGCTTGATGGAGTAAGGGCAATCGGAGGGTTGGCCATTGAACTGCCCTCCTGATTTAGAGTGGGCGGCCAAATGCCTAGTTTTTACTATCCCTTACTGCCATGAAGAAACTGTTGGTGATGGACAGGAAAAATGTTTAAATGACCCCCACACCTTGGGAGAAAACTCCTATGGGGTGGGGGACACTAGTTTTTGAAGAAACAAAAACAAGTAAAAAGTTTGACAGGCAGCCATCAAGTTTGACAAAGCTGTCCGTCATACGTTTAATTCATTGATGGGCACTACCTTAAGAATGGTTTCTGTCAATGACTAGAGTTGCCGGAGGACACCTCTAAATTTGGAGGGAGGGTACTCCGTCAAGGCAACTGAGTATTTTAAATGTAAATCAGGCTATTAGTCTTCTCTATAGGCATTGTGGAAGAAAAGAATAGTTTAGCCTCTTGAAAGGCTATGATAACTATGTTGCTAAGTTACTGAGATTGGACCACCTCTCATGATAAACCACACATAATGATAAATAAGACAGTTGCTGTTACCTGGGACTCTGACCAGCCCACATACAAAAAGTGCATGACAGGAAGCTGCTGTTAGGAAGTGTGAGGACTCATAATGAAATTAACTCCTTCCATAAGGTAAGGTATTTGAAGGGGCAACAGTTGCTTGAAGTCCTTGGCATCATTAGGGATCTCCTCGATTTGAACATAGCTGATTTTGAAATAGCATATGGGATCGACGACTCCTTGACACTTCACAAGGCTTTCAGATCCATCCTGCCTGACAAACTGGAAACCCAATATTTTTATACCTGCATTGCTAATTAGTGAGGTTTGAGGCTGAATTCCCAAAATTCCCTAAAGTAAATTGCATTTCTGCAAGCATGGACAAATCGTCTTCCATGGATGTGTGGAATTGTTGGCCTGCATGATGTTGTTGGTGCTGTCATTTTTGGTCTCCTAATATGATGGTTTTTGGGTCTCTGACACAATTTCAGAGGCATGTAAAGAAAGGGGATATGTTATAATATGGTGGGATATGTAAGACTCAGCCTGCGTGATTACTGTAGCTATGATGTCAGAGTTCCTTTGTCTTCATGGAATTCTGGGGTCATCTGGTGAGAGATGTGACAGTTGATGGAGAGCAGGTGAGGGAGCTTCATGCATGTAGTTGGCTCATGACTAAACTTATTGATACTAATTGAAAGCGGTTCCTGGAGTTACTTCAGACTCCTTTCTAGCGGTGCCCATACTTCAGCCAGTCCAGCAAGTTAAGGACTGCTGGGCACCCTGACTCATCTTCTTGGACAGTGTTCCAGTGGTTAAGGCCCCCTTTCCTCAGTCACTGCATGCTTCTGTAACATTCCTGAAAGATCAACCTGATAATAGTGAACCATGTCTGATTCCAAGAAGACTATCACTACTGATTTAAAATTATTCTCACATTGACAAACTTTATGTCTTGTGTAGGAATATAGAGTGACTTTTCCAAAGAAGCTGGTGGATGAATGCCCCTAGCCAATTCTTTTCACAGTCCTCCCTCCTCCTCAACAGTGGCACACATTGACTAAGGGTTTTTGCAAAGTGGCATGGTTGCACACAGCCTCAGGCTGTGACACAACCTCTACACTTGTAGGTTTGCACATACCTTTGCCCTTTGTCCCAACAATACAAGGGCTGGAAATAGTTATAGGAAGAGACAACGAGGTAGTTAAAGTCAGCATGAGACATCACTGGGGACAAGATGCCAAGCCTGAATCACTAAACTCGTGATTTCTGTTCTAGCACTAAATCTAATCTCCATTTGTATCAACAGCAGACTTGCCAGGGAGGAAGAAGGTCACGGGAAATTGACACACCTGGGTGTTCCCTTCCTCAGTGTTTCACCATCTTCATTCTTAAAAGTTCCTGTTGATTTCCATAAACATCATGATGACTTTTCTTTAGAAAACTGATTTTTCCCATTTTTTTATTTTATAAACCAGCCGAAGGGGTCTGGTGAGTGGATGAACTGTTTTCCCCTAGGCTGCGGTGTTAGGGAGGGGAGTTGGGGGGACAAGGGAGGAGATTCATTTTTTTTTTGCATTAAGGCTCTGTCCCTTTTTCTGGGTGTGCTGATAACTGTGTAGGGGGAGGCAGTGCATATGATTCTGGCTGCTCTACTCTACCACGTTGATTCAGTGTCTGGTAGTGCCTAACACGCACCTCCCCATCTTGCTCCTTTCCCTCTTTTCCCCTTTTCCCATTCCCACCTAATACTGCTCCATCTTTGTTTAGTGGACAGAAGTTAAGAATTGGAGGTTAGAGTCAGAAGGATCAGCAGTGGCCCATGCAGGTAAGAGCGGTGGGGCCGGATGGGGGTATTTCGATAGACGACGACGAGGGGAAATTAATTATTTATTTAATTTAACCTCGTGGTCGTCTGTCGAATCCCCCCCCCCCCAACCCAGCCCCACCGCTCTTACCTGCATGAGCGCTGCTGAGAGGGATGTTAGAAGGAATGAATATAACTGGTAAGTAACCGACCCATTAGAATTCGTAGCCTTGCCACAGCACTGGAAAAACAATCATGGTGTTCATTGCGGCGGTATTAGCTCCTGATGTTTGAATCCATTCCCAGTTTTCTTACCTCACATTTTGCCTGTTTCAGAACTGCTGTGCAGAAAAGGTTCCCCTTGTCCTCGGCTTGTATAGTGGATTCCTAACAGATGAAAACGGGAAACCTTGGAGGGTTTTTCCCTTGGCCTGCCGAGTCCTTTTAGAAGTGTCTGCCATTTGTAAGCAGTTCCATGCTCCAGTACTCTGCAGACGCGGATGAGTTTTGTTTTGGAAACCATTCTGCCTTAGGTTTAATTTTTTATAAGCTCAAATGAAAATCATTTGTATTTCATGCCTAGGAGGGAGAATGAAAATGTTAGCCTAAAATAGGGTCCAAGCAGAAGGTGGAGAAAGTGAGCCAGCTACTTCTCAGAATCTCATGGACTGTAAGTCACTGATGGGGATATAGAAAACATGTGTTGTAGCTCCTTTCCCATGTATCAGGAAAGATATTAATTCAGAAATTAAGCTGTGTTAGACTATATCCACATCCATTATATCAACCTAAAAAATATTGCATCCACTACAATGCCTACCACCACAGCGTCAAGGTACACTTACTTTGGTCCGTGTGCCATGTAGTAGTTATCTTGATACCTCCAAGTGCGGACTTCCTTGCCTTAGTCCTTCATTTGTGCCCACCTTGTGCTCTGCTTCCCAGTGTCTCTTGTTTGCTATGTACTCCTGTGCTGTGGTTCTGTGGAAAAGTATACCTGGAAGGGGAGAGCCAGTGCTAAAAAATTCGTACAGGGAATGTGAGTTGCTTGTTTACTGGGGGAAACAGCATTTACAACACAGTCATTACCACGCAAAACTTTTTCCATGCATCCATTATCACGCGTATGCCTTTACCACGCACGTCTTTACCACCCAAATTTTTACTATGCATGCCTTTACAATGAAAATGTAAGTATTTCACAAGTAAGTATATATATATATATATATAGAGAGAGAGAGAAAAAGAGAAATAGAGAGATATGTGCGTGTATATATGTATGAAATATGTGTGTATATATATATATATATATGTATATATATATATATGAATTTATATATATATATATGCTACAACACCTGTCTCTCGAAAAAAGAATCCAAAGCACCAAGCGCAGACACCAAGTGCCTGATTACGACTTTGGCGCTGTTGCGCCGGCTCTCCACCAACACAGCTGTGCCAAAGCCACGCAAGGACCACCCGCCAACCTTGTTACGATTTGAACTCGTGTAAGGTGGACGATCCTTTGCCTTTCACATGGTGGTGCCTGGAAAACAGGCACTGCAATGGGAACTGCAAAAAAGTTCCAGCGCGGCATGGATGGTGACGTGCATGCTGTGTTGGAACTTTGGGGGAATACAGACAGGGGGGCACATGTTGTCCCCCTGAATGTATCTCCATGGCGGGGAGGGGCCATTTGTTCTTCCACCGCCAGCCTTTTAATGGCGGGGCTCCCTCCATGAAATGGCTGGCGGTGGCGGAACTCGTAATATGCTGAGTGGGATTGAGCCAGTCATGCTCAGCATGTTACATTGTGATGCAGCTCCACCACCGCCAGGTCTGGCGCTGACAATGGTCCTCCGCCGCAACGATTTTTGAAGTCATAATGCGGCGGACGGACCACCGCCAGCATGAGTGCGGTGGTCCTATGACCGCTGCACTCGTAATCAGGCCCCAAATTCTTTATAGCACTGGTGCTACATGTGCCCCAGGGATATCAGTATTACAGAAGGGGACACATAAGTGTCTGCAGCCCCTTCTGTAATACCATTGTGCCCGGTGGCATGCAAAGGATGTGCACATGCCCGTTGAGCCCCCAGGGCACTTGTATAATACGGCCCTAGGTGTTTTTTTCTGGAAGACAATGATAGCAAAGACAGTGTTCCACAATTTGATTCCCTGAAAAGCAAACCCCCATTCTTTTTAAAGAAAGGAGGCACATTCTGGTTGGTGAAGTGTAGGCAGCTTCTAGGAGTGTAGTGGGGCATTAAATTTTGCTCATGGAACTATTAAGACTTTCCTCAAGAGGTATCTGGGTGTAAAGCTGAACATCTTAAAAATGACTGATTCATGTTTGATTCAGTGCATTGATATTATACGTTGTACTCTACGGACGGTGTCTTGAAGATGATCAGATTGAATAGTTACCTTAAAAGCGGTACGTGCTTAGCTCCTTCATAAAGGTAGCGATATTTGGCCAATTTCTAGAAGAGAAATCCCAGAGGCCCTTTTTTGGTTTTGAGTGTGACCTCGTTGGTGCATTAATTTTTTGTCCAGGCTTCTTATATTTCTCAAAGAGTGGTGGAGGAGATCCACCATCGCAGATATTGGGGTGCCAGGCCATTAGAACATTTAAACAACCAGTGACATAAGCTAAACCTAAACAACTGCCCACAACCATGCTTGTTTCAGGTCAATTACTTCTACTTTCTAACTTTATGGAAATCTTCACATTTTGAGCAAAAAATCTTAAGGGGAAGCAATATACAATTAACTGTCTCCGAATATAGTGACTTTTGTCTTGGAGTTATTGAGCTGGAGATGGTATCATTCATTCAAATTTCAACCTCTCTCAAAATTCACTGTGGGTCATCCACCGGAATATTCACTATGGAATATCTGATGTAGACCTTTGTGTCATCAGCATAACACTGCACTGCCACCTGGGTAGTATATCAAATAACATTAAACAAGCCAGGTTACAATCCAAAGCACTGAGAGATGCCATAAGATAATGCAACTTCCTGAAACAAATATGGACCAACTGTGACCTTCAGTGTTCTTTGGAGAGTAAGGTATCTAGCAATTTGATGTTATTTTGATCACCGTGCAAAACAGTTGCCAGCCTCCACAACAAATAACATATGATCCATGGTATTCAACACTGTAGACAGTTCCAGCATTACGAATAGGCAGTCATCACAATCTCTAAACCAAGCGGTGTCATCCCAATAGCCAACGAGCTCACTATCTGTGTAATGCTTAGAGGGAGCTAAAAGCAGTAGGAAGTTCTGTGGCACAGGGAGGCAGGTAAAAATGTCATAGACCCAGTTGGTCCTCTATGTTCCCTCAAAATAGTTATTGTTCAACTAAATATACTATCATACTTTATTTAACACCTGCTGCTTTCCAGGAATAATCTACTTCTCTAACAGAGGAATATTCAAGATGTACAAAAAATATGACGCTGTCTGCATGCTAAACATATTTGTGCTAACTATTTACTTTCAGAAGAAGCGGTTAGGTCCCTCAGAGAGGGTGATTTTGGACATAGAATTTTGGTGATTTTTTTCCCAGCTGTTGGCCCTTAAAGAAATATATACATATTGACAACTACCTAACCAAGGGGCTCATTACGATGGCGTAACGTTCGCCACCGCCGGGCCAGCGGTGGCGACCGTTACGCCATCGTAACGTGAAATACCCCCCGCCATATTATGATGGCGATGGGTATCGCGGCGGACGCAAAGTCCGTCTGCCGCTTTTCCGCCGGTCAGCAATCGTTACGATTGCCGGGTGGGCGGAGCTGGGCCACTGATATGGTGGCGGTGTCTAGCAGGCACCGCCAGCCATATTAGGATGTGGGTATTTCAAAGCTTTTCCATGGCGGCGATGCCGCCATGGAAAGGCTGGCGGGGATTGGCTTTGGGGGCCCGTTGCAGGCCCCCTGGGAGGTGGGGGTGGGGGGGTGCACTTGGGGGGTACCCATGGTACCCCCCTGCAGTTCCCTGCACCAAGTGGCAGGCACCGCGTGGTGCCTGCCACGTGGTGCAGGGAAATGCTGTGCATGCCCTTTTACCATTGCGGACGGTGCTGCAGCCAGCAGCACCGTCCGCAATGGTAAAAGGCCAGGATGCGCCCGCCAGTATGGCGGGCGCATCCTAATTGGGCCGGTGGGACCGCCGCACGTCTGGGGGTCGGTCCCATCACCGTTATGATGGCGGGCGGACTGATGTTCGCCCTCCATCATAATGAGCCCCCAAGAAAGTAAAACTTATATTCAAACTAAAGCTTATTTGTAAATAAATGTGAAAATGTAAAATAGTAAATAATTTATAAAACACTCCCCAACTTCTATGTCTTTGCATGTACTTCCTAAAAGAAAACACTACGACTTGGAAAAGTGATAAGCTGCCAGAAAAATACTACTATCACAAACCAGCAAAAAGATATAACAAATTAAGTATACATAAATTATTAAAAAAGAGTAAAAATGAACCCAACAACCTCAACCTCTACAAATTGCCAAAATAAGAAACATTTAAAATGCAATTTACGCTTATTTTTTTATCCAACCGAAAGAAAGCACTTATATTTATACTATTACGCTACTTTCAGATACAATTATGGAGAAAGGCAAATATATAGCATCGCAGAAATTAAAGCAGTTACTAAGGTCCCTATTACGATGTCGGTCGGACGAGCGTTCGACCGACACCATAGCAAGAATAGAACCACCTGACTAGTAGTCTGCGGTTTCACCCACAGTATTAGGATGCCACTGACCTATGGGCGGTCGGAAGCATCAATCTTTCTATTGCCGCTTTTGGGGCGGCTGGAAAAAGGCTGCAGCACAAGCTGCAATAGAAAAAAGGATATTTTCATACATCCCTGCACTGTGTGGCGGGCACCGTGTGGCAGACCACAGTGCAGGGATGTTTAGGGGGCACCATAGGTGCCCCCAAGGCCCCATAGCGGAGGGCCAGGGGGGGAACCCCCGAAGTCACTTTCTGCCTGCCTTTTCATGGCGGGTGAACCGCCATGAAAAGGCAGTTGGAAAGGGACATCATAATCCCGACGGCGGAGCCGAAGCTGGCTCCGCTGTAATTTTGGGATTACAATTTCGCCCGCCGCCCCGATGGGCTCTGTGAGCCTGCCAGAAACGGAGCATAATTCTCCCACGGGTTTCCCTCTGACCACCAGTATCATAATACGGCAGTTGGACGGAAACCTATGATGTCGGGTGGAAATCCTCCGACGAGGTGTCGGATGGCTTTCTGCCCAACATCATAATAAGGGCCAAAGTCTTATGGACTACACCTACAACCAAGAAAGTGCATCAACAAAAAATGTAAAATGGAAATGTACCAAATATTATTCTAATGCATACTATGGGAGGGTCACTGCAAAAGATGATGTTGCAATTCATGTAAGAGAAAACAACCATCCCCCAGAAATAGAAATAAGGGAGGTATTGCAGCATAGAAGAGAGGCAAGCTCTTGCTCCCAGGAACCCACAACCAAAATCCTAAAAGATATACTGCCTAAAGTCCCTGAACACATCACAGGCCAACTACCACCTATACCCACTTTAAAATATTTAATTGCGTGAACTAAAAAAGCCACTAGTGATACTCCTCCTGCCTTTAGAAGATACCAATACATAGAAACACCTGAACAGTTAAGAATGACACATAATGAGTAAACTTTCCTTTTATATGACAACCTCAACAATGATAAACAAATCCAAATATTCTCTACAGCAAATAAAGTATTAAAACTAATCCATTGTCAAACCTGATGATGGATGGGACCTTCAAAATGTGTCCCAAACCATTCACTCAGATACACACCATATATGGTGAATATCAAAACAAAATTTCCCTTTTATATATGCCCTATCACCAAATAAGCAACATAGCACTCGCTATGAACTCTTTAAGCACATTAAACATAAATCAAATAACTACTACCCACAGAAAATATTCATTGACATTGAGCAAGCCATGATTCAAACCATTCAAAAACGTTACTCCCACATAGCCATAAAGGCTGTTATTATCATTTCAATCAAAGCATATGGAGACACCCCCAACAATTTGCACTAAATGTAGACAAATTTTACAAACAGCCAATGAGCTGTTGAAAACAAAATGAAAGCACTAGCCTATGTCCCTGCCACAGAAGTAGTAAACCACTAAAATTTGCTAATAGAAAGCCCTTTCCACCAACAAAATGAAGTCAAGCGAACCCCTAATGGATTATTTAAAAAACGCTTTGGTTGGCAGACTGCATTACTCCGGACACAGGCGCCAACCCAAATTTCAAATACCATGGTGGAATGTCTATGACAGCACCTTGGCACAGGAAGTCAAAACAAACAACGCAGTGGAAGGATGGCACAATGCCTTCCAACTCATACTAGGCAGAACTCAATCTACACTCTTTAAATTTATAGAGACATTACAAAAAGAGAAATCATACCAACAGCTACTAATGGAGCAACCTGTTAGCCAAATTGCACCTAAACTTAGCAAACAAACCAAAAGAATGTACGGCATGCTACAATTTAAAGTCAAACTCTTCATAATCAGCAAAGGAGGGGATTACCTAGAAATAATAGCCCAAAAAATATTATCAAAAAATTAGCAATCGACAAAAAGTCCCCTAAAAAACTGTCACAAAATCTAAACCAACATGACAAATCATTTTTTATATAAATAGTAAACATAATATTTTATTACATCAGTCTAAAATTAAATAAAACTCCAATGTTGAGTAAGACTGAGATCATAAAATAATACATAAATTATTTACACAAAAAGTAAACCACACCAATCAAAAAGCTCAAAGAACAAATTCAATACATCATGTAAAATAAATACAACACATAAAACACACAATTACAAGTAACAATAACATAATATTTAAACAAACAATAAAATATAACATTTCCTACCCAAAACAAACAAAATATGTAGGACTTACTGTTCTGTAGATCCAGATCTTCCTCTGTATCCACGTAGTCAAAAATAATAATCCCCCAAAAACCAAAATTGATATCCCTTTAAAAAAACTGTAATTTCCAATGCCCATAGGACACGTTCACAGACAATAGCCAGTAAGGTAAACAAGAGCACCAACCCACAAAACACATTATATTACCAAAAATACATATACATCACACTTATTTGTCATAAAATAAGTAACATAACACATTTTAACATAATGTAACGATGCATTACTAAAACAGTGTACTAAACCCCAAAATGGCAAACTAGCTAAAAATACTACCATGAATACAACAAAATCTTCACAAAATCCACAAATAACACTATAACAAACCTCTAGACCGCTCCACTACACTCCCCACCCCTAAAATCCTTAAAAAAAACTTTAAAAAGAACCTACCTGTTCTGACGAACGGCAGCAACATACCGTGACTTGGCTCTAGGGAAATAGAAAATAGACTAAAAATGCCACAAACAGATTACAAAATAGAAAGTAGCGGTAAAAAATGGAAAATAGATCAGACTGAAAAAAAAACATCTCCTCATAGAAATGAAAGAGAAAATATGTAAAGCAATTTATACAAATTTAATAAAAATATTAAACATGGAAAACATGTCAAAACAAGTTGTAAAATATGGTAAATAATTGTAAAGTATAAACTAAATAATAATATAAAATATACAGAAATATTTATGAAAAAACATATGCTAAAATGATGTTGAAAATATATATAGAAAGCAATCGCGCATTTCGGCCACCAGACCGCCGTGAGGGCAACGGCTCCTGCTCACCAATCTCTCCCTCAGTTCCAGCCGTGAGGGCAACGGCTTGCCTCATTGTTTCCACGCCGTGAGGGCAATGGCACTACATTTCCCAGCAGGCCAGTGCTGACGCCTGCCAACGACATCATCACGCGCGCCAGGAGGCACTTTAAGAGGGGCGCCAGCCTCCCGCATCGCAGGACGCGCGCGGGCGGCGCCCGGGCCAAGGGCGGGCCCGTCCTTGCCCGTCATCGCCAGGAAGAGGCAGGGCAGGGCCACCCCCCCTTTTTTTTTTATCCGTCAAACAAGAGCTCCCCAGCCCTGAACTGAAGGTACATTTTTCTCAATTTATTGTAGTTTTATAAGCGCAGTCCTTAATAACCAATTGGTAGACTCGGACTCTGTCCTACTTGCTTTTAGACTGCACTATTGGACTTTTAGATGTGTAAGATTCATTGCCACGATTAGCCGTTCACAATTTTTACCTGGACCGATTTGCCGACTTGTAAGTTTTGGGCAAATCGCACTACTTTCACTGTGGACACTAAAAAAGGTAAAGCTTGTCTTTGTAAAAGGTATGGGAAAACGGAAAACTATGGAGAGTGTAGAGGTGGGGGGGACTGGGAGTCGTGGCCCAGGCAAGGGGAAAAAGGCTAAGAAACCTCGTAAACATGCCGCCAGTAATTGTGTCCTTGACAGAATAGATACATTAATCAACGAGTGCGAAACCATACTGGTGTCAGACCCCGTGGGCCCGCATAGCAACAGTAGCCAAGCTCCCCTTGATCCAAAATCCCCTGCTCGCCCACTTACCGTTGCTCCCATGTTCCATAGATATGCTAGTAAAAGAACTACCAACTCGAGTGTCAACAAGGATCGTGACCTGGTCGGGGCACAAGAGACGGTAGTTCTTGACTCTGATGAACTAGCTTGCAAGGAAGTCAGCCTAACGAAGCATAATATCCCATGCTCAAACAGATTTGCCTTGCTTGCAACCTCTTCTGACGCAATATGCGAGCAAGCCATACCACTGAGCATTCTGCAAGGAGGTAGCAATGCGGAGAAATCACCTCCTGATACACCTGGGCCCACGACAACTCCAACAACGGAAACATGTATACTCATTACCGCCACTGCAAGGCCCTAATATCTATATGATAAATGTACCCAAACTTGGCCCTCATAGCGACACGGAAAGTGCGGACTCTATGACCATAAGGTCATACATTGGATACGTTACACTAGAGGCTGCTGCTCAGTGATTCGCGAAGATATCACTCGGGCACGCAGATGCACTATCCCTGACCAACCTTATGACTATATTGAGCTCGCCTTCTCCAATGCTGATCTGGCAGAGAACCTGTTAGCTTTAGAATTTAGAACCTGCTCCCCTGCTACCTCGGCTATACAGTTTAGGCGAGCTCAAGTATTTCCAAGGGATGGGTCGCAATTTCAACCTGATGGGGGTTCGACGCTTGAAACAGTAGATTGACTGTTCGATAAGCCTAGCAGTTACATATGACAAGAAACGGTGGTGGCCAGCCAAAACCAGAATCTGTGTGAACCTTCTGTTCCCCTTCCCAGTAAAGGCTCACTGGAGGAAATAGGGGTGGCGTTGAATTATTTCCCACAGGGCCTGCATGAGACTGTCCCCTACACGCTCCTCGATTCATTAACAGCACCAGACCCTTTAGATCCATCCTGCACCTTAATCCAAATTTGCACTCATGAGGGGGATTCGGCATCACGCCCACAACAGCTAAAAATCCTATCATGGAACGTGGCAGGCCCATTAAACAAGCTACTGCTGCCGCACTGGAATAATCTGGTAGAAGGCTTTGATATATGCTTATTCCAGGAGACGGGGAGTTTGGTCCCACTCCACAAATCGGGTTACGCTTGCTACTGTATTCCGGCAACCACAAAGGGGAGAGGGCGTCCGTCAGGAGGGTTGATTATTTGGGTGAGCATTTCATTAGGTTGCCAAATCACCGTTCAACCAACAACAAGTCCGGACATCTTGAGACTAACCATCAAAGGTCCCACGGGAGGAGGCACACTGGAGTTATTTAATGTTTATATCAGAGGAACCAAGGGAGGACAACAATCACCCATTGTTACACTTTTAGATCATTCCCTATCCAGTTGCAAGTCTGACGCCAGAATTATAGTAGCAGGAGATTTGAACTGTACCTTTGAGCCTTTGAGCTCAGAAGACATGTGGAGCTGGAGGACGGTGATGCAAAATGGGCGATCCCCCCTCTTAACATTCCCCCTATTAGCAAGTGGACCCCGCTTGCAATTCAACTCAATGCACTAACCATTGAACACGGTCTCAGAGCTGCCAACGGCAGAACTCATTCAGACACACATGGTGCAAACACTTTTAACAAAGTAGGTTGCCCCTCGCGGATAGATTACATCCTAGTGGACGTAAAATTGTGGGCCCTAATGCCAGATATGTATGTGGGCACCACAACAGACAGCGACCATAATCCTCTCTGTCTGACACTAGAATTGCTTTGGGGCACCCCGTCCTCGCACCAAACTTTGAGGGCCACAGCTCATGCCATAGATATCGTTCCTTCAAACTGCAAAAGATACCTGAAATGGCATAAGGTTAGCTCCCACAAAATAAAACTATCTCGTATTAAGGAAGTTGTCACATCTGGTATCCAAGCTCTGCAGGCAACCCTTTTGGCTGCCGAACCCCATGTAGGTGCCTCTCTAGCCCACTCCCGTACCATAGATCAGTTGAGCACTCTTTTCTTAGCCACCAATAATCATACTAATACTAAGGCACTCCGGCAAAGACATCATCTGTGGTACACCAAAAAATGTAGATTAAATAGACAAGTATTGGCAGCAGCAATTAGGTCTAAGAACTCCGAATCGATTAAACTAGCGAGAAAGAAATACAGGACAGCTCTCCATGAGGCCAGAATAGAGTGGGACGAATCATACTGGAAGAATCTGAAAGACGCCAGTCTGGAGAAAAATAAAAACCAGTTCTGGTCCCTTGTAAGTAAGGGCATTAGCAGAGACTCTGTCTCCCTGCCTAACCACATTACAAGCCACGAATGGCACGATCATTTCAGGAAACTGTATTCCGCTCCTGATGATGAATGTCTGGAGGAGTTAAACGACTCCACAGACATTCCTCCGGTGGGGAATACGAGCAATCCTTTTTCGTTGACCGAAATTGAAATGGCAATAACAAAGATAGTGCCGGGCAAAGCCCCTGGACCAGACGGTCTTCCTGGTGACCTCTTTTTGGCTGATCCCAAGAACTGGTCGAGTTATATCCAACTTCTGATTAATAGCATAGCAAATGGATCCCCAATTCCCGACTCTTGGAAAGGAGCGCTGGTGGTCCCGATATTTAAAAAAGGGGACAGGGAAAATCCATCAAATTACAGGCCAATAAGCCTAATTGATGCTATGCAAAAGTTGGTAGGTAGGGTCCTCCTCCAGCGAATACAAACATGGGCCGAAGAGGAGGACATTTTTTCCAAATATCAGGCTGGGTTTAGAAGTAACACAGGCACGATTGACCAAGTCTTCAGGTTACTACTCATATACTGGAAGGTCGTCGTTATCGGCAAGGGAAGTCTTTACCTTGCTTTTATCGACTTGAGAACAGCTTTTGATCTCATACCTAGATTAAGACTGTGGCAAACGCTGAGGGACCTAGGCACTCCCCCCCTCTTCTTAACTTTTTAATTCGACTGCACGAAGGAAACTTCGCCCAAGTCAGGTGGGGCCCTCAAAGGGAGGTTACGGATAAGATCCTGGTTAGCAGAGGAGTCCGCCAGGGCTGTGTCTTGGCACCCACCCTGTTTTCCTTGTACATCAATGGGGTGGTAAAATTTCTTCAGGAGACCCCGGCAGACGCATCAACCCTGGCGGGCGAGAAAGTTCCAACATTGTTGTTTGCTGACGACAACCTCCTGGTGTCGAAAACCCCGTCAGGGTTGCAAAAACTTCTCAATCGATACCAATTATTCTGTGACTCTCGGGGCCTGGTTATTAACACAGATAAAACAAAATTCATGGTTTTTAACCCCCATAAGACTTTTAAAAATGACTTAATTTTAAACAATACCCGACTAGAGAGTGTAAATGTGTTTGACTATTTAGGTATCCGCCTTTCAGATAAAATGCATTGGAAGCCGCATCTAGCTAAGATGTTACTGAACCACAAACGTGTTGTTGGTGCCCTTAGCAAAGAACACCGGGCCTCCTATAGTAGGCCAGTAGCTCCAGTACTTACAATCTACGAAGCGAAAGCAGTTGCCGCTGCGTTGTACGGGGCGGAGCTGTGGGGCTTCGAAAACATTGAGGATATTGGCAGGTCCGAAAATAAGTTTCTGAGGGACCTGGTGATGCTTCCCAGCTACACCCCATTAACTCCATTGATGTTTGATATGGGCAGACGGCCGCTCAGGGACATTGCAAAACTGCGCCCTCTTCTCTTTTGGGCACGAGTGATGCGTACCCCAGAGCTTGCTAACTATGCCGCTGCCCTAATAGAGGTGACTAACTTAGATACGGGGCACAGGGTCAAGTGGATATCCAATGTTAGAAGGTTGTTGTCCAAGCTGGGCCTCACGGAAGCATGGGACACCCAAGTACCACCCAACAAGGCAGAGCTTAAGCATACCTATTGGAACTGGGTTGATACCAAAGAGCTGAGCAACCCAGATTTGGGGAGTTTGACAGAAGAGTTCTTTCGCCACAAACAGTGTAGAGGCTTGGGGCCATATGTAGGTAATTTCTATTTACCGATTCATAAATACCGAATTTTACCGATTCGGTATTTAAGAATCAGTAAATAGAATGTAGGTAAACATTCGGTAAATTTTACCGATTCGGTAATATTCGTTATTACCGATTCGGTATTTACCGAATCGGTAATAAGGAATACCTTCCCATTCATTCCTATGGGCCTGAAGGCCCATAGGAATGAATGGGAAGCATTCACTATTACCGATTCGGTAAATACCGAATCGGTAATAGGGGAGCATATTCAAGGGTGGCAGGGTGTCAAATTGACACCCTGTTGCACCCTGAATCGTGCATGTGTGCACATGTGGCGCACATACATGCCCTAAGGGCATGTATGTCTGCCACATGGCACTTTTAAAAAGCACAAAATTGCTTTTTAAAAGGTATTCAGTATTTACCACCAACTTGTAGTTGGTGGTAAATAACGAATCCTTAAACCAAAAATGCACTCACTTGAGTGCTCCCTACATAGGATTTAAGGAATCGGTAATTTACCGATTCCTTAAAATAACGAATCGGTAAATTACCGACTCCTTAAATCCGGCCTCCTACATCGCAAAGGGCTAAATACTGGTCGGTAACGGGAAATTTACCGATTTTCGGCCGTTACCGACCGGTATTAGCCCACCTACATATAGCCCTTAGAGCCTTATCTGGATATTATCCAGATTCCACGTGACAGACAGTTATACATGCAATTCAGGCTGGGCACACTTCCAATCCATGCAACCACCTGCAAATGGCACTCTTATAAACATCAAAGCAAGGCCTTCCCTTGCTGCAGAGCTCCGTTGGAAAGCATGTCCCATCTTCTCTTTGCTTGTCCGGCTTATTCCGTTGCCAGGTCCAACTGGATAAAACCGGTCTGCAAAATCATGGGTACACGCGACCATAGGACTGCCCTGCGTATTCTTAAAACTGACACAAGCGTGCTCTTTTCGTGTGGGGTGGCGAAGTTTCTGAGTTGTGCTTGGATTGTCAGAAACAAAGCACTGAAGGGTACTAGTACGCTTGCTGAGGGATAAATACCCATGTCAGCTTACTCTTTACCATCTAAGGGGCCCATTACGATACCCGGCGTAAATAAATCCGCCAGGCATGGAAGCGGCAAAAATCCGCCCGCACACACCGCCTGAACACCGACCACGCCATTATGAGTACACAAACCGAAACCGCCATCGGCGAAAAATCACACAAAATACCGCCCGCCATCGTCCGAGTCGGAGTCAAACCGCCCGCCACGGACGGAAACACGCACGACAACACAAAACCGCCCGCCCACACGGCCGACACACCGCACGTGAAATTACGATCGCACCGCCATGAGCGCGGAAAAACAACAAATATACCGCCCGCCAGCGCAAACAACGCCGATGAGAATCGACACGGCAGAAGCCATGGCGCCAACGTACCTGCACAGAAACCATCCGCACACAAAACCAATAGCACACAACATGGCCAACAAGTCCACACAGCAAGGCACACACAAATACACAAGCACAGTACACATCCCGAAAACACCCCCGGACAAACAAAAAATACAAAGGCCAGAACCCCAGACACAACACACCTGAAAACAACAGACCATGAGGACACACCCACATAGGTGAGTACAAAAGCAGCACTCCCACAGACCACAACCCCTTGCTACATTGCAAACCAGAGAGGAGAGGAGAGGACACAGTGACACAGCAAGGACAGCAGCACACCACAGAAATGCACACATCACAACCACCACCACCACCACCAAACACCGGCACCACAAACCCCCTGCACATTACACAACACACACCGCACCAGCACCACAAACACCATGGCACCACAAAGGATGCCCAAGTTCACGCCCATGGAGCTGACGGTCATGGTCGACGAGATCATCAAGGTGTACCCACAAATCTATGGGAACATGGTCCAGCACACACCACTAGCCACCAGAAACAGAATGTGGAACCGGATCGTAGACCAGGTCAATGCAGTCGGGACCCTGCCCAGGAACAGAGTCGAGATAAACAAACGTTGGAATGACGTAAAGAGCCTGGTCAAGAAGAAGGAGGGCAAAAACAGAGAGCTGGCTGCCGTCACTGGCGGAGGGAATCCCGCGCTCTTTAAGACCTTCAAAGCGTGGGAGGAGAAGGTGCGAGTCGTAATCCATCCGGAGATCCTCGCCGGATTAGCAGGGGAGTGGAGGCTGGTAAGTACAAACTAATGTATACCAGCACACCGCTATGTACTCACATGCGCAACTACCATGCCACAGCTCCCAGGGACAAACACCCCCATGTCCAGCACACAATACACAACACATCACACACACATGCAACAGACACTACCACACACAGCCCAAACCGAACAACTGTAAGATGCGTGGGGACATGTGTACACTAAGCCAGCCACGTAACCACCAACAGGTCCCCAAATATGCCAGAAGCGCCACAACGAGCACCCACCACACCCATGTCTCCGCCACAGCTGCACTAACCGACAAGTAACAGGTAAGTGGCAGGAACACAAAGTGCAGTGGGTGGGACGGTGGACAGCCCAACTACAACACACACCAGGCCCCAGTCCCACAGCACAGCAAGGAGGAGCATCCCCCACACCCCACAGCCACGTGTCAGCCACCGCAGTGCACAACGACAGCCGAAAGGCAGACATCACGGTCCACAGCAATCGGTGTCAGTGGGTGTACAGCCACCCCCACGACCCACTACACCCCCCCACCCCCACAGACCTGCAACATGGAGCACCCCCGCTTAGAGCCATGTGGCATCCAGTACAGTGCACGCACGAACAACTTGCAGGTGGGAAACTGGACAGGGCTGGATTACTGGAGGCATGAGGACCATAACACCACCAACACATGGGACATGTCACGTAGCAGACGAACACGCAGCACCGCCCACCGTCACGAACAAGTGAACAATGTGCACACGGACATGAACAACAGACTCACACCCCACATGACCCATCACAGACATAGCAACACCCAAGGAGCCACGTCTGCATGCACAAGCCACACTGAATATAGTCCCACACGGCAGCCACTGTGCAACTCATCACACACAACCGAAACACCATTGAAGTCCTGTCCATGTAGCCCCCACTGCCTGTCAACCCCACACCCCACAACTACGCCTATGTAAGACAAACAACACTAGACGCAACAGAGCGGAACAACAGAAATGCACACGAACACCACTGAACCCATCAAACTCACAGACACACCATGCACATACAACATACCATCCATCCCATCCGTCAGCCCCAGTCTCATGAAAGGCATGTCATCCGCACAGCTGCCACACATACAGCAGTCACGCTAAGACACATGCCCATGACCAACCATGTGCCAGAAGTCAATTAAGCGCACGACACACTGTGAGCAACAACACACAACATGGGCCACACCCCCCGAGCACTGCAGTGATGCACATGGCACAGGGCAGCACGCACACCAAGGAGATGGGACAACTGCAATACGTTGGCTGGCACACAACTATCACTCACTCATAACGATGCGTCCAATGCCATGTCCAGTAACCACAACAGACAGCAAATATGCAGGGCATGTCAGGCATGCACACACCTCAGACCATGCACTGTCATGCTGCCACAACACATGTCACGTTCGGCACCCATGGCTCACAGCATGTACCCCAAAAGCATATCCCCTCCCAAACGCGAATCTGGGGCATGGCCCCCATGTTGCCATATGCGTTCCTAAGCGTTCCATTTGAACCCCAAAAGCATATCCCCTCCCAAATGCGAATCTGGGGCATGGCCCCCATGTTGCCATATGCGTTCCTAAGCGTTCCATTTGAACCCCAAAGCATATCCCCTCCCAAATGCGAATCTGGGGCATGGCCCCCATGTTGCCATATGCGTTCCTAAGCGTTCCATTTGAACCCCAAAAGCATATCCCCTCCCAAATGCGAATCTGGGGCATGGCCCCCATGTTGCCATATGCGTTCCTAAGCGTTCCATTTGAACCCCAAAAGCATATCCCCTCCCAAATGCGAATCTGGGGCATGGCCCCCATGTTGCCATATGCGTTCCTAAGCGTTCCATTTGAACCCCAAAAGCATATCCCCTCCCAAATGCGAATCTGGGGCATGGCCCCCATGTTGCCATATGCGTTCCTAAGCGTTCCATTTGAACCCCAAAAGCATATCCCCTCCCAAATGCGAATCTGGGGCATGGCCCCCATGTTGCCATATGCGTTCCTAAGCGTTCCATTTGAACCCCAAAAGCATATCCCCTCCCAAATGCGAATCTGGGGCATGGCCCCCATGTTGCCATATGCGTTCCTAAGCGTTCCATTTGAACCCCAAAAGCATATCCCCTCCCAAATGCGAATCTGGGGCATGGCCCCCATGTTGCCATATGCGTTCCTAAGCGTTCCATTTGAACCCCAAAAGCATATCCCCTCCCAAATGCGAATCTGGGGCATGGCCCCCATGTTGCCATATGCGTTCCTAAGCGTTCCATTTGAACCCCAAAAGCATATCCCCTCCCAAATGCGAATCTGGGGCATGGCCCCCATGTTGCCATATGCGTTCCTAAGCGTTCCATTTGAACCCCAAAAGCATATCCCCTCCCAAATGCGAATCTGGGGCATGGCCCCCATGTTGCCATATGCGTTCCTAAGCGTTCCATTTGAACCCCAAAAGCATATCCCCTCCCAAATGCGAATCTGGGGCATGGCCCCCATGTTGCCATATGCGTTCCTAAGCGTTCCATTTGAACCCCAAAAGCATATCCCCTCCCAAATGCGAATCTGGGGCATGGCCCCCATGTTGCCATATGGGTGCCTAAGCGTTCCATATGAACCCCAAAAGCAAAGTACAAACCAGACCCAGGATGGGCCAGGAGCCCGCATACACCAGAGTCACAATGAGTAGAGGCACAGCAACACACCCATCGGCATGGCCAATCCGTCCCATGCCACATGTGCACAGCACACAGTCCCATTGCCTAGCACACACAACTACAGATGCCACAGCCACACACTCGCCTCCGGGAAACCCATGTACGAGATTGCACGAACTGCCAATGTCAGACGACTAATACATACTTCGCCAGGTGCAACACAATAACAAATCTCATTCTCTCCACAGGTGACGAACTGCTGGATGCTGGGGATGGAGACAGCAGCCAGCACAGCCAGCCCACAAGCCCCCAACGAGGACACACGGATCTGGAGGATCTGTCCTCCTCTTCGGACACGGACCACCAAGCTGGCCCATCTGGCGTGGCAGGGCCCAGCCGCTCCCCAGGACCCCTCCTACCCACCAACCCATCATCCAGGGATGCTGAACAGTCCCAGTCCCCTGCTGCCACTGTCGTTGCGGCCACACCCACGGTCATTGCGGCCACTACCACTGCCGCAACCGCCACCATCGCCGCACCGACCACCACCGCCTCCACCACCACCACGTCTTCGCTGGCACCAGCCCCAGCGCAGGTGGTGGCCCGGCCGACTGGATCCACCCTGGGAGCCACAGCGAGGACCGTGGTGTGCAATGTGGCTAGTGGGCAGGCCGGTGGCAGCAGGACTGGTAGGAGGAGCAGGGTCAGGGAAACGCCAGCCTCCCCTGGGAGCCATGCCCTGCCTCAAATGGCCAGAGTCCTTGGGGCCTATGAAGAGGCCCAAGGACAATGGGCCAGGTCTGCTACTGACACGCGGGAGGTGCTGGGGGTGCTGAGGTCCATGGACGCCCATATGGGCCAATTCGTGTCCCGTATGGACCAACTCGTGGACCTCATGGGCCAGCTGGTGGTGGCGGTGGGGTCACAGGCAAGGCCAGCAACACCACCTCCGCCACCACCTGCTAGGGCGCAGGCTCGGGCAGCAGTGTCCACTTCCCCTGCGTCCACAGCCAGTGAGCACACCTCACCCACCACCAGCAGGTCGCCACCACACACCCCCTCCCAAACGTGGAAGGGGCCGTCCGAAGAGGAAACAGATCTCCCGGGAGGACTTCGCACGCTCCAGTCGCAAGTGAGGCAGCCAGCCAGCCTTCCGCCAGCCTTCCTTGACCAGCCACTGCATTGACTTGCTCTACGATCCCACTCCACACAGCCAGCTGGATGGCATGTGTGTGTTGGACTATGGACATAGAACCAGTGGGTACACCCTGATCATCACGCAGCCATGACCGACAGCTCATTGTCACTGCACGCACCACTTTTGTCATCACCTTACACACAATCACATGTCACAGTTTGTAATAAATGCACCTTTTTCACTAACTGCTGTTTGTGCCCTGTGTTTTATTTGTACGGAATACAACGGCCACCTTGGGCGGAAAGGCACCTGATGCGTGGCATGGCAATGGAATCCGGAGGGCCTGTAGGGACCTAGGGGTGGGAGACAGAACAGGAGCACATTCAATGAGTGTGTCACACACCCATCACACAGTACATGTCAACAACTACAAGCAATGTACACACATCGCACAGAGCAATAGGGCACAATGCCACAGTCACCAACAGTGGCATACTACCCTGGCCATGGAGCGTTGACACACTGCACGCAGTGAACATACGGCCACCCTGACACAGCACACACACACCTGCACAGATACAGACACATCATCCGTCGTACATGGACACTCACCGTCAAGTGAAGTAGCGGGCGATGAGCTGCTGGCACACATTCCCAGCTTCCTCCTCTCCGCTGTCCACCTCACTCGAGCTGTCCTGGTCTGCGGGCTGGGGCCCTGGTTGATCTCCGTCATCCACAATGAGGGGGATCTGCTTCCGAATGGCCAGATTGTGCAGCATGCAGCACGCCACCACTATCTGGCACACCTTCTGTGGGGAGTACGCCAGTGCACCCCGGTGCGGTCCAGGCACCTGAACCTGGACTTGAGGAGGCCAAAGGTACGCTCGACCACACGTCTGGTCCTCCCATGTGCCTCATTGTATCGATCGTCTGCTGGGGTGCGAGGATTCCTCAATGGACTGAGCAGCCATGCCCCATTCGGATACGCAGAGTCACCTGGGTGTGAGGGACACAGAGAACCGTTGCAATTCCAACTGGACAGGGGACAGCATCGCACAACCAGCACGCTACACCACTCCACATACTCACCGACAATACAGGCACGATCCTGTTGCAGATTGGCCATCAGTCGTGGCAAGATGCTGTTGCGCATTATGTGTGCGTCATGGGCCGAGCCTGGAAACTTGGCACACACGTGGGTGATCACCATGTCCGCAAGGCACACCACTTGCACATTCAGGGAGTGCGTGTGCTTCCTGTTGCGGTACAGGTGCTCAGTGGCCTGTGGTGGAACAAGGCCAACATGAGTGCAGTCAATGGCTCCCACGACGTGTGGGATTCTGCCAAGGGCATAGAATGCACCCTTCACTGCCGCCAATTCACGAGCCCTGGGGAAGCGGATGTACCTGTTCCGGTACAGCATCATGGCTGCCAGTACATCCCTCAGCACCTTGCTGAACATGGGCTGGGACATCCCTCCTCCACTGCCCACTGTGTGCTGGAATGACCCAGTGGCGAAGAAATGCATGGCGGCCATCACCTTAGCCGTGGGGGTGACAGCAGTCGGATACACCCTGCGGGGATGGAGATGGGGCTCTAACATGGCACACAGTCGATGCAGAGTTGGCCTGTCCAGCCGAAACTTCCTGATTACCTCTGTATCGTCCATGTCCGCCAGCAATTGGTATGGGCGGTCAATGTTCGGTCTCCGCCTGGGTTAAATGGCAGAGGACACATGTCAAAGCAACACGGCACATAGCAATTTCGCATACACATCACTGACATGACTGAGCAAGCACATGAGCCACAGCCCAGCTGTCAAGCTGGGACGGCACGGCCACAATACACTTACACAGGTCTCCCAACAATGGCAATGGCAAGTGAGACATACCACTGCCATGTGCATGCACATGGGGATCTAGGCCCCAATGACTTGCGGGGCGTGCTGATGGGGACTGACTGCATATTCGTCAAGCGGCAACGCCACGGCAACATGAGTGTCTGCTGAGCATGGAACTGCTTCCGAGGCTGGATGAGTATGGCACACGACGACGACGATGTGGGCACGGGCTGAGCGGCCAATACAAGTGGGACCTGTGGCACGAGGGGATATGAGACAGTAGTAGGTGTCAGCACTGCACCCTATGTACAGCACTGTACGGATCACAGCTCCCGAAACAATGACTGGTGTCCACATTGACAGCCCCATGCCAAGACGGCTGTGTGCTTGCTGTCACACGTCACAGGTGAGAGGTTACATTGCACGTGCCAGGTGGCAGACGTACATAGTGGGAGCTGGCATGTGTGTGCATGTGTCTCCTGTTCAGGATCCACCAGATGGGCGCTGACTCTGTACTGACCATTGGACACAGCATGTTCCGTGGAAGGCTTGTGTGTGTGGGATGGTGGCACTGGATGTGCCTTCGTTGGGTGGGGGGCCATGCACAGGGCGGGTACGTCGATGATTGCGCATTGTTGGTCACGGTGGGTGCACCAACTAAGATGTGTTGCCCTGTGTTCAATTCCTATGTCCGCATGATGATGAACTGTGGATGTGGGCAGACTACACATTGGTCGATGTGCTGTCTATATGCATGTGCCTTCACACCAGGCACAGCTGCCCCTGCACATGTGACCCCTGCTGGACTCGCTGCTGGGTCTGTGGAGCTGATGCACCTTCTGCGCGTGGAGCGGGCAGCTCTCCTCACTTCCCTCATTGCGCATGTCATGTCTTTGCCGCAGGTGACATGGATCATGGAGGGCCCACATGTACGCGTGGGTAGGCTACACATGATTGTTCACTGGTCGCCACCCCCAGTCAGTGTTTCGAATGGGAAGGTTGTCGTGCTGGTGGTATGTTCGATGTGGCGGATGGGCGGGCCTAGGTGCGGGCTTACATTCCGGACATGGGGGGTAGTTGGATTGGCGACTAGTTGCAGTACACACGGGACACGTCTCTTCCTTTCCACATCTGGGTCATCCCTTGTACTAACTGACAGTGATACAGTCATCTTCGCCCCAGCCCTCATGTCCTCCCTCGCCCCCCAATATGCATGCTCACCTGCGAGGCTAGCGCTTGCACAGGCAGCCCCAAGCTCGCACCAGAGAGGGCAAGGAGTGTATGTGTGGGTCCAGTTGCACGAGTGGGCTGTCTCAGGGTATGATGTGTGGCGGGACGCCGTCCACCTGAGTGGTGCCCCAAATGGAGACCCGGCCTGCATGGACTATGCATCACAGTCTTCGCCTTCCGGATCCGCCACCTGCGACACCCAGTGGCTGTGGCTGCCCTTGCGGCCAGGCCGCGTACGTCTGTGGCTGTTGGCCCACACATTCACTCTTTGGCCTCTCTGGGGAGGGCTCGGGGGTGGTGGCGCACGCGCTTGCACTTAGTCGCAATGGCATGTGTCGTGGTTGGTATGATGGGCAATGGATGGGATGGTGCGAGCCACCTCCCGTGACGTCAGTGCTGCTCGTGCTGTGGTGCGTCCCCCTACACTTCCATTTGACTTGTGCCATGCTAGACGTTGAGGTTCTATTGCCTGCGTGATATGACCAGGAGGAGCGCGAGGAGACCTCTCACACACCATGCTCCACTGCCATCCCGTGCCCTGTATCGCCTGTGCGGATTGACTATGTTGGGGTTACACCTGGTCGACTGGGGCTGTGTGTGCCTTGTCAAGGGGCATGGCGGGCGCACAACAGGATCCAGCTTGTCCACAGAGGGTGGGCTGAGGTGCGCCTGGTACCGCTTTGTACGTGTGCCCGGCTGCTGTGCACACACGTGTTCACTCCCACCCCGACAGGTGTCCTCTCACAATGCCCAGGGAAGCGGTGGTGTACTGTTCATGACCCCTCCCAACACGGCGTGCTCCAACTTGGCATGTGCGCATCTACCCGTCGCACCCACCCACCTGAGCACTGCGTCCATACGACTTCACACGACACATGTGTGTCTTCCACAGTAGTGCTACTCATTTGCGTTGACATCCAATACCAGTGGACTACATGGTCATGTCACGACTGCCGTGTACTTCACATACTCTCATCCTCTCTCATTCGTACTTGTGAAATGAGTCAGCGGAGACAGTTCTGGTTTCAAACATTATATTGAGTCTTCTGTCCTCTGTGATGCAGTATAGTGGACACTACTGGCAGCGGAATACATGTTGAGGATATACTGAGCATGATTACAAATGGGATAGGGTGTGGGGTTACATCTGCTTGGCCAAGGCTGTGCTAATGTACATTTACGTATAGCTGCGGAGCTGCGGACTTTGACACAGACGGTATACATGTAGCCTACCAGACCGCTCGGCATCATGGGCACAGTCCATCTCAGTTCCATGTGACAGGTTTGCTGCGGTTGTTCCTCATGCACGCGTGCATGTGAGATGACATCAGGGCATGTGCTTGCGTGCATGCAGCGGCGTGCCACTTGTTGTTGCACTGTGGTGGTTACTGGACATGTCACAGTCACTGGGGTCGTGTTGTTGTTGTATGCACTTGTCGTCCATGCAAAGGTCCTGGTATGGGATTCCCGGGCGGGGGTGGGAGGGGTGCAGCACCCACAGACTCCAGGCGACCTATTCATGTCCACTGAGCGGTGTGTGTGTCCATGTGCGCTGGATCCATGTCGTGTCCTGGTTGTTCGTGCAGTTCCGTCCATGTGGGTGCGATGCACAGAGCCCATGCCACTGCCTCCCACGATGCATGCGGTGTTCCTGGATGTGATGGGGAACAGTGTGCATGTCCCGGTCATATCCGATGTCATGGCGATGTCGTTGATGGTGTGGTTACAGTTGCCGGTCGTTTGGTATGGCTGTTGTGGTGGTGACTGGCCAGTCCGTGCGGAAGCTGAGCATGGGTGCGGGGTTGGACTTCATAGGTCACTCGGGGAACCTGCGTTGTGGTCCGACGTATTTACAGGTTGTCAGGTATGCGATGCCGCCCAGCAGGGCTTCCATGTCATTGGTGGTGTACATGTTTGCCAGCCAATGAAGCGGATGGTGGCTGTCAAGGTGTTGTTCGTAGGTTGTCCCTTGGAGGACCATGATGGGGCATGCTGGGTGACATTCGATGTAGCTGTTCTCGATGATCCGTCGTGTGGAGGCACAGTGGTTCCATTTCAGTGCGCGTGCGATGTTGGCCACATACGCCATGCCCCCATAGGCAGAGCAGGCCCTGTCGTGTGCGTCCAGAGGGAGGAGTAGTGGTAGCAGGTCCGCCTTCAGACATGCCGGGTTGGAGAGGCATATCTCGACGGGATGCTGGTAGGGACACCTCCGACAGTAGAAGACGGGCATGACGCAGCTGAACAATGTGATGCGGTAAGTCAGTCGGTAACTTACGTTCAGCAGGGACAGGAGATCGCATCCCAATGTATGTATCGTGTTGGTTTGGTACAGCTTGAGCTGTTCGGCGTAGTTGGGTAGGTGTGTTGCGGTTGCCATTTCGCAGCGGTTCGTAGAGGTGGCGTGCTCCGGCTGTGTGTGCAGTCTGCAATGTGCACGCTCCGGGGTTGCTGTGAGCTCTGTGTAGTCGTGGGGAGACAGGACTTGTGTTCTGTTGGCTTGTTTGGAGGACACGGGCCCTCTTCCCACATGCTTCTCAGACAGTTCAAGGTCAGTGCTGTGTGACTCCTTCCAATTAACTTGCATGTGGCCGACATGGGGGAGTGTTTTCTTCTTTCTTCCCCGTCCGTTGTGTGCTTCTGTGATATGCGCTATCTGCCCTGTGGTCGGTCTCCTCGGCATGCCTGTGTTGGTCTATTCTTGGACAATGGCTGTATTCACCGGCTTCTGTCGTAGGGCTGTGGTTTCGGTGTTGGAATGGAAGGTCATTCAGTGCTGTCTGCTCTCCCTTGTGTGGGCGGCAGGCTGCCTTTCCGCTCTGCGTTGGGCCTTGTGTGTGGATGTTATTCTTGGGCCACCTGTTGTCGGTCCCCGGGCTCTTTGGTGTTCCGTTTCATGTGTCTTGTTCATATGTGCAGGGTGGTATGGGTTTTTCAGTGTGGTACTGGCGTTCCTCTTCCCGAAGGGGCCCTGCTTCTCCTAGTTGGTGTTGCCGCCGCTGTGTGCTTCGCCATGTTTGTTACACTGGGGTGTGTCCTGCTGTTGCGTGACTTCACTGACATGTGTGCGTCGGTTGTGTGGCGTTGGGTGTTGTCCGTGAATTGGGCGTTGGGGACATGTCTGTGGCCGGCCTGTCACGTGTCATGTGCGTTCGGGGTGGGGCTGATGTGTGTGCTGCTTGGTTGTGTCCCTGTGTCTGTGTGCGACGCATGCATGGCGCTGCGGTTGGCCTCTGCGTTGTGCGCATGTGTGGCGGCGCCATCGGCGCTTGTGGCCGTGACGGGGTGGTTGGTTCCTAGTCCCAGGTGGTGTGTACACATGTGTTCCGCGATGTTAGGATTTGGCCTGTGTGTCATATGTGGATGCAATGGTGGATGTGTAGTGTGCACGCGCTGGTGGGGGTTGTCCGCTTTTTCCGCCCTTGCACTGTGTGCGCTGTTTGCGTGCACTTGTTGTGTGTGTGCCTACCTGCGTCTCCGCGGTACGTTGCGTCCTTGGTGGTGCATCAGCAGAAGCATGGGAAGGGCCTGCAGTGCTGGATTCATGCCCGGGGTGCCGCTTCTTCGTTGTCCGTGCTCTGCGTCCGTGTTTCCGCCTCTCTTTCACGTGCGGTGTCTCTTTGCCGTGGGAGCCGTTTGTTTGCGGCATCGTAATTTATGCGCCGGGCGGGACGTGTTTCGTCGGACGGTGTGTGTCAGTTGTGCTGCGCCGCTACGTGTGCGGGCGCACTTTGATGGCGGACGGTGTTGCTGGCTTGCCGGCGGTGTTTGGCCTGCTTTTCGCATCGTAATTGGGCGGGCGTGTGGACTGCTGCGTGCCGGCGGTAACTGGTGGTTTTTGCATCCGCCAGCACGGCGGTTGTGCTTCCGCCCGCCATCGTAATGAGCCCCTAAGTACTGTAACAATCTGTAGAGCTTACTTATTTAGTACCACTGATTAAAAGCCCGTGTCTTGCAGAGTACCTCACACTGAGACATACTTCTTTACTTGTGATTGACTTTGTACATTTGTCCATATATGCTTGTATAATTGTTTTAACCCTTAAGATTGTTTTTATGTTTGGTTGCGCGCCCAAAGCCCATTCCTTTAACCTGCTATGAGGTTTTTATATCGCTGTTCTTAACTTTTTTAACTTTTCAATCAATTGCTAGGCTTTATTCGTTTTACTAGTACCTTTTTAGCCATTCTGATAATTTTGCCCAATTATGTTTTAATATTCATGTGACACACTGTATATTTTTTAATGTTTGTCTGTGTATTTTGTTTGTTGCTTTTATGATTCTTGTAATCGAAATAAAGCATTTGATTGATTGATTGAAAGCAATGTAAGGAATGTTAAAAAAGTATTAAAGAATGGAAAAAAGTGGTAAATTTGCAACATCAAATCGATTTAAATATAATTTACATTTTTCACTGAATAATAAAAAAAGGATTAAAAATGTTCTATTTATTCAACTATATAAATGTGTGCTTTTAAGTTGAAATATATATGTTTAAAAATGTTTACATACACATTAAATACACTTTGAAAGCAAATAAAATGATACAAATGTGTTACATTTCTCTATATTGCAAAAATATGTAATAAATAATATAATTTATTACACACATACAACTATTTTTTATTATATTTCTGAAAACCAACAATACAAATGAAATAACACAAACTATTTCTAATACATGCAAGTACAAAAAAATAAAGGATTTCAGACTAAAATTATAAAGATAAAAAATCACACTCCAACATAAACCATTTTCAAGGGGAGACATTTACTCTTCCCACTACAATATAAACCAATTTGGGGACAGTATTGGACACTAAAGGGATAACATTTACTATTCCCATGCCAACCTAAACCAATTTGGGGAAAGTGTTGGACCTGAGGCAGGACACACACCCTTGAGGTGCCATAATGAATGCCAAAACATGGGCAAAGCAGTTGTGATCACCCCTAGAGTCCCATGGTGAATTTCCTAGAACAAAGGATAGAAGAAGGGCTTCACTGTAAGAGATTTCTATCCCTTTTCACACAGATCCCATACCTCATCAACAGTGAGCTCTCTGCGACCTCCAAAGTGCTCTCAGAGTGTTTCGATGAGCCCATCCGCCCCTCCCCCGTCACCCTGTTGGGTGAGTGTGATGACTCTATGATGAAGCATGACACCTGGGTAAGTGTGTGAGGGTCTGCCAAAAAGGTTCAACTGTCTTGCCCTTTACTCTATTTAGAGATGGAGAATGCACTACATTAGCTGGACTTTGCATTTAGTCTTCTCATCATTGTGAACTTATATTTTAAGTAAAAACTGTACTCCTACAGCATTTTTCACAAATCTAACAACAAAAGAAAGTGCAAAAACACTCACAAATGAAAAAACGTTCTGAAAAGGTTCAGGAGAACTAGAAGAGCAAGGTTACCGGATGACTAAAAGCAATGCTTTGCAAAATTAAATTCCAGGGCTGGAAAATCTGTGTCTCGTATACTACACAGAGCCTACTTTTCCCAAGCAACTTTGCACAAGATGGGAAGAGGCGCCTCGCAAATGTGCACCAGGGAGTGCAGACAGGTAGGCACCCTTTTCCACATAGTGTGGTAATGCCTCTAACCGCAGAGTTTTTCGTAGGGATTGGTGAACTGCATGACACAGGTGACAGGTCTTCCTATAGTCAAGATGGCAAAATGGTTTATGTTAAATATATGGGGGGCCACAACAGTATTAAAACACCCTAAATTGTGGATTACACTAGGGCTCATAGTGGCAAAATGGAAAATAGACTGGCATTGGGGGAGAAAGTAGCACCAGAAATGACCAAATGGGAGAGCCACATAGACTGGTGTATGCTGGCAGAGAGGGTGGTATACGAGGGTTGGGGATGCTTCAAAAAAAGGGACAAAATTTGGTCCACCTGGCGAACCTATAGAGGACTCCGAAAGGGCAAAGGGAGATCGGACCTGCCTGGTGCTATACCTCAGTCTAGAGTCAATGTACTTACGATTGATGACATACTGTTTTGGTTGTTCTGTTTTGATTTGTGTAAACACAATGAAAAGATTTATATAAAACAAAAGAATATCATCAAACTCTTAAATTCATTAGCAGAGTAAGAAACTTGTGCATGATGATTTGAGGATAACTTGAAAATGAGCATCAGATGACCTCACAAGATACGCTTGTTCCTGATGATTTAAGGATGACCTGAAAATGAGTATCTGAAGACTTCACAATATATACTTGTTCCTCATGATTTGAGGATGACTTGAAAATGACTATCAGATTACTTGTCTACTATCGTGCTCCTATTCAACAAGAAGTCAATGCTCCTTTGATTTGAGAATGGTGTGTTATTTACTTCAGTAAAACGTCAACCATTCTGGTTTATTATTGATTTATTTATCTTTCCAAAAATGTAGCCCGTTGCATAGTTTCAGAATTTGATAATTACTATACACAAATGTAGCTATTATAGCAGTTTTAAAATCTATGCAAGTAAACCTACATTACACTGTAAGATTTCTGTGTAGGCTAAGCCACACATTACCATATTTACAGGCACTTATTTTAATTTTTTAATCTTTTATTAGTAAAAGCACTTCAGTGTGAAAATTATCTACATTTAATGTAAATAATAATGCATATTTGGCATTATTGGCAGGGCTCTTCGAATTAGGTGGGCATGGAGTGGAAAAATTGACTCAATTATGCAGCAAGGAAAACAAATTATGGGCCTGATTTAGATCTTGGCGGACAGGTTACTCCGTCACAACGGAGACGGATATCCCGTCTGCCGAAATATTGATCCCTTAGGATATAATGGAATTTATATTTTGGCGAGCGGGGTATCCGTCATCGTTGTAACAGAGTAACCAGTCAGCTAAGAACTAAATCAGGCCCAAAGTGTTATTTTAGGTCATCATAGGGAAATTATTTGGCACATTCTGTGACACAGTTATCTAGCTATTTTGATTTATATGGATAAATATGTATCCCAATGTTTTAGAGAGCTAAGTTCAGCAAAGAAAGGCCAATATGTTATTAACTGAGAGATAATCATTTAATTATTTACACTTGCATGGAAGAACAGGAACACCATTTTATTAATAGTGCCCTTTCAAACTCCCAGATTAAATTGTCTGTTTAAAATATATTCAAATTTTAACCCGAAAGAAAACAAACCTTCAGGTACACTCCTCTGTCAGGCAATTTCTTGGGGTGACAGGCAGCCAGTGGTTACTTGGCACTACCTATTGGTACTCCCCTTTACTGCTGCTGTCTCAGGGTTGCAAGCACTTGACTCTCCAGTAATAGTAAAGTCAAGCAGTCAAGGTTTACTCTAGGCAGGAGCCTATTTATCAGTGGTGCAGCCAGTGCAGTGTCACCTGGGAGCAGAAGTGAAAGGGTTCCAGCATGCCCTGCATCAATAGCAGTTATATATGACGTCGCTTGCTAGCTCTTGTTTTTTCCTGAGTGCATGGGTCCTGACATTGTACTTACTCTTCCCTTAAATCTGTACGCGGGTGGGGGAGAAGAAGCTCAAAGACCCCAGGCAGGTACTGGTGTACTCAGACTGGAGCCAGCCCAGTCCAGTAGCTGGCATGCATTCAGAGGGATGCATGTTTACATGGGGCGGGCTTCTGCTCGTCATCAGCTGAGTTTCTCTGAGACAGGATGATTGGAGTGTCAGAAATCCAAATACTAAGCAATACATTTTATCCCAGTACAGAGTAGCAATGCATGTATGTACTGATTCTGTTGTGCCCCAAGTTCTAGGTCCTGGATGCTTTTGTACTCCAGCAAGCAGGCATGGTTCAGACAAAATAGAGGGCTCTTGCATGTGTCCAGGGCTGAGAGGAGGCAGGCGCTGACATGAGTTCCAGAAGGATTCTATTTGTGCAACATAAGTGAGATATTTACTTAGGCTAGGGTGGGAATGTGTCCACAGTGGAGAGGAGGGGGGTACTTGGAATGAAGAGTGCTAATAGGGATGGATATGTTCCCGCATGGAGTAGAGAAGGGAGGGACATCTGAGCATGAGTAAAGGGTTGATGCACAATAAGAATAATACCTCTGAAATTAGATACATGGGCATGCACCCAGATGGCACTCACAATAACAGCAGTTCTGAATTGACAGCAGTGTGTAAATATTAATAATTGTTATTCATAGCTGCAACTCTATAGTATACAAAATTATTTACTGAAAGCTTATGCTGTATCAAACTATGTTACCCAAACTCTAACTAGCAAATTATTTCACCAGTTCTCCAGTCTGTATTTTCAAAAGAGCTGGCGCGTACTTATTAGGTGCTGCCACTCGGTGAATAAATTCAGTAAACATATCAGGGTGCATGAAACAGAATAGCATTGGAAAAAGTGATTGTCCCAAGCTTCCATTTGCTTTGTGAGGATTGAGTTATTTGGTTTCTATTGATCCCTAGTGGGTATGCACCTCTCTAATGAAACAGAAAGTGTAGAATGTTCCTAACAAAATCTGAACAGAGAGACTGACACCAACCGTCACACAAACCTTACCCTCCTCTTTAACCTTTATCCTAGTCCCAATATTTCAGAGAGGGACACCTTATAACCACTTGAGGTACTGCAATTTCATGAAAAAATGTCCAGTCTTTGGCATCTGACTTGAGAGGGACCTTTAATAATGACTTGAGGTACTGCAAATTTGTGGATGGCCAACAATGCAAGTGCATGCTTGTGCAGGTATGGGCAGTCATCTTGAAATGATTTTTAGCATTAAAAAAAGCATTCCATGATGAAAGCCTGTGAGTGGTGTGTATTTGCAAGTCTACTGATGGTCCAGTGGGAATCTTTAATTTTTTTAAAAAATGTACTGTTCCAAGATGGCCAGCCAGTGCTAAGCATGGGCAGTTTGGGCCCTGTACTCAGCTCCACAAGATAAGGCATTAGTATACCATAGGCCACACCTTCTTTCGGAGACACTGAACTGAGCCCATACTACACCTCCTGTGCCCCATTTGACATACGGCCATACGATGTTTAGCAATATAAATATCTTGCCCTCACTGCACTCCAAGGTTGTGGTGGCATTGCTGAGGGGGAGTGAGTGAAAAGGGGAGGGATCAAGATGGGATGTGGGCCGTTAGCAATGGCAATAGTTGTGTTGGCTCACAAGGTCAGAGGACGGGGCAGTACTGGTGTTAAGAGCAAGCTGGAAGACTTGTGTGCCCTTTTTAGGTCTCGGCTAGACAGCACTTGCTCTGTCTCCTCAAGACATGTTGTATATACTTTGTGGGATTCAGCCCACCCATAAGCTTGCCATTTGTTGGCTCCATCGGCACTCGGCTAATCTTTCTCCTCATTTGTCCAGGGCTTGCATGAGTCATGCCTCTTCCTGTGTTTAGCTCTCCCCAAGAGCAGGGACCAATTACTACTATCCATCCACTCCTCCCATTTAATGACCATTTTAGGAACTTTTTTTTCCTTTGCTTAAGAGCCCACCTCAGGAGCGGTCACATTATCACTCGCTCCGAGCGCTGCTTTTTTTCTGTATACAGGTCACCACACAGCCGTACGACCACTGTCAATATCGCCACTACCTCCAAGAACAAATCCAAAAGCACAGTGATAATGCCAGCGGAGGCCACGTGTTGCTTCTATGTCCACCACCCCATTCTCGGACGGGGAGAGCACCTCTTACCGCCTGTACTGGCAGCCTAACAGAGAAAGAGCACCAGCGCTCCTGGAGCTGCCATATCTGAGAGCAGGGACGGCTGTATCGGAGGTTCAGCTACACCCCTTCATTACGCTTCCTTCTTCCCACTTTGCTCGCTAAGCACGTGAGGTATGGGCCAGGCACACACACTGAGCGGCAGCCCTTTCATCGCTCCCAGTGCTACCCTATCCTCCTACCCCCTCCTGACGTCATTCACCCGCCATATTCCCCCACCCTTAAAGGATCAGGAGAAGCACCCTATGCACTGCACAAGCTAAAACCAGCAGCCATGTTAGGGCCAGGCAACATGCTAAGGGCACATATTTTAAACAACACTAGCATTCACTCTGCTCGCAGTCATTTACAATTTTGGCCAGTCGTTGCGGTTTAGGGGATTATTGAGCACCAAAAGCCTCTTGTTTTGTTCTAGTCACATCCACTGCATCCTGCTTTGAGTGATGGCAGCTATAGGCAGCTATAGGGAGAGGAGAGCAGGCAGCCAATAACAAGCGAGCTTTCAATGATCTAAGCCCTTTGTTGGTTGCACACATGAAGGAGAAACCATTCCTCCAATCCTGTACAAGTGCTACTGTCCTATCACTGGGTTTCGAAAAAAGAGGACTCCAGTCAAGATCACAGTAGTGGTATTTTTTTGAACGTGGTTTGTTTTAAAATAAAGGATGCCTTCCAATATAGTATGCACACCCTTTAAAGGCATTATTCAGAAAAGTTGATGATAGAAAAAGGTCTTTCACTATGGAGGAGCAGCTTCAGTCTGCAGGCTCCACATATTATCAAGACGAAGCTCATTGATAGCTCATTGGAGTCATCCCTCCTTGTATCCGAGGCACCGAACGCCTACAATCTAGGCAGTCTGATGCTGCGCATGTCCTTCAATACATCACATTAGCTGCCACATATATCCCCCTTCGTTTTCATTTTGTGCCGTAGGTGTGTTTAACCGATCAGTTTGCCTGATTCAAACGTGGATCCCTGTTTACACCCTGGAACCTCCTATATTCACCACCCTATTTAAGGAATGCAGACTCAACATGCTGTCTGTATGTTGTATGTGTGTTTTAGGTCTCGGCTCTACACTCGAAAGAGACATGTTGTATATACTTTGTGGGACGTGGTTACACAAAGGAGTGCTGGGGGTGCTTGGGTGCTGCATCTGCCTGGGGAACACTTACCATCTGGCCATGCAATGCTGAAACACATTGACAAAGCCAATAGCTCTTGCATTGCAGAGACCGACTGGCTTTGCTTATGATTGTTGTTTGTTAGTTGCCAGTCAGCAAGGCATCTGTTTATACAATGAGAACAGCCGGACACGAGGACACATCTGATGAGAAGAGGTGGGTTGGTAGAGAAGGCAACAGCCAGATTAGACTGGCAAGCTGGGTTCCAGTGTTTGTCCTCTCAGCGCTACACTGTGGCTTTGAGGCCCTTTCCTGGATCTTGCTGCCGTTATCCGGAGCTGCGAGGCCCAGGGGCCTCTTACTGCTACCATAGTGGTGAGACCCAGGGGCCTTGGATCTTGCAGTCATAGTGTAGAGCTGGAGATGGCCTTCCTGTCTTGGGCCTCACAGCACTGGTTCTTGGCTGTGAAGCACAGGGGAGGGGGCCACCCTCCACTAGGCCTTGAAACCACAATCCTGTGAGGCCCGGGTAAAGGATCCCCTCTCCTAGTATTCGTAGCACTACACCATGGCTGTGAGGCCCGGTAAGGAAAAGCATCCATTCAAATGCAGCGCTGAACAAATTCAAGGTGTGCAGCATAAACCCAGGGCAGAGATTTAGGTTTTGCTGGAATTGTATTTTTTAATCTACGTATCAATCGATTCACTTCTTTGTCAGATTGTAATGTTTTCTTTTCTATGCTCTTTTGGCAAAATGTATATCTGCTCACCTATTTTCTATTACCTCATTTCCTTGCGAGGAGAATGTATTCAATATGTATCCTAATTCCTAATGCTACATTCGTACAACACTCTGCTGCCATTTTTTCAACCCTAGCCTGTGGTTTATAAAACTTTCAAATAAAAATGAAAAGATATTCCTATCAGAATCAACTTTTTACCTCACTAGATCATGTTGCTGAATTTCCACAGTGACCTTAGAAATGTCATTCAATTTATTTTCTACTATGCTTTGAAATGTGTATCATCCACTGATCTGGAAACAATTAGTTAATATTGAGCAGTGAACACTGGAGTAAAATAATGCATTTTCGTCAAACCTGCACCTAGCTTCTCCATCCAGTTTGGCTAATGTAATCCACTAAATGCAGCTTTAAAACATATGGACTTATTTTATTTGAGGTATTTATGTTTTTAACCTTGTTAGTGATAACTGCACTGGAGAAGTTGCAAATTGCAAATCACTTCAGCAATGCCAAAGAAGATTAATGGTTATGTAATGTCCCTTCCTTTGAACTCACTTTGAAAGCAAATTAGAGCGCCCTCACATCCTCCCTTTTGCCCAGGGCCCCAAATATCCTAGGAGTGGCCCTTCTTTTTGGAGCTGTAAATTTAAAAAAAATAAGAATTCATGGATTCCATTTGAAATAAAAGAAGAAAGCAGCCCTTTAGCAGGGATAGTGGAATAGAGCGAGAATAGTGATTCACTCCCATTGAATGCAACAAGACAATTAAATACATTGACCCTCCCATCAGCAGAGGAAGCAGTGGCGTGACGCAAAATGACGGGGCCTCCAGATATCTCCAACACAAGACCGCATGGGGGAAAGCATTGACCCTGCAGGATCCATCAGATGCAGACCCATAGAAAGCCACAAGCAAATACGTTTTCCCCAGCCCGGCTGAAAGAAGAAGTGTGCAAAATGGTCCTCTAGTGTCTTGCTGCAACAACATGCAATTAATAGTGTAACAGCTTGGGGGGGGCGTTGTTTGGAGGCCACGGGTAATGGCGGTGCCCGGGTAGACCTCCGGGACCCGGTACGAGCTGCGAGCATTTTGCAGCGCTCCCAGGGGCTTACTTCAGTCCTGTATGAGCGCATGACGATGCGGTGAGACCCGGCAACGTTTCTTCGCGGCTGCAGCCTCGGTAATTATCGGGAAGCGTTTACTGCCCGCAACGGCTTCAATTTCCTCAGAATGCCGGCCGCCATGTTATATGCCCTGCTGACGCGCGCGAAGCAGATCTCCCTTCAGAATTAACGGACTTTCCTCAGTAAGGAGCTTATTTTTTCAAGGTTTCTTCAGACTTTTTATTTTTTCACAGTTGCCTGCTGCTTCTGCAACTTTCAATCTGCTCAACTCCGTATATACTGATTTCTGCCCCAGGCATTGCTTTATTATGCTGTCTGTATGACTTCTACCTATTTTTTCACTATGTAGGTGATTTCTTTTGAGTATTTTCCTCCTTTATGGGCAGTTTCTTTATGCTCTGCATAAATATATTTGTGCTATTTGCCTCATTGCTTATTATACCATAGCAAGTATATATATGGGACATTTGAAAAAGGCAAACACCTCTTTTTTTTCTTCTGCTCATACGTTTATCAAGAATTCCACAATTTTTTCAAAATTTCCAAATATGGAGGACTATTTGATTGCTATACATAAGGGTAGCTCTGCATCTGGTTCCAGTGGCACCTCTGTTTCATCCACAGCTGGAAAAGCTACTACCAAGCGCCTCAAAAAAGATCCTCCTTTGCCTACAAAGTCTTCTTCAGTCATCTCGATGGAACTCCTGTTAGAGGAAATACCATTTATGGAAGAAACTAATTCTAAGTTGCAACATCTTACGGATAAATGGTCCCAAATGGAGGAAAGATTGAATAAAGCAGAGATGAACATTGCATCTTTTGGATCCGCTACCAGCACAATGCAGTCTCTTCAAAGCCAAGTCTCTTCTCTTCATCAACAGGTCGAAAATTTGGAGAACAGAAGGAACAATCTGCGCCTTTATGGTCTGCCTGAAACATCGGAGAGCTCTGACCCTATATCTTTTCTACAGTCCTTCCTTCCCAAGCTTCTGAATTTACCTGAAGATACTCACCTTAATATTCAAAGGGCCCATAGGTTGGGGCATCAGTCAGCATCTGTCTCCCAGGCATGTAACCCCAGGGGTGTCATCATGTATTTTCTTGAATACACTGATCTCCTCAAAGTCCTTGCCGCTTGTCCTTGTTAAGTCTTTAAAGCGCATTTCTTGTTCAGGGAAACCTTTATTTTTCTCCAAAGACTATGCCAAATCTACTTCTGCCAGGCGCAAGGAATTCCTTAATTTGAGACCAGATCTTCGTCTACTTGGAGCTCGTTTTGGCCTATTTCACCCCAGCCAATTTAAAGTTACGTACAAAAATAAGACTACGACTTATGAGGACCCGGTCAGACTGAAGAGCTTCATCAATGCATGCAAAATTTAAAATATGGACACCTCAGGTCCCCACACCTCTTAAATGATGCTCCTTTATGTTATTTTGTTTTTTCTCAGGAGACATTGACTTAGAACTTTGATCGTTATATAATTTGTTCTGTTGTATTATAGTCAATTTTTTGCTGTTGCTTATAGATATTGGGGGCTGTTCTCTCCTTTATCATTTTCATAGTTTTATTATGCTTAATATTAAGTATTAATCCTTTTGCTTCTCCCACAGGTATCTCATTCAAGTTTGTGGTCTTTCCCATATTATGTAATATGTGATGTGCTCCTCTCGTCCTCTCCCTGTGGACTCCCGAAGAACCATCTATCCCATGTGGCCTCATCCCCCTCCCACCTTTCCTTGGATACTGCTCTTCATAGGTATGTTTTACCCACCTTTGTTTCTGTTAATGTTGTATTTTTTCTTGTTTTATAGATTGCTTTCTCTCTCACAACATTTCTTTCCCGTATTGTTCTATTACTCTTTTCTTCTCTCCTTCTCATTCATGTTCATATTTTCAGTCTTTCCATGCTCTACAGTTTTTTGGTATTTATATCTCATGATATGGTCTACAATTTTTCCTCTTCATGTTTGGTATGATTTATTGTACTTTTTACTTCTCAAAGTCTGTTTATGTCTTTAACTATTGTTTCTTGGAATGTTAGAGGTTTAAATTCTCCCATTAAAAGACAATGTGTTTTGTCACATTTGGCGCATTTAGGAGCCAATATAGCTTTAATCCAGGAATCGCATTTTACTGAACAAGAATCTCTAAAACTGAAAAGAGGTTGGGTGGGTGATGTGTTTTTCTCCCCAGGTGATGGTAAAAGAAATGGAGTTATTACCTTATGTCATAAATCGTTATATGCTAAACTGATATCCCAGGATTCTGATGATGTAGGTAGATGGTTGTATACTAAATTATTAATCGGGAAGGTTCCAGTCTCTTTGTAAAATATCTACGCCCCTACAGTTAATGACTCCCATTTCTGGTCTGACCTAAATCAGATTTTTATTAAATATCCTGATGAGAATTTTATTCTAGCCGGTGATTGTAACCAGATAGTCGATCCTTTTATAGATCGTAATTCCAAGGTTATCTTCATACCAAATAAAGCCCACAAACTTTTTCTTCATACTATTAATCAAAGGAAGCTTGTTGACGCCTGGCGTCTTTGTAATCCTACTTTAAGAGAATACACATATTTTCCGCTGCCCATCGAACACAATCTCGTATTGATCACTATTTTGTATCCCACAATATCTCGCAGTCTCTACGTTCTGCTGATATTGGATCAATCCTAATTTCTGACCATGCCCCTGTTTCCCTCCAATTGGATCTACCTTCCTGCTCTCGTAACCCCTGCAGATGGCGTTTTAATAATTCTCTTCTTTTAGATCCCAATTTCACCTCGTCTTTTGAGCTATTTTTTCAGGATTATTTTCACCTCAATCAGACAGATAGTCTTCCCTTTCATATTATTTGGGATGCGTTTAACCGCTTCGCCGCGATCGGAATTCCGCTGGGGTGCTGGACATTCCGATCGCGGGTGTGGTCGTGACGAGCTCAGCTTGTCATGCGCACAGGCCGACCGCGCAGCATGACGAGCTGAGCTCGTCATGAGCATCGAAGGGGTTAAAGCAACAGCACGTGATTTTATTATTTCCTATGTTACTAAGAAACGGAAGGCATCACGTTTTCATGCTACTGACCTTTTAGCCCAGATAAAGAGACTGGAACACTCCTTTTATACTTCCAAGTCAAAAGATTGTCTCTCTGAACTCATACGTACTAAGCTTCAATTTAACAAAGAATCTACAGATAATGCATCTTTGTATTTACTAAAATCGAGTGCAAAATTTTATGGGGGTCAGAATAGGGCAGGTAAATTACTGGCGAATTACCATAAAGTTAAGAATAACAAATTTAGCATTGAATCAATTAATGATGCAACTCAAACGTTGAAGTATAAGGATTCTGAGATTCTGGAGGAATTTGTTCAATATTATGAATCCTTGTATATACCTGAGAATGTAACTTCTGACCTTAATATCTCTCAATATCTCTCATCTATTCATAGGCCACCAGACAAATGTGTTGATCTTTCATCGCTAGAAGTTGATATTTCACAGCCTGAATTGCACACTGCACTAAACACACTAAAAAAGGATAAGGCCCCTGGCCCTGATGGCTTTACTGATGAATTTTATTCTTGTTTTGCTAAATTGCTCCTTCTCAAACTGCATTACCGCATAACCTCTATTTCCCTGTCTGGTTCTTCATCTGGTTCTTTTCTGGATGCTTTAGTTTGTCTTATCCCCAAAGAAGGTAAGGATCCTCAGTTTTGTAAAAACTACAGGCCCAACGCCTTAGTCAATGTTGGCTATAAAATATTTTCTAAAGCCTTAGCTTTGAGACCCGATTCATACCTCCCTGGTCTGCTTGATAAGGAGCAATCAGGTTTTGTTAAAGATCGTTGTTTATCTGATAATACCCGTCTATTTTTTGATGTTCTTTCCAAGTCCCCTCTTGAGTCTGAATCCATTGTGGCAATCGCTTTAGATGCAGAGAAAGCATTTGATTGAGTTTATTGGCCTTTTCTTTTTCAAGCTCTTCGTTGGTTCGGTTTTGGTCCAAAAAGCATATCCCTCATCTCTCTTCTATATTCTGCCCCGAGAGCGGCTATTTGTGCCAATGGCCTTGTTTCTTGCTATTTCTCCTTTGGAAGAGGAGTATGTCAAGGTTGTCCGCTTTCTCCTTTCCTTTTTAACGTAGCGTTTGAACCTTTTCTTTCCCGTTTAAGACAAAATCAGGAGATTAGTGGATTTCCCTTTAATGGCTTGCAGACCAAACTTGCAGCTTTTGCTGATGATGTTCTATTGTTCCTTTCCCAGCCCCTTCCATCATTGCCAGCATTTTTTAAAGGAACAATGAAAAAAAATAAAGAACCAACGGCGGACTCCAATTGCCGCACTTCCTCAATATAATCCCCAAGTGATAGATACTAGTATGATGAAAGTCGGCATGCACACTCTACTCCTGCACCCGCCGTTGTGGGGTGCCAACTGCCAAGCAGAAATACAAAACTATGAGAAAAATGGAGCGGTGCACTCCCAAGTTAATATACTGTCAATAAAGAAGCTCGATCAGGGCCTGTGTGAAATTCCTCGTGTGAAGAGCCCAATGTGTGGGTCTGTGGCCGGTCTGCTCGTTAGTGGCAAGGAGGCCCACACAACGTATGCAGTCATAAGTTCGAGAACTTTTTATACATATTCAAACAGGGTCCAGACCGGATTGGGCCCGTAGAACATTTTAGTATAAGCACGAAAACTCGTCATATTCATCATCTGCTACGCTTGCCCTGACGAAGTTCAACCTTTGAACGAAACGCGTTGGCTGATGCTTTATGCAAATCCAATGGATTATTTATAATAAAGATTTATATTTTTACAACGAAGAAACTGATCGAGCTTCTTTATTGACAGTATATTAACTTGGGAGTGCACCGCTCCATTTTTCTCACACATTTTTTAAAGGAAGTTGCCTCATATGGTATTGTTTCTGGTTAAAAATTGAATAATGAGAAGTGTGAGATATTGCCCCTGACTAAATTCACATTTAAAGAAGATTTTGCTATGTCCAATTTTACATGAAATCCTAAACACATTAAAAATCTTGGTCTGTGGTTTACTCCCTCTATTTCTACCTCAGTTTCTCTAAATTTGGAAAAATGTGTCAAAAAAATTAACCGCTTTAACTACCAGATGGCACCCGCTTCACCTCACTTGGTGGGGTCGTTTGGATACTATTAAAATGATGCTGTGCTCCATTGTATTGTTTACAATATCAAATCTCCCGGTGACCATACCGTGTAAACACTTCAAGATGATTAATTCTATCCTCATTTCATTTCTTTGGAGTCATAAAAAATCTCGTATGTCCCTACTTAAACTAATCCGCCCAAAGTCAGAAGGTGGAGTAAAATTCCCGGACTTTTCTAATTACCATAAGGCTTTTTTGTTGTGTCAGTCATCTAGATGGCTTTCTGATCCCTCATCAATATGCCTGTTGTGGGTAGATGTGGAAAGGTCTTTTCTCCTCCCTTTTTCCTTCAAGGAATATTTATCCTTTACTCGCAAACCATAGTCCGGGCCTGATTCACAGAACTAACTTACGTCAAAAACGTAAAGTTAGTACTTTTTGGTATTCACAGAATACACTTACTCATTTTGGTATTCACAGAATGAACTTACTCATTTCGGTATTCACAGAAGTTAGTAGTCCTAACTTTAGGACTCCTAAATGCCTTCTGTGAATACCGAAAGTCTTAAAGTTAGGAACTTTACTACTCCTAAACGGAGAAAAATCCTAACTTTAAGACTTTCGGTATTCACAGAAGGCATTTAGGAGTCCTAAAGTTAGGACTACTAACTTCTGTGAATACCGAAATGAGTAAGTTCATTCTGTGAATACCAAAATGAGTAAGTGTATTCTGTGAATACCAAAAAGTACTAACTTTACGTTTTTGACGTAAGTTAGTTCTGTGAATCAGGCCCTCCCTTTCTACGCCTATTCTTAAACATTCATTTTGATTGCTGGATTCCACTCTCCATAATTCTCCTACAGACACAGATGCTTTTCCTAACTCTACCATTTGGCATAATAAAAATATATTAGTTAATAATAAATCCATTTATTGGAAATCTTGAAGCAAGGGTATAATTTGGATCCACCAACTCTTTGAACGTGATGCTTTTTTACCTTTCTCCCAAATTCGTCATCAGTTTGATTTGCCCTCATCATTTGAGCGCAAATATAAAATATTGTGTAATGCTCTCTCTACTGCTTATGAACGTATTCAACTTTCTCTTCCTTCAGTTTCATTCTCTACTAACTTTTGGTCTATTCTGTTGCACTCCTCCCCAAGAGCATCTTCCATTTATTCTTATTTACTCTCCCCTGATTCTAATAGGACTAAATCAAAGGTGGAATTGGCTTGGGAATCCGATTTTGAGGTTAACTGGTCAATTTCTTTCTGAGCAAAAATCTGGAATAAAATCAGGAAGTCCTCCAGAGCAGCAAATACTACGCAATCCCTCTTCTTTATATATAACAGACTTTTACTAACTCCTGCCCGTCTACACACAATGCACCCAGCTACGGCAGATGCTTGTTGGACATGCTCTCTCCCACAGGCGGATTTAAAACATCTACTTTTTACATGCCCTTCTGTGTTGCATTTTTGGACACAAGTTTGGGTGCAAGTTAATTCAATATTTCACACTACAATTCCCTTTTCTTTTTCTGCAATTTTTCTGGGTAGCATCTCTGAGGCTTAGCGCTCAGCCTCGTGTGACTCTCGTATTTTGGATCTTTTATTGGCAGTGGCCTTCCAACAAATCACCAAGCATTGGAAAGATTCTACCAAATTATCATTTCAAGCCTGGTGGTATGTGGTGTGCTATAATCATAGATTGGACACAAACTTTGTCTCCCCTATGTCTCTAGCTCTGAAACGCCAGATTTTGTGGTCTCCCATCACACAGTTTTTAGATGATAGTGTACAACATTCCTTTGCACGCACACCCGCCCAACAAGAAGTTCTTCAACCTCCCTGACTTTCCTTCTATCTTCATTCAGTTAATTAGTTATCATAACTGTTATTTTAATTCTATATGTAACTTTAGGTATATTGCCTATGCTAATCAAATTTTTCTTGCTTTTGACCATGCATAATTGTTATTATTATTATTATTTTACAGCTTATAAAGCACCTGGTTACTCCAACAGAGTGTTCCCGAGCTAAGACATCGCAATCCATGACACCAAGCCCTATTTCCACCCCTCCCCATCCCCCCCAAAGAGGCCACTGGCCCCAGCACCGCGATACCTTCGCAACCGGAGCACTGAACACCAATCCCCGGGGATGACTGAAAGAACCAGGTTTTAAGTTTTTTTCCGAAACATTGCCTCAGATGGGTATATCCTCAGTTCCATAGGTAAGTTATTCCAGGCCTTAGCCGCGAGAAAACCGAAGGATCTACCTCCCGAGCGTGCCTTTTGAACTTTTGGCACTACCAACTTAGCTGTGCCCATAGACCTAAGATTCCTGGTAGGTCTGTAAGCAGTAAGTAACGGGCGCAGGTACCTTGGCCCTTTCTCATTGAAAATCCTGTGGCAGAAACACAGAGCCTTGAAGGTAATTCTGGCCTGTACTGGAAGCCAGTATAATTCAATCAAGGCAGTTCTCTTTTATAGACGATTTATACTGTGGTAGAGATGTTTAACTAATCCTTTTTCACTTGTTCTGTGTTTGTTTCTTAATTCTGTGCCTTATTATATTCTAAATAAGCTCATTTTTAAACTTAAAAAAAATAGTGTAACCGCTTCCTGACAGGCACCACATCTCGGGCAGAATGACACCCCTTTGCAAGCCTATAAACAACTCTTCTGTCACAATGACCAGGGCAAACTCCATCCTATCACTGGTTCTACAGCCAGACTGTATGGCACCGGAGAACCAGCCCTTTCAAAGTAGCCGGTTGACTTGCATTATGGAATGTATTTGGCTAAAAGAGCAATAAGATGCCAGGCAGAAATTTTCCACTGTCTCGTAACTTTTGCTCTATGAATAGTGATAGTTATGGTGGGTTGCTTGGCAACCGGAGTCTGTGGCACCATTTCTGTCCTGGGCTAAATTTACATTCAGACCAAGAAGACAACTTTTAGATAATGTTTTACAGATAATTGGGGCTAGTTCAATTTCATCAGGCCTTGAAAACCAGTGGTCTATGTCCCTTGCAGTCTGCCACTGACTCCAATAGCCACTAACTTCTTCAGAGTCAGAAACAATCTCCAGTGACGTTATATTATGCAGTCTGGTTGTCAACACTATGACGAAGTAAAAATTCCTAGAAGGTGCATTTAAACCATCCACATCTGTTTGTGCCCATTGCCAGGCTTGTTTTCATTCCACTCCCAGCCTGTGATGTCATAGCTTGTGGTGCATTGTTGCATTACATAATTACTGCCTGTGACATCACAGGAAGCAAATGGATAATAAACATCCTCTGTGACAAATTCAATGATATCTGGGTGAAGCGACACTGTAATAATGGATTAATAGGTCAATAACAAGACAGTGCAGTTAAATTTGTGAATACAAAGTCCCAATTCACAAAAGTACTTTGTGAATAAAAATCGCAATACACAAATTGCAATCCTTTGCTAGTCTCAAGTTAGGGGATGTTAAAGGGGTGTCCCCCGGTCAATTCCCTAACTGTCAATAAAATGCATTGCTACCGCTTCTGCTGTAACAAAGGATGGAGCGGTAACCACCTGCTAAAGGCTCGCAGTAGCCATTTACAAAGTGTACACTGGTAATTCTTGACAGCTTACAATCTGTGCCTGCAGACTGTAGAGATTGGGAGGAGAAGATGTCTCCTCGATGCCCTACTCACAATGAGCGACTGCTTGTGGCATTGTCACTCCTCTCTCTTTCAAGGTACACCAAAGTGTAAAGCAGGCTCATCCACCCCTACTCAAAACACTGCTAAATGCATGAGACTCAAGAGCACAAACTTAACAGACCTACCACAACTACTCCCCAAGGGAAACAAGCATTTGCAATGCAATAGGTCTCGCATTTACGAGAGTTTCAGCTATTGGCATTGTAAATGACAATGCCTTCTATTTATGTGTTGATTTTTAAAACATAAATGGCCATCGGCTTTCCTTGAGTTGTGAATTAAACTTAAATGAAAAAAGACAAAATGGCCACTGGTGTGTTAGGATGCGTAAATGTGCTCTGTTATCTCACGACACATGCAAACTCACCATCTTAAAAGGATTTTTGGTTCAGAAACCCATTTCAAGAAGGCTTATGGTGCATTACAAGGCTTGTGCATTCATTCTTACGCACTGGCAACCATGTTGGAACATCTATAATAAAACCCATTCTAAGATCGCCTCTGGTAAATGTGTATGCACTGTAGTACACCAGTGACCTTTTTTGTTAAGCAATGCTTTACTAACAAGTGTTACCAAAGCAATAGTTTGCCAATCAAATTACAAATGAGAGAACTATTGGCTTTGCTAATGCTTGTTTCGATTTTGCCTCACAACAATTAGGCATTATATTAGCACTTCACATATTATGCAAAAAAACGCCATACATTTTGGTGCTGTAATGATATAAAAGGAAACGAGGCTTCACTTTCACAAGTATGTTTGATGATAAAAAAAAACATTTGAAAGTTCCATATAGAACACAAGTTTAAAATTACTCAATTGTGTGGATTATACCAGGATGGTAACTATAAATTGTTTTAGTTTTCATTACTCAAACTATACTTTTATCGTAACATTTTCTCATTCGGTGGCTGATGGGAAAAGACCGACACTGCTGAGCATACACTGCACAGTGTGGGCAAATAATTGGCCACACTATTCTTTTGGGGGTAAAACAATCTAGTTTTTTTTATTAAATCTTAACTTTCAACTGAAAAATTAAAATCACAGACTTATGAACCCCACCTTTATCAACGACTTCCACTCTCTTTTCCTTTAGTCAGCAATTAAACACCAACAGGAGGGCACAGATTGCTGGTAAATTACATTTATGAATGCATTTACCATTAGCAGACACTGCTGTCAGAAAAATAAATGAAACGGTAAAAGAGTATCTTGAAGTGATGATAGTGCAATAAAATGGATGGAATTCTGAAAATGGTACTTGCTACTGTCAGATGAATGAATGAAACATGAATGAGTGAGCAGGTGAATGAATGCTTGCATCTTCTATGGCCTAGTTATACTTGACTTCACTAAACGAATGAATGAGTGAGTGAATAAATGAATGAATGCATGAATGAATGGACGGATTAAACATTGATAGTGGGACAGATGTCTGACAGACAAATCATTAACAAACACGAATGAACTCACAAGACACTGAGTGGCACAGTGATGTATACATATACGAATGAATTAAAACACTAGACGAAGATACGTGCCTTAAGGACTGAAACTGGTGCATTAAGGACTGAAACAGGAAATGATGTGACATTAAAGAGAGATGAATGTAATATTGTATGAGGCAAAGAGGGTCTTTATGGAAAAATAAATGAGGTATTGAAGATGAGCAATGCTTGCTGATAGGTGAAAGAACTGATGAATTAATGGTATGAATTAACGAAATTCTGAAAGCTTTGCAGTGATTTCCTGGACAATTCATGGGTAAAAAAAACAGGCTTCTGACCAATGAAGGATTCTGACCAATGCACGAATGAATGAACAAGTGAACTAAAGTCTGAATATAGTGCATTGGTTCATTCATTCATTCGTTCAGTAACACACTGTCAGCAATCGGTATGTTCCTTCATTCATTCTTTCATTCACCTGCCAGCAATGTGTATTCTAGCTTATTCATTCATCCAATGCACTTGTCAGCAACATGTCCTCAGTTCATTCATTCCTTCATCCATTCATCCAGCCATGCACTGGCCAGCAATATGTGCACTCGTTTATTAATCCATGCACTTCTCAGCAATGTGCACGTATTTCATTCATTCATTTGTTGATTCATCGATGCGCTGAGCAATATGCGAGTCTCATTCGGTGTTTTTACACATTTGTTTTCGAATACATACAAACAGCTGGGGTGGGGTGGTATGCATGCATGCATGCATGAATAAATGAATGAACTGATAAATAATGCATGAGGGGGTGAAAATGCTGAAAAGAGAATGAATGAGTAAATGAACCACAGGGTGTAGGCTGATGACTGATTGGGACTGCCAAACCCACGCGCTCATTAAATAAGTCGACCTTGGAAATGTACCGGGCTGCACAGACCTTAGCACAGGTGCTCTGGGTGACTAATCTCTTGCACCTGCTCCCTACAATGTGTTTATTGTTTTCAAGGACATTGGCTTTATCATGTGGTATTAGCCAGTCAAATGTCGCTAGCAAGGGCATGTGGCATGAAGCCAAGGGAATACACGAATACACCATACCTGAACGTGACACACTTTGACTAACAAGCTCATACGTCATACAGTTACAATTAAAGAGAAAAACACCATAAAGTGGTAAACGTGAAAGTCCCTAAGTGCAAACAGATCGTCCTTGGGTGTAGCGCCAAGTGGCTGTCTGCTTCGTAGGAGAGTTAAAATGGCGCTTCGCAAATGGCAAGGTGTGTAAAGAGGCACTTTATTACCTGTGCTAACTCACTTATCTCCGCCTGGCTGCACTCGCTCCCGCTGGCCTGCCCTTTTATCTTGTGTTTTGTGCAGTTACCTTCAGGCCAGCAGCACGTAGCTGTCGGGCTTCCCCTGAGGTGAGATTTATCACAGTGCGAGCCTGACACCAGGGCTCCTCTGTCTGCGGCATATCCTGCTGAGTAACGCTGGCTTCACATCCCTACATGGCTAAGAATTAAACAAGCCTGAAAGCGTCCTGCGCGAAAGTGAAAGCGCGCCAGCCCTACGCGGGGACAGGAGATGTGCACGCGTACGGATTGCACATCTCCTGTCCTAAGAATTAAACAAGCCTGAAAGCGTCCTGCGCGAAAGTGAAAGCGCCCCAGCCCTCCGCGGGGACAGGAGATGTGCACTCGTACGGAGTGCACATCTCCTGTCCGTACGCGTGCACATCTCCTGTCCCCCTTCGGCAGAGAAACCGACGACAATAGGTCTCGCCAAGGCGAGCAACGCATGCGCTGCATCGCTAGGCGAGACCTAAAAAGGAAGCACATATTACTAATCTACTAACTAGTTAACTCTGATCTTGGGTTCCGGAATATCGTGCAACTTGGCGCAAAGTGCTTCAATGCCACGTCAGGGGAAGTAAGCACAATATAAATAAAATGTACAATTACAATAGAATGGTGGTTTACTAAACCCAGGCAAGCCTGTGTCCCAGCATTTGCATCTTTTCATAATGAGTTGCAAGTCGATCTTCAGTCACCTTATCAATACTGATGAGGAAGGCTATGTGTGATTTTTTTGCCAAAAGTTCCTTTGCACTTCTTGGTATTTCAGAATCTCTCACACCACAGAAGGCTGAAGCAGTCACAGCACAATGGAAAACATTGTACAGTGGCCAGGCTTTTTGAGAATGGGATCAGCGCTTTCTGATTCTAGGACTTGCTGCTTTATTTATCTAGGTGGCCCATATAGGGCCACCATCTGCCTTCCAGGTGTTTTAAATCCTCTTGAGTAAGCCTGAAGTGATGAAATGAAAACAATATGTGACTTGATTGCATTCCGATAGACCAAGTGTGCTCAGTATGGGTAATAGAATATTAGCATTATAGCTGGCTAACGCCACATAACCCTTATTAAAAAAGGTCACTACAGCACCTGTGCATGCGTGTGTATGCACCTGTGTGTGTGTGTCCGTGTGTGGCATAACTGCTTGCAGTACAGTATTATGCAGCGACTATTGGTGAGGAAAGATAACACTTTTGATTGTTTGTAATACAGGTGTGGCTGCCTGGGTGCTTGACGGTGACATTCTACACTGGTGGCATTTAGAACGGTCAGTTGAAATAGATGCTTTGCAGGGATGGGCTATCTCTGCTGCTCCTGGACCAGAAGGACTACCTTAAATCTAGGTAAAACAAATACCTATTTATTTGAATGATCAATGCCATCTTTTAATTAGCAATGACCCTGGCTTTTCTGTCTCGTCTGCCGCTTAAACGTAATGTGCCCCACTGAGGATCTCCTATCCTGATATTATTATAACCTCTGTGGATGCCTTTGCACAAAAATTAATTCTTGGAACATTGAGCCTCATTACGATGTCGTTCGGACTGCCACCGACAAGTTATCGGTGGCGGTCCGACGGACAGACAGCCCTTCTGTCCGACCGCTGATTCCAATACCGGTGGTCGGACCACATGCGGTCGGAGGGAAGACCGCTGCCTCCCCTGTGATCAGAGATCTCAACAGGGCGGCAGTCGGATTCGCAATCCCTGAAGGGCGGCGGTGCTGAGGCAGGCACCACTGCCGGTATTATGATGTCCCTTTCTGATAGCCTTTTCATGGAGGTCTGCCCGCTATGATAAGGCTGTCGGAAAGGGACTTTGGGGCCCCCAAACAGGGCCCCTGTCCCTTGTGGGCCACTACAAAGTGGCCCTGGGGCACATGTAGTGCCCGCGCTCACATCCATACACCACATGGTGCATGGCACACGGTGTAGGGATGTGCACAAAGTGCTCTTTTACACGGCGGCTTGTGCTATGGCCCTTTTCCTGGGCCGCAGCACAAGCCGCCATGTAAAAGAGCGCTTTCCAACTGCCAGCACGTCGACCGACTGCTTGTTTGGTGGTCTCCTGACCACCGCTATAGCGGTCAGAGGTCCGACCGCCGACATCGTAATGAGGGCCATTGTTTGACTCAGCATCTTGGCATTCACTATCCAAAGGATACTTCACCACCATTAGTCACTGTCTCCCATGCGATCCTATGAGTTCCTCTTTTTCTCTGTGATTCTGCTTAGATGTGTTTCCCTTGCCTTAAATTTTATTGATCAGTGTTCCTGGTACTCTGACAATCACCCACCTTGTCTTCATCAAGTGCCTGCCTGAGTGAGAGACGTGGTCCCGGGCCGAATGTTCTGTGACTGGTAAATGCCTTTCTGCATTTTACACATCCCTTTAGTTCATTGTCGTTGCTGGGATTCTGAAGATGTGCCTTCCTGCTATGCTTATGCTGTGCCAAATCCTAGAATGCATCTGAATGTGAATTCTTGACTGGAATTTTTTCTCAGGAGTGGGACTTTCTTTTATGTTTTATGATACACCCCTGCCTCACTATTTCCCCACGTAGATGGGAACCTAAGCAGTGCGCTTTCCCATTTTGTCCTTCAGGAGCTGGGGAGTCCCATCAATCAATGGTTCACTTCACATTGGTCAATGATCAACTTTCAAAAGCTGATCTCTGAATTAGGTATGTTCACTTTGTGGGCTCAATGGCATGAGGGTGCTGTACTCTCAAGCATTTTGGCTACATCCTTCTAGTTCTTTTGTGCCAATCCCTCCTTGACCGCGTTGCCTCTGTAACCTTGGAACAGTTTGATATCGTAAAGAGTTCTTAAATTTCTAGCCATTGGTTGAGAGCCAGCACCTAATCCTGGTTTTAACTTTTTCTGTTATTTTATGCCCAGGCCTCTTCAGGTCACGTGATTCTAACCATGGTAACATCTGGATTTGTCCATTTTCAGAGTTAGCATTGGTTACCCCTCTTCTGGCAGGACTGTCTGATTGTGGCGAATGGCCTTCAGATTTATACTGCCAAGAGTACTTTTCAATGCTTGAATGAGTGAACTCTTTGTAGAGCTAGATCTGTAGAATGTCTATTTCATAACCCCTTTGTAGCTGTCCGTTTAATGATGTGATTCAAACTAATTCAATCTCTTTGCAGCTGCAGCGATACAAATTGTTTCTTGTGACTAGGGAAGTTGATACAATAATTTACTGGCCTCTTCTGATGATGGTCCCAGAACTTGAAGTCTAAAGGTGAATGGTCTGCCCCACATGTGCCTGCAGTCAATGGATAGGTGCTGTTTTGGTTTTATTGGCCACATAACTTCAATGGCTTCACCTGTTCTTCGGTGGGCTCTACACTGAAAAACCGGTTGGATTTGGCCTTTTTTGTGTAAGTCCTTGCTGTAGGATGGCCTTATTTCAACATTTATCACTACGGCGTCCAATCCGCAGTAGGTGGTATTTGTTAAGACTATATCCATTTATCATAGCTTTTCTGCATGTTTAATTTCACAGGAGTGATCATTATTCTCCTAGATCCATCTGGTTAAACCTGATTCTTGGATGAATGTTGAGGTCAGCATTCATACTTGTGATACCGCTGCGGTATTGTCTCCTGTATTGGTTGATTTTGCACACCTGTGAATCTACTGAATCAATCTGCCAAGTTCTGGATTCTTGGTTTTGATTTTACTTGTCACCTCTTTTTATCTTCTCCACCATGAGCGCAGTCACATAGGTATCTGACAGTCTAAATGGATTTCTGGTTTACTTCCTCGTTCTCTGTTGTTTGAGAGCTTTTATCCTATGGTAATTGAATACATTTTCCTTCAGACTGAAGTTACATTTTGGATTTGTCATTGGGCATAAGTAACTTTACAGATGCTGTGATGTACTGATTGTAAAGACTACGATGAGGAACAGTATAAATTCCCTAAAACCCATACACAGGATGATCTGAATTAACATTTTCTATACATATTCCCAATTCACAGATAGGGACTGTCATTTGTTAGATTTAATTGTCATCCTTGGCTCTCTTCTTATGTGTGGAGTGTCCGCCATGAGTGCGGAGACTCTGCAGTCATAAAGATACTAATTGTAATATTTATTTGAGAATAGCAAAAAAATTTAAACTTACACCAAAGTGTAAGTTTACCTTTGTGAATCAGGCCCAAGTGACTACATGTCATCACAAACAATGATGCAAGGATAGATACCTGTTATTGACATTACATCAGGGCCATTACCAGACTTAAATATATGTTTGCTCCTAATGCATATCTAGACACAATATCCATTCAACAGTCAAAGTGATCCAATAACTTGGTGATTAGGGTCAACATAGCTGTGTGTGGAGGTCACACATTTTCTGTAGGAAGGCTCAACTAATAGAACCTCATGTCACCTCCCTGAGGACTCACTACTCATTTTCAAATTCTCACTACTCTTCAAATCATTCTTAGTCTTATAACCACCATTAGTTATGGCTGTCTTTGGGACTCACATCTGTTTCCCTAGCAATGCTGAGTGCCCATCTGCATACACTTCTGGGGTCAACAGTACAATGACTTGCTGCCATGTATGTTGATGTCCACGACAATGATGTAGGGTCCCCAACACAACACGTGTGTGCTATAAAATCAATATGGTGGTAAGAGTCCCTTACCTTACTTGGAGGTGGACTACAGGATTCATTTCACATTCAATATTTAAGTAAAGATCTGTGTCGTGCGTGGCCCTTGTATATACTGAGATGGTAAGTGCCAGTGCGGTTACTGAAGAAACCAGCTGGAGTCCCTGTTGAAAAAGTTGGCACATAAACCTGATAAAACTGGGAACTTTAGAAGCATGTTTAGGGAGGCCAGGATAGAAGGCAACAATCTAATAGGTCCTCCTCGATGGCATCTTTGCAGGTCTCAACTTGCATAGAAAAGAACATTATGTATTCTTGTTATTGTTTGATGTATTATTAATTGAAAAACAGAACAACGGACCATCATGTTAGGGGTCAGCACACTCCGTCGCGACAGAGTATGCTTACTGCCAACATTTAAATTGGGCCCTTAGTTACCTAAGAAGCTCAGAATGTGTTTCCTTTAGATTCAGAAAGAGAGTTGACTGTGCAAATATTAAAACCCATTATAGTGAATTGGGCTCCAGAAGAATAACTTCACAGATGGTATTGTAGGATGTAAAGCCTTCAGGTGGGGCCACATGTTCACATGCAAAGGGATTCTGTTCACTAAGATGCACAGAGGGCATTTCTCTCATCGGGACACAGGTGTGCTGACAAGCAAATCGAGGTTTGGTTGAAGGAAAAAATGGATACAGACTAACACATTTTTCTTGATACACTGATCTGCAATGCATTGGCTATCAAACCCATATTTGTGGTACTCAATTTCCGTGACCAGTGACCTTCTCTAAGTGAATTACAAAAGTAGATGAATATATGTGTAAAATAGAGATGACCATTAGCTTGGATTGAGAAAAAGCTATTTTTGTCGGATTTGGGCAATGGACCAGCCTCAAGGCAATCAGGCAGTGCCTGAGGGGCTGGTCTAATATATCAGTGTGTGTGCTGCTTTATTTGAGGATTGTGGACCTGTTTAATGGTCTGGTATGCCGGTTTTTACTGTTGATTTTTCTGATATTACCATAAAGATTACCCGTAGCAAAACACAAATGCATGCATTCTCCCATGGTTGCATGCGATTTCATAGAAAAACGATTGAATACCATTATTGAGAACCCATGTCATGTAAACGATTTTACTGAATTTTTCAGGATGAATGGCATTTACCATTTCATAGAACCCAATTCATAGAATGCCATTTTTCTGAAATTGGCTTCTGCATACTCATTTTTAATGTGTAAATGAAATGGTTGCAGGTATTACTTTCAGAAACACTTTTGTCGAAGGTATTTATTTCCAATCCTTTATGTCAGGGTACATTATTTCATATGTATATCTTTTACATTGTCAAACAATTTCTTTGGATGCTTTAAATTCACTGAACACTCACCGTCCCTAAACACCATAATCTCTGCCCCCTAAAAAAGCCTTCCCATGCATTAAGTACACCTATCCCTGACCCTTTAACTCCACTGATCCCTGAACCCTAAAAGCCCTTTCTAAACCAAAACTCCACCTATCCGTGAACCCTAAAAAACCCTCATCACACCTATACTTCAACCATCTCTGACCCCTAAAACCTGCTCATCCCTGAAAACTTAAAGCCTTTTCTGCTTCTAAACTCTATCCATATCTTAACCTTAAACCTCCTCACTACTTATAAACTCCAGCCATTGCTGATCCCTTGAAACCCCACACCACCCCTAAACTCCACTCATCCCTGAACCCTGAAAGACCTTCACCACTCTTGAAAACCACCGATTCATGAAAGCTAAAGTCCCTCATTACCCCTAAACTCCCCCATCCCTCAACCCTAAAACCCTTTCTACATAAAAACTCAACCTATCCCTGAAACCTGAAAATCCCACACCACCATAAACTCCACCCATTCCTGACCACTAAAAACCCTTCTCCACCCCAAAACTTTACCTATCACTGAACCTTAAAAGCATTCACCAGCCCTAAACTCCACCCATCTATAAAATCTAAAAAAACTCAACGCCCCTACAGACAACCCATACCTGTACGCTAAAAACCCTTCACCACCTCTAAACTCCACTCATACGTGAATCCTAAAAACCCCTCAGCACCCTAGACTATACCCATGCCTGATTCCTAAAAAACCCTCACCACCCCTAAACTCCACTCATCCCTGAAACTAATATCCCCTCCAAAAAAACTAATCTCCCATAAACTCCACCCATCCCTGAACCTAAAAAACCCTCACTACCTCTAATCTTCACCCAGGTGTCTGATTTTGGATGCTTCCTTAAAATGTTTCCATTCATATTTGCTTCATTTGTCTTTCCTTAAAATTGGTTTTCTATCATTTGGTTTCCTCCGATATGGATTCTTAGTTGTCATTTTTCCAATAATTCACACATATCAGGCCCCCGCACCTTGCAAAAGACCTACTCAACTTGCCTTTACAAGTTCAAAATTGCCCTACTCCCAAATGTGGCCACTTTTTTTTTAAGCTATCTGATTTGACAATGGGCAAACATGCCAACATTTTAGAAGAGGAAAGTGGAGGATTTAAAAAATATAATCTGGAGAATGTATTTTCCCCATTGATTTCTATTGAACCAGAGGCAATTTCAGGCAGGAGACAACCAAAATAAAGCCACTTTTGGCTTCAAAAGTCGGAAGTCTCCCGCCTTATTCGAGTCTATTGGCATGTGTGACTGGGGGGCACTTTTATTTTGGTGCCTGGGCCTATTTCCTGTCCCAGTCTGACCGGGATCAGCCTACTTCAGCCATTGGCTAACCTCATTGTGACAGCATTCTGCACCTTCTGCCCTGTGCTTTATGAGACAAAAAAAATATTTTTGCATTTAGCTGTTGTTTTTTTGTTTAGATTGCCGAGGGCCCCAGCAAGTCTCCCAACAATACATCTTTGCAAAAACTATGACAAAACAGAACAAGCCTCGGCAAACAGAACAAACTTTGGCAAAGTCAAAATGCTGACTGGCAAAGTTTGCCAATGTGTTTTTTTTCCAAATACACTGAGCTATGCTCAAGGTTATAAAACCGAGTTGAGGTTACACGATATTTACGAAGGTGATATTGTGGAGGCCTTGCACCAGAGCGAAATAGATCAAATTAGGTTTCGATTTATGGTAGTATTGTCAGTTTCGGCATCGGCGGATGCATGTGCCCTTTACATGCCCACCGACTCTGACAGTCGTCAAGTTGTTCTCTGTCCTTAACAGTAGGGACCGTCACTGCTGCCAGAGGACAATTTGCCAAGAGGGTTGTTTTCAATTTGTCAAACGGTGTGCATCTCGCTTTAAATGCGGCGAAAGAGAGTCTTCTGCTTTTAAGGTCCTTTTATCACCGCCTTCCGGGAAGGAATTCCGATTGACAACGTGAAGGCCCAACTCTGACACTGAGCCCGTGGGCAGCGGGACCTCCCGCGGGCCCCAGTAACAATATCGGCTTCATTCCAGCACATGGTTCTCATTGCTAACCCGCCCCAAAGATGGAAAGTATACTTCACACCGAGATCGTGATGAAAGGTGAGGCGAGAGCAGCTACATGAAAGCGCCCTATATATAACCCAGCGGGCCAGCTAGCCGCTGTATGTGGTGCAGCATGCGGCCACAAATTAAACATGTGAAAGAGCGGAGCGTTCCTTCTCCCCATGCCAGGGAAAAAGGAATGCAGCACGCACAACAACAAAAAGCAATTACAAAAGCTAACATTTCTGGCATTTTATAATATATGCCCAAAGCGACGCACAGCATGACTGTGTATGGGTCACACACGGAGCCATAACAACACAACAACAGGTATCCTTACTCAGAATGACGCCCCGATGCACACACTGTTGCACACAAACATAAACATGCACACATACCAACAGATTTATAGTTATCTAGGCCCACAGACCAAAAGTAATAAAGGGCACTCATGTACAGAGACATGCATATGTACATGCACACAGGTTAACACCATTCATGCAACGGTATTAGCAACTTTATAGACACACAGGTAGCCCTGCATGCAGACCAACAAACATACAGGCATCGAGCTATACAGATAACACAAACAGCACACATGCACATTTAATACAACACGTGCTCATTCATGTTCAGACAAGACATGCAGGCACACATGGATGAACAGAAGATGGGGGCTAGAAAGACAGACAGACAGACAGACAGATAGATAGATAGATAGATAGATAGATAGATAGATAGATAGATAGATAGATAGATAGATAGATAGATAGACAGACAGACAGACAGACAGACAGACAGACAGACAGTGAGATGGGCAACACGCCTATGGCCATCCACACACGAACAGACTCAAATCTGGGCGTTGCTATGTGTTGGCCTTGCCAAGGAAGTAACTAATGCGTGTGTCTCTGTTGTAGTGTCGGCGCCACCCATCCCGCAATGGACAATGTTGCGATGTAGCATGCCCCCGGAGTGCGGGCTCGGCTGAAGGGATAAATGAAGGGGCGCAAGCCCGCTCGGGGTCCGGGATCATACATGCCAACTGTTGTGTGTGTCGCTATTACCGCAGCATAGGCCATAGGACTACCCCCAACCGCATCGCGAGTTCAGCCAGCCATGAACTCTACATCTGTGTCCGCCCTATCCTTACCGTAGGCCTACACACACGTGGCCACCCACCTTCAGCGCACAACATCACAGTGTCGTTGTCAGGCTTGTGGACATGCGCAGACAGGCATGACAATGGTGTGCCGTAGGAGTGCAAGTGATGCAACCGCGCTGCGCACACTAGTGAATAGGCTCGGGGGGAGGGAGGAGCAGCAGTGAGGCTACGTAATACACATCGATGCCGCTCATTTGCTACAAGCAGTACCTGTCAAACAGGAATCACTAAGTCACACATATCACAGACCAATGAACTAGTGAGCCTGCCAACACATCATGCAGAACCAACTTTTGACTCATGTCTCTCTGCACTGTCACAGGAGATCAAGGATACGCACTCTGCCCTTGGATGATGACACCCCTCCGAGCACCGAACACACAGGCCCATAGGCAGTACAATGCAGCCCACAAACGCACCAGGGGCATCGTGGAACGCACATTTGGCATGTTGAAGTCACGTTTCAGGTGCCTGGACATCACAGGTGGAAGGCTCCTGTACAGCCCAGGCATCGTGTGCAAGATGATCGTTGCATGTTGTGTGTTGCACAACATATGTGTACGCACCAATGCCCCATGGCTACAAGTGCCAGATGCACCGGACGATGATGAGGAAGATGAAGCAGGTGGACCACACCCCACTGCAGCAGCAGCAGGAATAGCCCGAAGGAACACCATCATTGACAATTTCTTCACATGAGCACGTCACATTGTCACAGTCCTTAGCAATCATGGGACAGTACAAAATGACCACAGGCACAGCATGTGCAAATAAATTCATTACAACACACATTCCCTGTGTGCATGTTACTCCTCTGTACAAGCACATCACTCTGACACGTGTAAGTGCAACATGTAGTGCTAACAATCTCATAAATTTGAAATAGATGGTGGGTGTGTCACCTCTATACAGAGAGGCTGTTTAGGGTGTCACGTATTCGAAATGCCATTTCTGTGCGTCACAGATAGTACGGAATCCCACTCATCAGCGTTTCACATGTGTCCCAAATCATTACATGTAGGCTGTCATTTGTGACCTATAATTGACAACAGGGCTTCTTTTGGGGTCAAATATGTACCAACAAGTTCAGAGATGGGGGGGACTGGGAGCAATTTAGGAAAAGGTCCTGTACCTATGCTCCTAGCACAATCATTTTAAACAAAGTGGTAACAGTTCCTAAGAAAGAGAAGAGAAAAAAAGAGAGGGTGGTTTTTCCACCAATTATGGTAGTAAGTAATGCGTAATTGTCTCCAAGGGACGGTTGAGTGTGCTTGAAGTGGGGGTAGACCTCCTGTTGGTTTTTGTGCCCTCATACACCCTAGCAGGTGTCAGCATCATCATTGGGCAATGCTCCTCGTGAGGGTGGCGCTGCAGTCCTTCACGGGCCCTTCAAGAGGGCTCTTTGATGGAGATCTTTTAAGGAGGTGCCGCAGTTGTGCATGTGGGTGTGTGGGCCAAGTGAGTCAGTGCAAGTGAAGTTAAAATAACCTATCGGTACCCAAGTGAATTTAATGTCGGGTCCTTCAGGTAGATTAAAAAGTAATGATGGTTTGGAGACTCTTTTTTTCTGCTTTTATGGTGCATTTTCCCGCATGACGCGTGGGAATTGCAAGCCTGTTGCTGATTATCGCTGATTTTTGTATCGCGATTTGGGGCATTGCAACTTTTTTCGCGTTCGTGTTTCGCATTTTTTCTGCGTCACGTTTATTTTAACGCGGACATTTGGCGCGTTATCGTGAGACTATCGCATGGTGCAGCCGGGTTGAGAATACAACGTTAACACAGTGTTATTTTCCCGCGATGGACAGCGATGTGCAAAGTTGCGTTAAGCTAATTTTGCGATAATTATCACACGTTCTTGAGAATATCCCCCCTTGTTTTTATTTCCATATTGCATTAACAAGCACTCTGGTAAGACACATGCTTGTGCGAGGGCCCTGTGCAGTTGCCCAAAGGTCAGGTATGGTGTTTAGGAGAGAAGGAGTTAGCTTTTCCCACTTATTCCTAAAACTTAGCATGTGATTGTAGGGTCCATGTTTCTCCTGAGCAGCGCGACCTTGGGTTTTTTGTTTAGATTACCGAGGGCCCCAGCAGCTTCCCCAACAATACAATAATAGTAGTATTGGTAATCTTGCCTAAAGAAACCAATAGTGAAGTTAAATAATTATTGCATATAACCCTTCTGGATCACTGACAGAATATCAACAACACTAATATCGACCTACAGAAATATCGGGACATAAATATCGTTGTCAAAAATATCGACCTCCTATCTTCATAATGGTAAGTACAAAAATATCGAAAAAAAATATTGTTGTTAAAAATATCGAAGTACAAAATATCGTTTTTTTTATATGTATAAAAAAATAATGTAAAATAAATTAAATATTACATTTTGCTTTAAAAAAATATTTTGATTTATTTGTAAATTTTAACAATTATAAGTAATAAATGTAATTTAAAAATAAATTATACATACATATATAAAATGTAATGTATATATATTTACTTAAAAATAATTAAAAAATAATAATTTTAATTAATTATAAAATGTTACAAATATATTAAAAAATAAAGATAAATATATATATACATACACCTGCAACATAAAAATAAAAAAATATAATATAAATTAAAATATTAAAATATGTAATATTTTTTAAACCTACATTTTACACTACATTTAGTGCAACAGTAGGGAAAGTGTTGGATAGCGGAGGGTAAAAAATTACTATTCCCACTCCAGCGAGTGCAACAGTAGGGAAAGTGTTGGATAGCGGAGGGGAATAATTTACTATTCCCACTCCAGCGAGTGCAACAGTAGGGAAAGTGTGGGATAGCGGAGGGGAATAATTTACTATTCCCACTCCAATGAGTGCAACAGTAGGGAAAGTGTTGGATAGCGGAGGGTAAAAACTTACTATTCCCACCCCAGCAAGTGCAACAGTAGGGAAAGTGTTGGATAGCGGAGGGGAATCATTTACTATTCCCACTCCAGCGAGTGCAACAGTAGGGAAAGTGTGGGATAGCGGAGGGGGATAATTTACTATTCCCACTCCAGGAAGTGCAACAGTAGGGAAAGTGTTGGATAGCGGAGTGATAAAAATTACTATTCCCACTCCAGCGAGTGCAACAGTAAGGAAAGTGTTGGATAGCGTTAGGGTAAAAATTACTATTCCCACTCCAGCGAGTGCAACAGTAGGGAAAGTGTTGGATAGTGGAGGGTAAAAAATTACTATTCCCACTCCAGCGAGTGCAACAGTAGGGAAAGTGTTGGATAGCGGAGGGGAATAATATACTATTCCCACTCCATCGAGTGCAACAGTAGGGAAAGTGTTGGATAGCGGAGAGTAAAAATTACTATTCCCACTCCAGCGAGTGCAACAGTAGGGAAAGTGTTGGATAGCGGAGGGGGATAATTTACTATTCCCACTCCAGCGAGTGCAACAGTAGGGAAAGTGTTGGATAGTAAAGGGGAATAATTTACTATTCCCACTCCAATGAGTGCAACAGTAGGGAAAGTGTTGGATAGCGGAGGGTAAAAAATTACAATTCCCACTCCAGCGAGTGCAACAGTAGGGAAAGTGTTGGATAGCAGAGGGGAATAATTTACTATTCTCACTCCAATGAGTGCAACAGTAGGGAAAGTGTTGGATACCGGAGAGGAAACAATTACTATTCCCACTCCAGCAAGTGCAACAGTAGGGAAAGTGTTGGATAGCAGAGGGATAAAAATTACTATTCCCACTCCAGCGAGTGCAACAGTAGGGAAAGTGTTGGATAGCGTAGGGGTAAAAATTACTATTCCCACTCCAGAAAGTGCAACAGTAGGGAAAGTGTTGGATAGCGGAGGGTAAAAAATTACTATTCCCACTCATTTAGGGAGTTTTCTCCCTTAAATCCATGACCACCAGTCCAGGATTATTACTCATACCTTTTTAGGGGCGGAGCGTCCACCAGACAAGCCCCCGGTTGCTCAGGCTTGCAACCCCCTGAAGGACTAGCAGGGGGCCGTCACTTACATCTCAGGGTCCTACAGTAAAAAGTCCTGGGGTTTGGCATTGAGCACCCCTGCTGTGCTCCCTCAGACTGTATCCCTCTGTACCAAACTGCCTCTGGATCGCCCTGTAACTCTGCCTGCAACACAAATAAACAATTAACAAGATCAGCACAAGAAGCAAACAAGCTGCCAGCATGCTGGATATAGGATAGGGTGGGTGACAGCATGTCCAGCGGAAGAACAAAAAGGCCGGCATCTGGGTTGGGCAGGCATAAGTGCCTGCCCCCCCAGGCACCAGAAATGATGCAGGAGAGCGCCGGGAGGTACTCCCATGGGGGTCTCAACTAGTGTAGCAAGGGTGAGCGTGCCAGCATGCAGCACTAAGGGGCTGCCTTCTTAAGGAAGGCGCACTGCGTGCACCGCGGGCAGCCGCATAGCTCCAATATCGGCACTCCTCCCTAGCTAACATGGTAAATAGCTACTTAGCACAAAAGGAATTAAATAAATCAGACAACACATGGTTTGGTGGAAAAACAGTTTGCTGCATGTTTATTTCATAAGTGAAATATGCCAAAGTGGTGGGTTAACTTACAGGCGATCAGAGGGCAGGTAGCAATGAGTAACCTAAGCTGCTCACTTACCTGATGAGCCAAACGGCACCATAGGCCAACCCATTCGGTGCTACCAATTTTCATTTGGGGAGTTTTCTCCCTTAAATCGATTACCACCAGTCCAGGATTATTATTTCTAAATGGGTGCTAGTCAATCTCGCTAACAATAATTGTTTCCCAAATATGTTTCAGGAAAGCACTTTGGATAAAAAGAATTGCACAAATAACTCGTTGTGTTACTAAAGAATAACACATTCTCTCCACTGTCTTGTTAGAGTGTAAAGTTCTTGTTTCTCCTGGCATTTTATTTTGACTGCTGCAGCCTCATGGCTGCACGTTTCTCTCTCAGAGGGCCTGACCAAACAATCATCAGTCACCAAACACTGGATCCAGTCCCCCTCTAATTAGAGCCCTTAGTTTCCTGATATTGATATTTTGCAAAAGTGTGTTAAAAAACAAATTGGTTTCAATATGAATGGTTGTATTCTGGACATGACAGGCCAATGCAATACATTTTTTGATAGAACTTTGAAGCAGTCAGGAGACAATAAATTAAATGATATGCTTCCTTCTTTAAGATACTATTGTGACACAAGCTATAGGTTTCTGGTCCCAGAATATATTTTAGGAATACAGGACTTTGTATAGCAGCAGACTTTAATGAAAATAGGATATGTCTCCATAGCATAGAAGGCAGGCTTAGAGGGCCTGATTCAAAAAGTCATTTGTGCATCTAAGGTTAACTTACATAGGCAATTGGCTGGTTTCTAACTGCAAGGAATTACCAAAAAGCATCCATGCACTAGGAATCCTTTTTACTCATGTGCACTACTACTCCTTAATGGGATCATTTTACAGATCACTACATTTCTTTCAAGAGCTATGGACTTGGATCTTCAAGGCCTGGATTGCCTTGAAAGTTCAAGCCGATCCAGAGTCCTCTCTGATCCACTCCACACTGGAAATGGTTGAAGATTTACTCCTGTCAACAGCGCCACCCATGAGGCAACTATTTGTTAGGACATAGTGCATTCATGGCCCTTAATGGCAGCATCCAAGATTATACATTTATTTCTTCTTCTTTTTCTTCTGCTCTTCAGGCTAATATTACCTCAAGTCTTGCTGTGGTTGAGGCTGGGATGTCTTCTCATTTCCTCAAGCCTAGCCCTAAACAATGTTATTTTATATGTTCCACCTATGTACCTTTCACTCACTCATCCACTGACCCATTTTTCTGATATTTCTCTCATTTTCCTCAATTGCCCTTCAATGGAGTGGCCAGAAAATGAAAATACCCCGACTTTAAACCAAGTCTCAGATGGCATCAAGCAAGGGAAGCAAATGAGCATAGCCCTCCCCAGAAGAGGTTCCTTGTCTTTTTCATTCAAGCATCTATCTATTCATCCCTTTACGCTTCCATCCACTTGTTGATATCCACGATTTTACCTTCCCATTCTCTCATCCAATAATTTTATCACCCATCATTCAATCTTTCCCATTCCATTCAACAATCCATCCATCCACCCACCCACCCACCCACCCATCAACTCATCCATTCAGCCACTAACCCATCTATCCCTTTACTCAGCCATTCATTCACATGTGCATCCTTCTATCCATCTCTTTACTTTGCCATCCTTTTACCTGTCTATCCACCTATTCACATATACCTTTACTCTGCCATCCTTTCACCTGTCCTCCCACCTAAACATCCATCAATTCATCCATCCATCCGTCCATCCATCCATCCATCCATCCATACCTTTAAACTAACATCCTTTCACCTGCCCATCCACCTAGCCAATCACTCATTCATCCAGTTAGACATTGATCCCTTTTGCCATCCTTTCTCCTGTCAATCCAACTATCCATTCATTACTCACCCATTCACCCACTCGTCCATCTACCCACTCATTCATCCACCAAACTCATTCAATCACCAACTCATCCATCCATACATCCTTCCTTCCATTCAATATTTCTTCCTTCTTCCCCTTTTCTATTTACCCATCTTACATTCTTCCTTGATCCTGTTTGCTCTTCTATTGAAGTTGTATTCCTTATAGTGATAATTATGAGGTATTATCTGTCGAATTGCAGACAGAAGATGCTCATAAAGAACCCCACAGCCGCTGTAGCTCCTAAAGCGGGGTGTTGTCCTTAATCTCACCATTGTTTCTGACCCCTCTTCACATTTTTCTCCTTGATCTCCTCACTGGTAAGTTACACAGCATAACAATATTAGATCATTCCTTTCTTTTTCATATACAAATCCTTTGGTTCAGATCCTTGTTCTGTCTTTCTTCAACTAAGATCCTCTCTGTTATGGCCCTTCTAAGTATTCAACATGTGTTTGTGCCTCTTATCTCTGCTTTACCACACACATACTTTTATTGGCTAGCTTTGCTGGTGACCTGTTTATTCTCAGATTGTTTCCTTTTCTTTGTCTAGTTTATGGATGTGTTCATCCTCTGGCCCTTCCTTACTTATGTTTATTGGATTCTCTGTATACCACATTTAGATTGTTTTATTCTGTTTCTTCATTTCTTTTAATTGCTTCTTGTTCACCTCTTCAGGTGCATCACAATGTTGTTCTTTCTCCCCCGATTACTTCTAAACTGTGTAGTGAATTACCCCCTCAGAAGCGACTGTCTTTCCTGTCTTGTTGTTAACAGATCACTTTCTGGCACCGTCTATTCTTGCATGAGTCTCTGCTTTATGCTTGCATAGTTTTCATATTTTCTTGATTTTCGGTGTTTGCTCCTGCTATGTTTAAAGCTTTAGTTAAAAAGAGCTATAATAGATAGATAAATAAAATAAACTAGTGGCCGTTAAAATAGATGGATTTCTGCTTTAATGCAATTTAAATACTATGGGGCCGATTCCGATTCGGGCCGGAAATCTCTCCGACTGAGCCGGACCCGGAGAGATTTCCGACCGAATCGGACCCTAGCAGTCCGACCGAACGAGTACGATGCGCACGTATGCCATCGGACTCGATTCGGTCGGACTCCCATTGAAGTCAATGGGAGCCGGTCGTACAACGCGTACGCGGGCTCCCATTGACTCAATGGGTGCGAGGCGGACAAGGGCGCCCCTACAGCGGGTACGCGTCCATGCGCATCGCGGCGTACATGCACAGGTAGGGGGACCCATGGGTCCCCCCTGTGTGCGACTCGCGCGCCTACGCATACAGGGGGTCCGACGCGGACCCCCAAAGTCCGGCTCCAACAGCTTTTCGAGCCGGACGGCGCGAGTCGGTCGGACTGCTCGCGGCGCGCATCGTACTTACCCGGCCGGGAAACGTCTCCATAGCGCGGTGCGAGTCGTGTCCATGCGAGTCGGTCGGAGCGTGTTGAAGCCGCGTTCGAGTCGGTCGGCAATTTCGCGGGTGCTTGCATCGTACTCGCTCGGCCGGACCCGCGTACGATTCGGTCGGGAAACAGGGCTCCGAATCGGATCCGGTGAATCCGAATCCGATTCAGAGCACTACCGTCCGAGATCGGAATCGGCCCCAATATACCTCTTACTGTAGATTATCTTTCAGAATCAAACTCATTCTATAAAAAATATTCAGCGACCCATTAGTGATTTCTACCATTGATTCTTTAACTAGGCAAACTAATAGAAAGAGTAGAAAGAGATGCATTAGTAGAACTGTCAGCATTCATAGAAAAAAACATTCTTCTCTCAGGCATCCGAAGAGGACCCGAATATGACCTGCAGGTAGGGCTTTAAGTGGGCCGGGTCTCACTGGTACTGAGCACCGGCAGTTTTTTAAAGGGGGCCTCGAAACGGGTCCCTATCGGGCTCTGTTTTGTGCCCTGGCACAGGCGGTCCGTTTTTTCCGGACTGCAGTGACAGCAGGCACATCATGTGTGGTGCTCACACTGCTCACTTCTCACTGGTGGAGAAGTTACGTTATGACGTCATGCCAGGTGAGCGTTGTGGAAGGGAAATCCTTTAAAGAGTCATTTTCTCTCTGGATTTCCCTTCTCGTTTGAAACTCAGGAGCAGCAACATTGTCGTGGTGTCACCAGGGCTTTAAGTGGAAGCTTTTTCAATATTATATACAAGCCATAGTTGCTGCTTATTTGTCTTATGCAACTAACAACCACTGACAAAGCCAATAGTTCTGACTTGTTGTAGGTATGATGTTACTTGTTGTATCATATATCTGGATGCAATGACAGAAACAGCAAAATACAAGTCAGGTGGCACACTATGCTGAGCACAGATTTTAAGCCTACGTGTTTTTAAGCCACACCCTTAATTACATTGGCCACGCCCCTTTAAGAGACCCCCCAGTTTTTTCATCCCACTTTTTTTTTTAACAGAGCTTTATATAGCGCGAACTTGACCCGAATCGGTTATCAGAGCGCTTTACATAGCACAAGTTGCATTACATGAGGACACCACTTAAAGCCCTGCCTGCAGGTCATCCTGTACATTGTCCCCCTGTGGCCAGACATGCCATTTTCAAAACAGCATGCACATCTCATTGTGACATTTGATGTTGTGGCACCATCTTCCTTCATCACAAACTCTGTACCCACCAACAAAACAGAGCTCTTCGAACTTCGATCTATGATGGCTTCGCTCTTGGCAATCCCTTCTCTCAAAATAATCTTGCACTAGTGGAAACTCCATCACTCCTCAAATGGCTAAGATATGGAAATCATTTCCTGCCAGAATAAGAATAATTTACAACCACCTTTGCTTCCAGCCAGAGAGCATTAAAACACAGAACGTCCCATGATCATAATAAATTCCTAAATATAATGGCAGTCGTCCACATACATGACTGCACCAATCCTCACAATTTTTTTTCAACACTTCATAGTTATGCGGAGCGATACTACTGCACCCCGTGTAGAGCATAACTTTGCACACGTGGTCCAACATCTCCCACAGAGGTGTAACTACAAACAACACCAGGTTCAGCAATTCACCTCATGAAGTGACCTAGAACCCACTGCTTATCAGAGCTATATGCAACCTTGCAAGGGTTTTGAAGCAAAATATAAATGCAACAGTACAGTACTGGGAAAGCCTCTGTACACAGGACTATTTTCTGAGCAGGCCTATAAAAGTTATTATTGCTTGAAAAAAGCATCCTGATTGGTTAACACGCACAGAATAGTCTACCATGTGTGTTAATAGCAGTTAGATCACATTAGCCTGACAATTGTAGAATAACTAAAGTATGCTGCTGCTCTCATGCAAGTCGCTGTGACCTCACTGACGAATTTCCTGCTTAAGATCAGAAACTAAACATGTATTGTAGTAGTCTATAATCAGATTGAAAACTGCATTTATTTAAAATGCACTGTGTTCATTGTGCTTTCCTCTCACACCTTCACAGAAAACAAGGAGACATAAAAGGATAAAAATAACAAAGGTTCCCACCAGCCGCATACCTGTGTCCCATCTCATCAGCCACAGAGAGCGAACCAGGGTTGATAACCTGGTTACATTCTTGATGGGTAACCTCTTTCAGTAAAATGTAAAACACTCTACTTTTCAATTTAATTTTCATTCTTCACAACAGTTTGAACATTTGAAAAAATAGCTGGTTCCACATGAGTCGCTGTGTTCTGACTGTGATACAATCAGCTTAATTTCAGAAGCTAAACCATTGGTGAGGCATGTCCAGAAGTTAAATGGAAACCCACATTCTTAATGTATGCTTTCTTTTTACATAATCTGGAATAGCACAGGAGTCCTTAGAGGGAGAAAAGGAAATGCACTGTAGCAAATTCCTTTTTTTGTGCACGGTCCCTCCAGATGTGGTTTATTTTTCTACTCCATATTTTCCCTAGTATTAGAACTCTGTGCTCTTTAACACTTCTGTTAAGTGCCATAGTAAGTATGCTCTGGCCTTAAAATTGCATTGGTAAAATTGGTTTCACCTGACAGGTCTAAAAGAAGCACCAATGTTTAAAAGGACTATAGTAAGACAGGGCAAGCTAAAATACCTTTGTAATGTAGGAAAATCTATTTTTGTATATTAATACCTCTCCCCTATAGGCTGTCTTGTAAGCCCACAAGGCAGGGTGCCTAATGTAATAAAATGCCCTCACAGTGATTGAGCTATTTCACTGTGTAGGTTCAGCTATATTTTCCATATAACAGTCCTAGGTGTGTTTAAAATATTTAATTCTACATCTCGCCTTGGTAAAATGCTAGATAAGCCATTCAAACTTATTTCCCACCTAACTTTGAGTCAGACCTGGCTTAAAACCAGTTCTGCCATTCATTAGATCTTCAAAACTGCAATCCACATTCTTGGCCATTCTGCTTATTCACTATCATCATCTGTCTAAGAAGAAAGCTCTCAGCCAAGCCCCTCTTTTGTTGGAGGCTCTTTGACGCCAGTTAGACCCTGGCATTATTTGCATTTTATGTGAACGTAATCCAGTGAAATTCCCCATTACTGGCAACATGAGTATTGTGTGTAATGGTTGTTCTTTGCCTGCTTACACTTTATGAGTAATTATCACTCGTGGAAGACTTGTTGGAGCAGAACATGCCTAGCGGGAACCTGTGCAACTTTACGTGTCTCACAGGTGCATGCACTGTGCTGGCAACATGCACACTGCCTGTCTTTAGAAACTGCATGGAAAATGCAGTGAATAGTTATCCTGTGTAGCTTTTGAACGCAAGGGCATTTTCAGGTAGACAACCACCAATTGTAGTTTGCATAATCCTTCTACTTTTCATGAGAATTATGCATATTGTTCGTGGAATAAATATGCAGTTCTACTAACAATCTTCCTTCTATCCTCTTGATCATTGAGGCATACTGGATAGATTGTCTCCTTTATTAGGTCTTCCAGAAAAGAAGAAAGACACAATAGAAAATAGGAGAATAATCTCCAATAGAAAGAGTGCAGTGCAAAAGATAAAGTACGTGATTAAAATAGGATTTGCCAAAAGAAAAAGAACTTAATCTTCAGCCAATATCTAAGGTAATCCTAATTAAAACCAGTGAAAAAAAGTGGGAGAATTATTTCAGCAGTTCAAACAAAATACTGCTTACGAATGGTCGACATGTTTCAGCCAATTGGACATCCGGTCCACGGCTTTCGTCAGGACCTCACCATAAACTTATCTGCTACTGCATTATTCCAAAAGTGAAAAATTGTAATTTATACATACATCCTGGTTGAATTTGATACAACCTCTGATCTTGTACTGATCCTCTGAATCTACCAGATGTGTAGGACATCTGCAAAGCACAAAGGATAACATTAATAGTGACAACATAGTCTAATGATTCACATCACACAGTCAGCTCTTGAATCAAAAAAACTTTTTGTATAAATCTAATGAATAGATTTGCAATTATTCTCACCCGTAGAATACGAGGACTTAACCTCACCTCACCCGGCACCAACTCCAGTCCGAGAGACCCCGCTCTGCCAGGCGTAGCCGCAAGGCCCAACAAGGAAAAAACGGGGGAAGGAAGGGAAGGGGGAAGGTTTTTATTTAAAACATGCTTAATATATCAACATGTGTTAATCACATGGATAACATTTTCTCTCTACACTATGTTTCTGAGAGAATATGTCTTTTAAATGTACACATTGGGTAAACGAAACCACCATCAATCCATGGCAAGCTCACGAAAAAAACATATTAACGATGAACAGCCAACCTGCACAATCACGCTTGTAACTGCGCTTCATACTGTCATTTAAGGTGGACTTTCTCTAACTCGATACAACTTACATATAACAAATGTGAAAGTTATCGCTATTCATAATGTAACTCACACATATTCACACCAAAGTGCTCACAACTATCCCTCTTATGATTAAATCTAGGACTCATACCACGCCACCGCTAAACGGATAGCGTTTCTGATTATATCTATGCCAAAAGATAATAGTGACAAAAATAGTCGTAAGGCATAATTAACAACAAATACTTGTCCTATATCGATCTTGCCACTCTCTAGCTTCTCAATTAAATCTGGGCTAAAGAACAAAGAGTCACTTTCTGCCAACACGTACTGCAACTCAGTATTAGCGAGACATCATCACGCCTTACCTGTCCGTCGTTGCCTCGTGCTCCAACTGAGCTGGGAATGGAGGTAACGAGGCCAGGACAAACAAGGCTCTTTTAAAGTGGTCGCGGCTTGCAGGTGAAATGTATTAATAATAATACGTCGCGATTCATTCGCATCATGCAAGACTACAACTTCACGCCGATGCTAAAAAGAGGAACCAACTTGCGAGACAAACTAGTCCACACACGACCAACAGGTCAGAAACAACGTGCGGTTGGCACATTGTGGGATCTTCCCGCAGTACAGGGACATTTTCCTTGTGGATCCTGTGCCATCTGCCCCCAAACGAAGCAATCAAAGTCTATAGATATTGGGACTAATAGACCATGGATCCAAAGAAGTTTCACTAATTGCAATAGTGAAAATTTAATATATTTGATTACCTGTCCATGCAAGTCCCAATATGTGGGAATGACCACTCGGAAAGTAAAGTTGCGTATGTTGGAGCACAAAAGTACGTTCAGATGTAAAAAAACAACAACCAAATTGACAAGACATTTTGTCGATCAAGCTCATAATGCAGAAGATTTCGTCTGGACAGTACTAGAGAAACCATATATTCCTCCACATATTAGCGATATATCTAATTTTCTTTTTCTACGAGAGCAGAAATGGGTATATAAACTTTCTAGTGACACACTGGGCTTGAATGACGCGATACCTTGGGTCTCGCTTCATAGATAAGAGATGTTACCTACAGATGAGAGACTTAGGAGCTTGGTTTGAAGTTAAATCACACAATATACTAGATTATCACTAGAGAGAGGTTTCACCATTGTTTTGATTAGCCTCACGAGATGAATATAGAGTAATCTAATAATTGCGGTCATTGATATTTTTTGAGAGTATATTTAGGCATCGACAATCCTAACATCATCGAATTATTGGTTAGATGTTAGAGTTCTGTTATGATAAGAGATCAAGATACAATATTGATGGGCTTGTCCAGACATTTATTATGATCTGAGTCGATATTCAAGAAGTAACTACCATATTGGTTATTGATCTCTATCTCAGTTGTTACTAGCAGGAGCAGGACTATGAGAGCGAATAGACCATTATATTATCTCTATTTCAGGAGTTGATGTCATGAGCAAGACAATGATAGCTAATAGATCGCTATTTGCTCACGTTGTAAAAAACGAAGAAGAGATACGTGATGTTAATGTGTCGCCGAAATTATCTGACAAAAACATTAAAGTTCCCATCAGCACTGACGTAATAGTGTAGCCTTGCACAGTTTCCATCAGTATTGACGTACAGTTGTAAATTATAGAGAAGAGATACGCGATTTTATTGTGTCGCCGTATTTAATGAATCAACTGATGAAAACACTACAGTTCCCATCAGCATTGACGTAAAAGTGTAGTCTTATAATATAGAACTACAGTTCCCATCTGCATCGGCGTGAAGTTGTAGTCTTGCATGATGCGAATGAATCGCGACGTATTATTATTAATACATTTCACCTGCAAGCCGCGACCACTTTAAAAGAGCCTTGTTTGTCCTGGCCTCGTTACCTCCATTCCCAGCTCAGTTGGAGCACGAGGCAACGACGGACAGGTAAGGCGTGATGATGTCTCGCTAATACTGAGTTGCAGTACGTGTTGGCAGAAAGTGACTCTTTGTTCTTTAGCCCAGATTTAATTGAGAAGCTAGAGAGTGGCAAGATCGATATAGGACAAGTATTTGTTGTTAACTATGCCTTACGACTATTTTTGTCACTATTATCTTTTGGCATAGATATAATCAGAAACGCTATCCGTTTAGCGGTGGCGTGGTATGAGTCCTAGATTTAATCATAAGAGGGATAGTTGTGAGCACTTTGGTGTGAATATGTGTGAGTTACATTATGAATAGCGATAACTTTCACATTTGTTATATGTAAGTTGTATCGAGTTAGAGAAAGTCCACCTTAAATGACAGTATGAAGCGCAGTTACAAGCGTGATTGTGCAGGTTGGCTGTTCATCGTTAATATGTATTTTCGTGAGCTTGCCATGGATTGATGGTGGTTTCGTTTACCCAATGTGTACATTTAAAAGACATATTCTCTCAGAAACATAGTGTAGAGAGAAAATGTTATCCATGTGATTAACACATGTTGATATATTAAGCATGTTTTAAATAAAAACCTTCCCCCTTCCCTTCCTTCCCCCGTTTTTTCCTTGTTGGGCCTTGCGGCTACGCCTGGCAGAGCGGGGTCTCTCGGACTGGAGTTGGTGCCGGGTGAGGTGAGGTTAAGTCCTCGTATTCTACGGGTGAGAATAATTGCAAATCTATTCATTAGATTTATACAAAAAGTTTTTTGATTCAAGAGCTGACTGTGTGATGTGAATCATTAGACTATGTTGTCACTATTAATGTTATCCTTTGTGCTTTGCAGATGTCCTACACATCTGGTAGATTCAGAGGATCAGTACAAGATCAGAGGTTGTATCAAATTCAACCAGGATGTATGTATAAATTACAATTTTTCACTTTTGGAATAATGCAGTAGCAGATAAGTTTATGGTGAGGTCCTGACGAAAGCCGTGGACCGGATGTCCAATTGGCTGAAACATGTCGACCATTCGTAAGCAGTATTTTGTTTGAACTGCTGAAATAATTCTCCCACTTTTTTCACTGGTTTTAATTAGGATTACCTTAGATATTGGCTGAAGATTAAGTTCTTTTTCTTTTGGCAAATCCTATTTTAATCACGTACTTTATCTTTTGCACTGCACTCTTTCTATTGGAGATTATTCTCCTATTTTCTATTGTGTCTTTCTTCTTTTCTGGAAGACCTAATAAAGGAGACAATCTATCCAGTATGCCTCAATGATCAAGAGGATAGAAGGAAGATTGTTTAGGAACCCAAATGATGATAAAGGCTCACCCCGGTGTGTGATGGGATTCCTATAATCCTAACGGGTTATTTCATCTTCACTTTTCTAGTGACACTTAGGGGCCCATTACGATACCCGGCGTAAATAAATCCGCCAGGCATGGAAGCGGCAAAAATCCGCCCGCACACACCGCCTGAACACCGACCACGCCATTACGATTACACAAACCGAAAACCGCCATCGGCGGAAAAAGCACACAAAATACCGCCCGCCAACGTCCGAGTCGGAGTCAAACCGCCCGCCACGGACGGAAACACGCACGACAACACAAAACCGCCCGCCCTCACGGCCGACACACCGCACGTGAAATTACGATCGCACCGACATGAGCGCGGAAAATCCACAAATATACCGCCCGCCAGCGCAAACAACGCCGATGAGAATCGACACGGCAGAAGCCATGGCGCCAACGTACCTGCACAGAAACCATCCGCACACAAAACCAATAGCACACAACATGGCCAACAAGTCCACACAGCAAGGCACACACAAATACACAAGCACAGTACACATCCCGAAAACACCCCCGGACAAACAAAAAATACAAAGGCCAGAACCCCAGACACAACACACCTGAAAACAACAGACCATGAGGACACACCCACATAGGTGAGTACAAAAGCAGCACTCCCACAGACCACAACCCCTTGCTACATTGCAAACCAGAGAGGAGAGGAGAGGACACAGTGACACAGCAAGGACAGCAGCACACCACAGAAACGCACACATCACAACCACCACCACCACCACCACCACCACCAAACACCACCACCACCACCACCAAACACCGGCACCACAAACCCCCTGCACATTACACAACACACACCGCACCAGCATCACAAACATCATGGCACCACAAAGAATGCCCAAGTTCACGCCCATGGAGCTGACGGTCATGGTCGACGAGATCATCAAGGTGTACCCACAAATCTATGGGAACATGGTCCAGCACACACCACTAGCCACCAGAAACAGAATGTGGAACCGGATCGTAGACCAGGTCAATGCAGTCGGGACCCTGCCCAGGAACAGAGTCGAGATTAACAAACGTTGGAATGACGTAAAGAGCCTGGTCAAGAAGAAGGAGGGCAAAAACAGAGAGCTGGCTGCCGTCACTGGCGGAGGGAATCCCGCGCTCTTTAAGACCTTCAAAGCGTGGGAGGAGAAGGTGCGAGTCGTAATCCATCCGGAGATCCTCGCCGGATTAGCAGGGGAGTGGAGGCTGGTAAGTACAAACCAATGTATACCAGCACACCGCTATGTACTCACATGCACTACCACCATGCCACAGCTCCCAGGGACAAACACCCCCATGTCCAGCACACAATACACAACACATCACACACACATGCAACAGACACTACCACACACAGCCCAAACCGAACAACTGTAAGATGCGTGGGGACATGTGTACACTAAGCCAGCCACGTAACCACCAACAGGTCCCCAAATATGCCAGAAGCGCCACAACGAGCACCCACCACACCCATGTGTCCGCCACAGCTGCACTAACCGACAAGTAACAGGTAAGTGGCAGGAACACAAAGTGCAGTGGGTGGGACGGTGGACAGCCCAAGTACAACACACACCAGGCCCCAGTCCCACAGCACGGAGGAGCATCCCCCACACCCCACAGCCACGTGTCAGCCACCGCAGTGCACAACGACAGCCGAAAGGCAGACATCACGGTCCACAGCAATCGGTGTCAGTGGGTGTCCAGCCACCCCCACGACCCACAACACCCCCCCACCCCCACAGACCTGCAACATGGAGCACCCCCGCTTAGAGCCATGTGGCATCCAGTACAGTGCACGCACGAACAACTTGCAGGTGGGAAACTGGACAGGGCTGGATTACTGGAGGCATGAGGACCATAACATGACCAACACATGGGACATGTCACGTAGCAGACGAACACGCAGCACCGCCCACCGTCACGAACAAGTGAACAATGTGCACATGGACATGAACAACAGACTCACACCCCACATGACCCATCACAGACATAGCAACACCCAAGGAGCCACGTCTGCATGCACAAGCCACACTGAATATAGTCCCACACGGCAGCCACTGTGCAACTCATCACACACAACCGAAACACCATTGAAGTCCTGTCCATGTAGCCCCTACTGCCTGTCAACAACACACCCCACAACTACGCCTATGTAAGACAAACAACACTAGACGCAACAGAGCGGAACAACATAAATGCACACGAACACCACTGAACCCATCAAACTCACAGACACACCATGCACATACAACATACCATCCATCCCATCCGTCAGCCCCAGTCTCATGAAAGGCATGTCATCCGCACAGCTGCCACACATACAGCAGTCACGCTAAGACACATGCCCATGACCAACCATGTGCCAGAAGTCAATTAAGCGCACGACACACTGTGAGCAACAACACACAACATGGGCCACACCCCCCGAGCACTGCAGTGATGCACATGGCACAGGGCAGCACGCACACCAAGGAGATGGGACAACTGCAATACGTTGGCTGGCACACAACTATCACTCACTCATAACGATGCGTCCAATGCCATGTCCAGCAATCACAACAGACAGCAAATATGCAGGCCATGTCAAGCATGCACACACCTCAAACCATGCACTGTCATGCTGCCACAACACATGTCACGTTCGGCACCCATGGCTCACAGCATGTACCCCAAAAGCATATCCCCTCCCAAATGTGAATCTGGGGCATAGCCCCCATGTTGCCATATGCGTTCCTAAGCGTTCCATTTGAACCCCAAAAGCATATCCCCTCCCAAATGCGAATCTGGGGCATGGCCCCCATGTTGCCATATGCGTTCCTAAGCGTTCCATTTGAACCCCAAAAGCATATCCCCTCCCAAATGCGAATCTGGGGCATGGCCCCCATGTTGCCATATGCGTTCCTAAGCGTTCCATTTGAACCCCAAAAGCAAAGTACAAACCAGACCCAGGATGGGCCAGGAGCCCGCATACACCAGAGTCACAATAAGTAGGGGCACAGCAACACACCCATCGGCATGGCCAATCCGTCCCATGCCACATGTGCACAGCACACAGTCCCATTGCCAAGCACACACAACTACAGATGCTACAGCCACACACACGCCTCCGGGAAACCCATGTACGAGATTGCACGAACTGTCAATGTCAGACGACAAATACATACTTCGCCAGGTGCAACACAATAACAAATCTCATTCTCTCCACAGGTGACGAACTGCTGGATGCTGGGGATGGAGCCAGCAGCCAGCACAGCCAGCCTACAAGCCCCCAACGAGGACACACGGATCTGGAGGATCTGTCCTCCTCTTCGGACACGGACAACCAAGCAGGCCCATCTGGTGTGGCAGGGCCCAGCCGCTCCCAGGACCCCTCCTACCCACCAACCCATCATCCAGGGCTGCTGAACAATCCCAGCCCCCTGCTGCCACTGTCGTTGCGGCCACACCCACGGTCATTGTGGCCACTACCACTGCCGCAACCGCCACCATCGCCGCACCGACCACCACCGCCGCCACCACCGCCACGTCTTCGCTGGCACCAGCCCCAGCGCAGGTGGTGGCCCGGACGACTGGATCCACCCTGGGAGCCACAGCGAGGACCGTGGTGAGCAATGTGGCTAGTGGGCAGGCCGGTGGCAGCAGGACTGGTAGGAGGAGCAGGGTCAGGGAAACGCCAGCCTCCCCTGGGAGCCATGCCCTGCCTCACATGGCCAGAGTCCTTGGGGCCTATGAAGAGGCCCAAGGACAATGGGTCCGGTCTGCTTCAGACACGCGTGAGGTGCTGGGGGTGCTGAGGTCCATGGACGCCCGTATGGGCCAAATCGTGGACCTCATGGGACAGCTGGTGGTGGCGGTGAGGTCACAGCCAGGGACAGCAGCTCCCCCTCCGCCACCACCTGCCGGGGCGCAGGCCCTGTCGTGTGCGTCCAGAGGGAGGAGTAGTGGTAGCAGTGTCCAGTTCCCCTGCGTCCACAGCCAGTGATCACACCTCAACCACCAGCATGTCGCAAGCAGGCACCCCCCCTCGCAAACGTGGAAGGGGCCGTCCGAAGAGGAAACAGATCTCCCGGGAGGACTTCGCACGCTCCAGACGCAAGTGAGGCAGCCAGCCAGCCTTCCGCCAGCCTTCCTTGACCAGCCACTGCATTGACTTGGACTACGATCCCACTCCACACAGCCATCTGGATGGCATGTGTGTGTTGGACTATGGACATAGAACCAGTGGGTACACCCTGATCATCACGCAGCCATGACCGACAGCTCATTGTCACTGCACGCACCACTTTTGTCATCACCTTACACACAATCACATGTCACAGTTTGTAATAAATGCACCTTTTTCACTAACTGCTGTTTGTGCCCTGTGTCTTATTTGTACGGAATACAACGGCCACCTTGGGCGGAAAGGCACCTGATGCGTGGCATGGCATTTGAATCCGGAGGGCCTGTAGGGACCTAGGGGTGGGAGACAGAACAGGAGCACATTCAATGAGTGTGTCACACACCCATCACACAGTACATGTCAACAACTACAAGCAATGTACACACATCGCACAGAGCAATAGGGCACAATGCCACAGCCACCAACAGTGGCATACTACCCCTGGCCATGGAGCGCTGACACACAGCACGCAGTGAACAAACGGCCACCCTGACACAGCACACACACACCTGCACAGATACAGCCACATCAGCCGTCGTACATGGACACTCACCGTCAAGTGAAGTAGCGGGCGATGAGCTGCTGCCGCACATTACCAGCTTCCTCCTCTCCGCTGTCCTCCTCACTCGAGCTGTCCTGGTCTGCAGGCTGGGGCCCTGGTTGATCTCCGTCATCCACGATGAGGGGGATCTGCTTCCGAATGGCCAGATTGTGCAGCATGCAGCACGCCACCACTATCCGGCACACCTTCTGTGGGGAGTACGCCAGCGCACCCCCGGTGCGGTCAGGCACCTGAACCTGGACTTGAGGAGGCCAAAGGTACGCTCGACCACACGTCTGGTCCTCCCATGTGCCTCATTGTAGCGATCGTCTGCTGGGGTGCGAGGATTCCTCAATGGACTGAGCAGCCATGCCCCATTCGGATACGCAGAGTCACCTGGGTGTGAGGGACACAGAGAACCGTTGCTAATCCAACTGGACAGGGGACAGCATCGCACAGCCAGCACGCTACACCACTCCACATACTCACCGACAATACAGGCACGATCCTGTTGCATATTGGACATCAGTCGTGGCAAGATGCTGTTGCGCATTATGTGTGCGTCATGGGCCGAGCCTGGGAACTTTGCACACACGTGGGTGATCACCATGTCCGCAAGGCACACCACTTGCACATTCAGGGAGTGCGTGTGCTTCCTGTTGCGGTACAGGTGCTCAGTGGCCTGTGGTGGAACAAGGCCGACATGTGTGCAGTCAATGGCTCCAACGACGTGTGGGATTCTGCCAAGGGCATAGAATGCACCCTTCACTGCCGCCAATTCACGAGCCCTGGGGAAGCGGATGTACCTGTTCCGGTACAGCATCATGGCTGCCAGTACATCCCTCAGCACCTTGCTGAACATGGGCTGGGACATCCCTCCTCCACTGCCCACTGTGTGCTGGAATGACCCAGTGGCGAAGAAATGCATGGCGGCCATCACCTTAGCCGTGGGGGTGACAGCAGTCGGATACACCCTGCGGGGACGGAGATGGGGTTCTAACATGGCACACAGTTGATGCAGGGTTGGCCTGTCCAGCCAAAACTTCCTAATAACCTCTGTATCGTCCATGTCCGCCAGCAATTGGTATGGGCGGTCAATGTTCGGTCTCCGCCTAGGGACAATGGCAGAGGACACATGTCAATGCAACACGACACATAGCAATTTCGCATACACATCACTGACATGACTGAGCAAGCACATGAGCCACAGCCCAGCTGTCAAGCTGGGACGGCACGGCCACAATACACTTACACAGGTCTCCCAACAATGGCAATGGCTAGTGATACAAACCACTGCCATGTGCATGCACATGGGGATCTAGGCCCCAATGACTTGCGGGCGTGCTGATGGGGACTGACTGCATATCCGTCAAGCGGCAACGCCACGGCAACATGAATGTCTGCTGAGCATGGAACTGCTTCCGCGGCTGGATGAGTATGGCACACGACCGACGACGATGTGGGCACAGGCTGAGCGGCCAAAACAAGTGGGACCTGTGGCACGAGGGGATATGAGACAGTAGTAGGTGTCAGCACTGCACCCTATGTACAGCACTGTACGGATCACACCTCCCGAAACATTGACAGGTGTCCACATTGACAGCCCCATGCCAAGACGGCTGTGTGCTTGCAGTCACACGTCACAGGTGAGAGGTTACATTGCACGTGCCAGGTGGCAGTCGTACATAGTGGGAGCTGGCATGTGTGTGCATGTGTCTCCTGTTCAGGATCCACCAGATGGGCGCTGACTCTGTACTGACCATTGGACACAGCATGTTCCGTGGAAGGCTTGTGTGTGTGGGATGGTGGCACTGGATGTGCCTCCGTTGGGTGGGGGGCCATGCACAGGGCGGGTACGTCGATGATTGCGCATTGTTGGTCACGGTGGGTGCACCCACTAAGATGTGTTGCCCTGTGTTCAATTCCTATGTCCGCATGATGATGGACTGTAGATGTGGGCAGACTACACATTGGTCGATGTGCTGTCTATATGCATGTGCCTTCACACCAGGCACAGCTGCCCCTGCACATGTGACCCCTGCTGGACTCGCTGCTGGGTCTGTGGAGCTGATGCACCTTCTGCGCGTGGGGCGGGCAGCTCTCCTCACTTCCCTCATTGCGCATGTCATGACTTTGCCGCAGGTGACATGGATCATGGAGGGCCCACATGTACGCGTGGGTAGGCTACACATGATTGTACACTGGTCGCCACCCCCAGTCAGTGTTTCGAATGGGAAGGTTGTCGTGCTGGTGGTATGTTCGATGTGGCGGATGGGCGGGCCTAGGTGCGGGCTTACATTCCGGACATGGGGGGTAGTTGTATTGGCGACTAGTTGCAGTACACACGGGACACGTCTCTTCCTTTCCACATCTGGGTCATCCCTTGTACTAACTGACAGTGATACAGTCATCTTCGCCCCAGCCCTCATGTCCTCCCCTCGCTCCCCCAATATGCATGCTCACCTGCGAGGCTAGCGCTTGCACAGGCAGCCCCAAGCTCGCACCAGAGAGGGCAAGGAGTGTATGTGTGGGTCCAGTTGCACGAGTGGGCTGTCTCAGGGTATGATGTGTTGCGGGACGCCGTCCACCTGCGTGGTGCCCCAAATGGAGACCCGGCCTGCATGGACTATGCATCACAGTCTTCGCCTTCCGGATCCGCCACCTGCGACACCCAGTGGCTGTGGCTGCCCTTGCGGCCAGGCCACGTCCGTCTGTGGCTGATGGCCCACACATTCACTCTTTGGCCTCTCTGGGGAGGGCTCGGGGGTGGTGGCGCACGCGCTTGCACTTAGTCGCAATGGCATGTGGCGTGGTTGGTATGATGGGCAATGGATGGGATGGTGCGAGCCACCTCCCGTGACGTCAGTGCTGCTCGTGCTGTGGTGCGTCCCCCTACACTTCCATCTGACTTGTGCCATGCTAGACGTTGAGGTTCTATTGCCTGCGTGATATGACCAGGAGGAGCGCGAGGAGACCTCTCACACAACATGCTCCACTGCCATCCCGTGCCCTGTATCGCCTGTGCGGATTGACTATGTTGGGGTTACACCTGGTCGACTGGGGCTGTGTGTGCCTTGTCAAGGGGCATGGCGGGCGCACAACAGGATCCAGCTTGTCCACAGAGGGTGGGCTGAGGTGCGCCTGGTACCGCTTTGTACGTGTGCCCGGCTGCTGTGCACACACGTGTTCACTCCCCCGACAGGTATCCTCTCACAATGCCCAGGGAAGCGGTGGTGTACTGTTCATGACCCCTCCCAACACGGCGTGCTCCAACTTGGCATGTGCGCATCTACCCGTCGCACCCACCCACCTGACCACTGCGTCCATACGACTTCACACGACACATGTGTGTCTTCCACAGTAGTGCTACTCATTTGCGTTGACATCCAATACCAGTGGACTACATGGTCATGTCACGACTGCCGTGTACTTCACATACTCTCATCCTCTCTCATTCGTACTTGTGAAATGAGTCAGCGGAGACAGTTTTGGTTTCAAACATTATATTGAGTCTTCTGTCCTCTGTGATGCAGTATAGTGGACACTACTGGCAGCGGAATACATGTTGAGGATATACTGAGCATGATTGCAAATGGGATAGGGTGTGGGGTTACATGTGATTGGCTGTTGCATGTGGGATGTGGGCTTCAGAGTGACATCTGCTTGGCCAAGGCTGTGCTAATGTACATTTATGTATAGCTGCGGAGCTGCGGACTTTGACACAGACGGTATACATGTAGCCTACCAGACCGCTTGGCATCATGGGCACAGTCCATCTCAGTTCCATGTGACAGGTTTGCTGCGGTTGTTCCTCATGCACGCGTGCATGTGAGTTGACATCAGGGCATGTGCTTGCGTGCATGCAGGGGCGTGCCACTTGTTGTTGCACTGTGGTGGTTACTGGACATGTCACAGTCACTGGGGTCGTGTTGTTGTTGTATGCACTTGTCGTCCATGCAAAGGTCCTGGTATGGGATTCCCGGGGCGGGGGTGGGAGGGTGCAGCACCCACAGACTCCAGGCGTCCTATTCATGTCCACTGAGCGGTGTGTGTGTCCATGTGCGCTGGATCCATGTCGTGTCCTGGTTGTTCGTGCAGTTCCGTCCATGTGGGTGCGATACACAGAGCCCATGCCACTGCCTCCCACGATGCATGCGGTGTTCCTGGATGTGATGGGGAACAGTGTGCATGTCCCGGTCATATCCGATGTCATGGCGATGTCGTTGATGGTGTGGTTACAGTTGCCGGTCGTTTGGTATGGCTGTTGTGGTGGTGACTGGCCAGTCCGTGCGGAAGCTAAGCATGGGTGCGGGGTTGGACATCATAGGTCACTCGGGGAACCTGCGTTGTGGTCCGACGTATTTACAGGTTGTCAGGTATGCGATGCCGTCCAGCAGGGCTTCCATGTCATTGGTGGTGTACATGTTTGCCAGCCAATGTAGCGGATGGTGGCTGTCAAGGTGTTGTTCGTAAGTTGTCCCTTGGAGGACCATGATGGGGCATGCTGGGTGACATTCGATGTAGCTGTTCTCGATGATCCGTCGTGTGGAGGCACAGTGGTCCCATTTCAGTGCGGGTGCGATGTTGGCCACATACGCCATGCCCCCATAGGCAGAGCAGGCCCTGTCGTGTGCGTCCAGAGGGAGGAGTAGTGGTAGCAGGTCTGCCTTCAGACATGCCGGGTTGGAGAGGCATATCTCGACGGGATGCTGGTAGGGACACCTCCGACAGTAGAAGACGGGCATGACGCAGCTGAACAATGTGATGCGGTAAGTCAGTCGGTAACTTACGTTCAGCAGGGACAGGAGATCGCATCCCAATGTATGGCACAGGTTGGTTTTGTACAGCTTGAGCTGTTCGGCGTAGTTGGGTAGGTGTGTTGCGGTTGCCATTTCGCAGCGGTTCGTTGAGGTGGCGTGCTCCGGCTGTGTGTGCAGTCTGCAATGTGCACGCTCCGGGGTTGCTGTGAGCTCTGTGTAGTCGTAGGGAGACAGGACTTGTGTTCTGTTGGCTTGTTTGGAGGACACGGGCCCTCTTCCCACATGCTTCTCAGACAGTTCAAGGTCAGTGCTGTGTGACTCCTTCCAATTAACTTGCATGTGGCCGACATGAGGGAGTGTTTTCTTCTTTCTTCCCGTCCGTTGTGTGCTTCTGTGATATGCGCTATCTGCCCTGTGGTCGGTCTCCTCGGCATGCCTGTGTTGGTCTATTCTTGGACAATGGCTGTATTCACCGGCTTCTGTCGTAGGGCTGTGGTTTCGGAGTTGGAATGGAAGGTCATTCAGTGCTGTCTGCTCTCCCTTGTGTGGGCGGCAGGCTGCCTTTCCGCTCTGCGTTGGGCCTTGTGTGTGAATGTTATTCTTGGGCCACCTGTTGTCGGTCCCCGGGCTCTTTGGTGTTCCGTTTTATATGTCTTGTTCATATGTGCAGGGTGGTATGGGTGTTTCTGTGTGGTACTGGCGTTCCTCTTCCCGAAGAGCCCCTGCTTCTCCTAGTTGGTGTTGCTGCCGCTGTGTGCTACGCCATGTTTGTTACACTGGGGTGTGTCCTGCTGTTGCGTGTCTTCACTGACATGTGTGCGTCGGTTGTGTGGCGTTGGGTGTTGTCCGTGAATTGGGCGTTGGGGACATGTCTGTGGCCGGCCTGTCACGTGTCATGTGCGTTCGGGGTGGGGCTGATGTGTGTGCTGCTTGGTTGTGTCCCTGTGTCTGTGTGCGACGCATGCATGGCGCTGCGGTTGGCCTCTGCGTTGTGCGCATGTGTGGCGGCGTCATCGGCGCTTTGGGGCCGTGACGGGGTGGTTGGTTACTAGTCCCAGGTGGTGTGTACACATGTGTTCTGCGATGTTACGATTTGGCCTGTGTGTCATATGTAGATGCGATGGTGGATGTGTAGTGTACACGCGCTGGTGGGGGTTGTCCGCTTTTTCCGCCCTTGCACTGTGTGCGCTGTTTGCGTGCACTTGTTGTGTGTGTGCCTACCTGCGTCTCCGCGGTACGTTGCGTCCTTGGTGGTGCATCAGCAGAAGCATGGGGAGTGCCTGCAGTGCTGGATTCATGCTCGGGGAGCCGCTTCTTCATTGTCCGTGCTCGGCATCCGTGTTACCGCTTCGGTTTGTCGTACGGTATCTCTTGGCCGTGGGAGCCGTTTGTTTGCGGCATCGTAATTTATGCGCCGGGCGGGGCGTGTTTCGTCGGACGGTGTGTGTCAGTTGGGCTGCGCCGCTACATGTACGGGCGCACTTTGATGGCGGACGGTGTTGCTGGCTTGCCGGCGGTGTTTGGCCTACTTTTCGCATCGTAATTGGACGGGCGTGTGGACTGCTGCGTGCCGGCGGTAACTGGTGGTTTTTGCATCCGCCAGCACGGCGGTGGTGCTTCCGCCCGCCATCGTAATGTGCCCCTTAGGGTCTTAATTACCAAGCACATAGCTCTATTTCAGTGAATCATACATTGAGATAAACAGTCAGCAGACGAGACCACGGATTACACAGATGTTTGTATGAATTATTGAATAGCTGGCCATGGGCATAGATAAGAATATCTTCCTCACACTAATCCTATAGACAGTAAATAATTGAGAAAGTGCCTGCTAATGCCAGGTCTTTGATGTATGAATAGATGTTGATTGGAGGGTGATCTGGCACGTTTTTGCCCTTTATAGCTCCTTATTGAAAGCATGTGTGGTACTGAACCTACTCCAACTTTGAGATGGAGTAATTTACTGCTGTTTGGGGTCACTTTTTGGCTGTAGTAACTTTAGAAGTACAGTTTGTGAATAGCAATGGGCTTATTTTTTGTGGGTCGGTGCTTGTTACACCCTAAACATTTTCCTAACCCTCTCTAAACCACTCCTTAAGCCTACCTAAACTCCACCCATTTAATAATAATTCTGCCCATTTTTTCAGCCATTCCTCCTTTCCCATCCCACATTCACAACTAAGGGCCTGACTGCGATGTTGGTCGGAAACTAAACCGCCCAACTCCTTGTCGGATTCAGTTCCGACCGACTCGCGGTGGGTGGTTCCTCCCGACCGATTATGATGCTTCCGAACACCGTTTGGAAGATCTCCAATTGATTTCAATGGGAGCCTGTATTCCCACCGACAACACAGGCTCCTATGGCGAAAATGGGTGTCTGCGGAAAAAGTCAGTGCAAGAATCACCATATGACGCTCCAGATGGCGCTGCTTCTTTCTGCCACTCGAGTTGATTTCTACTCAAGCGGCAGCTTTCACAACGCGAGTGGCAACTTTCTCAACGTGAGCAATAGCAACCTGCTGCAACTGCCCGCATTGAGAAATCTCGCCGGGAGGCAGTCTAGCACTCATTTTTTCTCTCCTGTGCTTGCCAACATAATGTTGGCGAGCTGCGTGCGAGAAAAACTCCGCCATGCGGCAATTGGTGGAGTCATTGCCAAACTCTGCTCCAATGCAGCGTAGAGTGGGCAAAACACTGCAAACTCCTCTGGTAGAGAGGAGTTTACTGCCCACCCCTACTACTAATTAACTTACATGTGTGAGGATCTCTCCATAGAAATGATAGGATAAGTGTAAGTGGAGATTTACACTTGTAGACTTTTGAATAGCATTATGTAGTACTTGAATAACACTATTGTAGTGCTGCCAAACGTACAACAAAATGCAGTTTGTGAATAGGCCCTGAAGAGTAGACAACATCACAGTCCTGCTGCCACTGCCAAGTCTGATTCATGATTGCTATTTAAAGCACAGCTTTCTCCCTTCTCTCCAATTTCGCCAAGAGAGCATGCAGTCTATGCAACATTACTAACCAGGTAACAATGAGGGAGAGGAAAAAAGGCAATGGGGTCTCTTGCTACAGGAAGACACACTATTTTTTTCTCTCTGTGTTCTTTCACCTGCCTGTGGGCTTAAGAGGCTGTGACCTTGTTTTTCTGACAGCCCTTATTCGGCTGTTCCTTTGAACCAGAGCTCCCGTCTGACTCTAACACTGCAGATGCCAAATCTATGGAACCCACAACTTTGTCAATGGCTGACATGACTCTTTGGGGGTGATTTACTAACATTTTGCGCTGGGTTTGCATCATAAAAGTGATGCAAACCAGCAAAAAATGTTTTTAAATGATTTACTTTCCATCAGGAAATTGACTAAAATTAACACAAAGTAGTGCAAAGTGCTACTTTGCGTTACTTAGCGTCAAGTGGATGTTACATAGGCATTCCCATGCAATCACTCACCCTTTTTGACGCTAAACCCTAGCAACAAAAAAGGTGAGACAGGGTTTTGTGTGAAAAAATAACACCTTTTTGAAACCAGGCATTAAAAGGAGAAATGCTTTCCTTTCTTGTCCGACTTTGCATGTGTGCTGCACTGTACAGCACACATACAAAATAGTAAACGTTTTAGAAGTTGTCTAGGCATAGTATTTTGCACTGGATGGGAACCCTTCCTGTACAAAACCTATGCTAGACTCTGGCACAAAACCTTGCACAATGGCGCTAAGGTGTGTGTGTGGCGTGCAACAGAAAAATTCTGCACCGGAGCTTGGGAAAGGGGAGGACAGGGCACATCTCTGTAGTTATGGTGCTCTCATGCTCCCTACCTGTCCCGCAACGCAGCGCAGCATTTGTGGCTGCTGTGCTGCGTTTGATGAGTTTAGTAAATCTGTCCTTCTGTGACTTGTGCTGTCCTTATCACACCAGTACCAAGAAACTGCAGCAGGATCGAGGACTTCAAAACACAGTCAACTGATCTGGCCACCAAACTTACCCAACGTGGATACCCGTACAGAATCATACGCTCCACCAAGAAGAGAGCAAGGAACCAAAACAGAGAGGCCCTTCTGGACGATACACCTAGAGAGGATAAAACAATCCCACTCACGTGCATCACAACATTTAACACGGCTTCCAACAGAGTAACTAAAATCATCCGCAAGAATTGGCGGATCCTCAACACAGGCAAATTAAAATGGGAACTACCTCTGTTCTCCTACAAGAGAGCAGGTAGCCTGACAGATCGACTTGTCTCCACACGCCCAAGACCATCACCCACCAGATGGGACAACACGGTCCTAAACGCGTGGGGACTGCCAAATATAACAGGCCACTACCCCTGTGGAAATTGCTGTGTCTGCCACCTGACCATGACCACCAAATCATTAGCTTTGGAAGCAAGAAAAACTTGGTATCTTAGAAAACATACCAACTCTAACTCTACGCACGTCATCTACCTAATTGAATGCCCCTGTGGCCTTCGCTACATAGGCATGACCAGTCAAAAAATAAAGACCAGGATTGGAGAACATCGCAGCAATATACGCTGCAAAAGGAACACCACAAGGTTGACGGACCATTACATACAGAAAGGGCACACCCCTAATGATCTCAAATGGGTAGTAATAGAACAGATCACTACCGCAAGTCCTAACACTGAGGGAGTCCTGCTCCAAAAAGAACAATGGTGGGTTTACCGCCTGTCAACCTACAAGACTGGACTGAACGACAATATTCCCTGGAATGCGCTGAACAACTGATGGACCCAAAGCGCCCCAAATCCCTGCGCTCTTTACTATACACAACTGACCCCCCCAAAAACTCTGGGCATGTCTTGACCTTTGACACCTAGCCCACCTAGTGTACCCAGTTCAGTGAACCTCTTCTCACATCTGACCATTGCCCACGGATTGATATGGGAACCAGTTCGGGGACACGCAGGCTAATGGGGCCCGAGTCCCCTTTACATGTGTACACACAGACACGTGGTATTTTTGCCCCCATTACACATCAAATTTACACAAGGACACACAGAGGTCCCCCGGTTTATGAGTCCTAATTAAGGGTCATTACACAGTAATATCCAAGTATAGACTCCCATAAGTGAGTCTTTCTACTCTTTTTACTCTTTTTGCATTTTTCAACACCATAACCCAGGTAACAACTCCCACTCATTACGTCACGGGGCACCGAGACGCACGTTTTAGCAATTACGGCTGACACCGGGCGGGAACCCATATACATAAATACCGGCTTCCCGAGCACAACCACACCTTCGGAATCCCGTTCAGCAGGCCGCAGTAGGTACGGGAAGCGGGAAGATGACTTTGACGAAGTAAGTGAACATTGGAGACCGGAGTCCTTATCCGATGGATACCGCAGGTACCGAACATCCCTGTTGTCACAAGTGACAGTCACCCTTGAACCTCTCTCTCTCTTTCTTCTTTTTTCCCCCCGTCACACAGACAGAGTGTGATTATAGGTCCTGCCCCCCCTGCAGGATTCATGTTGCTCTTGATGGAAACTTCATCGTAAGCATTTAATCTTTATTGACTTACGGAAAACCGCCATAGTACCGGGCTCATTTTCACTTTACCGCATATTACTCACATTCCGCTTCACGCTACTTTTTCCGCATATTGACCGGTTTAAAACGTTAAGACAAATCACAAACCACCATGTGCGCCAATGAGAAGCATCTTTATTAAATGTTCATGTGTTTGTATGTACTGTTCTGTCTTTTTCCTTTACAGATTTTAAGCAACGACGGGAGGATATCTCCTTCTTTCTCCGCACCTTAGCGAGTGCGACATCACTTATGGTCACCACAATCATTTCTGACCATCACGCCCTTCACTAAAATACCCACACATAGGTCCTGACGAAAGCCAGCATACGTCGCAGTCTGGCTGAAATATGTAGACCTGACCTCATATTACTGGATATTAGAGACATAATTTACCTCTACACATATCCACCTCTCTCTTTTTAACACTGCCAGAGGGCCCACCATTAAAACACTGATCTTTATTTAAAGAGACCCTGTGGACAGTTTTTAACTCACCTTAGTAGCTTCACCGCACACTCACCGCACTTAAAACCAGCTCCGCTGTAGATCAGGCGTCGTAGCACACCCGAGGTGCACTCGGCACCTAGGGTGGGAACTGATGATGAAGCATGCCACCAACTAGGTTGGTGGGTGAGGGTTTTCATAAAAAACAAATGGTTTTTCCAAGCATGAACATATAGCTTCCTGAGTGTGAGCTAGTTCTTCTTGATATTTACTGTACTCACCAGGGGAAGTGAACTAGCCCCCACAGATCCTCTCTCTCTCATTTGATAATATACACGTCTTTCAAAGCTCGCCAGCTCAGTCTGTCATCGAACAATATGCCCCAATAGGGACATGATGAAACTTTACTAATCTTGGTCCTGTTGACAAAGAAAGTCCTGCAGGCCCTAGCACTATGGCCGAAAACCATAACATGAGTTTTAGACTGCTAGACTAATAAATCTAAGCTAGACATAAACCTGTTTTTGTGTATGTCAACATCTGTGTGTATGTCTTTGGACGTGGGTTTCCTGCTTTCAATGGCACCTAACAGTCTGCCAATACCTTCATAAGACTCACTCTTCATTCCCTCTCTCCTTCTCCCCCTTCCACTCTCCTGTCACATCTGGTATTTTAGATGGCCTGAGAGAGGCATTCAACACTCAACATAATACACGTATCTGTCTTTGGATGACTTGCTGTAAGCTGTCTTTGTGTTACTCTCTGTCTGTATGGATGGATATCTGTTGCTGGATTGCGTTTGCCGGTGGCTGTAGATGTATTGCTCCAACTAACAAAGAAAAGGCAACTAACAGTGCATGATGGTCTTTAGAGTTAATTTCATTAGGTGCACAATAGTGCATGAATAATAGTTGTAATTTTCATTGAAAGAGCTAAAAGGGCTTTTTGGGCCAGTTTTCCCAAATAACACTTCTGAAAATAAACACGAGGAAATATTGATACCTCCCACAAAGTAAAACACCCGCAGTGGAGCAAATAATTGTTTAGATCTACTCCCAGTGCAAAACCCTGTGGTTGTCCCAATTAAATGTCATCCGGTCAAACCAGGCAATCTTTAATGAGTGACAAAGACCTATTAAATACAGGGACATATAGATTTGGTGCAGAAATCACAAAATTCACTTGCTATTCCCCATTATTAGAGGAAACTTGTAATAGATGTTATTTATCACACCCAATACACATTTTATCAGGTGCAGTAAATAGAATTCTTCCCTCCGATGCATTCATAATCATCTCCTATGTGTTTTCAGGTTTTTCTGATGCCGCTGGGCTAAGACCTCATTTAGAGTTTGTAGAGTGGCCCATCAGGTCAGCGGAGCCCTTTGCTCCCCAGTGAAGGACCACCCGCCTTCTCTGCGCTTTCAGCAGAGCCTCCTCTGGCACCTTTAATGAAGGCACTAACAATCAATAGTACATGATTGGAGGTTAATGAAGGAGGAAATTGTTAGAAAGGATGTGAAGCAATTCTGGGGCACTGGGTACAGGGAGACATGTGGCAGCTCTTACCAGTGGAGTAGCATAATTTTGGCTCCAGCCTTTTACATTTGGCTAGGCGATATATATATTTACCTTTGGCCTTATGTACTTATGTGATGCAATAATAGCAATGAGATCTTGTACGCTAAAGATATAGAAGGTGCATTTATCATGTGTTTGAGACATATATGTGTGTGTGCATATTAAAGTTTTTCCTGTTTAGAAACATCTGGATTGTTGATATTAATCTTCTGTAAGTTTAGATTGTAAGGTGGGGCACTAAAATGCATTTAATGCAGTGCATTCACCAGGGATTAGTGAGAATGAATCATATCTGTTTTCAATGCATTCTTTATAAATTGTGACTAGTTGTCGTTTTTGTTTAATACAAAATTTACTGTGCCACATGTAATAGTACAGTATAAAATAGCTTGATTCCTTTATTAAAGATTTCATTTATTGGATTATATGTAGGTTGTAGAATTAAAATGCATTTAAATAAAACTGTTCCGTTAGCGTGATTGTGGGCCTTAAACTTACAGTCGACACATTTAATACTAATGCAAAAGTTGTTTTTCTGCATGTTTTCTCCTCTGCAGGTGCAGACCAAAGGCATTTATTAGTTAGTAAAAAGCACATTGTAGTTCAGAGAAATCGAGACAAAGAAGAACTGGCAAGGTTAAATAATTTTAATGAAGAAGAAAAGGAGTGTTACCAGCTGGTACTATCAGACGAAGGGAGGAATCCAAGGACGCTTTGGAAGTGGGGACTTGAATATGGGAGTAGTGTTCAAGGCGCCAAGAACTTTCTTGTGAACTTGAAAAGTACTATGATGCGTATGAGGTCATATTTCTCAAATGTTATTTATGCATTTTAATTAGTGAACTCATCTTGAGTTTGGTCAGACTCCCTTCATCTACCCTTCAGGTACAAACCTCTCTTGTCATCTCTGATTGTATGGCTTTATGCTATAAATGACTCCTTACCTATAGACCTTCTACAGAGGTTCTGATGCTGATGCCTTTCTTGCTTCTTTGATTCAGTAGGGTTTCCCCTATCCTTAGTTTAGTGAAGGGTTTAGTAGATGTTGTGAATCTTTTCCATGTATGGGGAGAAAGATCGAAACTATTCGTCTAGTCATCAAATCCTATTCCTTATTTTCTGTATAGCTGCCACATAAATTCTTATATGCTCCTTGCTGTTGAAGACCAATATTGTACACCGCCTTGATCTTCCTTTGATAATCTTGTATTTTTATAGTATGTTCTTGAGATTGATTTATATTAGTCTGGCTTTGAATTTGAAATAAACCTTTTAACTTCAATTTACTGACTCCGACGTCTACTGTTGGGTCCTAATGGTCACACTGTGCCTTAAGGTTTAAATTGCTGTTAACCCCTTTTCCTCTCAGGCTACTAAAAATGTCTATTGACCAGAGTCGAATTGGAAGGAACGTCCCAGAGTGTTCTCACAACCCACTTTTCTTCAAAGAAATGAAAAGATTATATTTCTACTCTCTATGAAAGTATGGAGGAAGGCTCCAATGGTTGTTTGTAGAGGTGAGCGAGCCACTGAATGCTCGAGCCAGGCTCAAGCTAGAGGCCTGGCTCTGGATCAGCTCACGGTCCTTTTGGATCCTCGAGCCCAAACCAACTCGGGTTTTCATGGGAGACAATGTGGCCTAATGGCTACAGCTACTGACTGTGAGAAAGTGCCCTCTTTCTGCATGGTTGCCCTCACTTTTTGCTGAATTGCTGATGTGCTTTGACTGAGTGTGCCCTGCGCTCCTGTTAATCAGGTTCCCAGGGCCTATGTTCTTTCCCTAAAACTGCATTGAAGCCTAAACCCAATTGGCATCTCTGGCTACAGGTCAGCCCCTGGTAAATGGTACAACAGGTACCCAGGGCACTGTGACCAGAGAAGGCCTTTAAGGGCTGCAGCACTTATTGTGCCACCCTTAGAAGTACTGTACCATTACACTCACACACTGCCTTTGCAGGCTGCGTGTTTTGGTGCAGAACAAAGTGAAGAGTCGACATGGCACACATCCCTGTGTGCCATGCCTACAACCCACTGCCCTGGCATAGATCAGACACCCCTCTAGTTGCGTGCACTATACCAGTGGTGAGGGTACAGGTGCATGAACCCTGTACCCCTACAGTGTCTAAGTCCATTCTTAGACATTGTAAATGCAGTGTTGCCATTAAGAGTATATTGTGCTGGGAGTTTGTCATTACGAACTCCACAGCACCATAATGGCTACACTGAAAACTGAGAAGTTTGGTATCAAACTTCTCAGCACATTAAACCCACACTGATGCCAGTGTGGGATTTAATGAAAAATGCACACAGAGGGCACTTAGAGATGCCCCTGAAAATTAACCCACCACTAGTGTCCAGGTTGAATGGCTGCTTTCAGCTGCCACCACCAGACATGTTTCTGGACCCCTGGGTCGAGAACCTGCTGCTCTCTGGGGCCTGAAACAATGTGCATCCTGGGACGAGGTGCCAAGCCGCCTCCCCCAGGATGGGCAGGGTTCACGAAGGGGAAGCTTCAAAGACTTGCCGCCTGTGTGAGCTTCCCCAGGCCACTTGCTGGTTTCAGCAACTGGTCCCCACTGGTTCTGACCCCCACTTTGGGCGAGAGAACCGGCGGGAAAAACAAGTAAGGAAGAGAGGTGTGCCCACCTCTGCCAACTCCACCCCTCAGGTGGGGGAGGCGAGGTGAAGTACAACTCTCAGTCCCCGCCATCTTGCAGATGGGGGGACTCAGCCAACCAGGGAAAGGCTTATGCCCCCCTCCCACCTCAGGGAAGGTACCCATTGGTCCCAACCTTTTACCTACCTGTAATGCCCCTAAATCTAGTATTTAGGGGCACCCCTGAACCTTGCTTCCTCAGACAAGAAGAAACTACAAGGAGAAGAAGAAGAAGGACCGAACAGCCGTGCAGCAGCTAACAAGAGGAAAACGCCCACTGACTTGGCCCCAGCCCTACCGGCCTGTCTCCACCTCAAACCTGCTCCTGCGAAATCCCGGTGTGTCCTGCAGCCAGCAACCTCAAAAACCCTGGAGGACCTGCCTGCCTTCAACCACAAAGACTTTAGAATTGTACTGTTTAACAAAAAAGGTTTTACTTACCTGTTTACAGGAAATGTCCCAGACTAGTATCCAGGTGTACAACTCTGAGTAAGAAAAGTAATCTCAAAAGTAACTTACCTGTAATCTTACAGAAAACCCATTCAAAGTATATGTACTGTATTCTGAAAAGCATTGCATTATCAGTAACACAACTGTAATCAAATCAAAGTACATTTACAATTGCAATCCAAACTGTGTTACAATCTGTATATTTACGGCAAAGTACTTATCACTTACCTGTGCCAGGCTTGCTTGGTTCTAGGAAATAAAATAACTAAAAGAATATTTTTATACAAAAAACAATTGGTCTGAAGTTCAGTCTTTGAGTGTGTGAATTCATTTGCTGACTGAGTGTGTACAACAAATGCTTAACACTGTCCTCGGATACTGCCTTACTGCTCGACCACACTACCACAAATAGAGAGTGAGGTGCTATCTAACTTTAGCTCTACCTACCTTTGGGGTTCCACTGGACTCTATGCACACTATACCTCACTTTGGTATAGTATATACAAAGCCAGCTTCCTACACTGACCATATAACTTCAGGGTGGGGGCAGGGATATTTCCCAGTTCATGTTTAAAAACTTTCACTTTTAACAGTTAATTTTCAATGCAGTGTTATTATCTGATGTGCCAAGATCAAATCTACTTTTTTGAATTTTAAATACACCTTATCATGCTAAAACATGATCTTTGTTGCACGATTTACAAGTCAAATATTTCTAAGGCTCACGTGTGCATGGGCTTTTAGAGCCAGAGACGACCCTCGGTTCTGGTCTAGTTTGACTCTACATGTTAATTTGTCGGCTCGCCCACTTCTTGCTTTATATTAATTGACAAACAGAGCATGATATTATTTTAAAGCACAGAGTAGAGAGAACTCATTATGACCCTGATGAACCTTAAATTGTTAAGTGCTCTGTCACCCATTCACTCTTGTAAGTACTATATATAAACAGCAAATACAGGCAGCACTCTCTTGTTTAAAGCATATGGAGGTGCTCCCTGACCCTGCCTGACCACCTTACAAGCTGACGTGCCCGGTCCTCTGACCAGGCCTGGCCCATTTGGACCTTTGTTTTGCTGCACTCACCTGAGGCTACCTCAGCCTCTCTATCTCTGTTTGCCTCTAGACTTCTCTTTTCCCCTCTGTTTTCACTCTCCTGCTCTTATCTGCCACTTTCTGTCTTTGGTATTGTTGCCTTTTTGTCTCTTTTTTCGCTTCGTGATTTGCCTCATTTTCACTCCTCTTCACTTTTCCCCTGTTTTCACTGTGAATCATTTTTTACCTATTTCACAATTTTTCTCTTTGCCCAATTTTGCCCCATTTTCACTTTCCCCATTTAGCTTTTTGTCACTTTTGCCCCACGTTTTAATTATTTTTCACTTTTTACTCTCTACTAATGTTGTCTATTTTCTCATGCTTACTCTGCCTTTTTTCACTCTTTTTTGTGCTTTTCCACTTACCTTGTGCTCCTGCGCCATCTACCATCCTCCATCCTCCACGCCCAGAAAGTTAGCCCCGAGCAGTGCCCCCCAGATCTCCTCCTTACACCTTCTGGACCTTCTTAATGGAAGCCACAGTGCAAATGCACCAAAGGCCAGCCTCTCTGCACCCATCTGTGCCCCAACCGCACCCTGTGCCAGGACCAGGAACTTTCAACCACCCACCACAGCCTGAGGCATTACCCGACTGAAGCCCTCTTCGCCATGAACCCCGGACACAAGTCATCATGATTGGCCAGTCTCCCCCACACAAACCGAAGATGGGTTCCCCTGCCCCTGATCCCACTTTTCCAGTAACCACTCCCAACCAGCACCCACTGCACACACCACACATTGCACACACAACCACACCAAGCCAGACAATACCATGCAAAACACACATCCCACCTGCCTACTCCTCAACTCCTGCTCGCTCTGCAAACATGCCACAGACGTTTGGGACCTCCTGCACAACCTCTCTGAACCTACTATTTTTAAAGAAACCTGGCTTGACCCAGCATCTACTCCAGACATTGCAGTGGCCATCCCTTCAGATAGAAAATCTCAAGACAAAACAGAGCCAACAAACCCAGAGGTGTACTCGCTGTTATCTACCATGAGAATACCAACTGTTCCATCACCTCAGGGAACACCAGCGACTGCCTAGAACACATGGCTTTTAAAATCAGTTGTTTAAGCACCACCATCACACTAGGAGGGACCCTACTCTGCCAGCCCCTTGGAGCAGAGTTCATTTTCAGCACCATACTCACAGACCTCATTGCCCTTCTGCCACTCACATCCAACTCCTTCATTCTACTCAGCGACCTCAACTTTTACCTAGATGACCAGACCAACTCCAACATCACCAATTTCCTGCAAGAACTGAGCATATTAGTACTCCCCCATCAAGTGAATGACCCCACCCATACAGAAAGACACCTCCTCGACTCCATCTGCACAAGCGTTCCCAGCATCGCTGTGGACAAGCCCACCATGCTCATCTAGACCAACTACTCCCTCATCCGCTCTGACCTGCACCTGCTCAACTACCTCAGAACTACTCACATTCAGACCTCCTGGTGAATCTGGAACAAGATCCCCAAAGACATCTGGATCACAGAGCTTCAGTCACAATACCCACCTCACCACGGCAACCTCACAACTTCAACACATGTATCATCTCCTGTGTGGAATCTCCGTTCCCCCTAAAAAGCACCTCCACATCTCGAACCAAGCTGCAAGCAAGCTGGTACACTGAAGACCTCTGACTCACCAAGCATCATTGCAAACATATGGGACGATTGTGGTGCCACACCCACGACTCAATGACAGAGATACCTACAATCTATTACCAACAAATCAGAATCACCAAGTGCCCTCACTGAACGGATCCTAAACAGCTCCAACACCTCAAAAGAAACCTTCACCATAATGAAGGAATTCATATCCCCTGCCACCAGCTTCACAACAGTCACCCTTTCACAGGAACTCTCCCACTAATTTACCAACAAAATCAACACCATATACAACATCTTCACACCCCAACTGGACCTCTCCACCATCGGAATTCTTCAACTCGACGTGAAGAAACCTCGGGATACCTCCCTGACCTGATAGCCAGTCATCACCCCACTGGAAGCCACCAACGCCATACGCTCCATCTACTCGGGAACCCCTTCAGATGATTGTCCACACATTCTGTTCACCACAGGACTTGACCCCATCTGCATAGCACTCACACCCATTCTCAACTACTCTCTCTCCCCTGACACCTTCTTGGTCTCTTGCAACCACGCCACCATCCTACCACTCGTGATGAAACCGTGTGGACCCCCTTACATTAGCTAACTACAGACCTACCACATGCCTCAACTATCCAGCCAAAGTACTTGGAATGTCATCAACACCAGATTGGCCGACCACCTCAACACCAATCACCTCCTGCACTCTTCCCAGTCCAGACTCAGACCCAACCATATCACAGAGACAGTCCTCATTGCTGCCACCTACGGCATCAGCCCCATCATTAACAAGGGGGACACAGCAGCACTCATCCTACGAGACCTCTCAGCAGCGTTCAACCCCTTTATCCCCCTGCCCCCCAGTCCTCATTCAACAACTCCACAGCAGTAGAATATGTAGCCAAGCTTCAATGGATCAGCTCCTTCCCTCATGTCACATGCAAATCAATCAATCAATCAATCACAGAATTTGTAAAGCGCACCACTTACCCGCGAGGGTCTCAAGGCGCTGGGGAAAAAAAGGGGGGGGGTGCTGCTACTGGTCGAACAGCCAGGTCTTGAGTAGCCTCCTGAAGGTCAGCAGGTCTTGGGTCTGTCGTAGGCTTAGTGGAAGGGTGTTCCAGGTCTTGGCGGCGAGGTGGGAGAAGGATCTGCCGCCGGTGGTAGTTCTTCGAATGCGAGGGACGGTGGCGAGGGAGAGGTCGGCGGAGCGGAGTTGGCGGTTGGGGACGTAGAAGAGGAGTCGTCTGTTGAGGTAGGCTGGGCCAGTCTTGTGGAGTGCCTTGTGTGCGTGGATGAGGAGTTTGAAGGAGATTCTCCTGTCGACGGGGAGCCAGTGCAGGTTCTTCAGGTGGGGGGTGATGTGGCTGTGGCGTGGTAGATCGAGGATCAGGCGTGCGGAGGCGTTTTGTATGCGTTGCAGTCGCTTGATGAGTTTGGCCGGGGCTCCCGCGTAGAGGGTGTTCCCATAGTCAAGTCTGCTACTGACGAGGTCCTGGGTGACTGTTCTTCTCGTGTCTGTCGGGATCCACCTGTAGATCTTGCGAAGCATGCGGAGGGTGTTGAAGCAGGAGGATGAGACTGCGTTGACTTGCTTGGCCATGGAGAGCGTTGAGTCGAGGATGACTCCCAGGTTGCGTGCGTGGTCGGTGGGTGTCGGGGCTGCTCCCAGCATCGTTGGCCACCAGGAGTCGTCCCAGGCTGAGGGGTTGGAGCCGAGGATGAGGACCTCTGTCTTCTCTGTGTTCAGTTTTAGTCGGCTGATCTTCATCCAATCGGCGACGGCCTTCATTCCTTCATGGAGGTTGGATTTGGCGGCGTGGGGGTCCTTGGTGAGGGAGAAGATCAGTTGAGTGTCGTCGGCGTAGGAGATTATGTTGAGGTCGTGCTGTCTGGCGATGCGTGCGAGCGGGGCCATGTAGATGTTGAACAGTGTTGGGCTGAGGGACTGTCAGCCTAGCTCCTTATTCATCCTCCACCTCCAAATTGGTCTGCGGCATCCCTCAATACTCCTCACTGAGCCCCACACTCTCCAAGATTTATATGACCCCTCTCGTCAACATCATCCGCACACCCAGAATCAACATCATCTCATATATTCTTATACGAATGGGAAGGTGCACCAAGAAACAAAGTGAATGTCCTCCAAACTTTGTCCAAAAAGTATCCTTTTATTATTCTTGATAGTAAAAAATAGATGTCAGCCAACGCGTTTCGTTCCACTGAGGGAACTTCATCAGGGCTCATGTAACAATACGAGGTACAATATATCCGTGCTCAAAATCAAATTATATCCAAAATAGAATTAATAAGCATCCAGATTCCTCATATATCAAGACGAGGTGTAGTGTGTCAGAGCTCTATGTTAAAAATTTCCAAATTCAAAGTCAGTAATAGTAGTCCGAAAATCTGACACTTGGGTGACAATGATAAATAAGATCAATCTGTAGTGTTCACAGCGATTAAGCTCCAAAATACCAATGGCAAAATGTAAACCAGTATCCTTGATACGATACGTCCTCTGCCTGTAATCTCTCCTTTACAATATTCATGAATATTGTATTTTGGAGCTTAATCGCTGTGAACACTACAGATTGATCTTATTTATCATTGTCACCCAAGTGTCAGATTTTCGGACTACTATTACTGACTTTGAATTTGGAATTTTTTTACATAGAGCTCTGACACACTACACCTCGTCTTGATATATGAGGAATCTGGATGCTTTTAATTCTATTTTGGATATAATTTGATTTTGAGCACGGATATATTGTACCTCGTATTGTTACATGAGCCCTGATGAAGTTCCCTCAGTGGAACGAAACGCGTTGGCTGACATCTATTTTTTACTATCAAGAATAATAAAAGGATACTTTTTGGACAAAGTTTGGAGGACATTCACTTTGTTTCTTGGTGCACCTTCCCATTCGTATAAGGATTACGTTTCTGGTCTCCAGTTGAGCTTAACTGCGGCAAGCTCTGGAAGTAGATGCACATGACTCTGAATGCTTATGAAAACTTGGGATTTGATGTGCTGAACCTGTGGTCAGCCGCTGATGGTGTTGTTTTTTGTTATTATCATCTCATATATTGTTGACACAGAGTTCATCCTCTCCCTGGCAGAAGACACCTCAAACACCCAAGTGAGCTTCATCAGCTGGATGTCCGAGGTCACAGACTTGATAAAAATCAACTGCTTAAAATTAAACAGCGATAAAACAGAAGTAGTCCTTTTCAGAAAAGACACCTCTCTCTGGTCCTAGGTCTGGTGGCCCACAAAGCTATAACTAGCTCCATGCATGTCCAACTTAGCCAGGAGCCTAGGAATCGTGATTGACAAACAAATATGGGCAACTAACCAAGTCAACATGGTCTCATCCACCTGCTTCCAGACCCTGAAGCTAATCAAAAATGTCTTCAGTTGGCTCCCACTCGGCACCCGAAGGTCCGTCACACAATCACTCATCATCAGCAGACTGGACTATGGCAATGCCCTCTACGTCGGCATCACCTCTTAACTCACCAAGAGGCCTTAAGTCATACAGAATGCAAGCGAAAGAGTCACGCTCAAACTACCATACCGCAATCACATATCCAAACACCTCAGAGATCTCCACTGGCTCCCTATTCACAAATGCGCCCTCATCAAACTCTTCACACATACCTACAAAACACAACACAACCAAGGCCCAGCATACCTTAAAAGCGGCATCTAGGTTCACATACTGACCAGACACCTCAGCTCTGCTCACCTTCTTCTTGCTCATGCCCAATTTATCTGCCGAGCCAGAGCCAGTGGCCGTGCCTTTTCCTTCCTTGCCCCCAAAGTTTGGAACAATATCCCCTATAACATCACAGCCTCCAGTTCCATCATAGAGTTCAGAAAGAAACTGAAAACCTGGCTCTTCCAAAAGGTCCCAGACAAGTCTTTACCTGCCTTCTAAGGCACCAGGATACCCTCCCAGGTGATGTGCATGCCATACAATAGGCATAACATAACATAACCCCACAGAGAACTTTTGGTACTATCCCTTTGAAAGGATGAAATTGCTGCTGCCACGTACCAGGACAGTACTTTTAAAGGTTTGGCAGACCTTCTAAGAATGGTCACCATCCCCTTAAAACTAAATCAGTCCTACTGATAAGTACTAATATTATCCCATTAGATATAGGAAAGCTTTCTCTGAAAGGTGGTTCTATTTCCTCTTTAAGTGTATGTCAATCCTGCTGGGAAGTGTCAGTGCTAGTTCATTAAATGTAGAGCAGTCCTGCAGAAAAGTGCCAGTACTATTCCATTAAAAGTATCAACGTCTTGTGCAGGAAATGCCAGTACTATCCCATTAAAAAAAATTCTCTGTTCCCTTAAAATAACTGTTCAAACAATCCTGCTAAGCAGCCCAGTGCTGTCTCATTGACGGAGCGGTAGTGTTTTAAATGTCCTGATACTGCCCAATCATATATAAAATAGTCTTCTTAGGAAGTCCTGTGTAGTATATGGGTGTTAGGGATGTCATTGGTAGGTACGTGCTTTATTGTTTATAGAGTTTAGATTCTCTCCTTGTGAATTCCACGTTCTATGTTCTACCTTTATTTACAGAGTGTGGAATCTTTAGGTCAGATGCTGCCCTCTCTTCGAGAGTGAACTGTTAGTCCTGTGGGTTGGCAATAAAGGATATTCTTCTACTACAATTTCTCCTGTGTGATTCCTTCACCAAATACTACAGAAAATTGGCGACGACTTGGGATGCCAACCCCGGACCCACAGCGAGTTTCCGTTTCTTTTGGTTATCCTGACGCTCATCTTTGAACCCTCATCGACGACGCACCAGTGAAACCAACTCAGAAAAACGCATGGGAACTTTTACTACTTCAACGATCTACTACTTCAACGATTTCACTAAGTGAGTGCTCGCTTTCATGCCAGTCGGGTAAATTGGCTTGGATATTTTTTTTCTTTCCAACGCTCATGTTACCGTTACCGTTGCCCGCATTATTTGAACTGGCTCGCACTCACCCACAGTGTCAGCATTCGACTGCTACTCCGGCATTCTACTGCTATTCCGGCATTCCTACGTTCTCTTGCTGGTGATTGTTGACGATTTGGCGCACACCCAAGGTACTCTGGGATTCCTCGTGGGTCACGCTGCGTGACCTCTACGTGCCGCCATATTGTTTCTTCGTATTACCTAGCAACGCTCCTGCTCTCTTCGTGTCAATTTCGAGCACGATGTACGGAGCTTCTTTTCTTCATGCCGGATGAGGTGACTTCAGCTTACGCCACCATTTCACCCCAGCGCATCAGTTAGAATTATCGAGTGGATGCTGGTTGGTTACTTCTATATATATATATATTTGTTTTTCTTCTCCTTTCATATTACTGTGCATATTTTAGTGAACATGGAGAGAAGTTCTGAAGGGACATCTTCCTCTCCTAACGTGGTTAACAGTTTAGTTGTCGGTATCAATTTGAACACTCCTAAAGAGTTTCTTACTAACCCAGGTGAGCCTATTGTCAAGTGGGAAGATTGGAAAGAGTATTTACTCAATTACATTGCCACTTTAGAAGACAATAGTGGTGTTCTCTCACCTGACAGAAAGAAAAGAATTCTTATGCATTGTCTTGGACCGGAGGGTCTGAGAGTTTACAACCAAATGCAGAAAGTGGAAAGAGCTGGCGATGTTGATGTTTTTAAGTGTGCTATTATGGATTTGGATAATCATTTCTCCCCCATCATATGCGTAGCCATTTCCAGACGTACATTCTATAAAAGGAAACAACAACCAAATGAGTCCATCGAGGATTATACTTCTTGTTTAAAAACTCTGGTGATTCCTTGTAAATTCGGAACACTTCACGATGACATGATAAGAGACCAATTGGTCGTATGTCAAAAAAATAAAAGTATACAAGACAAACTCTGGATTGAAGGAGACTCTTGCCTTAAGGATATAATTATTCTTATTAAAAAAAAGCGGAACTATCTGAAAGGAGCGCTAAGGCCATTTCAACTAGTTCAGAGAAACTTTCAGTCAGTCTTGTGTCATCTAAACCTAAGGGAAAACCTTACTTAACTGTTCCGCAAGTTAACCACAAGTGGTCTGATAAAAGTACTTCTAAATCTCAAGGAAATGTTTATAATTTTGCATGTTACAGATGTGGCAGCACCAAGCATAATGCCAGTTTTGACAAGTGTTTTGCTAGATCTACTAAATGCCTCAATTGTGGTGTCGTAGGCCATTTGGCTAAACCAAATTCTCCTTGGCAGGAGGTTGCTTTGGATTTCATGGGTCCTATTGTGTGGCAGGACGGTTCTACTAAATACATTATTGTTCTTGTGGACGTGTTCTCCAAGTGGTTTGAGTTAAGTATAGTGGAAAGTGTCAATTCCATCACTGTTATAAACTTTTTGGACTCTGTGTTTCTTAGGGAAGGTTTTCCTGCGTATATTCTTACTGATAATGGTGTCCAATTTAAATCTAATGATATGGTCCGTTATCTACGCTCTTCTGGGATTGAACAAAAAATGTCGGCACTTTATAGTCCCACTGGGAACAGCGTTGTAAAAAGAATTAACAGAACTATTAAAGGGATTATTCAACTTTCTAATAAATCGGGTTTGTCTTGGGATGATGAGTTGGTGAAAATGACTTGGTCTTACAGAGTTACTAGTCATTCTTCTTTAGGTTGCAGCCCATTCTCCGTCATGAGGGGTAGAATTCCGTTTTCAAAGGAAAATCCTAGTTGGATGAATAGGAGTAGGTGTGTTCATTCTGATTGGGATAGTATTAAGCATCATATTAAAATTTCTCAATCTAAGAATAAGGCTTATTTTGATGCAAAACACGGTAGTAAACCTTGTGATCTTTCTGTTGGTGATTGGGGTCGTGTTAAACTTGCTAAGAAAACTCCCAAAGGGGATAGCAGGTTTAGTGAACCTCATCAAGTTGTCAAAGTCAATAATAATACTGCAGTTCTTGACAATGATGAAGTGTGGCATATGAACCGTTTGGCTATTAGTAAGAATGTTTCACAAGAAAATGTTTCACAGGATTTGACTATGCCTACCACTACAAAGAATTATTGGTGGATGTTGGAATGTGATCAGTGTTCTGACTCGTGCAATCTTCAAACTTCTGATCACGACAGTTTCCAACCATGCTCTAATGATTCTATTCCAGGAGCTTTATCTACTGCACAAGATATTTCTGATGAAAGAGTTTCCTCAGGTTTTCAGGTTGTCGCACAAGATTTGTCTCAACCTGTTTCCATTCAAACTTCTTTGCCTGTTGAAGGTTGTTCTACATTTAACGAACCAGAACCAAAAACTTCTAGCGGAAGGGTTATTAAGAAACCTTCCCGTTTTGATGATTTTATATGTGAATAAAGTTTTTTGTTTTTTTTTGTTTTTTTGTTATTTCATTAGGAGGAGGGATGTGTAGTATATGGGTGTTAGGGATGTCATTGGTAGGTACGTGCTTTATTGTTTATAGAGTTTAGATTCTCTCCTTGTGAATTCCACGTTCTATGTTCTACCTTTATTTACAGAGTGTGGAATCTTTAGGTCAGATGCTGCCCTCTCTTCGAGAGTGAACTGTTAGTCCTGCGGGTTGGCAGTAAAGGATATTCTTCTACTACAATTTCTCCTGTGTGATTCCTTCACCAAATACTACATCCTGCTACTTTTCCTAAAAATATAGCAACCTTATGACGAAGTTCTGGGACAGTCCATAAAAAGTAGAGCAGCACTGATTAGAAGTCCCAACGCTGTACGCTTCATTTTGTGCAATCTTGCTGATAAGTTCTGATACTGTCCAATCAACAATATGGAAAAAATGTTGCTGCTCTGTTGCGTAATGTCAATACCACCTCAATACTACCTCATCAAATGTGTAGCTGCCCTGTCCTAAAGAGCTGACCCTGTATAGCAACCCTGCTGAGTTTTGCTGAAAAGCGCTGATAATGTCATATAAAAAGTATAACTGTGCTGCTGAGAAGTGTCACTGCTTTCTAACCCAAGGCAGAGCAGCCCTGTGTACAAGTACTCATAATTTCTCATCAGAATATGGAGCGTATGCTAAAAAGAATGCCACTTTTCAATAAATGTACAGCATTCCTGCTGGGAAGTGCAAATACTCGCTCATCAAACCTATGCCAGTCTTTGCTGAAAAGTGCTGACACTGTCCTACCAAAGCTATGGTAGCTGTGTGTAGAAGTACTGGTGTGGTCACATTAAAAGCAGGCCTAGGCAGAATTTCAATTCCTCCGGAGTAATTTTGGTAATTCTGCATTACTCTGTGACGCGGAATTACCAATAATAAGGCGATTACTCCTAACACTAGTTCGTGGACGAAATCCTACAGCGAGATCACATTTAGCGAGTGCAAACTGCTGCTCCCGCTCGCTATTCATGTTCTGCTGCATTTAGTGCTGTTTCTTAGTACAAAATGCATCCTCGCCTCCGTTTTGGACACAATGGTGCATTTTGCGCTAAGAAAATTGCGCTAACTGCCGGCAGTAAGTTGAGGGGAAATCCGACCCCAAGAGCACATTTAGCAAGCTCGAGTGGCTGCTCACACTTATTATTCCTGTTCTGTTACATTTCTTAGAGCAAAAATGCAACTTATGTCTATTTTGGACGCGAAGGAGCATTTTGGGCTAAGAAATAGCTCGAAATGCAGAATTGCTCTTCTTGTGTAGTTCTGCGTATCCTCACAGATCTTAGGTAATTCTGCCTGATTACGCTACTTGGAATTCCGCAAGTTACGCCCACCACTAATTAAAAGTATGGAGGCCCAGCTCACGTGTGCCTATCTAGCCTCATCAGGAGTATGCTCAGGGGTTACATTTTTCTTTTGAAAGTCAGAGTCCATCAACCAGAGTCCACAGTACCTATCCATTTATAATACTGAACAAACTAACTAAATCCTGTGCTCAATGGTTTCTGCCCTTTTAGTTCAGAATCGGCAGGCAACATTTTCTCTGAAATGGAATATCGGTATTTTTTGGTATGTGCAGGTCCAGATTCACAAAGTAGTAGCCAATTTCTGGTTGCATAGGCGTTGGACCCACTTTGCAAGAGTTTATGACTGACTACCCCATTCTCAAAAGTTACACTGTATCAGTGTTGGCTCAACATCAGTCACTTAATCTCCCCGTACCTATAAAAAACAAACATTGGCAAAGTCAATCGATCTCGTCTATGCAAGAGCAATTGGCTTTGCCAATGTGTTTTAGCCATGTTGTACACTAACGTGGCTGCTGTTTAGCTAAAAGTTAGTGGCATAGAGTAGAGTGGCAAGGAGTGTCTTAGAGTGGAATAGCAAAGAGTGGCAGAGAGTGGCATGTATTGGAGTGGCATAGAGTGGAGACCTGCAGAGTGCAGTGGCGTTGAGTGGAGTGATACAGGAAAGAGTGGCGCAGAGTGAAGTGGCATAGAGTACATTGGCATAGAGTAGAGTGCTGCAGATTAGTGTACAGTGCAGTGGTGTGGAGTGACGTAGAGTAGAGTGGAGCAGTGTTGAGTGCATTGGCGTAGAGTGTTGCAGAGTATTGTGATGGAGAGTGCAGTGGCGTAGAGTGCAGTGGCATAGAATTCGGCAGTGTACAATGCAGCGTCATAGAATTCAGTGGCTAGATTAGAGTGGTGCATATTAGAGTAGAGTGGTACAGAGTAGAGTGGCATAGAGTGCAGTGGCATAGAGTACAGTGATGTAGAGTGCAGTGATGTAGAGTGCAGTGGTGTAGAGTAGAGTAGAGTGTTGTAAAATAGAGTGTCAGAGAGTGCAGTGGTGTAGAGTTCTGCGGAGTGGAGTGATGCAGAATGCAGTGGACAAAGTGAAGTGATGCAGAACAGAATGGCGTAGAGTTCAGAGGCGGAGAGTGCAATGTTGCAGAGTAGAGTGTCGTAGAGTGCAGTGGCATAGCATGGCGTAGATTGCAGAGGCATGGAGTAGAGTGGCATAGAGTGTAATGGCGTAGAGTGCAGTGGTCCAGAGTAGATTAGAGTTGTGAACAGTGGTTGGCGTAGAGTGCAGGGGCGTAGAGTTGAGTGTTATTTGAGGAAATAAAAGGCCTAGAATCGCTTGGAGAAAACTCAGAGCGAAGAAGGCATCAGGCGGGATAGCCAGCCCGGATCTTTTGCAGTATTACCGGGCTTTTCATGTAAAAAAATTTAGGCAATTGTTGAGAGATACCTCTGAGATGTCACCATCCTTTCAGGCCCTTACAAATTGTCCCCCAGATCTCAATGGTTTTTTCTTATTTAAATTTGGGCATCCTAAAAATTTTTTTAAAGTTAGTAAAGGAGGCAGTCACGTCTTCAGGTCTATTGGATACGTCGAAAGCACCAATCGATGAGGTGCGGTCCCATATAAAGCTCACACCTATTTTGGATTACTTGATGGTTTGAGGGCCATAGCTCCGGTGGCTAAGAAAATACGGATTATTGAAACAGTTGCGGCGCAATCAGTGAGGTTGTGGTCCCGGGATTGTCGCTTTGTTTTTGCCGGTCTTTGACAAAGTTACAGAGCGAAAGAGGTTATCAAGGGAGGATTTGTATACCCCTATCCTGAGCAATATTATTGCGGTTTATCCGAAAAAGGAAGCCGCTTATGGGGAGGAGAGATATATCTTCCTTCTGTTGACTGATTTTCTGATGAATATTTTGGGAGACATTGAACAGTAGTTTTTAAGCCTGAAGAAGGTGGTGAACCAAACAATACCACCGAAACGCGTCGCTTTGGTTAAGAAAGCACCCAAGCAATACCTGGTCTGAATAGGAGAAAAGGAACGCTATTTAACATCGTACCAGGGCTTGGCATCATTTGAAATTCCTATGTACTTGGAGTGTTTTCTAAATTTATCGGGTTGTTTGATGATTTTATAGTATGACAAAATTCTCCCTTTTGTTTGCGAATGAAGTGTTTTTAATATATGTGTATTAATGAAATACTGGTTTTTAATATTTTTTGATATCTGTAGAATTTATAAGGATCCTAACAAATAAAAAATATATGATAGCTTTTATATTATGTTTTTGGTTTCTGTTGGGTGCTGGTGAGCGGATCGTGAGTGGATGTTATTCGGTATTGCTGTATGTTTTAAAAGAGTCCAAAGGGATCTTTACGTTTGACAGAAGTGTTTATCTATGGTTATACGCAAAGTCTGCTCCACTCAGGAAGAATCATCTTTTTACAGTTCACAAGGCTTATTGGACTCCCAAAAGCTATCGAAACTGGGGACTCAGGTGGAAAAGAGGTGCCCTAAATGCGGTGAGGTCAACGCGAATGAAGCCCACATGTTTTGGCAGTGCCCTTCGATTCAGATTTTCTGGCAGAAAGTAGGTACGACACTCTCTGGTATATTGGGACAAGAAGTTCAGGTGAGCTTGGCACTGGTTATTTTTGGGGTAATGCTTGAGAGGGAGGGGGACAGGACATTAACAAAAGCACACAGAGCCCTGGTATTTATGTTAATTCTTCTTGCACGTAGAGAGCTCTGCATAAAGTGGATTATGCCTATTCCCCCGGCAGAAATAGAATGGGTAACGTCAATACAGAGAATAAAGACACTAGACAGAGCCATAGCAAATCCTAAGAGAATGAAGATATGGGATATCTGGGATAATTGTGCAAGGAATATATGGCATTGATTGGTATCTTCTTTTTTGTTTTTTCCCTCGTCTTTCCTTTCCACTGTGTTTTTCAGTATTTTTTCCTATATTACGTTATGAGTTTTCTGTTATTATTTACTGGTCCTATGATTAACACCAAAGCAAACAGGTAACTGGAGTGGGAAAAAGGAATTGTTTTAGTTTCTTTTCCCTCACTGGTATTTCGGCTTAAAGACCAGTACCTGTCTAAAGGCGTTGGTTTCCGAACTGGCAGTACAATGTAAGACTCGGCATATTCTCTTTAACATGCCTCCTTTTCAGGAGAGGCCGAGATCTTCCACTCAGTTACAGCTACTTGGAGCTTTCGATACCTAACACAAAATGGCAAATGAGGACTAAAAAAAAAAATTTAAAAAAAGTTATAGAGTAAAGTGCATTGGCGCAGAGTGTATTGGCATAGAGCGCAGTGGCATAGAGCGCAGTGTTGACTTGTGCAGAATAGATAGGAGTGGCCAAGACTGGAGTGGTGTAGAGTGCAGTGGCGAAGAGTGCAGTGATGTAGAGTAGTGTGGCATAGAGTGCTTGGCATAGAGAGAGAGGCACAGAGTAGAGAGGCATGGAGTGAAGTGACGTAGAGTGCAGTGGCGTAGAGAGGAGTGGTGCAGAGTGGAGTAGAGTACAATGGCGCAGAGTGCAGTGGCATGGAGTGGTGTAAAATGGAGTGGTGCAGAGTAGAGTGCAGTGGTGTGGAGTGATACAGAGTGGAGTGACATAGAGTGGAGTATGCCTGGTATGGTAGTACACTGCCATTACAGATGACACATTTTCAATTGAAATGACCATTACATTTGCACAGACATACAGTTTTACTAATAAAACTATGCAGCGCACAAACGACAATGTGTAGAAATTGCATCACCTAGTGTAATAATTTGTTTTGATCATATTAAGGTATTTGTTTCCAACACATTTCAGAATTAGTAAAAAATGTGCTTCATTTGTGTTCCTAATTCTGATATATTCTGAAATACTTGCACAGTTCATTTAAATGTTGTGTGCGAGGAAAAAAAAACGTTTTCTACCCCCAGTATCCAGCAAGATTGTGACATAAATCCTCTCGCTTTGAAGTCAGAGAACAAAAAGTAAACACCAAGCTCCCTCGTGAAGACAAAGCCTGACATTTTACCTCGGTCTTTGAACACAGAGCACTGTTTACAGAAAGCCGCACTCGTGGAAGAATAGAAGGGGAGTTGGTGTGAAAAAGTTTGGTCCTTGGGAGGGATAAACTCACCCTGGACAGCTTAATACAAATAAAGGCAGCAAACAGAAAGCCAGAAAATGTGAATTACAAACTACAAAGCCAATGATAACCAATAAAGTGAATGCATTATCAGGTAAGATTTCTGGATGTCCCCAAGATTTATTTATTTATTTGAGGAGTTTTATATAGTGCGAGATGTCTTTAGCAAACGAGAGCGCTGCGCTTTCTGGTGGACTTCGACCTAAAAAATGTATGTGTTCTTGTTTAATGTGACTGGTGCTCATGTAAAGCGCTCCGTGCTCCAATACCTTTGGGTCAAGTTTGCGCTATATAAAAACTGCAAAAAAATTTAAATGTGTGCCTCAGAGGACATGGAAATTCCCGGCATTCACCTGCATTGCTAGTGCAGGTCTGTGTTCTTTACATAACCCTTTGCAGATTCTTTCTACTGCAGATAATCTGCAAATAGGGTTAGGAAAAAGTCACGTTTTGAAAAATGTCTTTCCGTTTTATTTGGCATGGGAAATATTACAGGGAAAACCTTTTTCAGGTATCCTGCTCCTACACACACCCTAAGAATAGGGGAGATTTCAAAGCACTTTGTTACACTTTCTGCAGCACGTATGCCATGGTCCCTGCTTAATTTGAGCAGGTGGTTTCAAGTAGGGCCCACCAGCACTCATGTTTGGGGACTGGGACTTATTTTTGACCCGGAGAAAGAGAGAGAAGACAAAAAAGAGGAAACGATGGAAGAAGAGAGAGACGGAAAAACAGTAACAAAGGGTGCGAGCAGGTACGAAAAAGAACCTACAAGAATGAAATAACTGTTAAGGGAGGGCAGTGTGGTGAATAAAAGAGGCATGGTGGGGAATAAAGACAGAAGAGTCTTCGTATTCAGCATCCACAACACTCGGCAGCTCCTGTCGCGGACTTCTGAGCAAAACGTAGGGCCCGACACTCATTCTTTTTACAAATTAAGCACTGCATGCTTGCACAAGGGTAGACTTGCAGGTGTTCACCTCATTTGAGTGGCATTCCTGTGACCAACCTATTTACTGCCCTGATAGCATGAATTTCTATATAGGTGGGCTGTGGGCATCCCTGTTCACTGCAGACATTTCACGTACCTTGCAGAACTTCAGCAATGGTACGAGGCTCTCCGAAATGGTTCACCTTATGTAAATTGCTAATACGTTACAAATATCTGACTCAAAACTTTTTACCAAAAATGTTTGTGAATTGGTCCCATAGTGCTGTCTGTCCTAAAACGATAATAGGCTCGGTTTTATTTCACATGGATTACGGCCAACAAAATGTAATTAAGGTACATGATAACACCAGATCAAGTTCTGAAAACGTTCCAGAGCCCCGTGCAATTGAAATCAAGCCATTATTCAATGATTAATTTATTTTAATTAATTATCATCGAATTCATTAATATTACATTTGCATGCTAAAATATTAAATATAAATTACATGTTTATAAATATTACATATTCGATATATTTGATATTAACTATTAATTAATATTGGATTCACTGATATAAATAATTAGGCCCAGAAGCCGGGAGCACACAGGACTCCACACTTAGATCTCTACAGGACCACCTCAAGTTCAGAAATTAGCTAAAAACGGTGTTATGCGGACATGTCTTCTACTAAAAGTATAATTAATCATCAGTTATCTCCAATCTTCACTTATTCCATAACTATTGGTGATCCTGCCGGTAAGATAGCTCAGTGTGCTAACGCATCCACTGCAAGCAACTGTGCTAATCTCAGCCCCAAGCTTTCTTTGTGAAAATGGAGACATTTACCGGAGCCTCAATCCACATCCACTTACATCTAAAACACTGTGGGGCAGATTTACAAGCCCCGTGCGCCACTTTTGCGCCGTCGTTGCGTCACTTCTGTGACGCAGCGGCGGCGTAAAGCTAGCGCCATGCTGCGGGGGATTTACAACGTGACGCATCTAGGGAGATGCGTCACGTTGTAAAGCCTGCGCCACATGAAACCTGCGTCAGGTTTCATGTGGGCGTTCCGGCGCAGGGTGGGCGTTCCGGTGCAGGAACGCCTCGGAAAAGTGCCTGAGTGAAATCTACAAGATTTCACTTAGTCACTTTTCCGACCCCGCAGCGTCAAAACCTTGCGCCTGCTTGAAGCAGGCGTAAGGCGTGACGCACCATGTTGAGGATAGGCCAGGTTGGAATGGTGCTGGAGTTGCGTCGCGCCCGCGACACAACTCCAGCACTGCGCCAACCTTACGCCGGCAGATGCGACACGCATCTGTTTATCTTTGCGCCATGATGCGCCGCATTGTAAATGCAGCGCATCTGTGGTGGCGCAAGGGTAAACTTGCGTCACGCATCTTTCCTGGCGCATCCCTGCTGATTTGCAGGGATGCGCCAGGAAACGTAAATCTGCCCCTGTGCCTCAAAGACTGTGCCTCAAGGTCATGATCCGCAGTTTGTCATCTGTTACTTTATATGTATAGAAAAGATCTTCAGAATGCATTTGCTGAGAATTAAATCGGAAGAGCTATTTTGTTACTGTTTCCAAATAACAGCGGCGTCACCTGCTATCTCTCTTTCAATTGGACTGTCTGAATTCGTTTTCTTTGGGTGGGCGATTTTTGTCCTCGGTCCCATTCTTGTCTTTTTTCTGTGTTTGCCTCACCTGAATTTCCTATTTTCTTTATTTTTCGAACTTGCTGCCATGACTGCATCAAGGTGGGGCATGATAGTCTCAGTGGAGGAGGTGGCTGCCACAATGAGGGCATCCACAGGATGTCCACCCCCGGGCGGCTTCGGCGAGTGCTGTAGCCCAGGCCCCAGCGTAGTCTTCTATTGGTCCCTTTTGCGCGGGGGCGGGGTCCTGTTGCCTGTTAGTTTTTTCCTCACCGCCTGCGCCATTCTGACGCTGTGGTCCTGGTAGGCGGTATGGATTTTTCTCCTAGTTGAATATATTTTAGGTATGGCATGAGTTAAGGCTTAGTATGGCTGTAAAAGTGGCAGCAGTTATGGAGGCTTTGAGGGTGGTATGTGAGGCAGGCCGGGAAGATTTGATCCAGCCAGGTATGCTTTCTCAGGCCTGGGTAGGTGTGTCTAGGCCCAAGCGCTCGCGGCGAGTGTTGTTGCGGCGGCTGTACTAGCATGCTCACTGGCACAACAAAAGATTAGGATACAGAGCGTTTCTATGCAGTCAGCTAAATCAGATGAATTATTGGCAGCTGCAGTGAAGAATAGTGAGGGAGGAGACTTACTCGATGATGAGGCGGCAGTGAGGGGAGGCAGGGGCCATGAGCGCACACGCGATGTTAAAGGCAAACACCCCAAGGGTGGGCCCCAAGGGAGTCTAAGGAGGCATGACCCCCTCATGGGTCCTCCTCGTCCCAGTCCTAACATAGTGAGGCAATCCTGCCTCCCGACAGCCAATCAGAACGCTTATAATATTTTCAAAGGATATATAAGCCCCTCCCACCCACCGCCATGCCTGGTTTTTTTTGCTGTCCGACGTCGGTCAGAACGCTGGTGTGCTCCGTGTTTCCTGCTTGCCGGTTCCCGAGTTTGACGGGCTGGGTTTGCAGTGCCGTGAGTTTTTTTCTTTTCTTTACTGTTGGAGTGTTTGTTTTACTTCTTTTGTTGCGCGCGACCGCACCGGTGTTCCGGATGTGCCGCGTTCCTGCTCCTTGGCCTGAACGCGCTCCCCGCGCATGTGCTGGGGTGGGGAGCTTTCTCTTGCGTTCTGGCCTCGGGTCGTTCGGGTGCTGGGGTCTTCTAGCGGCATCCGGCTCCCGCGGCCATAATGTTTGTTCTGTGGCTGTGGGGGAGACTGCAGGGCTGTCCCTTTTTCTTTCCCAGGTCTCGTGTTGCTTGTCTTGGTTGTTTGGTGACATTTTTTTAGGGGAGTTGCTGGGCACTTCCTGGTGTGTGCTGTGGCTTCCTGATACTGCTGCATGTGGCCAGGGGTGTTGAGGTTTCCGCTCCAGTACCTGCAGGATCTTTGTTTCTGCATCATCATGTTTCAGGAGCTGCAGGTGGTTGACCTGTTGCAGATTTCCGGGTTTAGCCTGCGGGATTTGGTTCATTCTGCTGTGATGCCTTCCCATGCGGGCTGCGCTGCTTGATCCTTCTGCTTCCTCCTCTCCGGAGGGTGGGAGTACGTGGTCATTTTCCCTGCTGGGGGGTATATCCAGTGAAAGTTTTTTTTTTTTTTCTGTCCTGTTGGTCCATTTCGTGAGGTTCTCGGCTTTACGCCTGCTTCATTGTCTGCGGAGGGGTGACTCCCTGTATTGCTCCTCGGTGGTGCAAGGCCTGCCTTTCCATTATGTCGTCTAGGAGGTTCTGGCTGTCGCATGGCTTGAGGTTACTGTGCGGGGGATTCCTCGTTTTCTGGGGAAGCGGTATCTCCTGACGGTGTTTGATACTCATTTACCTCTGGTTCCTGGGGTCTATCTATTTTGACCTTCTTGACTTTTTCCTCATCTTTTCTTCGAAGGAGTCTGCTCTCATGCGTTCTTCTGCTGCTTCTCGTTTTGGGGTTCGTGGTTGCATTTCCTCAGCCTCTGCTTCGCAAGTCCATTCTTGGGGGTTTGGGTACCTGTTTGTCTGTCTTCCGGATCGGGGGGATCTCACTCCTATCTTGGCGCAGATGGAGATCTTGGCTCAGTTTCTGTCTGCTGTGTTTTGTTGCCCTGAGGGCCCTCTCCTCGGCTGCTGGGGTGGCAGTGGCTGGTAGGAGGTCTTTCTGGACCGCGCTTTGGTGCCTTGACACTGCACAGACGCCTTGGTCCGTTACCGGCCTTTTGTGGTTCTCTGGCTTTTTTGGCTTACTCCAAGGGCAGTCTGTGCAGAGGGGCTTGTCTTTTTTCCTTCTTCTGGAGTTTCCGGATTCTCTGTCTTCTTCTCGGCCCTTTTGTGGTCAGGCCCGTGGTCGGGGGGCTGCGTTCCATTTGGTTCCCGGCCTCTGCAGCACCTGCAGCTGCCCCTGGGTGTTGGTCAGATATTTTTATGCCCAGGAGGAGTCACCGTGGCCTGGTGGTTCCGGTTGCGGTCTCTTCCTCAGAAGGTTATGTGTTCAACTCCTGGTGTTTCACTGGTTGTGAGTTACCTGTCTACATTGTTGGCGATGTTGCAATTTTGGGGACTCGGCTCGGTTGTTCCTGTATCGTTGGTCCGGTCTGATTTCCGCCTGGTGGGTCTTGTCGGTCATCGTTCATGGTTACCAGATTCCGTTCCGTGGCCGTCCCCCATTTGGACTGTTTTCAAGGTTACCCCGTTGTCCATTGGCCCCGTGATGCGCTCTGCCATCTTCTCTGGCATCAGCCTGTTTTTGTCCAGGGGCACTGTTGTGCTGGTTCTGGTGCCGGAGCGGGGCCTGGGGTTCTCTTTCTCTCTGTTACTGGTCCCGGCGCCCGATGGTTCCTTCCGCTCGGTTTCTGATTCCCCGGGCTTTGTACAGTTTGGTTCGGCTGGGTCATTTTTGGATGATCCCCTTGCTGTCCGTCGTTCCCCTCCTCCTGGTGGGCGATTTTTTGGCTTCCCTGGCTTTGGGAGTCACCTGTTTTCACATCCCCGTCTATCTGGCAGGTCAGCGGTTCCTGCGGTTTACGGTGGACGGGTTCCATTACCAGTTTCAGGTGTTGCCTTTCGGCCTCTCTACTGCTCCCCGGGTTTTTCCGCAGTGTTGGCTCCTGCTGTGGGGGTTTTGCTGAGTCGAGGTTTCCCTGTGTTTCCCTATGTTGCTTTTGTCTGGTTTCTGCTTCCACCCTCCTTGTGGCTCTTCTGGCGGTGGTGGCTTTGATGGCCTTGTTCCAGGGTCTGGGGTTCATGTTGGATCTGGCCTTCTCATCTGGTTCCTGTTCTGGGACTTCAGTTTCTCGGAGGCCTGTTCGCCGCGTTGCAGGGGGCTGTTTTCTCTCTCTGACTCGGTTCTCTGCCCTTTTGACTCTTCTGCGGGTCCTGCTGGGTCGCCCTTCTGCCCCAGCTCGGGGTTGGTTGCAGGTCCGGGGGTTGGTAGCTGCCTCCATGGCTGTGGTTCCTTGTGCTCGCCTGCGCCTCCGGTCCTTGGTGATTCTTCTGTTGGCTCGTTGGGACCCTTCCCATACAGGTCGCGTGGCTCTGGTTCCTCTCTCCCCTTTTCTGGTTCCTAATTTGGTATGGTGGCTTTGCTCTCCCACCCTGGTGTGGGGGTGCGTTTTCTGCTTCCTTCTCTCCTCTTGTTGACCTAAGACGCCTGTCCTTGGGGTTGGGGGCCGCGTTGGGGTCCTTGGTGGTTGAGGGGTCTGTTGGTTCGTCCCGACAGTCAGGTGGCTTGTTGTTACTTGCGCCTTCTTGGGGGGTCCAGGTGCGCGTCTCTGTACCTGCTGCCTTTCGTGATTTGTGTCTGGGTGAAATCTCATCTGTTGGCATTGAGGGCTGTTTACGTTCAGAGGCATCTGAATTTCGTAGGGACGGCTTGGACCTCTTCCTCCCGTCCTCTGTTTTGTGCCGTCTGTCTGTTCCTCTGTTCCGGGACCTTTGTCTTCGGATCGGGACTCTCTGGATCGGTCTTTTTGCTTCCCTTCGCGTCGCTCTTCGCCCCCTGTCTGTCGTCTGTCCTCAGGCTTGGGGGTTGCTCTCTCGTTTCCTTGGCCTTTGGGCTTTCTGTATGCCTTCCCTCCTATTTCCCTCTTCCCGGGGGCGCTGCAGAGGATTCGGGGGGGTGAAGGTGTCTGTGCTGTTGGTTGCTCCTTTTTGACGTCGCTGCCTTTGGTTTCCGCTCCTGCTGGACGGGGGCGGGTTTGGCCGGCTTCCCTTGTCTCTGGCTCTGCTTCTGTGTCTGCACCTGTCTTTGCCCTATCTTTGTCGCCTGCATCTGTCGGCCTGGCTCTTGAGCGGCTGTCGTTGGCGTCTTTGGGCTGTTCTTCTGTGGTGGCCTGTGGCATTCCGTTGTCGCGTCGGCCTTCACAACTTAAGGTCTGTGGTGCGCGTTGAGGCTCTTTTGTCTCTTGGTGCTCTTCTCCTGATCTGGATCCATGGTTGATGGTCTGGCTTCTATTCTTGTCTTTCTCCGAGATGGGTTTTTGATGGACCTTTCCCCTTCCGCGTTGTCTGCTCGTTGGGCTGTGTTTCAGGCATGTCGGGGTCTCGGGCCTCTTTGGAGATTGTTGCTCCTTGGGTGAGTCGGATTCTGTGTTGTTTTCGGCTTCCACATCCGATCTTTCATGTGCTTGTGCCTTCTTGGGTTTGCCTACTGTTTTGCGGGGTCTGCAGTTGCACCCTTTTGTGCCCTTTTTGGAGGCTGTTTGTTGTGGTTGTTCGCAACTGTGGCTTTTTGTTGTCCGTCTCCTCCGCGCAGCTGTTGGGTGAGTTGGGTGCTTTGCTTCTCTCCTTCCCTTATTTGCAGTTTCTGAAATGGGGTTGTTTTGCGGCTGGGCCCGTTTTCTTTCCCTGAGCTTCCTCCGGGTTCCATTTGCTGCTGGAGGTGATTCCTTCCTATTTTGCCCGGGGATGGGGATTCCTTTGTTCCTTCATCCTTGGTTGTTCGCACCCTTTGTTTTTTCTTCCTCCATACCTTGGGGTTTCGTCTTTCACCTGCCCTGTTTTTCTCATGTGGGGGTGTGGCGCAGGGTTGGTTGGTTTCTCCTTCCACCTTCACTCGCTATGTGCATTTGGCGGTTTGCCTATCCTGTGGGTCTGCCTCCTCCGTCTCTGGTGCTGGGTCGTTCGACAAGTTCTGTGTCCGCTTCCTGGGCTGTGGAGGCGGGGGTCTCTGTCCAGGTGTTTTCTGGAGCGACCACTTGACTGTCCCTTCACTCGTTTGATCGGCATTCTCGCTTTGCTGTTTTCCTTGCCTCTGTGGCCCGTTTTGCTGTTGCCGTTTTTCACGCTGCTGTTCCTTAATCCTTTGTTTGATTAAGTTTTGTACTTTTGCAAGGATCCCTGGTGTCCTGCGTTTTTTCTTCTTGGGTCTCTGCTTGTGAGTTCCTCACTATGTTAGGACTGGGACGAGGAGGACCCATGAGGGGGTAATGTCTTGTTACTTACCGGTAATCTTCATTACCCCGATTAGGGTCCTCCTCGTCCCAGTCCTGTTCCCTCTCTCCCTCCCGCTGTGTTTGTGTCAGGACTTGTTGATAACAGGCATGGCAGTGGGTGGGAGGGGCTTACATATCCTTTGAAAATATTATAAGCGTTCTGATTGGCTGTCGGGAGGCAGGATTGCCTCACTATGTTAGGACTGCGACGAGGAGGACCCTAATCGGGGTAATGAAGATTACCGGTAAGTAACAAGACATTATCAGGCAGCGCGCTGAGGCAGCACCACCCGTGAGTTACGTGGTAGGCAAGTGAGGCCAGCAGGGGGCAGTAGAGCACTTGCGCATGTCTTCCAGCGCGAGTGCTCGCTTTTTCAATGTGCCCATTTTTAAGAATGCCGTTAAACAGAGCGTTTTGCAGTTGGAAGATGACTCTGTTGTACAGAGAGTACTTCCAGCTTTCATTTCTTCATGAAGAGGGAACATTTTGAGTGTACCCAAACTTGGCAAATTTGTGAGAAGGGAGCTTGGCGATACTATTAACCCCTTACCAATAGAGGCAAGTGGAGAATTGCAGACAGGCACTATGAGATCAGGCAGTAGCTGTGCTATGGGGCAGTTTCAGGGCAAAGTGGACACTCCTGTAGGTAGATGGGTGTGGGTTGATAGCGAGGCTGAAGATGGTCAAGGAAGCCTTGGTCAATCAGTGCACAGGACCACTGAGCCTGCAAGTTGTGTTGACTTGCAGGGCACCAGAGGGAGAATGCTGCATGAAGTAAACAGATGTGGCGAGTACCAGCTGGCGGGGTTTTAAAGTGGCCTGGGATGACCGGCACGAGGAGAGGGAGAGGTTTCGTACACCCATCCCAAAGACGTGGGAGAAGAAAACTTTGTCGGCGCCTCCGCAAAGATAGAAAAAAGTTTATTGGAAGCATTTTGATGGTGGTGTGGGTGATTGAGAATGTCCGAGTGTGAGTAAGTTGCATGATGAAGGACACATGGAATGCGAATTAGATTATGATGATGATGAAGAGGAATTGGAGGATGATGAAATACCAAGCTGATGAGAATATAAAGAAGTGGGAAAACAAGATGGAGAAATGAAGGAGGGGGATGCAAAATTTCTCCCCAAGAGTCATATATTGCAGATGATGAAGCAGATAAACTGCTGAATCTTTTAGTTGGCACATAAAACGGATATTGACACCTTTGAGAGAAAAATGACAAACGTGCACAATTTGTGCTCACTGTACATTGGAGAATCTATAGAAATAGATCATAAAAAGACTTAGTTACTGCATCGTAAAAGCATGCAGAAGAGTGTAGACTAGATGAAAAATGCTCGTTTGAATAACATGGGTTCATGCGTTACTAAGCTAAACTGGTGTATTCTTTTAACGTGAAATAGAAATGTGAATGTGATGACTCGTGTTATAAAGGCTCAATTAACCATTCTCCTTTAAATAATGATGTATGTGAAGAATTAGCAAAACTAAATGTAAGTAGGATAACACTATGAATGATTAGTGAAGAGTTTTGTTTTTAACTCTCTTTGCTCATGTTAGAGTGTGTACCAACAGAGAAAAAGAGAAATGGTGCTGCACGTTTATACTAATTCCAAATTATCTGAAACTTATAGAAAATGATCTTCATACATGTATAAATGAGAATTACTAGAAACGACATTAATATTCTATATTTTGAAATGATTTTATACATTGGTACTTTGAAAATGTAGTAATGTGTCATAGTTACACGTGTTTATTTCAATGAAACTAAAATGCTTTATAAGTGCCATAAGTTGAAGAACAGGATAAAGTCTTGGAAACTCTACTGTAGTGTAGCTCCTATTTCCCTTATAGGCTCTGCGCATTGGAATAATATATCCTATAGGTTTGACATAGGACTAAGGTCGGTATGTCCCTATCGAGTATATTAAACTTAATTACTTGTGCCAGCTAGCTCAGAGGCCACTAGAAACTTCTTGACGACAAGAAGGGATTAGTTTCTGGCTGCCGCAAAACATGACCACTGTGTTTCCCTTACAGAATCAGGATGTGTCCCAGAGTCGTAGAAACAATAGATAACCATTTCACTCAGCTCAGTTGTACATGTTTCAGTTATTCTCAGAGTTACACAGAAATAACCAGACGGGCGTTTCAATAAAGGATTTATTGAACAGTCTTGTTTCTGTTGTAAGTTATATGTGCTGTTACGATCACAAGACAGTATGCGAGATAAATAATGTACAAGGTGAGCAGTAAAAATAAATAATACTGCGTCAGCATTATCTTTTTAGCATATATGCATTTACATAAAATGACACAACCTAAAAATGCGAGTACTCATACGATACGTTTCTAGCCTAGTTCTACCCAGTGTGCCTAACCTGTCCTAGGTGTAGGGAGAAGTAGAAGTAGGTGCTGTATTCCTGACTAGAGTATTCTAAGAGTAAGTTACGCCTAGTATGCCAAGAGTCTATTATGCCAAGAGTCCTTCTAGGTTCTTGTCTGCTCCATACCTTAAGAATGAGAGAGGTAGGAATCTCTATCCGGACTCGAACTCCAACACCCCGCAAGGGAAGTTAGATCACTGGAAGCTGGACTCTCTGCGTGCAGGAAGGGCAGTGTCTTCTCAGTGCGTCTGGCCGGGAATCGGGCTCCTCTGAAGTCGAGGTCTCCTCTGATTTACAGGGGTTTGGGAAGGTATATTTATACCTGAAAATGTTAGCATTGACGTGAGTTGGGTAGCGAAAGACGTCATGAATGAATCCCTTAGGGAATAAGAGGTTCATGCATAATGTATGAGACCTTGAAGAAATCAATAGTCCCGGGCAAGGGAAACTCCCGCAGCCAGAGGGTCTGTTTGTTCATGGACTCGTTGAGACGCTAGGGTGGACGGACGTCGGAAGCCATGCCTGTATTTGGTATGCATAGCTTATGCCTAAATAAGGTCTGGGATTCTATGCCTATATAAGGGCAGGTTGGATTGTGCCTATATATGATCATGATTCTAGAAAGCCTGTGTAAGGACACCCTATGAAGTAAACAACACCCACTCCTCTTTTGTGTATACAACAATACTAAAATGCTAAACATTTAAAAATGCTAAACATTAAAATGGAGTACCGCATATTAAAATATATCCTAAAAAGCTTTTAAAAGATACATTAAAATGCAAAGGATGCTGTACATTATTTAAGCAGTGCTTTTCATTCCCTGCAAAAAGAGTGAAGTAAATGCAATTGGAACGAAATATAAAAGCAATATTTACATATGACGAGAATGAATGCAAGGTTGTGTCAAAACAAAATCATTCCCTGTCACGAAAATCAAATGAACTGAGTTAGACACACAAGATGACTAAGTGTCCCTGGAAGTACTGCCAAGTCTGTATTATAAGGCTAGTTTTACTTCAAGCAGATTGAATTCCCTTTTTCGTTCGAAGGAGAGAAAAAATGGGACAAAAGTTCAAGTTTGGTAATGTTCCAAGTCTTTGAAAAATGAAGGCCAAATTGTTGCTGTTGTACTGGAACAGATCATGCCAAACAGAGTCAGTTCACGGGTCTGCTGTAAACATTAGATCATCTATTTCAATAGACAAAACATCATCCACTGTCGCTGGTGTAAGTTCGAACACCCTGCGTAAGAGATTGACCGCACAAAGATGGGAAGCATCGCCCTCAGCATAGGCTGCTGCAGCAATGTTCGCGTCCGTTGTTACCTGCGTGCCTGGAGTTGTTTCTCGTACCTCAGCAGCAGCAGGAGGCGACTGTGAGATCTCAATGAATGCTGACATCAGTATCGGGAGCCTCTGGGGACAACACGAAGCATGGACCGTTATCGGGACCAGCAAAGTATCGACGTCCTTTGGCGCAGCTGATGGATATGTTAGACAAGCGTCCAACACGCATTCTTCACCGCATAGCAGGCATCGAAGAACAGGTAAGATGCAATCATGCCAGATTGGTCGGAATGACAGGAACCACGTGGTATTAAGGTCCCGTAGACGAGTCATGCCCAATAGCTGTACTATTCGCTCACGGCACTTTCTTTCAAGGAGAACTTTCCCCATTTCGCTCGGAGTTATTTCTGCGAAGTGGCTGGCCATAGCGCAATAGCAGACAGATGAATAGAATTCCCGCAACAAGTGCTAGAATCAATGGTATGCCACCAAACACCGAATGTGCAAAGTTCGGAATGATTCCAAGTATTGCCTGGAACGGTGCTAAGAGACCGGTGCAAATGCTCTTAAATACATGTACAATTCCTGTTGTATCTGACATGTTGAAGATACGTGATAACATTTCTGCGAAATGTATAAGGCAGTTTGTACGTATTAAAGTCTGTATCTCAGCCGAAGTCCTTGCAATTTGTAGATCATAGGTTTCTTTGGCCGAGGTCAAAGGCACTGTTTGCTGTAAAAGCATGGCTTTCATTCTGCTTAAAGTATCAAATCTTATAAAAGAGACGTTAAGTGAAGGCCACAAAGGCGACTCCCTGACGGTGTCTATTGGGGGAAACAATACTTGCATACAGCAAGTGACCCTGGAGCTGACCGTTACTAGATATGGGATGCCGGGCAACATTCCACAGCAGCTCTGATCATTCAACATGAGGTAACTCCCATTCGAAAGTTGTCCAAACGTTGGATTAATCACAGCAGCTGGAGAACCGTGCTGATGGCAAGACAGGTTTGCCACAGAACCATTACAAGCTCCGTGTAAAATAATGTCCTGACATATGAGTGAACCGGTCAGTGCATGTTCACAGTTAGTACCGCTAAGAAACACTTCACGATCCCCACTCCAACATTTATGTGTATACGGTAAATTCCAAGATGTCTTAATGTATTCCTTACCCAACCTTTCATATTTGCCTGCTTGCATCTGTCTGACACAATTCTGGAACTGAAAAGTTGTCACAGGCAATGTGATTTTGCCATGAATAAGCCATTCTGTAGCTGGTTTTTCTGCCACTGTGAATGGTAATTTGTCAATTTTTTCAATGCTCAGCACTGTATACTTTGCTCCTCTTTGTGCCAATTCGATCTGTTTATCAGTTAGATTGTATTCTGCAAACAGAGACGACGTGTTGATGAAACGCCAAGGCACATAGCCCGCTCGCAAAGATTGCAGCGTCCATGTCAATAACACTATAGAACGTAATTGAGACTGACCTTGTTGTAACATAGCCAAATCTTGTTCTAGAATGTCGATAGCAGAGGATACAATGCCATCCAATTAATAAATTCTGGAGGACAAAGTTGTTAACCCATTGTCGACTACAGAGAGTGTTTTCTCTAAATTAATACGATCAAGTTCACGTATTCGTTCTGCAGCCTCCATCTGTGACACTTTCCATGCTTCGTTATAAGCAGCGTAGATGCCAGCATATATGAAACGTTTTTGACGCGGTTTTCTTGGTCCAAGCAAGAATTCCCTAAGATCTGCGTCGTGTGCAAGTAAGGTTAAGTGTTGCTTCACATCCTGTAGTGTTGATTTATGCAGCCAATCGAGGCATAATTTTCCTACACTATATGTTGTTACTACCCCCGGATGTTGTCTTTGGACATATCTTGGGTCTGGCCTATGAATAGTAAAGCCCTGAGTTTTGTTCAAGAACCTTTCCTGACAGCTGTTTGTGTCTGTGGGCCAGATCAACCATTTTTTCCAATTTGGATGAGTTCTGTTAAGTTGTAGTATATTGTCAACTGTCACCACTGCCTTTGTATTATTTTCACTGGCAGGTGTTGGCACAGAAGGTGTTTTCATCTCTTTGATCTTGGCTAATCCAAGACAAGATGTCTGTTGGACGGTGTCATTCAAAAACAGTATTTGTTCAGGGATTATACAGGCTCTAAATAAAGCTTCTATACCCTGTACATGCCAATCTTTACTACCCCAGACAGTTTTTGTCTCAATTGTGTCTTTCCATAAGTCGAAACCCTGTGTAGACAGTTGGGCAATAAATGCTTCAGAATAAATCTGTTTCGTATTTGTTAACATAATTTTCAGTCCTGTTTTGTTTACATTTTTGTAGTAAAACGTTTCTGGATCAGATGTATTATAACCTGAAAAATATGGAAATTTACTAGCAAAAGTTTTCGAACTACCATGTGGTGGTGTAGGACAATGTTCCCATTGATTAAACATAAACACATTTCTCGGATATGCAGTTTTGTGCAAATAATGATGACCATAGTGGTTGTAACAATACATTTCTTCGTAATCATTTGTATCCTCTAAATATTCATTTTTAGAAAATGCAGCAGATTTTTCTAGATCAAACATTATATTTTGTACAGTCTCTAAGTCCCAATCATCTGAATAGGTACTGGACGTTATCAAATCGCTTAGTGAAATTTTAAACAAATGTGGAATGTTCAATTGTTCACTTGGACCGAAGATTTCATAATCTGTCTTGTCCCACACTATACCATCCTGTATAGGAACAGCTGTGATGTTCACTGATGACAAGTCTCTTGCTTCACGATGGGAAGATTTGTGTGGTTTCAAAAGCACGTTTATGTCCTTTCCTTCAATGTTCACATGGATGTATCTGCTACTTATAAGCATGCTTACTGTTGTTACCAAAGCTAGCCAGAGCAGGAAAACAAAAAGTCCAGATGTAATCCAGAGTTCAATCCATGGAGAAACCAGATAAGTCTTTTTCAGAAAGTGAATAAAGTCTTGTACTTGCTGCTTTAATTTTGATGTTGCTGGCGTCGCTTCAGGTTCGCTTGGATCCACTGAGAACGTATCAAAGTCAATGAAATAGCCAGAAGCAGTTCTGTCAATTGTTGGAATTGCATCAGGATTCGTTGAAATCACAGGAACCAGTTCTTCACGTGTCACGTTGGTGTAGACAGGTGTATTTGGACGAACTGTTATTTGGTTTTCAAGAGGGATGAGTTCCATTGCCTGGTTGCATAGTCCTTCATTTGTTACAGCTGAATTCTCGATCGTGATCAGTCTTTCAGTCTGAACCTCTTGAATAGTAGCGAGAGGAGTGCGTCTGCTACAAGGTCGGAGTCCACGAGGCCTACTGCTTAGTATTGGCCACATGTTGTGGTTTGATCAGGTCGAATTGACACAAATCTTTTCTCCTTTCTTCCAGCAAGGGGCGGCAGAAGTACTGTCCTCGTTCCTTGAACAGATAGAACAGGTACCGGTTGTCTGTAAGAAGGTCCAAATTCCTTCTTGTCCGCGATTTTTTCTCTGACCAGATCCCCAACTTTTGGAATCCAGACAGGCCTTGCTGGGACCGCCGATTTTTCCCCAGTGGTGGTTGGCTGTAAGGATACGTTGCTTTGTTTCGTTCTTAACTTGTTAAGTTCCTGTAAAACAGCCAAACGATCTTTGATATCAAATTCTTTTTTGTCCACCACTGTGCCTACGTGTTCTAAGTCTGGAACCCACATTCTTGTCCCAAATAGGACCTCATATGGAGTGACTCCCCTAGAGAACTTCTTGGCAAGTTATTGATAGCGCGCTGGACGCTAATTAGGTGTTTGACCCACCCATCACCCGAGCCTAATACCCTAGCTGTTATAGACTGCTTTATGTCCCGGTTTTTCCTTTCCACAACAGAATTTCCCTCAGGATGGAATGGAGAGGAGTACCGCAATGCAACGCCCAGACTGGCCATGGCCTCCTTGTAAGCTCTAGAGCTAAACGCAGGACCCTGGTCAGAATGAAACGTGCCTATTGCGTATGTGCCGATAAAGACTCGCAAATCTTTTATAACAGTTCGAGCTGCCAGCTGAGCGCTGAGGCCATAACCATAGGAACCTAGATTTCAGTATTTGCGGGAATGCCTTTGTCCAGTAGGACGCTGGCGAGGAGATAGCCTAATGCTATCTAACAGTGGTGTCTGCACTGGGCTGCCGCATTTGCTGCATGGTGTCTGGTGGCTCTCTCGCTGTAATTTACAGTCTAAGCAGTTGTTAATGAATACGTGAATGTGTGTATTCATTCCAGGCCACCAGTACATCTCTTTTAACTTCAAAACTGTTTTTGAGATCCCTTGATGTGACAGACCCTCCCCCAAATGTGTTTCATAAATCAAGGCTGCTCTTCGTTCCATGTTTGGAATTACCCTATCCCCCACTCCAGGGATTCGAGCAAAAGGAACGTTATTCGCATCAATTACATAAGAGTACTTGAGTGGAAACTGTTTTGGTAACGCTGCACTGCTGCCTTTGCTTGAAGCATTGACAGCTAACATTATCTCACGTCTATATTTCTTTTTGAACGAGTGATCGCAGCTACGGAAGCCGTTTGCACAGCCCCCTTCGCGGCTTCGTCAGCCAATGAATTCCCTGCAACGTGAACGCCATCACGTTGATGACTCAGTGTGTGAATCACGTGAGCCTTCGGTAGTTCGTTTTTCAACAGAACTACTTGTTCCCAAAGCAATTTGTGCTTAATTGTGCCACCTTTCGCATCTTTAAAACCATTTTCAAGCCAGGTTCGTATATAATCATTATACGACTGAACACAGTAATAGGAATTGCACACTATCAGTGTGAGGAATTCTCGATCCGTACTTTCAAGTGCCAGTTTGAATGCCTGTAGTTCAGCTCGCTGAGCTGTACAATCACCTAGTGACTGAGTTTTTGTGACCATAGGTCTGAAGATGCCATTTCGCATGCGACCTTTAACGATAGCACACGCTGCACTGTAAGCTTGCTTACTCCCTGTTGCGGGCTGTGCGGATCCGTCAGTGTAAATTACAAATTCATACTGATCGAGAGGCAGAATCTCAGTGGGCAGAGGACATTCTTGTTCATATTGGAGAAATGCCTGTGTTTTTAAATCTGGATCAAATACATATTCAACATCAGTTGCAGCAAGAGAATTAACCCATTGTATCCATCTCGGATGTAGAGCTTTAGCATTCGGAATGCTAGCTTTTGTGACCGCTTCTAAAGCCGGTACTGGGGTTACGACAATTATGCGTTTCCCTTGGGCTAAGGCTCTTTCCTTTGCTACAGCTGTTTGAACTGCTGTCAGAATTTTTTCAGTTGAACTGAAGCGCATTTCCGCTTGTGTATACAAATGTGATTTGTATGCAATTGGTACTTTCTCACCCTCGTTAAAGGTTAAGTAAGTGAATCCACATTGACCCGAAATTATTCGAATCACCAAATTTCTTTGACTTACGCGTGTTTGTAAGTGATTTGTCGCTAACATGTTAGCTTGGAGTGAACGCAAAATGTCTGTGTGTTCATTTGTCCAGTTTTTGATTGAAAAATCAGGTTTTATTAATGCGTAGAGAGGTTTAATCCTTTCTGCGTAGTTTAAAATGTATGTTCTACCAAAATTTAGGAATCCCAGGATTGATTGTAAATTTTTTAGCGTTTTTGGAGGTTGGAGCAGCGCACACTTCTCTAGAAAGTTAGCTGCCAAGCTCTTGCCTTCACTTGAAAGCTCATATCCCAAAAATAGGACATTGAGATGGGCAATTCGGGACTTTTTAAAGTTGAACTTGTAGCCCTCAGAGGCGAATCCCAATATAATGGTGCTCACCCTGTTCAAGTGTTTTTCCAAGTCATCGTCTGTCAGATAAATATCATCGACATAGGACAATGCCTCGTTGTCATAAATTTGTAGTAACTCCGTTACTCTTGCTGAGAATAACCCCGGGCTGTTCTTGAACCCTTGTGGAGTCGACAAAAGTGACGCTGGGTCCCCATTATGTAGAATGCCGTTAAGTACCTACTTTCAGGTGCTATATTTTGACAAAAAAATCCGTTTGAGATGTCTAATGTTGTTTTGTAATTTTTACGCACAATATTATTCATTAATGCTGTGCTGTGTGCATTTTGCACTGCAAAAGTTTTAGAACAAGTGTTTAAATGTCTGTAGTCCAAAACTAGACGATATGTATTGTCTGGTTTGGAGACAGGAAACAAAGGATTGTTCATAGATGAGGTGCTAGTTTCAATCACCCCTTGGTATTCAAGTTGATTTAAAATCTCCCTGACCTGTTTTTTAGCTTCTTGCTTAATAGGATACTGCCTCTGATTAGTAGGTTCATGTTTCAGATGTATTTTATGGTGAGGGGAGTCCTCATCCCATCCTACATGATTTTTATATAATGCTGGAGCCTGGGCCACTGCCCATTTTCTGGCATATGTATATTTTAAGTGAATTGGAATGTGATTGGAGAAGGCAGGCATAATCATGTCCTCGCCGTGTGGGCACTCCCTGACAAATTGTGGTGGCCAGTCTTTTTCTGCTAGAAGTATGTCATAACCCTTTGATAGTCTTTCCCAAAAAAGTGCTTTAACCTGTCTAGGTTTGTCTCCCTCCATCCGGAGTGTTATTTCATATAACCTTTGTGGAGTACTAACCCTGGTATCTACAGTCTCTACTGTAATGTACTCATTCAAGTCCACTATCTCCAGAAGTTCCATCAGGTTCTGGCGAGCTATTGTGACTTCTGCTGCACTGTCCAGCATTGTCTGAGCCCATTCTCCGTTCTCGAGTTGCGATCTCATTATTCTCGGCATGTCTTATCTTCAGACCTGCTACTTTCTTTTTGGAGAATTGAGGTTTAGCTTTAATTTTTGTTGCGTGCTTTTCGTCTTTCGAGTTCACGCGTTCTTCTCTATGTTCTGTTCGTCCTCTTCTTTCCGAAGTCTGTGATGAGACCTGAAAGGGACGAGAGGAACGTGTATCAGTGTCTTGATACCTATCAGGTTTTCTCAAATTATCCCTATTCCTGAGGTTATACCTCCTTTCAGAGGGCTCCTTTGAGGAGACCTACCTCGGGATTGAGAACCTTTCTCGTTTGAATTTTGTTTGTTAGATTCCCACTTCTTTTTAGAAGATGTAGGATTTTGTTTAATTGAGTCCTTTTCAGGATTTTCCGATAGTTTTGGTTTAGCTGGTCTCCCACCCAAACTATCTCTGCCTAATTCTGCATAAGATTGCTCTATAATTCTGGGTAGCTCTGTCTGATGTTCTGTAACATCAAATTCCCTTAGTTTTTGTCGGATCGCCACTGCTGCTGCCTCCCCTTTAATATTTGATAATATTATCGTTGAGACCTGTTCAAAATTTTTCAGTAATTTCATACCTAAATTTAAAGCAGACTCTGCTCCATATTCATTTTGAATTTGTTTTAGGACATCTGGTATTACCGCAATTGACGGAATGCTGTGTGTTTTAGTGTAGATGGCAGCAAAGACTGAGCCCCAAGTGGTGCAGTCTTCCAGTTGTGGTGTGATCCCCATTGGTAAACTGATGGTTAGGATTCTGTGTTTCTCATGTGGGCTAGTATTTGGAAATACTGTTTTAATTTGAGTAATTTTTTGAGCTATCCAAAATGGAATTTGCTCCCGCTTAGTGGGCATTTTACCCATGACTGCGTATAGAGTCTGTGGTGTAATTTTTAGTGTACTCCCCTGTGGAGGAGTATGATTTGTAATTGTTAATGGTGGTTGGACTATGAAAGTCCGCATGACATATTGAACCAATTGTCTGTAGATTTTTATCGTCTGACATTATTTCGATGTCTGGATGAGGTGTGTAGCCGGCTAGAATCGGCCATGTTGCTCCTGGTCTACCTAGTGGACCGAGCCTGGTTATATTTTTATTGTGTTTTAGGGCGCCTTTAAACCAGAGCTGATGCTCCTGGTATGTTAATGGAATCTCAATATCCTCGAAAGGAATGTATTCCTCTGGTGGTTCATCTTCTTTGTAGAAGTGAAACAAGTGTGTTACTGGATTGGATTCAGGAAGAATTACCCATGAATAGAATACCTCTGTCTGAAAGGATTCATGTGCCTCAATTACGAAAACTGCTCTACCTCCTCTCGGAGATAGGCCATGTTTTATAAGTTTTAGAGTAATGGCTCTTCTTAAGTTAGGAGGAATGTCTATGACACCCTCTTCGGCTTCATTTAAACCTGTGTTGTTAAATAACGCTGGTTGGGCTGGATCAGCCGCAGCTACACCGGTTCCGGAGTCATTGTCAGTGCCTGACATTTTTCTGCTTGAAAATATGTAAAACAAATTTCAAGGAAACAAAGATAAGGTGCACAATATTGTGGAACACTGTATCCTTCAACGTTGAGCAAACCAAACAGCTAATATATAGGGTATTACCCTATGTAGCTGTGGCGGATACTAACCCTGCCCACTCCAGACGTCTTTTGGAGTATATGGGGTAGGGGTCTCTGAGAGAAAAATAAAAGTGCACAGCTGAGTTACTCTGTATCTAACGTTGAATTACTGCCTTACCAAACGTTGGGCGCCATGTAGTGTAGCTCCTAGTTCCCTTATAGGCTCTGCGCATTGGAATAATATATCCTATAGGTTTGACATAGGACTAAGGTCAGTATGTCCCTATCGAGTATATTAAACTTAATTACTTGTGCCAGCTAGCTCAGAGGCCACTAGAAACTTCTTGACGACAAGAAGGATTAGTTTCTGGCTGCCGCAAAACATGACCACTGTGTTTCCTTTACAGAATCAGGATGTGTCCCAGAGTCGTAGAAACAATAGATAACCATTTCACTCAGCTCAGTTGTACATGTTTCAGTTATTCTCAGAGTTACACAGAAATAACCAGACGGGCGTTTCAATAAAGGATTTATTGAACAGTCTTGTTTCTGTTGTAAGTTATATGTGCTGTTACAATCACAAGACAGTATGCAAGATAAATAATGTACAAGGTGAGCAGTAAAAATAAATAATACTGCGTCTGCATTATCTTTTTAGCATATATGCATTTACATAAAATGACACAACCTACAAATGCGAGTACTCATACGATACGTTTCTAGCCTAGTTCTACCCAGTGTGCCTAACCTGTCCTAGGTGTAGGGAGAAGTAGAAGTAGGTGCTGTATTCCTGACTAGAGTATTCTAAGAGTAAGTTACGCCTAGTATGCCAAGAGTCTATTATGCCAAGAGTCCCTCTAGGTTCTTGTCTGCTCCATACCTTAAGAATGAGAGAGGTAGGAATCTCTATCCGGACTCGAACTCCAACACCCCGCAAGGGAAGTTAGATCACTGGAAGCTGGACTCTCTGCGTGCAGGAAGGGCAGTGTCTTCTCAGTGCGTCTGGCCGGGAATCGGGCTCCTCTGAAGTCGAGGTCTCCTCTGATTTACAGGGGTTTGGGAAGGTATATTTATACCTGAAAATGTTAGCATTGACGTGAGTTGGGTAGCGAAAGACGTCATGAATGAATCCCTTAGGGAATAAGAGGTTCATGCATAATGTATGAGACCTTGAAGAAATCAATAGTCCCGGGCAAGGGAAACTCCCGCAGCCAGAGGGTCTGTTTGTTCATGGACTCGTTGAGACGCTAGGGTGGACGGACGTCGGAAGCCATGCCTGTATTTGGTATGCATAGCTTATGCCTAAATAAGGTCTTGGATTCTATGCCTATATAAGGGCAGGTTGGATTGTGCCTATATATGGACATGATTCTAGAAAGCCTGTGTAAGGACACCCTATGAAGTACACAACACTACAATGTAATATGTATTTCCATTTACTTATATTGTGTATTTCATGAACTAAAATTCAATTTAGGCCTGCATTTTCTTTCTTTTCTTTGTTTGATTCTGTTCTCATGGAAAGGCTTCATAACTTGCAGTGTAAAATGAAACTGTGTTTCATAGAAACAGTTCCCATGCACATACTAGGACTATTCGCTACTATTTCACTACTTTGGGAACATCTGCCATGAAAAACTGTCTTCTTGAGCTCTCTCATGTGCTTTTGCGAAAAGACTATTGTTCACAACTTTATTTTTTGAATGGTTCAACAGCTTATGTGATGGTCGCCACCTTTTTGCCATAAATTGTGTCTTCTTTATGCTGCATGACAATCACCCTATACAAACTGACCATTGGACTGACCAGATGAGGTGACCAAGGAGGTGTCACCCCGGACCTTGAGAAATATCATACATTGGAGCGACAAAAATGCCGCCACTTTTTCCACAGATCTTCCTCTTTTGCAGACTGAGAGACACATCATTTGTTACTTGCGGACTCTACTGGTTTTCCATGGGCTGACACATACTCTGTGTGCGCTATTCACGGACACCTATCCCTCACTTCCTTTCCTGAACTCTTCTTCTATATCTTTGGTAATTGATGGCCCACAAGAGATAAATTTGATTATTCTGCACTCAATTTATATGCCTGATATTGATGTATTTACTCTTCTTAAATTTACTGATAAAATATACCTTTAACTAAAATCCTGCTTCTGCCTCTCCATGACTTGTCTCCAACAATCGATTGTGCATTCCAATTGAGTATTAATGAGGGATGGGAATTCTAATAGAGTGGTCTCTAGTCAGCAGATTCTAATGTTACTATTTTGTAAAGCTCTAACCGAGTCATTGTATAATTCTAGTCTGACTGAATTTCTTCAGGAGATTTGGTCTAGCTGTAATAATCCTGTATTTGTATAGCATAGTTTTGAGAGTTATATATATGAATCTAATTATGAGTTTGTAGATCAATTACCCAGTTACCGGTCCTCATTGGATAACTGGATTGGATCCCCTATATCTGACCCCTCTCTGCACAATTCAAGATCCACCGGAGGACCAAATAAATGAATGAGGTGCAGAGGAAGGAGAAAAAGTGAGTAAATGGGCCCACTGGTGCTACAGCACTGGTTCCAGAGTTGCAAGCAGAGACGCTGGATAAAAGACAGGGTGTAAGGAAGATAAAAGAGAAGAGCGAACGTAGGCAAACATCTCCAGAAGCAGCGGGCAGACTAAGAACAGGTTAGAAGCAATGGTGGTGCAGTTGGGAGGGGAGTAACAGGAAGGAGCTGTACAAAAAGGTATCTAAAGGGTCAGGATTGACGTCAGTAGATAAAAATGTTGGTACAGACCCTATCTCAGAGGATGCAGAACAAACAGGTAAGAAAGACAAAGAGACAGGAGCAATTGAAATTGACAAGGTAGGGGGGAACACTGACCATACACCTAAGTTGGGGACAGACAAAGAAGAAGAATCAAAGGGAGAAGAAGTAAAGAGTAAAACAGAAAGTTTGAAAAGACTGCCTTACATGGGGCTATCTATGCCTTTGGGGGTGCAGTTGAGCAATGTGATGAAAGAAAACATTTGGAGGGGTGAATTTGTGGATGTGTACAAATTATTACACAGTTGAGATACAATCTAAAGATGGTTCCAGGGAAGAAGCTTGGGAACTAGCGAAGAGACCAAGAGTACCCACCACAATTGAGGACATCAGCTTTTTAAATATTTGCCAGTGTCTACTGTGAAAAATATCCTGATAGGTCTGTGTCCATATTTAAATATGAGATACCATTCATAACACCCATATGGAATTTGGAGGTTTCGCAGGGTTGCACTATGACGAAGAGTTTATGGCCCGCATGGTGTTCATACCAGATAGATCATGGGGGGGAGTAGACAATGAGGTACGGGTATAATGGTTGTGCGCACAAAGGCCTCCCCCATCAATGCCTACTGCAAGTGGTTTAGCGGTCCAGCATCGACCTTTATTCTGTAAGCCCACCTCAGGGGTGTGTGGGAAAATGAGGCAGAGGTTAAAGTCCCAATTCAGGTGCATGCTGGAGTTTCAACAGGGGGTACTGCCCAAGAAACCTATGCAAATATAAGCATTAGTGTGGAGGTAAGCACTCAGTCCTGCAGTGTTTTGGGGAACAAGAAAATGTTGGGGGCAGCGGGCAAGGAAGGGCTAGGGGGATCCTTCCAGCCTGGGTCCAAGGGCTTTTACACCAATTAAAGTTGATTGTTTGAGTTATTGGTTAAAGTTGTATCCTAACAGAGATGAGGCAATAAGATTGGAATGGGGTTTTAGAGAAGGTTTCAGACTTTGTTATCAGGGCCCTAGGTCATGAAGGTTTGCATAGAATTTAAAGTCAGCAAAAGAACATCATCAGCCGGTGAGACAAAAGCTGGATAATGAGGTAGCAGGAGAAAGAATGCCAGGGCCATTTACATTTTGGCCTTTGACTGTTTTGCTGATTTCTCCTCTAGGGTTAGTACCTAAGAAAACTGCGGGAGAATTTTGCATGATTCACCATCTTTCATCACCACAAGGTTTGTCAGTCAATAATTACATAGCGAGGGAGAATGCAGCAGTGCAGTTTGCTTCGGTAGACGTAGCCATAGCTCTAATGAGATCAGTGGACCCAGGAGCTGAGTTGGCAAAGTGTGACATCAAATTAGCTTTTCACTTACTCCCAGTTCATCCTGTGGGCCTTTCTCTGTTAGGTATTCATTTTGAAAGCCAGTTGTATGTTGATAAAGTTTTACCAATGGGTTGCCATCTCTTGCAATTTGTTTGAGTCATTTAGTACCTTTTGGCAGTGGTGCTTTACATACTTGTTGCATAAATACTGGCACCAGGATACAGGACACAGCGCTACAATCTCCCTTTAATAAGGCTGGAGGAGAGACAACTGGCACCGCTGGGAATCCCGCTGAGAAAGGGGACTCTCCAGGTTCCCGTGGGGCCATTGACGATTGCACGGTTTGGGTACAAAAAAAATTTATAAAGCTAGTTAAGGAATAGACCCTGAACTGAGGAGTCTGGTTGCAGCCTGCCTGACCTTAAAATGGCGGCCGCCGCTGACTATCAGACCTAGACTATGCAGACAGTGTACAGCAACTTGCTTCTCCTTTTCCCTTCTTTGTGCACAAGTGTTGCTTCCATTTGATCTTACTGCCCAGGCCATTTTGAACAAGGATGGCTCCCTCTCAAGGCCTCAACTCGATCTCCAAAATGGTAGCAATCTGGAAAAGGCAATAGAAAGAGGGACTGGGCAATAGAAACTAACAAGGGCCTACAGGGCCTACAGCTATTTCGATGAGCTTAGATCACTAAGACGGCGGCCATCTTGGAATGACTCACTATAGCTCCAACAAAAGGAAAAGTGGACTGCGAAATAACATGGAATAGTACTATTTCGATTTGCCCTAACCAATTGTTATATAATTAAACAAATTCTACTCCCGAGGAGGAACTACAGGCCTGTAAACATCCGGAGACAGTTAGTGGTCTAGAGGATACATCAAAGTGAGGTCACACCTGCAGGAACTCCCCGGAGAATTATTTACTACCATCAGTAAATATGGCCGGAACCAATTTAAAATCAACAGACATTAACTCTTACGTCATAAAGTACCCAACTAACCTATCCAAGAACGCAGCCAAAAAATTCAAACACAATCTAATTAGAAAAAACCCAGACACGCTGATCTCTGACCCCTCCTTTAATCTAATCAAAGGCATTATTGTAAATGACTTGATATTTTTCACCAGAAAAACGGCTAAATGGCGCACTGTCATTACGAAAATGCTCAACATAAAAAATATAAGCAATATCCCTCATGGTACCAAACTATCGATCATCCCATCACCAAGATTAAGAGCGGTACTATGCATAACTATCTACAAGAACGGTATTGTGCTTATACAAGCAGCCAACTACGAGTTAGAAAAGTTCGACAACCTGTTTTCAAACTTAAAGGAATGTGTAGATAATACAAGGTCTCTAAAACACCTGACCACACAAGCTACCACCCTATCCACCACCAACACTACCACCACAGACATCACAATACCTAGAGACCCTCAAGAACCACAACCTACAATGCTGCCAGGAGACACAACTTTGACAGGAGGCACAGTGGACGGGAGTGGTACAGAGATGGGAGAAGAATCTCTACTATACGCTAATACCGCCCGACGCCTTTACATCGGGAAAAATCAACGCCTCTCCCCCAGGATTTGATTACTCCCACACGTAGGCCATTCAATGGGAACCTCCATCCAGCAATAAAAGATATGGAAGCTAACACCCCTTCCATACCCCCCTCTACAACAGTACAAAGTGCACCTGCGTACCTACGAAACTCATATCCCCAGAGCTTGGTACTAAGATCACAGGACATAGGGAGCGCATCTCACATCACACATAGAGGAAGTGCAGACACCCAAACTAATGACAAAAAAAGGAACACTGAAAAAGTCACAGATCTAAAGCACCGGGACACAAACAAACCTCGAAATAGGCAGATGCGCACTTCTAGTATAGCACCTCATACTCAGAGAGAAATCAAAGCTCTTCAAATTCAAGCGGACAATATATCTCAGGACATGCTAAGCGCACTGCAAGTTATGGAAAAAAATACTAGAAATCACTGCAAGTACTCACTCCAAAGTCGAGCTCATTCAAAAATCAGTGGATGATATTCTAGGAAAGAGCAAAGAGACAGCCATGCCATTATCAAACAGACATAATCGACCTTACAGAAATCTTAAATATTTATCGGATGATGAAACCAAAACCCTACTCCGGTCATATGAGTCTAAAGCTAACAGCAGAGGTGAGGAAATTAGATCAGTCCCGATCGATGCAAATAGAACGTCCTGGCCTAAGAACAGGAAACCTAACCTTAACAACCTAAAACAAGTCCAGCTAACCGCCAATACTCAGGAGATGAACCCTAGTAGTTCAGGGAAACCACTGCTATGCCTACTGCTCAACTGCCGATCCGCAGCAAAACATGCCTCAGACATCGCTGCCCTCATCATTAGCCAGGAAATTGACGTGACAATCTTAACAGAAACATGGCTTACGGAATCTTCTTCCCCATTCATGGATCTACTGGTGCCCCCTCATTATAACATTGTGAGATTAGACAGACTAAAAAAGACAGGAGGCGGTATAGCCTGCATACACCGATCTGACATCGAGATCAGCCAAATACAATCTGACCCTCTTGAATCCTGTGAATACCTCGGTCTCGGTATAAGAACTGCAGATAATCAAAGGTGTAACCTGCATGCGCTCTACCATCCACCAGGCAATAATGCCACCTTCATAGACCAGTTAATGGAGATTATCACGGCTAACTCTAACAGTCACACAAACAACATATTCCTAGGCGACTTTAACTTACACTGGGACGACAATAATGACAAACAGGTCAACGCACTTAAAGAATTTTTAAGAGATCTAAACCTTACTCAAGCCTGCACACAGCCAACACACTCGAAAGGGGCAACCTTAGACTGGGTAATCTCGAGAAACAAGGATATTACAATCCATTCAATTGCTCCGTGCGATTGGTCAGATCACCATGCCATAACCTTCCGGATACCCATCATAAAAAAGATCAAGACCACACAACCGGTCAAACTTAAAAAGTGGACTCGAGACACCAAAGATCCTAGTATTGAGCTACTAGTAGCAAGATGTGAGAAGGACCTAAGTCCGCCTAGCAACTTGCTAAACATTAACGAACTCACTGATCACTACACTACGTCAATGACGAATATAGTCAACTCCACCATGCCACTAAAACTGAAAAGAGTCTCAGAGAAAGATAAAAATCCATGGTTCAATGGGACACTGAATGAAGATAGGCGGAAACTGAGACTTGCAGAAAGAAAATGGAGACAGCACCCATCATCCCCCCAGCTGAAAACTCTCAGAAAAATCAGAAACGAGTACAACAAAAGTGTCCTCAATTCCAAAAAGGAATTTTTTAGATCAGAACTGGATAACGCCAAAAACAGACCTCAGAAACTATTCGAGATGTTAAAGCAACAATCCAATAAGCTGGCCAAATCTGCCCAAGAAGTAGCTAAAACGCAACTGAGCTGCGAGGAATTCTCAACATTCTTCACGGACAAGGCCAACACTCTAGAAAGAGAGCTCAGGATGGCAGCCGACAACCTCGCTAGCCAACTACCACCACTGAACGATGCTAACACGAAAAACGATCATGATAGTTCGAAAAACAATGCACAATGGGCAACCTTCAAGCTATATGACCAGAATACCATTGCCAAAACTATATCGGAGATCAAACCAAATAACCACTACAATGACCCCCTCCCAACAAAATGCTTAAAAAGAATCAACTATGTCGTCGTCCCTATATGGACAAAAATAATCAATGTATCACTATCTCAAGGGATCCTACCAGAATGTCTAAAAACAGGTCAAGTCCTCCCCATCATCAAAAACCTACAGCAGACCCAGCAGATCCAAATAACTTTCGCCCAGTAACCAATATTCCATTACTTGCCAAACTAATTGAGAAATGTGTGCAAAATCAACTGAGCAACCACATTGCTAATTTCAATCTGCTGGACGACTGCCAATCGGGATTCAGACCAGGCCACAGTACGGAAACAGCAATCTTACATATAGTGGATGATGCGCTACAGGCCCTAGATCACAATCAAACATGTCTTCTAGTCCTTCTTGACCTGTCGTCTGCGTTCAACACGGTAAATCATGAAAAGTTGCTAGCCCGGCTTCAAGATAGGATGGGAATATCTGGAAATGTTCTGAAATGGTTTGAATCCTTCCTTCAGAACAGAACACAAAGATTCCTGGTCAACCAAACGCTATCCCCATCATGCCCGAATTCGATTGGAGTCCCTCAAGGATCAACACTATCTCCATCACTATTCAACCTATATGTCGAACCCCTTACAGAAATTCTCCGAGACGCAAACATATCCTATCACATGTATGCAGATGACACTCAGATCTACATCAAGATTGCGTCACTGGAAGACATCAAGACAATGAATGAGGCCTTAAAAGTGTCATTACAATGGTTAACTAGCAATCATCTGAAATTAAATGCACAAAAACGGAATTCCTACTAATATCACCACCAAAGAACACCACAAATGTGAAGGAATGGACCAAACTGATCACAGCGCTAAACTGCACCCCGACCCTAGTTGACTCGACTAAATCACTGGGAATCACGCTTGATAAGAACCTAGACATGAAAGCCCACATCAAATCAATGGCAAAAAGTGCCCGTTTTCACCTGAACTATATTAGAAAAGTGAAACCACTCATTACTACGATGGACCTCAAATTGGCAGTCCAATCCTTAGTTATTTCAAGGATTGAATATGGATGTACAACACTAGCAGCTCTACCAAAAATGTCCACAGCACCACTAAAAGCCTGTCTCAATGCGGCCGCAAGACTCATTACTGGGTCTAGAAAATACGACCATATCTCCCCACACCTGAAAGCATTAAACTGGCTACCATACGAAGCCAGAATCCAATTTAAGCTGGCATGTATTACCCACAAAGCGCTCCACTACAAAACACCAAGGTACTTAGCCCAGAAAATTGAGGTATCAGGGGAAGCAGACCAGCCAGGAGTGCCAAGGAGCTGTTGCTGAAACCACCCATCTTTCGGAAGAAGAAAACATATGACAGAGCTTTCTCCGGAGCAGCCCCCAGAATCTGGAACTCACTCCTCCAAACATTAGAAAAATTCCAAACACGGCAACATTCAAGAGGGAAGCAAAGATCTTCCTAATGAACAAGTTCCTTCCTTAGGCAAGACTTTCCATCAGTACTACTCTGGAATCTTGATGTAGAACTTACGGGAAATACACATCAGGACCATTTGGCTAGGAATATTGTTACACCATTGTACACTAAACAGATCCTAAATTGTTATTGTTGAAACTGATAAGAAAGACATGTACCGGAATCTTATATATTAACACTGCTATTCCCGTTGTACTCTAACTGTAACTCATGTAACTGTGAAGCGCTCTGATACCCTTGGGTCACGTTCGCGCTATATAAAACTCTATAAATAAAATAAAAAATACTAACGCCAAGACACCTTATTGATATTCGAGCACTTTATAAATCCTCATAACATAACATTAAGGACAGGTTATGAATTTATTACCCATTATTGGGATGATTTCCGGGTTGTAGGTGCTGGAGCCACACAGGCTTATGATGTTTACAACAGTTTCAGGATATGGCTGACCAATTGGGTGTACCTCTGGCTCCTGAGAAGACTAGGGTCCTAAAACATGACTAGTTTTTCTTAGGCATTGAATTGGCCACAGTTAAAATGGAGGCAAGGCTACCTGAGCAGAAAATTAGAGAGATTGTTGCTCTGCTCGAAGAAGCAATGGCAGCTTCTAAGCAACAAATGAGACAAATTCAATATTTGTTAGGTCATCTCAATTTTGATTGTCGTGTTGTGAGAGCACGCAGGAAATTTTGTCATAGACTTGGTTATGCCATGTCAGGAGCTAAGTTACTGCACCACAGGATTAGGATCTCTGCAGCGATGCAAGCAGATTATGAAGTTTGGTTAGTGTTCATGAAAGGTTTCAACAGCATCACCAGGTGGTCTTTGGATTTGGATTTCTTTTGAATGGTTCAGATATTTTCAGATGCAGCTGGTGGCAGTGGTTTTGGTTTGTTCTGGGCAAGTAGGTGGCGCACGGAGAAATGGCCATTGAAATGGGTCGAAGAAGGTAGGAGCATTACCTTCTTTGAATTCTTTCATTCATTGGTGGCATTGGTGGTGTGGGGAAAGAAACTGGAGAATAAAACTGTCACTTTCAATGTGGACAACAAAACCGTGGTGGACCTGGTCAATGACCAGAAAGTATAAGATAAACATCTGCTAAGGTTACTACAAAGATTTATGCTAGGCTGCTTGATGTATAACATTGTTTTTAGAGCCAAACATGTGCCAGGTGTGGACAAATATATCAGAGACGCATTGTCTTGTTCATAGTGGCAGAGATTCCATGGTTTGGCACCCGGAGCAGATTTGCAGAAAACACAGGCGCTGCAGGAGGTATGGGAGCTAGCGGACTGAGAATGCTTGAACTCATTGAAAAATCTCTAGCATTGAGCATTGGAACCTCTTACAGGAGAGCATGGGAGGGATTTTTTAATATTGGAGCAATTTGTAGAAGTCAGGATGAGCAAGGTTTCTTGCTGCGCAGAGATGATGTTTTAGGCTTTATCATGAGTGATATAGAAAAGAACATTTCAACCACAACAATTGCTAGCAGATTAGCTGGTTTGAGTTTTTATGGCACTTTTTTCTGGGGATATGAACCTTGAGCTGGTGAGATGGGTTGGAGAATGTTGCAAGGCTGGGCTAGAGAAAATCAGAGCAGTTGCTTTATCGGGGATCCTATTTCTATTAAATTCTTGCTGCGTATGGTGAAAGGACTTCCTTTTGAGGTTTTGATATTCAGGTTCTGTATGTCATGGTTGCTTTCTGGGGCATTTAGGACATCAGAGCTCTAGGGAGAGGCCACTCAGGGTGTATGAGAGTAGAGCATATGAAGGAGGCAGATCAAATTTTTATTGAGTGGTCAAAAACTTATCAAAAATGTCAGGGGGCAAAGGTTTTACTCAACAAAATAGGTGGGTTGGCATGTCCATTCCTCACTTGGCAGGATTTTAAAGCAGCGGGGGAAGGGGGGCTAATTCAATTCTGGTTTTTGATCATCAAGATCACTCTAGGCTGCTAGCATCCCAGGTCCTGGGGTCATGAGAAGGGGTCATGAGAAGGGTTCTAAGTCATGTGGGAGAGGATCCCTTTCATTTTGATACTCATTCTTTCCGAATTGGCACCGCATCTGAAGCGGTAAGGTTGGGTTTCTCACTCAATGAAGAGAAAAGATTAGGTCGTTGGTCATCTGATTGTTGTCTTCATTATATCAGGGAGATTGAGGATGCTTAGCTTGAACTTTGCTGTTAACACTTCTTTCTCATTTCAGGTTGTGTGGCAGGACTGGTGGTGTCTTTCTTTTCTATTTAGATTATCAGACAATCATTCATTACATGGGCTGCGAAGCAGGCAGAGAGTCGGGTTTTCGCAGTGATGAAATTAAGATTTTTTGGTGGGAGTGGGGAGGCATGAAATGGGGCCAACTGTTACCGTGCTTGTCTAATCTGGTTTCCGTGAGTGTGCCCAGATGTTTTACTTTTACATTTAGGTGAAAACGATCTTGTGCAGTTGTCAGGTTTGGGTTTGATAAAGGAGATGAATAGATATCCTGATATAATTGGGAAGTTTTGGTCAGGGACAAAGAGTTTGTTGACAGCTCTAGTGCCTAGGAGAGTATTGCAAGGTGCAGTGAAAGTTACAGCTGTGGAAAGAGCAAGAAGAAAAGTTAACCGGGAAATGTAGTGTTTTTGTAGGAATAGGGGAATAGGTTGGTTGGAGCACACTGATATCAAAACAGAGGATTTCCAGATTTTTTGGCAGGATGGCGTTTACCTTTCGTTTGTGGGCAACTAATTGTATTTGCTTGAAATGAGGAAAAATTTACTTTGACATTAGCCCTTAAACAGTGATGTTAACAATTGTCAGGCTGTTATGGCGATAGCCAGTTTTCTAGCTCCAAAATCAATTATCGATGCTAGCTGTTGTGGAGTCAGATTTTGAAGGTGACAAAGGTTTTTTTTCTTCTTATAGGTAAGCAATTTGGGGGGGCAGGAAAAACACCTTGCCAGGGTTTTTCCTGATGGCAGAAATGGGGGAGCTTGTGACAGGCCGGAAGGGTTGGGGGCATTGCAGAGTAGGCTTTGGCAGAGGGAACACAGGGGTGCAAGGGTTGAGTCACATGTGAAGGTCAGTGGATGAAAGAAAGGGGATGGTGAAGATTGAAAGTTTAAAGAATGGTTTTGGGATTTTTCTTGTTGGGGGAGATTTAAGGGTGGGGGTTAGGATTTGTTTATTGTATTAGTGAGGCTATTAATTTTAAGTATCGTAAAATGTTTTAATGAGTTTCAGTACTGCATACCTGTCCCAATAAAGTAGCCTTTTAGTCTCACCTGGCCTGGTTTACTGCACCATTTCACTCAAAGAAGGCTCCCGGGTGTGGCATCTGTAGGATGTCCACCTATGGGTTGCTTCTGGCAAGTGGTGTAGCCCTGGTCCCAGGGTAGTTTTCTATTGGTCCCTTTTGGTCCCTTTCGGACTGCGTCATTACAAAGCTGTGGTACTGGTAGGCAGTAGAGATTTTTGTCCTTGTACCTCCCTAAAATTGTGGTTACTCCTTATTTTTCCTTTTGGGGGGTCTGCAGTTCTGGGACTTTAGGTTGTTGCTTTAGGACAGGGGGTAGAAGTGGAGGAGCTCGTGACAGGCCGGAAGGGTTGGGGGCATTGCAGAGTAGGCTTAGGCAGAGGGAACACAGGGGAGCGAGGGTTGAGTCACGTGTGAAGGTCAGTGGATGAAAGAAAGGGAAAGGTGAAGATTGAAAGTTTTAAGAATGGTTTGGGAATTTTTCTTGTTGGGGGAAGGTTTGATGGTGGGGTGTTTAGGATTTGTTTAATGTATTAGTGAGGCGATGAATTTCAATTATTGTAAAAGGTTTTAATGAGTTTCAGAACTGCATACCTGTCTGAATGAAGCGGCCGTTTACTCTCACTTGGCGTGGTTAACTGCACCATTTCGCCAGATGCTCTCTGAGCCTAAATTACTGGCAATACGCTGGATACAGCTGGAAGGCTTTGCAGAGCAGTTCTTCTCTGGGAAAGAAGACTGACTTGCTTAAAGGTCTTTTCAGGATGCAAAGAGTGACAGGAGTGCAGAGGAACAGAGAAGCTGATGAGCCACAGAAGGGCCGGGATCCTGTGCCGGACGATCCCTCTACTTTAGGGACAGTCATCTACACAGGAAGGGCGTGTGGCAGAGTTGTGGTTAGTTGTGGTAGGTGGTGTTTTTGTATACAGTGCACTTCTGAAATTAGGACTGCTTCATGTTCATATTGTGAGACGTCCATCTGGAACAGGGACCATTGCCACGAGGATGTGTCAGAGAGCGTGCGCATTTAAGAATTCGAGAAAACATCCCTAGTGACATTTGAAAATAAGAACTGAAGTGGGAAATTATTTTTAAATTGGTGAAGAGTATAGACAGCACAAAAACCTTTTGTCTACCACTTTTATGATCGGGAAAAGCAGGTTTATGCACTACCGCAAATTATTGCCATTGGCAGACGTGACCCACATAAGCAGATCATCAGGTGTGTATATTTTACTTGCTCTGAGAGGTGACAGTTATGTAGAGCTGCAATGAATGCAGGTCATGACCGTTAGGCACCTCTTCTCTTATGTAAAGAAAAAGGATTGCAGCCCCTGAGCAAGAAAGAACAGAATGTGGATGAAGTGCAGATGTTTTTTTTTCTCTGTGTCACATGTGCTGTTTTTTTGGGCAAGGACAAGCCACATGGACAGTAGCCAGCTATTAAGGATCACACAAAGCGTGTGTGACACCAGCAAACAATAATTAATGGTAGGTGAATGCAATGAGACGTCAGCAAGAATGCGACTTCACACATGGATGGGTACATCTGGGCAATTGTTTTAGGAGCGAGAGAGAGCAAGGGAGAGCGAGAGAGAGAGAGAGAGAGAGCGAGAGAGAGAGAGAGAGAGGCATCCATGAACAAAGTCTTGCCGCGGTGCAGTCCTCCTGTGCTATTCTCCCTCCTAGAATGGTGAATGGTTAGCTGAAGCAGCAGCCTAAGGAATTTGGTTTTTTGGTTCTCCTCCTGCTTGCACGCTTGTTATTGTGGTTTGCATGAGGGTACTGTAATAGTGGTTTTCCTCCCTCAGATGCAGCAGAGGAAGCTGCAGCGGCTGTTCACAATGCAGCAGCCTCAGGCCCCGAAGCACCATCATGAGGAAGGGTGCCAGCTTTGCAGGCCAAGAGGGAGAAGAAGGTTGGCCACCTGCAGGCTTTCTATTGGTGTCTGTTGCAGGAGTAGCAGCACCACCAGCAGCAGCACAGAGCTGATGCAGGGCATGAAACGTTTGCACCGGCTGAGGTCTGTCAGCACAATGACATACTTTTTATCCCCACTGCAGAGCCATGTGGAGGCTACTAAAGTGCAGCCACCAAAATAAGGAGAAAAAAACGGAGTTTTCCCAGCTTCCGCAGTTCTTTTCAAATCAAGGGCCATGAATAGGCAGCTTGAGAACCACATGGATATGATCATTTTGTTTTGGTCGACCCCATTCAGGAAGCCACGGGCTAGGTAGGGGCAACTGGGATACAGCCGTGGGGGATCAGGGCATTTTCCACTGCTGTCTTACTATGGCTTTGCAAACTTGGTCAAGTACAAGCATTCCTCACATGACTCTGAGTGGTAGCGAGGGCAAGCAGTCACAGGCTTCTCAGGGAGGTTAGTGTGAAGGTACTCAAGATCAATAATCAATACTACTCCCCCTTCAGTGCAATAAGATCAGGATCCAGCCCAGTGGATCTCTCTGTTGAAAAGGCAAATACTTTATTGCACAGAAAACACTGAATTCCACTACACTTACAATAATGCACAAATTCCCAAATCATAAGTCTTTGTGCTTTTAGGGGCTTCTGATGTCTAATCCAATTACCCCTCCACCTGTCCCTTCATTGGTCTACCCTCTTCACTGAGTCCCCCCCCCGAGGTAAAGAGTTCATAGTAAGGTCTATGCTCCCCTTTCCCCAATTTGGTCTTAGCACATAGAGGCTTATTTATGAGAGCCATTCGTCACTTTTACACCGCGTAAAGTGGAAAATGCCTGCCGCAGGGCTCTCATAAAGAATTATGAAGCCACGCAACGCCACCCTGCATGGCTTTGAGTGTCCTCATAAATCATGAGTACGGCGATGCAGCGCAAATCGCTGCATCACCTTACACTGCACCAGGGAGGTGTTCCATGAGCATTGCAGTGGGTTTTCCCACCCAATACTCATGGAATTTGACACTGCCCCAGATTCACAAAGTGATGTAAACCTGGTAAAGGATCAAATCCGTACGCCTCTCGGGGTGAGGCATAACGAGAAGAAATATGTTAATTTCTCATAGCTATTTCCTCTTTCCATGTGTGCTGCATTGTGAAGCATACATAGAAAGAGGAAAACACCTTGTAGGATAGTTTTTTTTTTTGCAGGAAGGTGCCCCTTCCTGCACCAAAACCAACCTGCCTGCAACGGAGGCACCCTTGCATCATGGTGCGAGGGTGTCTACGTTGGTGCTAGGCTGCCAAAACTGCACCAGCGTAGGCAGAAAGGACAGAAATGCACCATATTGCTTAAATAGAGTGCATTCCTGCTCTTACACTTTGGCATAGGGCAGCTCATCAAGGTGCCTTGCTGCGCTGCCCTACGCCAAAATGCCATAAATGAGGATCTTAGTCTCTTGGGCTTAGGCCCACCCAATCTCTCAACCATTTCATACCAGCAGCACTGGGGCATGTTTGACCCGCCTGTGGTAGTGGGATCCCTCAGGTGGCAGGAATCTTCCAGGCAATACACAGCAGTCTTCCTGGTAGCTGTACATCAGCAGGCCAGGCTACGTGTCACTCAGAGGATAGTGGCAGGAGTGCAGGCTTCAATTGCTGTCCCTCTTCTAGGTGGCTGGCTATAGACCACGACTCACTCAGGCACTTGGTGGGTACTTGATTTATAGTGCAGCGAACTCCAACACTCCGGTGAGTACTTGACACTTATTCTTGAGTGCAACATCCATATGCCTGCAGGTGATGATTCTTCAGTGTGGAGGAAGTCAGGCGCTATCTTTGGGATGCAGTGCCTCGAGGAAAAGACCTTGATTCTTTATGAGTCACTTGGTCTTCTGGGCTGCTCCTGACTTAATGGCTCACGGGCCACCAGCAGGCACTTATCCCGGCTTCTGTCAGGCCTTGCACTACAGCACACTGCTCTTGGTACCTCAGTAGCTACAATGGGGATAAGTGTCAAAGATCGCACTGCCAGTCTGGCAGTACAGAGATCCTTTCGCCCCCTTTCTTAATGAGTCTTTGTTGGATGGACCCTACATTCCCTCTCCCCTGTAGAAGAGACCACAACAATGGACCATGATGGGTCTTGTGCACCCATCTTTATACTGATTTCACAAGCAGAGGATGTGCATTTAAGGTCTGCTTCCTTAGAACCGGTTTGGGTTGGTTCCCCTTCCATGTATCCTGACCAGGCCACTCTGCACAAATGGCCTTTGTCTGCGATGCTGCTTTGCCCAGCAGGACAGTCTCCAGGTCGAGTGCCCACCACAGAAGTACAGAGGTGCAAGCAATCTGCACCTAGCTTTATGACACCTCCTAACAGAGATCAGGAAGAGAGGCAAGAATCTGTACCCCTTCAATTGACTCTCTTCCCTAACAACTGATAGTGCAGGCCTCACCCGGCATTCCCTGCCATCTAACTAATGGCAGCTGCAGTCAGAGTCATTTACAGGCCCCTCCCTAATAGGAGATGCCAGCAGTACACATATGCTGTCTGAGGAAAGCAACTTCCTCCATCTTACTCTGGTGCAGTCTGTGGGTTTCCAAGCTGGAACTTGTAGGCCTGTATTTCTCATGCATGGCACTATCAGTCCTAGAACACGCTCACATGTACAACACACAGTATGTCGGCATTCAGGAGTATGGGTGCATTGTGAGTAGCGGAACCTTAGATGAATGGACCCTCAAACATGCATTCATGTCTCACAGGTAAAAAGGCCTGTCACTATAATTTGCCAAACTTGGTATTCTGCCACCACCCGCTCTACGCATGAAACCTACAACAGGGATAGTAGTCCCCCTTTACTATCAGGATGTTATTAGAACTTCCCTCCTGGTTCGGGGCCAAGGTCCACAACCCATCATTGTGAAAGACCGAAGATAGGACCATGTGATTATTGTGTGCCATGACAAAAATGAAAAAGCAAGGTCAGAGGTATATGCAGTTTGGGCAGGCAGGGCAGAGGACACAACTGTATATCATGCAGGGGACATTCCTGTCCCAACAGATTTTTTGTTACCATGTTTTCCCATCTGGGACCCATTATTAAATTGTATTTTGCTCTGTTTCTGCTCCCGTTTTAATTTTTTTAAATTTTATTTTAAATCCTGTGGATGTCAACTGCTTTTAATGCTTTGTTTTTCCAAGTAAATATAGAACTGGGGCCGTATTATAGAATGTGCACCAGGGGCACAAAGAGCATGTGCGCCCTCTTTGCGTGCCCTCAAGGCACTTTGGTATCAAAGAAGGGGCCGCAGGCGCTAGTGTGGCCCCTTCAGTAATACAGATAGCGCTTGTGCACATGTAGTCCCAGCGCTATAGAGGGCGTTCCCTCATTTGCATGGGTGTGTGGCCCCATGCAAATGCTGTGATCACATTGCCTCTGTGCCCGTGCTGTATTATGGTTGCGGGCTCAAAGGCAAAAATTAAAAAAACAGGGGAGATACCCTTCTATTTAGAAAAGGGACAGGGCGAATACACACAAAAAAAACACAAGAGTCCCTAATCGCTATGAAACCTAATTAGGATCATGGGCATTACACAGTATTGTGACTATTAATATAAAAAGGGAAATTACATATAAGCATACAATATTCAATAAAAAATTCAATAAAAAGAGTCAGAACCACACGAAAAACCAATAGCAAGCTAAATAAGACACATCAAATTTATTTCATAAAAATGCACAATAAAAGTTAAAAACATTTCATGAGTAAAATACAGGGAATATACTAATATATATCACAAAAAAGTCGTATTTAAAAATGACTGTAGAAACCCTTAAATTAAAAGCCAATCCTGACCCGGAAGCTGTTCTTTGGTGCAGGGAGGCCGTAATATTCTCAACAAGTCTTAATTTACCGGTTGCTTGAACATTACAGCAACTATACCAGGTTTTAACTCACCGGTTGCATGAACATTACAGCAACTATACCAGTCCCTTTGCCACTACATGTGAAACCGGCTGGGAAGTTTTAAATTTGATATCTCCAATCACGACACATCTATTGGTGGGGTATATGCACCAGTCCATTCTTTTTTTGGGTAAGCCTGTTTGCCTAACTATTGCTTATCTATATTCGTTGATCTGGTAGAGACAATTTAGTAGCAATTTTATCTGCAAATCTTTCTCCTAGACCTTTTAATATATGTACGAATATGTAGCGGTGGCACCAAAGAATCTAACAAACGCCCATTGGCTTTTAATTTAAGGGTTTCTACAGTAATTTTTAAATACGAAGCGGGATATTTTCAAACCCCATCGGCAAATCGAGCATATTGTATCCACAAGTGCCTAGTGAATTTTACCTAAGCACCCTCCTACCTCTGAAAACTGTCCTGAAGAAGGTGACCAATTACCAACTCACCGAAACGCAGCGTCGACTTTTTTGTTTTCTTGTGATATATATTAGTATATTCCCTGTATTTTACTCATGAAATGTTTTTAACTTTTATTGTGCATTTTTATGAAATAAATTTGATGTGTCTCATTTAGCTTGCTATTGGTTTTTCGTGTGGTTCTGACTCTTTTTATTGAATTTTTTATTGAATATTGTATGCTTATATGTAATTTCCCTTTTTATATTAATAGTCACAATACTGTGTAATGCCCATGATCCTAATTAGGTTTCATAGCGATTAGGGACTCTTGTGTTTTTTTGTGTTCAAAGGCAAAAATGCCTTTAGGAGGAGCACTGAAACTCCCCAGACACCCCTTTGCACGTGGGTGCAGTCACTCACTGCACACGCCTGCAAGGGGATCTGTCTCCCCTCTTAAAAGTGCAGACGGATTGCTGCATGCACAGTGAACCATGGAGCGGCTTAGAAGCAGCCGCTCCATATATATATATATTTTTTTTAAACTTTATTTATGGATTTTCATACATGAACAACAGAAACATGATCGACCACTGTCACATTCCACACATGGAGCAACACATATTGAAGGATGTACAAGTATGTCAGGTATATTGATATCTAAAGAGTCTCGTCTGATAGCGAAGAGCAAAGTCTCAAAATCACGGTCAACCCCACAATGCAGGAGATCTCACCATCCGCTCAGGTATGGTACAGCTCACCTGGTGTATCATAAAGGTAAGAGCAGAAACTTAGCATATAAATCCTCATTACTAAAACATTTGTTGTATCAGGAATCAATTATGTTGAAAAGCTAAGGTCCGATCAACCCACCCCAGTCGGGACTATACCTTGCTCCAGTTGTGTAGGGGAGGGCTGCCTATGTGACTCAATATATGTCCTGAATGGACCCCAGATGTCCCTGGGGTGAGAAGAGGCAGGTAAAGTAGGGGAGTATATCTCGCTATTTGTGTTCCATGATGCCAAACTACCCATCCAACTCTGTAATGTGGGGACTGACCTGCGGCCCCAATGGATTGCAATCTCTTTTTTGGCTAACAACAAACTTAGTGCTGCAAATGTTCGCACCTTTTTGGGAAAATTGACCACATAGCCCAGCAGCGCTACCTCAGGGGTGGGAACCAGGGACAGATTGATCATTTCGCCCAGGGTCTTGTGCACTGCCTCCCAATACGGCTGTAGGAGTGGGCAGGTCCATGTGAGGTGTGCAAAATCGGCATGAGGGGCTGCGCATTTGCGGCAGGTGTGGGGTCTGGACTGGTCTAGTCTGTGGGATTTGGCTGGTGTAATGTACATTCTGCGCAAGAATTTGAAATGTAGTAGTTTGTGTCTACTGTTTAGGGAAATGTCCTTCGTGACCTCACAGCATTTTGCCCATTGATCATCGGTGATTGGGCGGCCAAGGTCTTCTTCCCAGTGCCTACGGAGCTTGTCATCATTCACCGGGATGATACCTGAACATGCTTTATATAGTTTGGAGACGATGTGAACTCCTTGTTCGCTTTCTATGACCAGGGACAAAGGAGCAAATGATTCGGGTTCCGCGCGCCAGGCAGTGTGGCGCGCAGAGCTGAACGTATCCGATTCAGTACAAAGCTATCCATAAACATGGCGTCAGGGAAGCGGCTATCGTCTTGCACAGAGAAGGCCTGGCTATCGGGGTAAAGGTCCCCCATTTTTGCAATATCAAATTTAGTTAATGTGTGCTGTACAATCCTTTCCCCAGTAATTGGTAACCAACGGGCATTGGGGAGTGGAAGGGAGGTGGAATACAGCGTGGCTATGCCGGTGATTCGCCTCAGCTTCTCCCAAGCCCAGCTGGTGGTGGACACAGTCTGAATGTCACTTGGATCTCTGGGAATGCCCCTGGGCAGCACTGTGGATAATTTCTCAGGAAGGACGAAGTCAGATTCCGGACGGAGGAACGGGATCCTGGCATCAGGGTGATACCACGCGTAGGCGTAGCTGAATTGGGCAACAAGATAATATAAGTGTAGATCTGGCACTCCGTATCCCCCTCTCTCGTAGGGGAGAGTAAGTACCTGCCACCGAACGCGAGCTTGTTTGCCCCCCCATACTAATCTAATAAGAAGGGATCTTATCATCAGGAAAAAGCTATTGGGGAGGGGTATCGGGATGTTATTAAAAAGATATAAAAACTTGGGTAGGACCACCATCTTAAGGATCGCAACTCTGCCAGCGATGGATAGCAGTAGTCTCAGCCATCGCTCTATTTGTGTTTCTAGGGTGTGGATTGCTTGCCCGTAGTTGAGGCGAATAATCAAAGCTGTGTCCAGATGGATGTGGATGCCTAAATATTTAACGGAATCAGAGCACCATTCCAGAGGGAATTCACACTCCCACGGTTTGGTGCTGGAGGTCGAGGGGAAAATCACCGATTTGTGCCAGTTAATGCCGAGACCCGAATATCGACCAAATCGGACTATTTCTCTTATGAGAGGATCTAAATTGGCCTGAGGCTCCCTCACGTAAAGGACAGTGTCGTCCGCATAGAGCAAAACTAGAAGAGGGCCTGTGTTGAATTGCAGGCCTCGTTGTAAATGTTTTTCTTGAAAATGGCGAATTAAGGATCCATAGCCAGGATGAATAACAGAGGTGAGAGTGGGCAGCCTTGACGTGTACCTCGGGATAGTGAGAAAGGTCGAGAGAGTGTGCCGTTAAGTCGGAGTCGTGCTACAGGGCGGCAGTAGAGCAATGCAGTGGTAGCAATGAAACCCAACGGCATTCCCATACGGCGCATGATGGACACAAAAAAGGGCCACTCCAGGGAGTCAAATGCCTTCTCTGTGTCAAGGAGAATGGCGGCAGCTGGAGTATCTGGGTTAATTCTATGGAGGACGGAGAAGAGAGTCCGAAGATTGAGCGACGTGGATCTGTGGGGAACAAAACCGGATTGAGCTGGGGAGATGATGAATTCCATCAATTGAGATAGGCGCATGGCGATAACCTTGGCCAGGATTTTATAATCCAGATTTAATCATGATAGGGGTCTATGTGACCCGCATAGGCGCGGGTCTTTGCCCGGTTTGGGGAGGAGAATAATGACGGCCTCGCGCAGAGTAGGAGGGAGGATCTGTTTCTCTAGGGCCTCCGCGTATACCTCAATGAGTTGTGGTGCCAAAAGATCTTTGTATGTTTTGTAGAAATCTCCAGTGAAACCATCCAACCCAGGGGCAGAGGAGGATCGAAGGGCTTCGATGGCCCCAAGTATGTCAGCTTCGGAAATTGGTTCCGCTAAGAAATCTTGCATGTGTTTTTCGAGGTACACTAACGCAATTTCAGATAAATAGGCTTCTTGGGCTGTGGGATCACTCCCTATTTTGGAAGTGTAAAGGGCTTTGAAATAATCAAGAAATTTGTCCCGAATATCCGAGGAGGAGGTGAGTACTTGGTTAGCGGGAGAGCAGAGTTCCGTGATGCAGGCCTTACTATACGGGGGTCGAAGCATCTGGGCCAGCACACGGCCTGGCCTTTCCCCCTCACCGTACCGCCTAGCGGTTTGGTATTTGCCCAGAAAGAGAATTTCACGATCCGCCGTTTCCCTGTAGTCTGCGAGAAGGGCAAGGCGTCGCTTCTCTGACTCCGGATCAAGGGATCGCCCGATGACGGCATCGAACTCCGCCAGGCCACGCTCCAGGCAGGAGAGCGTGTTGCGCAGGTCTTTGAGCACCCCGGCATGTTTGGCGATGCAAACACCCCTTATGTATGCCTTGAATCCCTCCCACAGCACCGCCCAAGTGTCTACCGAACCGGTGTTGATGGAGAAGTATTCTTCAATGGCTTCCCGTACTTCATTATTAAAAAGGTCATCAAGAAGGGCGCGACTTGGGAAGCGCCATTGCCGCTCAAACCCTTCCGGTCGGGGGACATCAAGGTGTAGCAGAATGGGAGAGTGGTCAGAGTATGTTCTCGGAAGCGTCGTGAGAGAGTGAAACCAACTGGAGACGCCCGGGGAAATCAACCAATAGTCGATCCTAGTCCAAGTGTTGTATTGGCCAGCATAATGCGTGTATTCAGTGTGGGTGGGGTTGCGCGAGCGCCAGATGTCTAGTAAGGAAAGTTGTTCGCAAAGGTCTAATAGTGCTCAGCCCGCGCGGGGTTTGGAATCGGCGGAGGTGTTGTCTAGCACTGGGTCCGGGAGTAAATTGAAATCACCCCCACAAGAAAAAATATGGGACCCAATTTCGTGAGCTGAGTGTATAGAGAATGAAAAAAATCCGGGGAGTCAGTGTTCGGGGCGTAGACGCATACTCGAGCTATCTTGTGCCCCATTAACGACCCCGCTGCAATGGTGTATCGTCCCTCGCTATCAGCTACTATCGAACTGGGTCTAAAGGGAAGTCTTTTATGTATGAGAATAGCTGTACCTCTGGCATAGTTGCTATAATTGGCAAAATACCTATGTGCACCCCAGCTGGAAGCAAAGTGCGTGGAGTCTGAGCGGGGCAAATGCGTCTCCTGTAGGAAGGCAATATCAATTTTGTGTCGGAGTAAATAGTGTAGGACGTGTCGTTTCTTATGGTTATCATTAAGGCCCCGCATGTTCCAGGACATTAAGGATAGGCCGCAGGGACTCGCTATATTACCTAACTGGGCCATCTGGGGGTTATGACATGTATGACAGTTGAAGTGAATATCAAGTACATATTATCCGTGACAGTGAACAGTCTCATGAAAATCCAATAACATTTATGCAGAAGCAATTGTCCGCCACCCAACCTCACTACCAAGAAAGCAAGGCCCACCCAATACTGGAAGCAGTATACAAAATACCAATCGACTTAACAGTGGAGTGAAGGGAACCCAGAAGTGGTACATCCGTAAAATGTAAAGCCAAACCAAGGTATACACCAAAGGGGGGTGGCAACGCCACACCAGCTACCCAGCTACTGGAAATATTTCGCAAGAATGAAAATCATTATCCCAAAATAGTTATATTGCGCTGAAAAGAGAAATGATTGATGGAATCAGCCAGATCCAGTTCCTGAGAAGAGTTCCATGCTGGCATCGGACCCACTATGTGGCGGGGAGGGACGACCACCATCTGCACCCGTCTGATTGTTCCGTCTGTTTGCTTGGCAAAATTCCTGCACTTCGGTTGGACTATCGAATATGCGGGTCTTACCATTTATATCCACTCTCATTCTAGCAGGGTATAACATGCCGTATTTTAAACCAATCAATCAATCAATCAATCACGGCATTTATAGAGCGCGCTACTCACCCGGGAGGGTCTCAAGGCGCTGGGGGAGGGGGTAAGTTACTGCTCGAACAGCCAGGTCTTGAGCTGCTTCCTGAAGGAGAGATGGTCCTGGGTTCGCCGAAGGTGAGTGGGGAGGGAGTTCCAGGTCTTGGCTGCCAGGTAGGAGAAGGATCTTCCTCCGGCGGTGGCTCTGCGGATGCGTGGTACGGTGGCGAGGGCGTGGCTGGTTGATCGTAGCTGGCGGGTGGGCGTGTAGAAGGTCATGCGGTCGTTGAGGTACTTGGGGCCCAGGTCGTGGAGGGCCTTGTGTGCGTGGGTGAGGAGTCTGAACGTGATTCTCTTGCTGACGGGGAGCCAGTGCAGGTCTTTCAGGTGTCCGGTGATGTGGCTGTGCCGGGGATGTCCAGGATGAGTCGTGCGGAGGCGTTCTGGATGCGCTGGAGTCTTTTTGAAGTTTGGCTGTGGTTCCGGCGTAGAGGGTGTTCCCATAGTCCAGTCGGCTGGTGACGAGTGCCTGGGTGACGGTCTTCCTGGTTTCAGTGGGGATCCATCTGAAGATCTTGCGGAGCATGCGCAGGGTGTTGAAGCACGAAGATGAGACGGCGTTGACTTGTCTGGTCATCGACAGGGAGGAGTCCAGGATGAAGCCCAGGTTGCGTGCGTGGTCCGTTGGCTTGGGCGCGGTGCCCAGGGCCGGGGGCCACCAAGAGTCGTCCCAGGCGGAGGGTGATGGAGCCCAGGATGAGGACTTCCGTCTTGTCTGAGTTCAGTTTAAGGCGGCTGTTCCTCATCCAGTCGGCGACGTCTCTCATCCCGTCGTGTAGGTTGGCTCTGGCGGTGGTGGGGTCGTTGGTGAGGGAGAGGATCAGCTGGGTGTCGTCGGCGTAGGAGATGATGTTGAGGTTGTGTTGGCGTGCGATGGCTGCGAGGGGGCTCATGTAGACGTTGAAGAGGGTTGGACTGAGTGAAGATCCTTGTGGAACGCCGCAGATGACTTCGGTGGCCTCGGATCTGAACGGGGGGAGGCGGACTCTCTGGGTTCTTCCGGCGAGGAACGAGATGATCCATTCCAGTGCTTTCTCTCGGATTCCGATGTTGCTGAGGCGCTTCACTAGGGTGCGGTGGCAGACGGTGTCGAACGCCGCGGAGAGGTCCAAGAGGATGAGGGCTGCTGTTTCCCCGTTGTCGGTTAGGGTTCTGATGTCGTCGGTGGCTGCGATAAGGGCGGTCTCGGTGCTGTGGTTGGCCCGAAACCCGGACTGCGAGGGGTCGAGGGATCCATTCGTCTCGAGGAAGGCGGCAAGCTGTCTGTTGGACGGTCTTCTCGATGACTTTGGCCGGAAACGGAAGGAGCGAGATGGGACGGTAGTTCTTGAGGTCGGTGGGGTCCGCCGTTGGTTTCTTCAGGAGGGCGGTAAGCTCGGCGTGCTTCCAGCTCTCCGGGAAGGTGGCGGTGTGGAAGGAGGAGTTGATGATGTCCCGGAGATGGGGTGCGATGGTGGCGTCGGCTTTGTTGAAGACGTGGTGTGGGCAGGGGTCGGTTGGTGATCCGGAGTGGATGGAGTTCATCGTGCGGGTGGTGTCTTCGGTGCTGATCGGGGTCCAGTTGCAGAGGGTGGTGGTGGCGGGCGTTGGTTCGGCGGTAGGGTGCGTGGTCTGTGCGTCGAAGCTGTTATGTATGTCGGTGATCTTGCGGTGGAAGAACGCGGCGAGTGAGTTGCAGAGGTCTTGCGAGGGGTGATGTCGTTGTTTCCGGCGCTGGGGTTGGAGAACTCTTTGACGATGCTGAAAAGTTCCTTGCTGTCGTGGGCGTTGTTGTCCAGTCGTTCTTTGAGTGCCGACTTCAAGGTTCTTGAGGGTGGATTTGACTCCTGCGTACTTGCGACGGGCCTCTTGTACCATGATCGTGAAGTCAGGATACAGCGATATCTTGGAGCCCTGCCAGACGGTGTTGCCACGCTCCCTCGCAAGGCGCAGTGCGGCGTCACGGTCCCGATAGTTCATGACTCGTGCAATGATGGGCCTTGGAGGGCATTGCGGATTGGGACGCGGCCCCAGCGAGCGGTGGGCGCGTTCCACCACAAATCCCGGTGTGAAGGAGTCTCTTCCGAACAGGTCAGCCAAGAGTGATTCTACAAAGGTGTCCAGACGGCCAGTGGCGGTGGATTCCGGAACTCCCGAAACGCAAATGTTATTACGCCTACTGCGCGCTTTGAGATCTTCATTTTTAATGGCCACATCTTTAAGAATACGTTCCACACGCTCCAGTCTCTTGCGGGATTGGGCAGTGCCATCCTCCATGTCTGATATGCCGGCCTCTGCGACATCCAGGCGTCGATCGTGAACCTGAATTTTAGCCCCCATGTCTGCAAGACTCTTGTCAAGGGCGTCAAACCGACCATCTAGAGTACGAAAGCCTGCTTTCATCTCCTGCAGCAACATTTTGGATTGGGCTGAGGAGTCATTTGGTCGTTCTGCGCCTTGCCCGCCTTCTGCCATACTGGTGCTGCTCTCTGGGGCCGTGTCGACGAGTTTTTCAAAAGGAAGTGTCTTCTGTTTGGGGTCTTTGCGGCCTATGCCGCAGCACAATGACACAGGAGGGGCAGCAGCAGGGAGCTCCCAGCGCGCACCGCCCGATGAAGGCCCAGCCAGGCGTGCCGCAGTTAGTGGGGGGACACCCAGGCCCTGAGGGGTGGAGAGCAGGGAAACACCGCTCCGGGAGCGAACGCTTGGGGTAGCTGTGGCCCCCAGGCAGGTAGAGGAATATAGCGGCGGTGCCCCTATGGGGGTACTCACAGTTCTATTGCCCAATTGAGAAGGAGAGAGGTGAGTATCAGCGATCTCCCTGTGGGGCCTCGCTGCAGAGCAGGAACACCAAGTGCTGGGTGTAATGATTCATGGGGGCCCCAATGTAGTGATGATGGTCGCTTTGTCTAGGAGGAGAGCCAGAGGTAGTCATCGCATGGAGGAGGGCCGCAGTGCAACCGGCAGTAATGGCGGAGGCTTGATGGTGGACCAGACGCGCTGATCCGATGGCGTGTGCCAGCCCGTGCTCGGAGCTGCAATCGGGCGCAGAGGGCAGCGCGCCGTCTCTCATCTAACCCCCGCCGGCCGACCTCTGGCGATCCGGCCGTCGTCACCTGGGCTCGCCCGCGGGGCCGAGGGGTGGAGGAAAGTAGTTGCTCAGCGGGGGGAGGATGGGGCCGCGATTCGGCCGCGTCAACGTTCAAGCACCAATGAGGCAGCGCGTGCAAGAAGCCCCCGCGCTCGGCGCACTCACCGCTGGGCCCCCACACCGGAAAGCCGAGCAGCGTTTGCTGGGCCCACTCGTCTTGGTGCCCCGACTGATGAAGAAGGCCGCGGCCGCCGATCAAATCCGTTCCGCCCACAACAGGCCGCGTCTCGCGGATCTCGGCAGCAGCAGCCCCGCTGTGCGGCCAAAGGACAGCGCAAGTTCAGTAGGCTTTCAGGGGTCTGGCGGCATCAAGGACGCGCTGTTTATTGCCGCGTAAATGGGGGATAACTGCTGCTGGGCTGGGATGGCTGGCGGAGCTTTAATGCCGCACGGCCATCTTGGTCTGCGGCTTGGCCACGCCCCCGCCGCTCCATATTTCACTTGAATGCGCCGCTCCCAGGGCAGCACAAGTTTGCGGCTGACCTGGGCGAAGTGCATTTACTGTAATGCGTAGCACCTTTCCTTTTTGCTCACGCCGCACGTATTTAAAGGTGCGCGTAGTACAAACAGGGAAAGTGCGCCATATATGTAATACGGCCCCTGATTTTTAATGCAATATTTTGTTTTCTTCTCTAAATTAACAAAAACTTTAACCAAAATATAAGGTTGACAGTGCAGTGCAGTAACCAGCTAAGTAGACTGTCATAAGAGGTACCATTAAAGGGCCTGCAGAACTGCTTAAAGCTGCAAGCTTACTGAAAACCATAAACTGCATGTCTCTCTCTCTCTCACACACCTTTTCATCCACCACACTACTAAGTGCTGCGTCCCATTACAGGACAACCACCCCTCAGTGATCATCACGCAGAACATGGAAACCCTTCCCAATGTGTTTTTAAAAAAAACAGAAAGACAGTACCTTTCCAAAGACACACCCTAAAAGGCATAGCTTGCTGCCCCTGTAGGCAAGTGTTTCTGTGCCCCACATAGGGGAAGTAAGGGCCATATAAATGCTACAGTACAAAACAATAGGTATGAGGGCCTCAAAATTCAACATTCGCTCAGATTGTAAGAACATGTAATACTAAATTTTAAATGAGAAATTGAAATGCATAGACATGGAATGTACGTTAGCTTGCACACACAAACACACGACCATTTCTCCATACATAAATGGTGTAACGTTCAGGAGGTAAAAGATGTTTTGCTGGACAGAAATGATTTGTTTACATGCAGGAAAAACTTGTATGATAGTTTGTCTATTAGGTTCCTGCAACTTCGAAAGTAAAGTAAAGCAGATACCAGAAATGAGTTGTAAATGGCTTTTTGCCAAGTAGCTCAGGTCTTATCTCACCATCGTAAATTCTCAGTCCACATGACGTTTACGGGCTAGATTCTAGGATACGCTTTCAATTTGGCAGCAGTCTAGTAGACAAACATTGTATGCTTGTGGTGATCTGAACCCTGACAGCTTGTGCATTGTACTATTGTAGCATTTGATTTTAATTTCGTGTAAAAAGTGTTGTATAACCTGGATTATTTGCATTTCCTATGTGGACTCACACAGCAGAAGTTGTATTTGAAGGGAATGTAGGTATTATGGAACATTAACCGTATTTATTGAAGCAAGCAATATATAACTGTGGAAATATTATTAACATGGTGTGCAATAATTCCAATCCAATATTAGTTTTTAATTTCTACACTGTCAATATAACCTGAACTGGTAAAATCACTTTGGACTGATGATGCTCAGCAAAGCTACTGTATTGGGCTTTATATCATAGTCTCCATCATTTCATTATTTGTCACTTTGGGTATCATAAAATATTCTGTGAATATTTATTACTCACAAATCCTCCATGAGATGACTCACAAAGAGCTACCTAAGTGACAAATGTAATAGAAACAATTTCTTAAAACTTTGTTCATAAAATGATAACACTATAGTATTTTCATGATTGTTGTGGGATCAGGGCTCAATGAACACAGAAGTCAGAGAGCTGGAACTGGGAAGACCCTTGCAGCTCAGAGAGAGGAGCAAGCCGAGCTCCCTGGGGCACCACTAATATTGTTATACTGCAGTGCCTTTACAGACTTACTTGTTTTCAGATATCCTAAGCTTGGAATAAAAGTTGAAGTTCCACCTTCACAGTTCAAGTCAGTGATTTGCAGGCGATCGCACCCTGCTATACTCATGGTTCATGCAGCACTTCTTATGTCCTTGCTCCAATTGAATCAAGGGCCTGTCAGGTTAATTTGGAATGAGTGTGCAATTTCTTCAAAATATGCCCTACTCTAACAATCGACAGAGTACCACGGTGCACCAGAAGCTGGAAATGGCTTCACTGGAGGCTGAGCCTTGAGTTCACCCTGGTGCTAAGTATTCCCCCAGATTTTGAACTGCCCTGTCACTCCCCATTCATCATGGTCCCAGATGAAGCCTATGGATCAAGTAATTGATCATCTTTATTTAAGTTGTGGGCGTAAAAGATGAAAATTGCAAAAGAGAACTCCTGGTGCATTTTTAAATTCTCCAATGAGAAAGCTGATAACTATGACAAACTGAAGGCCTGCATGATTCACTATTCATGCCTCAAAAGAATGTTGGTTATGAATGCTATATTTCTTGCTCAACAAGCTAGAACTAAGGTGGAATCATCAACTCGTTAATCACTCACCTCAAGGAATGCATGAACAATTGTAAAATTGACAAATATACTGTGAGAAAGAATTCACATTATTGTGGAAGGTGAATTATTCAGGAAACAACATCAGAAGAGACTAAGGGGCCGATTCCGATCTCGGCCGGTAGGGCTCCGAATCGGATTCGGCTTTACCGGATCCGATTCGGAGCCCTGTTTCCCGACCGATTTGTACGTGCGTCCGGGCGAGCGAGTACGATGCAAAAACTCCGACCGACTCGTTCGCGAGACCCAACCGCACCGACCGACTCATACGCGAAAGCCGATCGCACCGACTGACTCGCTCGGACACGCCTCGCACCGCGCAATGGAGACGTTCCCCGGCCGGGCAAGTACGATGCGCGCCGCGAGCAGTCCGACCGACTCGCGCCGTCCGGCTCGAAGGAGCAGTCGGAGCCGTACTTCGGGGGTCCGTGTCGGACCCCCCTGTATGCGTAGCTGCGCGAGTCGCACACAGGGGGGACCCATGGGTCCCCCCTACCTGTGCGTGTACGGCGCGAGTCGCTTCGCCGCGTACACGCTGTAGGGGGTGCCCTTGTTCGCCTCGCACCCATTGAGTCAATGGGAGCCCGCGTACGCATTGTACGACAGGCTCCCATTGACTTCAATGGGAGTCCGACCGAATCGAGTCCGATGGCATACGTGCGCATCGTACTCGTTCGGTCGGGCTGCTAGGGTCCGATTCGGTCGGAAATCTCTCCGAGTCCGGCTCGGTCGGAGAGATTTCCGGCCCGAATCGGAATCGGCCCCTATGGGTCAGATGTACGAACATTCACATTTGTGATTCGCAAATTGCGTCAAATTGCACTCGCAATTTGCGACTCACAAAACTGAATGTACAACAGTGTCTCAGACACTGTTTGTGATTCCCAATGGGGTAGCAAATTGCATGCCTCATTAATATTCATAAGGCAGTCGCAATTTGCGACCCCATTGGGAATGGCTAGCACTCACAGGGATGGTGGCCTGCTGGAGTCAGCAGACCACCATGTCTGTGACTGCTTTTTCAATAAATCAGTTGTTTTAAAAATGTAGCCCGTTTTCCTTAGAGGAAAACGGGATGCATTTAAAAAAGAAAAAGAAACTTTTCAGTTTCATTTTTTAATGGCAGGCAGTGGTCCTTGGGACCACTGCTTGCTCTTAAAAAAATATTTTCGCACCCATTCACAAAGTAGAAGTGGTCCCTTGGGGACCCCTTCCCGTTTGTGAGTAGCATATCACCCTTTTGAAAAGGGTGGTGAACTGCGAGTGTTTTGCGACCGCCAACCAAGCAAAAAGCGCCTGACAATAAATTGTTATATTCATGCTAAAATGTCCTGTCAAACCCGCAATCGTGAAAACATAAACCATTTTAAAACAAACCCTATTTTTGTAAAAAAAACAATGTAATCATGCCCAGGGCATCCTATAAATCATGAAACACGTACCAAAAAAAGCACTTGTTACAAACTAAACGAGTGATTACTTAATAGCAATAATGCAAAGCCTTGAATGTATCTTGAAATCATTGTGAAAAGCTGATAGAGCGCCATGTTCTTGTGAAATTGTAGGGGCGCAGCATAATCACTGGTAGTTCGCACCCACATATATTCAGACATGTATTCTATATATTCAGATATATATCAATCAATCAATCAATCAATCATGTCACTTATAAAGCGCACTACATACCCGCGAGGGTCTCAAGGCGCTGGGGGAAGAGGGGGGTGGTGCTGCTACTGATCGAAGAGCCAGGTCTTGAGGAGTCTTCTGAAGGCCAGTAGGTCTTGGGTCTGTCGGAGGTTGGTGGGGAGGGTGTTCCAGGTCTTGGCGGCGAGGTGGGAGAAGGATCTGCCGCCGGCGGTCGTTTTCCGGATGCGGGGGACTGTGGCGAGGGCGAGGCTGGTCGAGCGGAGCTGGCGGGTGGGGGTGTAGAAGCTGAGTCGTCTGTTGAGGTAGGCTGGTCCGGAGTTGTGGAGTGCTTTGTGTGCGTGGGTGAGGAGCTTGAAGGTTATCCTCTTGTTGACAGGGAGCCAGTGCAGGTCTCTCAGGTGGGGTGTGATGTGGCTGCGTCGGGGGATGTCGAGGATAAGACGTGCAGAGGCGTTCTGGATACGTTGCAGCCGTCTCAGGAGCTTAGCCGTCGTTCCTGCGTAGAGGGCGTTTCCGTAGTCCAGCCTGCTGGTGACGAGGGCCTGGGTGACTGTTTTTCTTGTTTCGGTGGGGATCCACTTGAAGATCCTGCGGAGCATTCGGAGGATGTTGAAGCAGGATGAGGAAACGGCGTTGACCTGCTTAGTCATGGAGAGGGTGGGGTCAAGGATGACCCCTAGGTTGCGTACGTGGTCGGTGGGTGGCGGGGCTGTTCCCAGTGATGTTGGCCACCAGGAGTCGTCCCAGGCTGAAGGGTTGGAACCAAGGATGAGGACCTCCGTCTTGTCCGAGTTCAGCTTCAGGCGGCTGGTCCTCATCCATTCGGCGACGGCCTTCATTCCTTCGTGGAGGTGGGCTTTGGCGGTGTGAGGGTCTTTGGTGAGGGAGAGGATCAGCTGGGTGTCGTCGGCGTAGGAGATGATGTTGAGGTTGTGCTGTCGGGCGACGTGGGCGAGGGTGCCATGTAGATGTTGAACAGCGTTGGGCTGAGGGAGGAGCCTTGGGGTACGCCGCAGATGATCTTGGTGGCCTTGGATCGGAAGGGGGCGAGGCGGACGCTTGTGTTCTGCCGGAAAGGAAGGATGTGGTCCAGTCCAGGGCCTTCTCTTGGATCCCGGCGTCGTGAAGGCGTGTTCGTAGTGTGTGGTGGCAGACCGTGTCGAAGGCGGCTGATAGGTCCAGGAGGATGAGGGCTGCTGTTTCTCCGTTGTCTAGCAGGGTCCTGATGTCATCGGTGGCGGCGATGAGGGCGGTTTCGGTGCTGTGGTTGCTGCGGAAGCCGGACTGGGAAGGGTCCAGGATGTTGTTCTCCTCGAGGTAGCGGGTCAGTTGTTTGTTGACGATTTTCTCGGTGACCTTTGCGGGGAACGGGAGCAGAGAGATGGGTCGGAAGTTCTTGAGTTCCTTGGGGTCTGCCTTGGTTTCTTGAGTAAGGCGGTGATCTCGGCGTGCTTCCAGCTTTCCGGGAAGGTTGCTGTCTCGAAGGAGATGTTGATTATTTTCCGGAGATGGGGCGCGATGGCTGTACTGGCTTTGTTGAAGATGTGGTGAGGGCACGGGTCTAGCGGTGAACCGGAGTGGATGGTGTTCATGATCTCGCTGGTGTCCTCGTCGTTGATGTTGGTCCAGGAGAGCAGGCGGTTGGTGGTTGTGGGGGCAGTGGTCTCGGTGGTTGCCGGGGCGGTCGTGGTGTTGAAGCTGTCGTGGATGTCGGCGATTTTGCGGTGGAAGGAGGTGGCCAGTGAGTGGCACAGGTCTTGCGACGGCTGGATGTCGTTGGTGTTGGAGCTGGGGTTGGAGAGTTCCTTCACGATGTTGAAGAGCTCTTTGCTGTTGTGTGCGTTGTTGTCTAGGCGGTCTTTGAGTGAGGCCCTTTTGGCGGATCTGATGAGGTGATGGTGATTGCGGGTGGCGCATATTCATGTATGTTTAGCAAAGAGTGGATAATTCACAGATATTAAAGTGAATCAGTAGTATAATTGTGCTATGATAATCATGAAATGTAATGCTTAACTAAATTGTGTGAAAAATAATGCATGGATAAATCAGCCCATGTGTAATCCAGCTGCAATAGTTTAAACGTGTACCATATTAAAGTTGCACATGTAGTTTATTTTTGCATATGAAATGTAATGCATTAATGCTTATAGAAGAAATTAAGTTGTGTGTTTAAACATTGTGTGGAGGCCTGACTACATATACGACAAGGAAAGGCCTGGTTTGTTCTTATGTTAGCTTATTTTGTAGGCAGAGAAAAGTCTCTCTTGGAAAGGCTCTTTGGGCACCAACGGTAGATTTAATTAGCACAGTAGAGGGTTTTTGTTGAACGTATCTTCTGTTGCAGGTGCAAGGACATAGGCCTCGTTAGTAAAAGACTGGCTCTTTGTTTCACAAAGTTAGAGAGAAGGGAGGCATGGAACTGGGAGTGCAATGGAATTTAGGGATGATACTTTCAGCGGAGAAGGTGCCTGGGACTCAAGGTCATTGCAACCGTCCAGGGTGAAGTAACCGTTTCGATGGAAAAGTACAAGAAAAAAGACCTGGCCAAAGAGGCGTGACAAAGGCGTGTACAATTGTATTGGGATTTTGTATTAGGGATAGTGTCCCGAGGGAGGAGGGCAGAGATGAGGTAGGGGAGACCAGAGAGAAGGACAGAGAGGGTCCTGATGAAGGAGCATCTAAATTTCTGAGCATAGGTACTAAGTGATTGCACTTCTTAGGAAGTCTTCACAGCTGACACCTTTTCTTTTATTTACTCTTGCTTGGGAAAATCGTTAAGTAGGGATGTCACTTAGTGTTAGTGTAGGGACAGCAATTGATTTTATGCTTATTTAGATAAATGAAGAGCAACATAGAAATTGGAGCAATCATTGCTTGTTTGATTCTTTTAGAACTATCGATCCTTCTTATTCTGAGTCGGATGAGACTCCTGCGTAGATTATTATTTGTATTAGTGCCCATCTATTTCTTTAACCTTGTGTTGAGGTGCTTACATGTTCAGTTATTTTTGGCGATAATAAATTCCTAAACTTGAATTCGGAGTCAGTGGTCCTTTCAGGTAAACTGGTCAAATTGTTGTGTAACCGGATGAGATTCTCTCCTTTACACTATTCAACAGGTAAAAAGATCCTGGCGACCAGAAGGTTCTTATAGGTGATTATATAAGAATCGGCGTTATCAGTTGGTAGCAGAGTAGGATGGTTACCTTTGATGGTAAGGGGAGATCTAGATTAAGATAAGGAGACTAAGTTGCCCCATAGAGCCCGAGTGATGCTGATCCAGTGGATCGTAGGAGAAGGACGTCGGCGGTCGCTGAAAACTGACGGAGAGTGACGGTGTGGCGGAAGTAGCAGTTCATGGTAGAGTGAGTATGAAAAGAGTGGTGGTTGATAGATTGCGGTGTTAATTGTTGTGTGATGTCTTGCGGAGTTGGAATGAGAGTCGTGTGACTGAGGATCGGACCGTGAGCGCGCGCGGGACCGAGAGATTTGATATTGTGGTGTAGAAGACACCCAGAATTGAGAGCGTTGACCAGAGGTTGTGGGGGTCATGAGACGTCGTTGACAAACCCACTGAAGATAGGGAACATATGTGTGAGTGTGTGAATAACCAACGCAGGTCGTAGGTTATTATCGATTGTGTTAGAGGTGATTGTCCGGTCGTATTGCGGACAGACAGTTGCCAGATTGAGGTCAACAATCTCGAGAGGCTGATCGGTCATTGATAGACTGACAGTCAGAGAGGTAATTGTTCAGTAGGACGGACATTGCTTCGGAGTATGATTGGGACAAGAGTGAACGAGAACGAGTGAATTAGGAAGGAGGGGAACTGCTGCGAGCGGAGGAAAAGTGACGTCAGACAAGTGCCGCGCTGTGATAGGTCGGTTGGTGTGAGCCGCGCTGGCATTGGTGGATTAAAGTCAGGAAGTAAAGCCGACATATTGAGTGCGAACAGAAAGTTGATTCATCATGAAATGTTTTAAAGTTTTACGAGAACTCTGTAGAGGAGATAGACATGTGGTTGTAGGGGAGGAGAGGAAGCCCCTCCCGAGGATACGCCAGCACATTATATGGCTACGAATGTAGGATTGCATACCATAATTTGGCTTGAAAATTGGCACAAAATGACATTTGGAGAGGAAGAATTGACTTTCCCACGCTATGGTACTTTCAGGTTAGAGGTGTTGTACCAGCTAAAAAGTATAATGGCTTCTTTACGACCACTGCCTAGACCGACACAGTTTGAAGCGCTACATGCATGGATTAGAGCAGCGCATGAAAGAAAAAGAGACAAGAGTCAGGAAAGGGTGAAGAAATCGATCAGGGCATTTCAAGATGCGAAGTGGGATGCACTGGAGAAAAGGTGGAGGGTGGAAACGATTGAAGGTGATAAGTTATACCCACTGCTAATACAAAATGGGAAAATAACAAGAGTCGAAGAAGACGACAGTGATACAGATGACAGTCTTATAGATAGGCTGCTAGCAGAGAGACCACCCCCATTTAATCCAGATTCGGCAGAGGGAAAACCAACGTTAGCAATAGAATCGGGTGAAATGCAAGGTCAGACTAACATGAGGGTAATGGGAAGAATTTCCACAGGAACAGAAGGGGCGACAACATCTGTGATAACACAGCCTCCCATTGGGAACACCAGGTTACCGGACTCCTTGACTGTACCGGTTACCATTGGTCCTATAGTATCGGTATACGACCCAGATCGAGTGAGAGAAGGGAGTTCCGTACAGACGGGAGGAGAAGAAGTAACCAGTGGGAATGGGAATGGGTTCGGAGTACGAGTGGTACATTTCCCAAGACCATTAGAAACAAGTACGCCATTACCAGCCACTGCAGACTCCTCTTTTAGGCAGGAGGATGAGAGACCAGTCAGACCAAGGTCCTTACACGAATCTAATTCAGCTTTGAGGATGTGGACACCAACAGTGAGAAATCAAAGTGATAGGATGCCAGGAGATAGGGAACAAAATGTTTCAGAAGATAGACCAAGCTCTAGAAGCATGACAGAAGCGGATAGGTCCCAAGGACAGAATAGTGACTATGATGAGCGAGAGGGCGCAGCTTGTCGAGAAACACTCAGGAGCGCAGTACAGGCAAGGTTGCTGGACGTGGTGAGACTGAAAGCAGAGGTAGACGAAATGATTAGTGGAAGCCTGCCTTTGGAAAGAATAGAGATTTATGGGCCAGATGAGCTGCTGTTTGTAGCAAAGGATGTGACTCGAAAAGCCAGGATAGCACATGAAAACTTGACAGCATTAGCCAGGAGATATGAGGTAGATTTGAATAAAACAAAAACGTTGCAAGGACCGCATAGGCTGCAATACAGTGACCAGGAGCTGGAGGAGAAAAGAATTACGGGGTTAAGGACGCATACCAGAGATCTGATCGTAGGGATGCGGATATGGATTATGTTGGACAAATGGGAAGAAAGGTGGTCAAAGAAGAAAATAGCAAAGAAAGCCGAGGGAGAGACGCCACCTCCGGGAGGGGGGGCGACAGGTGTTGGAAACTTTCCTTTACGGGAAGTACAGAATGGAGGGTACGTGCATGTGCCGTGGAGTAGAGGTGATTTGGCTGCGTTCACAAATGATTTTCCTCGGCTGAGGGAGAAACCGGTAGAATGGTACAAACAGGTTGAGCGGTTCGTAAAATTTTCAAAAGTATTGTGGATTGATTTGAACACCTTGTTTGACATAGTGGTGCCGGGAGATTTGTGGACAGCTTGTAAAGTCGCAGTCGAGTGGCCGACTTCTGAACCTGACAGGGATGCTGTCACGAATGGTCCGTCACCCCTCGTTATGAAAAAATTTGAACAAGTGATTACATGGTTAAAACTGAAGATTTCACCCCAAGATATAGATGGGGTTAAGATAGATCGAACTGTGCAGGAACCCAAAGAAACGGTGCATGAATACTACGAAAGGCTTCTGCAAGCTTTCAAACAGTATAGTGGATTAGATACATTAGACCCCAAGGATATGGTACAGTTTGTTTCAAAGTTCGTGTTGGGTCTGAGATCAGAAGTCAGCCTCATGATACAGCACCATTTGATCTGTTGGCAGAACAAGCCGGTAGATTAAATTTTGCGGTATGCAAGGTACTGTAGTGATGAGGTGGACTCGAAACATCGGAAGTTAAAAGACAAGTTGATGCTCGTTCAGATGCAGACAGCACAGGGTCAGCCCAATGGAGGGACCTTAGGAAGAAAGCAAGGAAATTTCCAGACGAATCAGAATGGACAAGGACAAGGAAAAGGAAAACCAATAGATCCCAAGACGGGGGTGGATGTGGCGACACTGAAGAAGACCACTGCGTGTCATCTTTGTCGCCAGGTCGGGCACTGGAAACGCGAGTGTCCCTTGAACCCAGCTAACCAATTGCAGGAAGAGGTAGAGGGGGTCCAGGCACCTGCGCCGGAGGTAGTTAACACTGTGACGAGGCCCAGGTTGATGAAAGGGGGACATACAATCCTCAAGTACAGGTTCCCCAGGCTCCGAGGATCCCGCAAGGAATACGGACTTACCAACAGATGCCCCTGTTTGAAGGATATGACGAGTATAGCTTAGACCCTTTATCCTGATGGTGCCTGAGGGGGAGGAAGACTGCACACTTGGAGCGGTCTTGGAGGTAGACCAGAGGGGACCTTTTGTGGAGGCAGACATTAACGGAAATCCTGCTACACTTTTGGTTGACACTGGTGCTACCCGGTCTACTGTAAGATCAGCAGTGGTCCCTAACCTACCCCTCTCAGGACAATCAATCCAGGTTGTTGGAGTAGCAAATAAAAGAATAAACAGCCCGTTGACAGAGCCGATCTCGGTAAAGATAGGTTCCTTCCAAACCAAACATCAGTTTGTGGTGTGTGATACGAGTCCAGTTTGCCTTTTAGGAAGAGATCTATTGTGTAAGTTGAATTGCACGATTTATTGCACACCCCAGGGAGTGGAGGTTCAGACGAAGGATGATGATGCTGACTTTAAAGTTGCAAATCAGCATCTATGCATAGATCTGTACCCAATGGTGACCGTGGAGGAACTTCCACCGGATTTGAGAGACACAGTGTCGTCTGAGGTGTGGGATTTCACAGGCGAAGAAATAGGACTGATTAGAGGGGTTGAACCGGTGCGGATAGAGGTGAAACAGAATGTTGATTTCCCCAGGACACCGCAATACAACCTGTCGCCCGAAACGATCGCAGGGATTAAACCTGTAATCGAGACTTTCATTGAGAAAGGCATTCTGAAGGAGATCAGAGGTAGCCCCTGTAATTCACCTATTATGGGACTACAGAAACCGAGCGGAAAGTACAGGATCGTGCAAGACCTGCGAAAGGTCAACACGATAGTTGTTCCTTGTTGTCCAGTGGTACCGAATCCATCAGTAATATTGTTTCAGATCCCGTGCGAAGCTGAGTGGTTTACTGTCATCGACTTGTGTCAAGCCTTCTTTTCGATACCGCTCCATGAGGAAAGCCAATTTCTTTTTGCATTCAGGCTGGAAAATCGTGTGTTAACATGGTGTCGTATCCCTCAAGGGTATACAGAAAGTCCATCGATCTTTAACCAGATCCTGAAGAAGAATCTTGAGAGTCTTGTATTGCCGCAGAACTCAGTCCTCGTGCAATACATAGACGACTTGCTTATTGCCTCGGAAACGGAGGATGCTTGCAGAATAGACACGGTAGCCCTGTTGAATCACTTAGCAGAGAACGGACATAAGGTGTCCCCAAACAAGCTGCAGTACTGTTTGAATGAAGTACAGTACTTGGGACACAGACTGGAAAAAGGAAAGAGGAAGGTGTCACCAGACCGAATTGAGGCAATAATGAGTATGGCAGTACCCACCACACAGAGGGAAGTCAGGATGTTTTTGGGAATGGTCGGCTATTGTCGGCAGTGGATACCTAGTTTTTCCTTGAGAGCAAAGCCTTTACAGAGGCTTACGCACAAGGATGTGAGTGATCCGGTACCATGGGACGAGGAGTGCTTGATGTCATTCCTGAAACTGAGAGAGGAGTTGTGCAGTGCCCCAGCTTTGGGAATGCCTGATTACAACAAGGCCTTTTCATTGTTCTGTTGTGAGAGGGAAGGATGTGCATTAGCAGTCTTAGCTCAGAACCATGGAGGTGTCCGTAGACCAGTTGCCTATTTCTCAGCTACTCTAGATCCAGTAGCTTCTGCGTTGCCCGGATGTCTAAGATCCGTTGCTGCAACAGGTGTCAGCATTGAAAGGTGTGAAAGCATTGTAATGGGTCACCCTTTGACTGTATATGTGCCACACTCGGTTGAGCTATTGATGACCAGGACTAAGACTCAGCACCTGACAAACAACAGGTTAACAAGGTACGAGCAAGTCATACTTGCCGCAGAGAATGTGACTCTGAAAAGGTGCTCTGTCTTAAACCCTGCGACATTAATGCCCGTACCGAATGCAGATGATGAAGATTGTGCGGACCATGATTGTCTCGATGTGACTGACCTTTGCACCAAACCGAGACCTGACATTGTCGATGAACCACTGACTGACCCAGATGAAATTTTCTTTGTCGATGGTTCATGCCTAAGAGACAGTGTCGGCCAATTAAGAGCAGCGTTTGCTGTATGTACCATTTCCGGAGTGGTTGAGGCTGCTTGCCTAGAAGGAGTACGCTCCGCGCAGGTAGCTGAGATCATTGCTTTGACCCGTGCCTGTTTGGCCGCTGATCAAATTCGAATCACGATTTACACGGACAGCCAATATGGGTTTGGTGTGGTGCACGACTTCGGGCAGTTATGGTCTCAGAGGGGATTTTTGACATCATCTGGCTCACCCATTAGGAATGGAGAATATGTAAGACAACTGTTGGATGCATTACAACACCCAAAGGAGATTGCTGTTGTTAAATGTTCCGCACATGGGAAGGGGGAGGACTTTGTGTCTTTGGGCAATAATTACGCGGACGAAGTTGCCCGTTTCTGTGCAGAACAGGGATGCATATTTACAGACAGATACGCAGGGGAGAGCCAAGAAAGAACCGAACTCAACATGATGTTGGCCATGGCAGACACCTGGGAAGAGCTCAAACGGCTGCAGGATGAAGTCTCAGATCAGGAACGAGAGGGATGGATCAAAGCAGGGTGTGAGAGAGGAGATGTGGATGTGTGGGTCTCCAGTGATGGGAGAGCTGTATTGCCAGAAGAGTTGTTGAGCCCGATGGCAAGATTGATACATGGACCGGCACATCTTGGCAGAGATGCAATGATGAGGGTGTTTAGACAGACGTGGTATAGCCCGCGATTTCGTGCAATGGCAGAAACAGTGTGTCAGAGGTGTGTTACGTGTCAGCAGATGAATGCTGGAAAGAAAACTGTAGTTACTTTGAGTCACATTGGGAGGTCAGGAGGGCCTTTCAACAGGATACAGCTAGACTTCGTGGAAATGCCTAAGTGCAATGGGTTGAGGTACATTTTAGTGCTAGTATGTGTATTCTCACGGTGGGTGGAGGCTTACCCAACACGCAGGTGTGACACTCTTACAGTGGCTAAGTTATTGTTGAGGGAGCTTATCCCTAGATTCGGGATTCCGACCTCTTTGGAATCAGATAGAGGAAGGCACTTCCACAGTGAAATTATGAAGTTACTTTGTGTTGCATTGAATATTGACCAGAAACTCCATTGTAGTTACCGACCAGAGGCTTCTGGGATGGTGGAACAGGTTAATGGAACTTTGAAAGCCCGGATGGCAAAAATGTGTTCTTCAACATCCTTGAAGTGGCCCGATGCTTTGCCGCTCGTGTTAATGAGCATGCGAAGTGTCCCAGACAGGAGGACTGGGTTGTCACCCCACGAGATACTAATGGGAAGGGCAATGCGGTTGCCGGCAGTACCAGCTACAGCTTTGATAAACATCACTGATGATTTGATTCTCGATTACTGTAAAGGACTATCTGATGGGGTCCGTCCTGTGTCCCAGCAGGTGCAGGCTACAGTCGTTCCAGCCTCGAATGATCTGTGTCACGACCTGTGTCCCGGAGACTGGGTGCTTGTCCGGAAACACGTGAGGAAGAGTTGCTTGGATGCTCGTTGGTGAGGCCCGTACCAGGTGATCCTAATCACGAACACAGCAGTAAAGTGTGGAGGATTGCCGAACTGGGTGCATGCCTCCCATACCCGCAGAGTTTCAGCACCCTTGGAAGAAACAGCTCCTCTCGTAGATGAAAATCCAGCTGATGTGGCAGGGCCACATGAGGGGACAAGTCAAGCTGTAAGGGTTGCTGACACAGCTGGTGGTGCACTAGAGCAAGCTGAAGGGGTTTCAACAGCTCGAACCCTGACTCAGACCCCGAAGACAGAGATGGTGCAGTGGGCGGAGAAGAGTCAGATTCAACAGAAAGAGGAAGTAGTGCACTGGGTATAGAAGAGGAAGACAGAAGAACGACTAGAACTGAAGAAGGTTGGCCTGAAAGACAGAGGCGGTTGAATCTGAGGTTGGCACCCGAAAGAGATCTTGCTCCGGTATCTGAGGTGTCCGAAACGGAAGCAAGTGACGAAGATCAGACTCAAGAGAGCCGGCGAAGGTCGAAAAGAACAAGAGTACCCTGCCGGAGATACTCTACCCCTGAGTGGACTTACACAGTGTTCGATGCAGGGGGTAGTGAGTACGGGGAGACTGAGGTCGGTGTTGGTGTTCAGCCGAAGCCCGAATGTGGTAGTGAAAGTGGTGCTGCTATTGCCAGGGCTCGAGGTCGAAGGAATACTGACCCTCACAGTTCCGAATCCCCCGCTTCTGAGCAAAGTCCGACAACTGGTTTTGCATCGGGTTGAATTTCCGTCTTTTGGGTTTGAGCCGTCTTCACATGAAATGATAATCTTGCGTCTTGAACTTTTGTATCACGTTTTGGAAGTGCTCAACGAGGATCTTATTATGGATGAACTATAAACTGTGTAAATAAAAGTCTAAAGGAGAAGATAACCTAGGCCCGAGTGGAAGAAGAGTAAACTTAGGGACTTTCCACAGAAGAGGAACGAAAACTAGGGAAGTCTTTTCTGGACTGTGTAAATAAGGTTGTGACCGAAAGGGAATTTCCAGAGATTTCATGGTTGCTCGAGCTGGTTAAGCAAGTCACGAGTTGAGGACACAGAGACCTTTGAGTGTTCATTGCTAAAACCAAGAACTTTTGAGAACTTTCGAAACCATGGAGGCTGGAGATCCCAATCGTAGATCGAAGTTGATTGTAGGCATACTTATAAGTAGTGTAATAGTTTCTATAATCGTAGTAATTATAGTCTCATATACTGTTCCACACGAGCTAGCAGTGAAGGGGGTGCCAGGGACACCTACACCTACTACACCTAGCCAAAGAGAGGTAAACATGGGAGCTGACAGAGCTTTGCTATTAGAAGAAAGTCGTAGGTTACATGTAGATTTGTCTAGAAGTGATTTTAAGCTTAATGCATATGCCAAGCTGCTATATGAATATGTTGATGCGATGAATGCTAAAGATTGTTATGTGTGTATGCAGTTGCCTGCTTCAGTGGATGAGGGTATTAGGTACCACCATCTTCCACTGACATATGGAATTTCATGTAGTCTTTTACTTAGTATATTTTATGAAAGAGATCAGTTTGAGTATTTCTTTTCCAATTACGATGCTGTGCTTCCTGAAGTCCCAGCTTACAAGCATTTGAATAAGTACGACTATTATAAGACAGAGGATCGACTCAGGAAGTTCTTCATACCGTCTTTGGAATTGGATACCGCATTCGCTCACAGACATAATCTGACGTGCTCTTTGTCAGATGTGGAGAAGAAGTTTGTAGATCAGGTGGAAGACAGGTATAGGAAACTGACACACTCACGAGACACAGGGCATAGCAGACTAGATTGGACAGATGAGGAAAAATTGCATAAGACAAAGGGAAGTTATGGTCCTATAGCGTTAGATAAGGAGCAGAGGGGCAAGCTCTGTGTGAGGCGTTATCAGACTTATTATGAAAAGGTTGCAGTAGGACAGAGCACTTGTGATCACGTTTTCACTATGGCAGATGTAGCAAAGAATTTTCTCCAAGGCCCTGTACAAGTGATACCGACGGTGTATTTTGTGTGTGGAAAGAATGCTTATGTGAGGTTACCTGCGAACTGGTATGGTACATGTTACTTGGGAATAATATTTCCAAAGATTTACCATACTGAGGACTTGGAACTTCTGGAAGGTGGGAAGCATTCAAGAACGAGAAGAGGTGCGAGTGCAGGGATCGTGGTGGGGGATATCTTTGGAGCTATGATACCCAGTCTGGGAGTGATCTTGAATGATGTGAAAATTCGGAGACTGGCGACTGTGGTAGACGAACTATCAATGAATACAGCATAATCGTTGGTACTGGTGGAGGGAGAGATGTTGTCGATAAGGACAATGGTTTTGCAGAATCGCCTTGCTTTGGATGTCTTGTTGGCAAAAGAGGGCGGAGTCTGTAAATTATTGAAGGTTCAAGAGTGCTGCACTTATATACCAGACCGTAGCAAGGATCTGGAGAAATATATAAGTAACATCACTACAATCCACACAAAAATAGCGGATTTGACCGAAGAGGGGGTTTGGGAAAAAGTTGGCAAGGGATTTGGTCAAGTGGGAAGCTGGTTTGCAGATCTGGGAAAGGGATTCCTTGGGTATGTTCTGAAACCCCTCCTTATCGTGGTGGTTTGTGTGGTTTGTCTGTGGGTCTCGATCAAGGCCTACAAGTGGTATCGAGCAGGCCGAGTTGAGAGAGCTTTGAGAGAAAATGAGATGAGACTGGCAAGACTGCAGGACAGTCAATATCAGAGGCTTAAGAGAATGGAGAATCACCGATCAGGAAAAATGGCAACGAGTTCTGTTTAGGTCGGTTCTTTCTCCAAGGGAGTTGAATAAATTGTGATGACAGGAGTCATCAAAGGGGGGAACTGATAGAGCGCCATGTTCTTGTGAAATTGTAGGGGTGCAGCATAATCACTGGTAGTTCGCACCCACATATATTCAGACATGTATTCTATATATTCAGATATATATTCATGTATGTTTAGCAAAGAGTGGATAATTCACAGATATTAAAGTGAATCAGTAGTATAATTGTGCTATGATAATCATGAAATGTAATGCTTAACTAAATTGTGTGAAAAATAATGCATGGATAAATCAGCCCATGTGTAATCCAGCTGCAATAGTTTAAACGTGTACCATATTAAAGTTGCACATGTAGTTTATTTTTGCATATGAAATGTAATGCATTAATGCTTATAGAAGAAATTAAGTTGTGTGTTTAAACATTGTGTGGAGGCCTGACTACATATACGACAAGGAAAGGCCTGGTTTGTTCTTATGTTAGCTTATTTTGTAGGCAGAGAAAAGTCTCTCTTGGAAAGGCTCTTTGGGCACCAACGGTAGATTTAATTAGCACACTAGAGGGTTTTTGTTGAACGTATCTTCTGTTGAAGGTGCAAGGACATAGGCCTCGTTAGTAAAAGACTGGCTCTTTGTTTCACAAAGTTAGAGAGAAGGGAGGCATGGAACTGGGAGTGCAATGGAATTTAGGGATGATACTTTCAGCGGAGAAGGTGCCTGGGACTCAAGGTCATTGCAACCGTCCAGGGTGAAGTAACCGTTTCGATGGAAAAGTACAAGAAAGAAGACCTGGCCAAAGAGGCGTGACAAAGGCGTGTACAATTGTATTGGGATTTTGTATTAGGGATAGTGTCCCGAGGGAGGAGGGCAGAGATGAGGTAGGGGAGACCAGAGAGAAGGACAGAGAGGGTCCTGATGAAGGAGCATCTAAATTTCTGAGCATAGGTACTAAGTGATTGCACTTCTTAGGAAGTCTTCACAGCTGACACCTTTTCTTTTTATTTACTCTTGCTTGGGAAAATCGTTAAGTAGGGATGTCACTTTGTGTTAGTGTAGGGACAGCAATTGATTTTATGCTTATTTAGATAAATGAAGAGCAACATAGAAATTGGAGCAATCATTGCTTGTTTGATTCTTTTAGAACTATCGATCCTTCTTATTCTGAGTCGGATGAGACTCCTCCGTAGATTATTATTTGTATTAGTGCCCATCTATTTCTTTAACCTCGTGTTGAGGTGCTTACATGTTCAGTTATTTTTGGCGATAATAAATTCCTAAACTTGAATTCGGAGTCAGTGGTCCTTTCAGGTAAACTGGTCAAATTGTTGTATAACCGGATGAGATTCTCTCCTTTACACTATTCAACAGGTAAAAAGATCCTGGCGACTAGAAGGTTCTTATAGGTGATTAGATAAGAATCGGCGTTATCAAAGCGATGCTAACATCCTGAGTGCTGCTGGTGCTGTTATGCTGCACCATAGAGCACAAGGGGAGAGGATGAAAAGTAAAAAGGAACAAACACAGACGGTGGAAGCGAGCGGGTGAAAGCAACAGTAGAAAAAGTGACATGCTGGTAAAATGTACGTTTTTTTTCAAATTTTGGGTGTACCGCAAAGTTTCAAATCTTTGTTACAATGTACATATTCAACTACAGGAGGAAGCACAATAGAAGTGCCAAAACAAGCGAAAGAGTGCTCTATTATATAATGCCATTTTCACGCTAGAATGTTCTATCCAACCTATAGTCATGCAAACATAAACCAATTAAAAACACGCCCAGTTTTTTGCATAAAACATTTTAATCATGCCAAAGACAGCCTGTAAATCATGAAACACGTACCAAGAAGGCACTTTGGTACAAACTGAACTAATACTGATAGCGCAAAGCCATTAATGTATTTTGAAATCATTGTTAAAAGTGATACTAACAACCTGTGTGCTGCTGGTCTGGTTATGCTGCACCATATGACAGAAGGAGAGAGGATGAAAATGGACACGGGACAAATACCAACATGGGAAATGAGTGCGTGAAAGCAACAGTGCAGAGCATAACCAGGAGCGAGACAATCTAAAAACACATACACTCTTATGAAGTGCTGCAAGTAGAAGAAAAAAATAGGCTGAGACAGAAAGCTGAAGCAGCTGAAGGACATTCCCAAAAAAGGAATCAGTACTTGGTTAATGCTCCAGGGATAGGGGACACACATAAAGAGAAAGTAAAGCCAGCAGTCGCAGCTCCTGGAGGGAGTGCTGCGGGGCAGTGGGGCGGGGCAGGGTGGGGGGTAGTAAACTCCGGCATACAGCCGAACAGAGGTAAGTACATAAATAAATAAATAAAACGAATTACATTGCGCGCGCTGCAACGCCAAATGGTGATGCGGCGCGCGCAATGCAATTTGTTTTATTTATTTATTTATGTACTTACCACTGTTCGGCCGTATGCCGGAGTTTACTACCCCCCACCCTGCCCCTCCCCCGCCCCGCCCCACCGCCCCGCAGCACTCCCTCCAGGAGCCGCGACTGAAAGCCAGCACACACTAACCAAACAGGAGCCAGCAAATAAGACTGACAATGAAGTCTATGAATGGTAAGCAATGGGTGGGCTCCAAGCTCCCTTTAAGCAAACAAAATGTCTCTCAACAACGAAAATGGCGATGTAGACCAACATCTTCCGAGCACTTGTGAGGCCTTCTTTTTCCCAGCGTTTGTCCTGCAGAAGTCAAGCATATCTATGCTCCCTCCTTTGCACAGGTGCCTCAGTTTGTGCAGTGCCGGGTGGGTTACAGGAATCCTAACTGCAGGAGACACTACATGTAGAAACCTACTGCTGCACAGCTCTCCCTTCAACTCTTTATTTTACTGCAGTGTGCAAAATAATTTAATAGTCTCTAACGTTGCACTAACTCGTGAATACATGGCACTCTTCAGTATTCATAACTGCAGCAAATAAATAGTTACTAAATAGTTAATTTCTGAGTAAAAGCTACGAATTCTGTTCACTGGCCAGCAGAGGGTAGAATCCTGGGTCCTTCATCCCTGATGAGAGGATGGAGAAGCATGACGCGTCTGGAACACGAGCTGTGATTTTTGCCCTTTTCTGTAGATTTCTCATTGCATGTGAGTGTTCAGGGAAACATGGCGTGATTGTGTTTGTGAATCGCTCTAGGTCATGGGTCGGATATGGCTTGTGCTTCACTGTGCTGGTATTTTCCCTGCACTTTAATGTAAGCACCAATATGATGAGTATGCAAAGATCCCCCTCCCAGCCCACTGCTCTTTCTGTGTTCACCCCTTACGTTTCTACATTGTATGCCCCTTTTATGCATCTTGTGTATGCTTGCCGAATCAGCACTCTGGTCCAGGCCTGCCAAGTGTCACGCATCATGCGTGACGCTAACGCATTTCAGTGTGGTGTTCCCGCATCACCGCACTGAAATGCATTGTCACGCATTTTGCCCCTGCTGTGACAGTGATGTAAGACGCGCTGTAGAAGTAGTTAACCCGAGGTCCGCGGCGCGCGCGCCACTGCCAGGTCAGGTGGATGCGTGTGACAAACCTGTGTGCCGTGCCTCAGGGGGTAGGGGGGCTCAGAGCTGCTCTGCTGAGTCTCAGTCTGTGTTAGTGTAATTGACATGCTCAGGATGCCGGGCCGTGCGCCGCGGCGTGCCCAAGTTCTGGCCTGCTACAATGTTGCACTAACTGCAGGCAGAGAGAGAGTCCTGGCTCTGATTCCTGCCGCCATGGCGCTGTCCAGTCAGCTCACTCTGTGTCCTCACACAACATGATGTCAGAGAGTCATGAGATGAGTGACTCCCTGCTGCTCTGCCCAATTAAAATTTACCCGGGACCCGGGCCTGCCCTCTCTGAGACAGAGTCCGTTTTTAACTGGCTGACGCTGAGTGCGCCCGAAATTCGAAACCTCACGTCCTGCTAGTACAGGAAGCGGAGGCTTTAGGCGGCGGGACTGGGAGAGAGTCAGTCGCTGCTGTGCAGCGTGGCAGTCTGAGTCAGACAGCGGTCTCACACCAAAGGCAGCGCGCCGCCGGCATGACTAGGCCTGTGGCTCAGTCAGGCTGCAAAATGGTCGGGCTGGCTGCGCAGCGTGTGCCGCGGGGAGACTCAGGCGCTGCGGCTGCCTGCAGTGCTGTAGTCTGTTGTTGTGCACAAGTGTTGTGTTCAACTACTCGGCGCGCTGCAGGCTGGCCAGGCTGATGTGGTGCGGCGCGCCGGCCGCCCAGCGTCCGCGACGGCGAGAGGCAGCAGACTGAGGCGGCGCAGCGCCGCGGCAAACAACTTTGGAGCACAGAGAGGTCTGGCACGCACCCCGGGACCGCCGTCCAGTAAGTACTAGGCCAACTGTGAGTGACTGCGACCCAATCATTATATCCGGGCGGTTTGGTGAGAGCTGCAGGACCGCTGATAGTGCACTGTCTGCTTCAGAGTGCACTCTGAGCTTCAGGCTGCGGGTGTGTGCTGTGGCTGGCTGGGCTACTTGAATTCAAGTGCTTGAAGCGCTCATTTTCTGTTTTTAATACTGTGCGCAGCGTAGCTGTCGGTGGTGCAACCCTGAAGTTTCTTGTTGCTCAAATGGCTGTAATTTCTGATGTTTAGAAGTTTCCCTGGTCTTCATTGCATAATTTTGCTCATGAGAAAGTGTCACTCATAGTCGCTGAAATGTCACTCATAATTTCCCTGAAATTATGAAAATGTCACACATGGCAATCTGAAACCTTGGCAGCTATGCTGGTCTGTTCAAGCAGCAGGCATTTTTCATACATTCACTTAAAAGGGGGACTACCATTGCAGTTTCCATCCTATGCATTACTTACCCAATTGCCTCATGGTTTATTTCTTTTATACAGGGTTTTTCTAAAGCGCTTCTAACAACTTCACGGGTGCACATAGCAGTGGCAGGCTGTAAAATGGTTCCATTTCAAGAACCCGATGATATGGAACCAAAGAGATTCCAAGAGGGAATCAAAGAGCCAGAGGAATCCCGCCATTAAAGATGTCCCAAGCATGATGACAATTCCTTAAGAAGAGCCAGAGTCCTGAGTGCCGGGATGAAGAAGGCAGAGACAGTCCTAGGTGTCTGACCCATACTCTGGCATACTGAAAAAAATCTCACCAAGCTTCATATACCTGTCACCAACTTCACTGTCTTTGGTGGTTGAAATGGCAGCTGTGTTACCTAAATGCGTGCCAAAATCCCAAGGTAGAATCCCAAAAAATTAAACTGTGGGGCATATTACTAAGGGCCTTATCGCCGCTTTAGCGGCACTTTTTGCCGCCAAAGCGGCGATTTTTTTTCCGCCCTATTAGCAAGCTGTCGCTAACAGCTGTTAGCGACAGCTTTTAGGCGATAACGACCGGGTTGGGTGCCACTTTGCATGCCAGCGATATTTATCGCTAATGACATGCAAAGTAGGCGTTCCCAACCTGGCAGCGACTGGAAATAGTCGCTAACATCGCTATCGCCTATTAGGGAGGCCAGCAAGGCGATAAAGAAACCAGCGCTAAACATTATTAGCGCTTGTTTTTACACATGGTCCAAACCTGACTTAGCCATGTAATCCAATGGGAGGTGGATTACATGGCTAAATCCCTTGCCCTATCAGCAAGCTATCGCCGGTCACAGTGCGATTATCGCTGGATTTCCAGCGATAATCGCACTGTTTTCCAGTGACAGCAGGGGTTTCTATCGCATTGGAGATAAGCGTTGCTGATAGCACGCTATCTCCGCGATAGAAACCGGCGATAGCCGGCGATAATTATCCTAGCGCTAAGTGCGCTTAGCGATAATTATCGCCGGTTATTGCTAATAGGCCCCTGTGTTTTTTCTTGGCACTCCTTTGTATCCAAAGTTCAATCGTGAACTCAATGTGGTGTTTAGTGGTGCAGCCACTAGAGCGAACACGTATTGCAGTCATGCCTGAAGAAGGGAGTACATAAGTGATCAAATGTATCATCATATCCTCCATTGCCACCACTGTCCTCCTGAAGAAGAGCGCTTCTGATGCTCTGCATCGCTGTAAGCATGGCATCGCCGTGGAAGCAGGCAACAACACTTTGGCAATTTACTCAAAAGCACTGCTTCGCCCGAGGTACCCACCTCACCCATGAACCACCTTTATCCCTTTTCACTTCTGTCCACTGGCCCAACCTCATCTGGTAATCTCCCATTTACTAGTCCTCTGTTTCACGTCATTGTAGGGTGGATAACCATTCTATTGCTTGGCTATTTTCCTGTCCAGTACTGATTTTGTGTATACATAACTTAAAAAGCGTAGTCTACCTCACAGTCCCTTTAAATCTGTTCCCACCCTATCTGCAAGGGTTCCAATCCAGCAGTGTCTCAGAAGAAGCCTTGCTTTGCATTGCAGTTAAAAGCAAGGGCGCACCTTGCCACAGGTGACACTAGGTCTTGTCACTGCTCTTACACAGACTTTGGTGTAGGAGTGTTTGTGAAGGTGCCCACTGGAGGCTGCCTCTTCCTACTGCTAAAAGCTGATGGTGCTGCAAACATCAACTACTACTCATCGAAGCTTAAACATCTTGGAGCCACTTATGCACCAATTCAGCATGGTAGGGCTTTTGCTTGTTCAAAGTCTGTTCTTTCTTAACAATTAGGCTACTGAAATCAAAACGTTATTGATTATTCGTATAGTGTTTTATGCCTGGCTAACTTGCCCTCCAATTACTGAAGGAGAAGGATGGCAAAGACGAGGTGCCAGGAGAAGACTGAGGAAATAAGGGAGGAGGATTATGGGTGGAGATGTCATCCCTACAATGGTATCATCTCACCAGACACAGCGATGGTGTATTGTGTGTACGTGGCCTTCAGGGGATGGTTGAAAGGTAGACAGGAGGGGTGCCTGAATTAGGATTGGTTATGGGGGTTTTGGATGGATAGGAGTTGAAGGAGGAAAGTAGAAATCAGATGCTAAAGAAGTAACAGTGAGCAAAATCAATAAAAAAATAAGTGATGAATGGGATGCTTGAATTAAACTGAGCCATTGGTGATTACTATCGGCCACCTTCGAGTCCATCCATAATTTGCTCACTGTTGGGTGTGCCACTGCAGACAGGTTTGACCATATCCAATCACACTTGATCCCACACCAAAATGGCAACATCGCCTAATATTCCCATTGTTAGTCAGTTCAAATTAGACAGTCGATTTGGGTAGTGGGCCTGAGTCCTGTACTGAATAGCCATCCCCTAAGGAGTGGGGATGGCCATTCAGCATATATATATACAGCTCAAGACCTGGCTGTTTTCCCAGGCATATAATGACTAAGCCACCCTCCCTGCCGCTGCCTCACCGTGACTCTAGCACCATGAAACCGTCTGGTGTACGTGCGTTTAATAAGTGATTTTAACATAACATATACGCTGTTGAGGTTTCATTGTGGTATTGGGCTTGGCCACGGTCTATGCTTCCTTCAAATCCAGTTCCTTAGGGGAATCTATCCCAAATGGTAATAAGCAGTGGTGTAAGCCGGAAAGACCCCACGTTCCATTGAGAGATTTGTGAATCAGACCCAGACCCACATCACATGGGCTACATTGATCTCAGCAGTGAGAGGAGAGGGGTGAATACTACAGTCACATGCAGGAGGGCAGGGGAGATGCTGTCTAATCACTGCATGCCTCATTTTAGAGCTTTGTATGTGCTAGGGGCACCTAGCCTGGGCCGCCATAGCCCCATATATTCCCCATCCCTACTATAGGCACAGAGGATGAAAAGAGGGATTCCTGACATTACCGACTACAAATTTATCAAGGAGGGGCAGCAGACATCATTCCCAACTGAGGTTCAGCTGAAAAAGGATGCCTTTGCCCCATGACTGTATCAACAGCGGCCAGGCATGGGGACGATAGGCACACACACTAAAAAGAGTACTGAGTGGAGTTATCTCCAACAGACAGTAGTACTCTGTGGGTGAGCAACTGACTAAGACAGGGCTTCCCAAACTGTGGTCCACAGACCCCCAGGGGAGCAGACCCTCGTGGGGCTGTGACACATTACCAGGAGGTCCACAGTCAGCAGTTTTAAAAGCACTGCAAAGTTCCTTGTATAATCAGTAGTTTTTGGGCAACAATAAAAGTGTCAAGATAACTGCGGTGATTAATGTACCTGCTGGTGAGAGATGGGAGTTTTGTCCAGTGGTAGCTTTGACTCATCCGAGGGAGCGCAGATGGTTAGTATGCCTGCTGCATAGAACTTGTACCTTGCATTTCAAAAACAGTATTTTATGTGCCTAGCTCAGTAGGTTACGGCTTTTGTCAAAGAGATTATTTTGTTACTGTGCAGTTCATAAGTTACAATCGTAATCTTGCACAGTGAGCTATGAACTGCCATCAAAGAGCTGCATGGAATACGTTTTCCCAGTCTTTCTTATCTCAATGCTGCTAAAAAAGGTTGACTTTGGAAGAAATAAATCCTTATTATTAAAGTCAACGCTAACCACTGTGTTACGTTCTGAATCGAGAGCTTGTGGTTCTCCTGACCAAGCACTCTCAAAAAATGCCTACCAGTATGGATGACATGTGAATCCTATCCCTTACGTAACATTTTCTATACACTGATTTTCACACGTATGATTAGTTGTCTCTGTATGTGTGTGACGTAAAGTGCTCCGACACCCAACACTGGTATGAGAGGCACTATAAAACAAAATAAATACATGTGAGAGATGGGCCATGGTGACATGAGAGGCGCTGTTGGAGGGTGATAGTGAGAGAATCTTTGAAGCGCCCTAACAAAGATTGCAATATCCTGATGCACTGTAAGGTAATCATTTACTATTCTTTAAAAGCTAGTACAATTCAATATATAATAACAAATGTGTTGTAGAATGCACCATTTTTCCCAAATGTTCTTGCTGAGAGCCTCCCAAAGCCCCCCTTTGTAGTGGTCAGGCTTGCTTGCTGCACTTGGTGTGCGCCATACGGGGACTGGTCTGACAACATTTGCCAGGGCTTCTTTGGGTTTCCAGTCCGGCCCTGGCAGGAGCAGGAGTCAAACATTAAAAAGTTAGTCGCCGAGATGCAGCAGCAACCTTTCCATTAAAATGTTTTGATTTTTGCAAATTTTTTCAATATAAAATACTAGTTTGGTGTGCACACGTGTGTTTATTTTTTTTTAATTACTCTTTTAATGTTTGAAATGTAAATCTTACAAATTGCTTGGGGGTCCCCAGCTTCCAGTAGTGACTTAATGGATGTCCCCAGGAGTCAAACGTTTGGGAACCACTGGACTAAGAGAACATCTGTTGGAGCAAAATGCGCCTTTCTGCTTGATTTCCAGGAATATTTGCTTTCATGGGATTGGATTGTTGGCATATTCTGACTATGGGCAGCGAGAGACTACTATAAAACCCCTTACTGCATGGGCTCAACCCCTAAAACATGGTGTCTAATTGGCGCTCGGAGACTGGTTTGTTTGACCTTTAAGTAAACTCACAGTCAAAATGTGCACATTGTTAATTAGTGACATAAAGTCAAAAGACCGATGAAGGGTGTCATGCGGCTATATGTGTGAATGTGAAAGTATTTCTAGAGCTCAAACTGTTACTCCAAGGAGTGTCCTAGCACTGGTGCAGAAAAGGGCTAGCGAGGGTGTTAGATTTGGGGGTCTCTAGTTGGCAGAGGTAGGTACCTTTGACCAAATAGGGACCCTTGCGTCTAGTCAGGGTAAGGGGGATACACTCCTAAAATAACCCCTGCTCACCCCCTTGGTAGCTTGGCACGAGCAGACAGGCTTATCTCAGAGGTAGTGTGTAAAGCATTTGTGAACACATACAGTAACCCAATGACAACACTACAGATGGACACCACACAAGTTGTAGTCTAAAAATAAGTATTTTTATATAGACTTAACACAAGACCACAGACGACAAAAATTCACAATACTGTACTTCAAGAATGGTAGAATTAGCTTAGTTCTCTTAAGATGGAAAATGCGACACTTTGAGTTCAATGTACCTTTGGATGCGTAACGCTATACAACGAAAGTGTTGCAGGGAAGGTGATGCGTCGGTTCCTTACACGCAAGAACGGTGATGCGTAGGGTCCCTACTGCTGCGTAGGGGATGCGTCGGTTCTTCTCCGCGTGGAGAGGTGATGCGTCGGTTTCTTACTGCGCTTCCGTGGCGATGCGACCAGCAGCGCCGTGATGCGATAAAGATCCAGTGCAATAAAACAAAATGGTGTCTTCTTTTTGATGCGACAACGATGCGTGCACGCCCGACGGCCGTGCGGCGACTCAACGATTCTTCTGAGCCGCGACAGGCCCTGCGACACGCTTCTCTGGTGATCCGACGGCATCTGCTGCGACGGCGACACTCTTCTCCACGGATGCGGGGCGCCTCGGTGATGCGATGCGACAGCGGCAGCGGCGGCGCGCTTTCTGGGCTATGCGACGACAGCGGCTGCAGTAGCGACACTCTTCTCCGGTGATGCGACAGCATCTGCTGCGACGGCAACACTCTTCTCCGGGGATGCGAGGCGCTTCGGGTGATGCGAGGGCGGCAGCGGCGGCACGCTTCTCCGGTGATGCGACGGCATCTACTGCGACGGCGACTCTCTTCTCCGGTGATGCGATGACGACTGCTGCGGCGGTGACACGCTTCTTCTTCGTGAGTCGCTGCCAGCTCCTTGCGACACGCAGTCCCTCAGAAGGCCCAACACAACAGCAGGCACTTCAAAAGAACTCTTGGGGAGCTGGTGGGTGAAGTCTGTTGTCCCTGAGACTTCAGCAGGAGGCAAGCTCTATCTCAAGCCCTTGGAGATCCTTGACAAGTTGATGAAAGTACACACAAACTTCCTTTCTCCTTTCTTTGGCAGTCAGGCAACCACTGCAGGCCAATCCCCCAAACAGCACTCAGCTTAGGGATAGTCTCCTCCTCAGTTTCTCTGGTTCCTCTCCTCAGCAAAGGTTCTTCTTGTTTCCCAAAAGTGATCTAAAGTTCTGGGGTTGGGGTCCCCTCTTTTATACACCAAAATCCTTTGTCTCTGAAGGCAGAGAGGCCTTTGCCTAGTCCAAACCAGTTCTGGTCAGTCCTGGAGCACTTTGTTGACAAGACTCCTTCTTTCCTTTCATAGTGTAGGCCAGGGACATCAGACGCACCACAGGAGGTGGAGCTAGCATTGTGGAGGGAAGGCACAGCCCTATTCAGGTCCCAGGTGCAACTCCTCCCACCCATCTACATGCAGATAGGTCTATTCAGCCCTGTGCTGACTCACCCTGTCTCCTGGAATCCCCCATCCCCTGTCACTCACAAAACCGGACACACAATACACAACCTAGCAGAGGCAGGCTTGGACAGTTAGGCAAGAAAATACCTACTTTCTAAAAGTGGTATTTTCAAACACAGAATGTTAAAACGAACTTTACTAAAAGATGTATTTTATCATTCTGAGTTCAGGCATACTAAACTCGAATTTCTACCATGTTCCCTGGGTCAGTTAGGATTATAAGATGTTATAATCAAACTGCCCATTCTTGCCTATGGGGAACAGGTAGCCTTGCAATAGTGAAAAATGAAAATGGCTGTAATTCACTATTAGGACATGCCACACACACCAGGGCATGTCCTACCTTATACTTACAATGCACCCTGCCCTTGGGCCTACCATAGGGGTGACTAATATGCAGAAAAGGGAAGGTTTAGGGACTGGCAAGTGGGTGCACTTGCCCAGTCAACATGGCAGTACCAGACTGCACACAGGCTCTGCAATGGCAGACCTGAGACACACTTTTACAGGCTGCTTCTGTGGGTGGCACAGCCAGTGCTGCAAGCCCACCAGCAGCATTGGATTTACAAGCCCTGGGCACACTGAGTGCACTGTACTAGGGTCTGACAAGTAAACCAATCCAGCCAATCATGGAGTCACTAATCCATACATCAATTTTACCATAGGGAGAGCATATGCACTTTAGCACTGATCAGCAGTGGTAAAGTGCCCAGAGTCATAAAACAGCCAACAACAGGTCAGAAAAAATACAGGAGGAAGGCAAAAAGTTCAGGGATGACCCTTCAAAAAGGGCCAAGTCCAACACAACCCCCTTCCAGCCAAAACGCAGGGTAGACCAATCACTACCTTGATGGGCTTCCCTGCTTTGGGCGATAGAAACTGGACCTGGCCCGCAACTGCAGGGGCATACTCCAGTCCTACGCCAATCTGAACCTATTGGAATCCCTCTGTCCATACTCTCAGGGCCCACCAAGCTAATCCATGGGGAACCCTTCTCCTCACCTGTGGACACCACCTGTGCAGCACCTAACCGTAGCCTGCTCACAGGTGTGTCCCAACAGACAGACAGCGAGCCACAGTGGCACTGACAGTGGTCAGGGATGAGACCCAGGCCTTATGCCTCTCAGGGCTCTCAAACCTCGGTGGCATCAGAGAGCAGGGGGCAGTAGCCCCAGGTGGTTGGCACCCTTTGTCTACTCTCCCTCTTGTCAGGTCAGGTATGACATCCTGATGCTGACCTACCAGCCCCGGGCCCATACCCGGTGGCTGGACAAGAGGCTGGGGTGGGCTCTCCCACACCCGGTCCTCCTCCTTGGGGCTCTGTACCCTCCCACCTGGAGCGGTACCCCCTTCCAGAATTGTCAGGGTGCCTGTAGCAGGCGTCCTGCACAATTCGGCCACCAGTTCAGGGGTTCTATCCTGCAACTGGGCTTCCAGGTCAGTGGGGACACCCTGAACCTGGCCCTCTAACCTAGGGTCTAAACCCTCCAGTTGAACCGGGGTCAGAGGCGAGGACTCCCTCCCTCTGCACCCCCTTCCAGAGTGCTGTACCCTCCCACCTGGAGTGGTACACCTATAAGACCAACCGGTCAGGACACTGTTTACAGTTGTCCCTCCCTCCAGGTCAGACAACACCTGAACCTGGCTCTCCAACCCAGGGTCTGTACCCGGTGGTTGAACACTTGCCCGGCGCACCAGGACTTCCTTGGGAGCACGCATGCCCCCCCCTGAGGGTAACACATAACTCATGTGTTGTGTGATAGTCTGCCTGGCGCAGATCTCCCGACCCCTGTCCATCTGACAGTGCGCAAAGATCCCCCAGGACAGAAGTGGTGTCACCATGGTCATTCACTGGTGACGCAGCTCTTCTGGCTGGCCCCTGACCCACTGGTTCTTCCACTGGGGACTCCTTCCCCCTCTCACCCCTCAGTCTGGACTTCTGCACCCTCCACTTAGGAGTGGCACTGCCAGACACCAGAACTGATGGAGGCCTGCTACAGACACTCCCAGTTCACTAGTCACTAGGGGATTCCCCTCCATGGGTGGTCCATCAGGACAGACTAGGCTCCCCACCTGGTGTTCCCTTAAAGAACCATCCAGGCTCTGAGACTGTGTTTCGGGCACCTTGGGACACGCAGCCCCACACTCACTCCTTCTCCACTGAGACAGGACGTGAGTCCCTACACCCCTCCCACTACACTGGGACCTAGCTGGGCTACTCTGAACCTCTTCCCCCACCTCACTTGGTTGGGAGAAGCCTGAGCCACCTTCTTTAGGGTCACCCCCAGATACCTCTTCAGATCCTCTAACACGCAGCCAGAGGTCTGCCTCCAATGTGAGCTCCCTGGGGTCAGAGAACTCACTCTCTAACAGGTGTTGGCATAGCTCTGGAAAACAGGGACTTACAATATGCTCTCCCACAATTGGATCACACATCCCCCCACAGGGGTTAACCAAACTATCCTTCACCTCACCATCCAGTGCCTCACACACGTACTCCACACCACTCTCCTGAGATTGGCAAGACAGTATCTGACTGTCTCTGTCACACAACCCACACTCTTCTGGGCGGTCTTCACACTCACACACCAGGACCTCAACCCTGGGGGAACCCCTCTCCCTGCACCTCTCATCTAGAGTCAGTAGAGTGTCCCTCCCACCACTAGGACCATGAACTTTTGGGCCAGTTCCCCAATCTATCTCAGGGACACTGTGCACCACCAGAGCTACCTTACGTCCTTGAACCTCCTAGCATAAATCAACCCCCTCCAAGTCAGGCGCCACATCTCTGGGTGTGTGTACTACACCCTCAGCACTAGATAACTCAATATTGCTGCCACCATCTGAGCTGGACTCCACCTCCAACTCAGCCAAGCTCACTTCCTGAGCTACACACATTTCTTTTTCAGCTAAGGCTCGCTCTATCTCCTCACACTCCCGGTCTAGCTGCCTCAGCCTCCGGTCACGAGCACGAATCCGATTCCTCTCTTCACTAGCCAATCTTTCCCAAAATGTTTCCTCCTCAGGGCCACTGCCCTCTTGGTATTCTGGCTGGGGATCCTCCCCCTCAGATTCCTCCTCAGAGTCATCTGCTAGTGTTGCTTCCCAGCGTAGCACCTCATAGCTATGCAGGGCTGCCTCAAGATCCTGCCTTGTGAATCTCCTCTTCACAGGTAGCCCCCTCTCCTTGCAAAATACTTTTAGTTCCCTTATCTTGTAGATATTCAGGTGCCAAAAGTTGACTTCCATTTTGACAAGGCCCAACAGGTGCAACAACTAACCAGAGTTCCAATAACCAAAGTCCAAAGGGAAACAGGGAAAAATAGTACGTGGTTGCGTTTGGTCTGCACTCACTAGTAGTGTACACCAATTACTGTATATGGGTCACAAATGCAAGTCCAGAATCCCACCGCTGACCACCAATGTTAGATTTGGGGGTCTCTAGTTGGCAGAGGTAGGTACCTTTGACCAAATAGGGACCCTTGCGTCTAGTCAGGGTAAGGGGGATACACTCCTAAAATAACCCCTGCTCACCCCCTTGGTAGCTTGGCACGAGCAGACAGGCTTATCTCACAGGCAGTGTGTAAAGCATTTGTGAACACATACAGTAACCCAGTGACAACACTACAGATGGACACCACACAAGTTGTAGTCTAAAAATAAGTATTTTTATATAGACTTAACACAAGACCACAAACGACAAAAATCCACAATACTGTACTTCAAGAATGGTAGAATTAGCTTAGTTCTCTTAAGATGGAAAATGCGACACTTTGAGTTCAATGTACCTTTGGATGCGTAACGCTATACAACGAAAGTGTTGCAGGGAAGGTGATGCGTCGGTTCCTTACACGCAAGAACGGTGATGCGTCGGGTCCCTACTGCTGCGTAGGGGATGCATCGGTTCTTCTCCGTGTGGGGAGGTGATGCGTCGGTTTCTTACTGCGCTTCCGTGGCGATGCGACCAGCAGCGCCGTGATGCGATGAAGATCCGGTGCAATAAAACAAAATGGCGTCTACTTCTTGATGCGACAACGAAGCGTGCACGCCCGACGGCCGTGCGGCGACTCAACGATTCTTCTGAGCCGCGACAGGCCTTGCGACACGCTTCTCTGGTGATGCGACGGCATCTGCTGCGACGGCGACACTCTTCTCCAGGGATGCGGGGCGCCTCGGTGATGCGATGCAACAGCGGCAGCGGCGGCACGCTTTCTGGGCGATGCAACGACAGCGGCTGCGGCGGCGACACTCTTCTCCGGTGATGCGACGGCATCTGCTGCGACGGCGACACTCTTCTCCGGGGATGCGAGGCGCTTCAGGTGATGCGAGGGCGCGAGCGGCAGTGGCGGCACGCTTCTCCGGTGATGCGACGGCGTCTGCTGCGACGGCGCCTCTCTTCTCCGGTGATGCGATGACGACGACTGCTGCGGCGGCGACACGCTTCTTCTTCGTGAGTCGCGCTTCCAGCTCCTTGCGACACGCAGTCCCTCAGAAGGCCCAACACAACAGCAGGCACTTCAAAAGAACTCTTGGGGAGCTGGTGGGTGAAGTCTGTTGTCCCGGAGACTTCAGCAGGAGGCAAGCTCTATCTCAAGCCCTTGGAGATCCTTGACAAGTTGATGAAAGTACACACAAAGGTCCTTTCTCGCTCACAGGTGAGCCCGATGCCCTGTAGGAGCTGAGCACAATGCTCCTCCCCCTTCCCCTTTCCACAGCTTTCCGGGATGGCCGTGGCTTGCAGCGTGCAGTGAGATGAGGCTCCAGTGAAAGGGAGCGGTATAAACACTCGGAAAAGCTAGAAGCACACTGCTAATCACAAGGAATGCCTTTGACACCTACCTGCCACGGTGTGCTGTGAGCATTCCTCGGGCCACAGTTTCCTCCAGTTTCGGAAAGGTTTACCGGCGTGTGAGGCGTGTGATGGCTCTGAGGCTTTGAGCAGTGGCAGCGGTTCCTCTGTGCCCCTCCCCCCTCGGAGTACAATTACGTGGTGAGAATACCACCGTCAAGGCTGAAGTTAGAGGCTGCCTGAGGTCGCATGGGGTCTCGCAGGCAAAATTGGAGCAAGGAGGAGCGCGCTGATGGTCGCGCTGAGGAGGATCCAACTCTGAGGTACCTGTGAGCTAAGAGAGCTAGGACGATGCGAAGTGTGGAAAACGGGGATATCAATTGACTACCAGGCGTTACACTGTATAGTGCCACCAAGTTTGCGAGGCACGGTAGGACTTTTTTCTTGAGAGCTGGGGTTTTTTTTTTTTTTGTCTCCCATATGAACTTTAAAGTGCACAAACGCTGGCTGGAACCTTTTTGGCAGATTGGCAGTAGTCATATAATCCCCTCCTACGCTACTTCCTTGGTGGCAGTTTGGCCGCAAAAGGGTCTATAAAGTGTGCTATAAGGCGTGCTATATGCTTTTTGCGAATAAGCGAAAAGAAATAACTGTGCAAGTTAAGTTAGTTAAGTTAATTAAGGGCTTGGTCAGAGAGCTATGCGTCAGATGGTTCTGAGAGGGACAACAGCCCGAGCAGTAGCTCCATCTGCACCCCCCCCCGTTTCACCATCTTCAGTGCAGAAAACTAGACGCCAAACAGCGCAGGCTCGTATTTTGGCAGCCAGAAGAGGAAGAACTGCTCAGAAAATTAGGGGAGATATAAACTTTACGAACTCGCAGGTGGCTCTCTTAACTCAGAAGTTTTCCTCTACGCTTTCTGACTCCCCTGAAACCTCCTCAGCCTCGCTGGAGCTCTCGCCAGAAGTGAGAACCGAGGGCAAAATCAGAGTCACAGGGGCAGCAGGGTCCGATATACTGAGGATTGAGAACCCAGAAGTGGTTAATTCTCCTAACCCTCCCAAAGAGTACCCGGTATTCTCTATTAAACGAAAATTTAATCAGATGGCTACCCCGGCTAACACAGTGGACAAGCAGATAGCGGACAAAACACTTCCAGTAGAAGCTGTCCCTGTAATACAAGCGAAAGGTGTGGATGCCACTACGGGAACCGGGGCTCCTCTGGGAAAAGAAGGAGAGATTTCTTGTGGTGAAAAAAGTCCAGAGTATCAAGGTCAATCAAGGCAGGGGGGAGCGATTGCACAAGGGGGAACTCTGGAGATAACAAGACGCAATTCCAGGACAAGCGAGGACCACAACATGCCTCACCAGCACTAGAAAGAGGGCTGGAAGTGGGGGCTTTGACTTCTCTGCAGAGAACGGATAATAGCGGCCTCAATATTGGAGGAGGTACCCCTGATACTGTTTTTGCCGTGACTCAATACTCAGTTGTCCCGTTAGATCAGATGCAGCAGCTCTTTGAGACCATTCTGGGAGAGATCCGAGACTGTAAGACCTCGCAAGCCCAAGAGCTCTCTCTACTGCACCAACGCCTAGATAAAATCGAAACTATGGTACAGCAAATACCTGAGAGATTTAAAGAGCTGGAACAACGGGTTTCTAATATTGAGGATCGATCTGAAGTATATGACTCTGACATTATCTCTCTCCAGAAGAAGCTCCATGCCTCTCAGAATAATATTGATGAAATGGAAAATTATGCTAGGCGCTCGAATCTGCGCTTCACAGGAATCCCAGAAGATAATGAACGTATAGACGGGCAATCCAATCCAATGGCTTATATGGAGTCATTAATCAGAGATCATCTGCTTGAGAAAGCACCTGAAGACCTTACAGTAGTGAGAGCCCATAGAGTCCCTTCCCACAAAATTCCAGGGGCTAAGTTTCCCAGGACAATAATTGTGAACTTTTCAGATTATCGTATTAGAGAGGCAGTACTAACAAAAGCAATTCAGAAGAGAGAGATTGTTCTACCCAATGGAGGCCGCGTACGAGTGTTCTCTGACATGTCGGCAGCAGCAGCAAGAAGACGGAAGGACTTTGTTGGGATGCTTAGCCAATTTAAGAGTGCAGGAGCCCAGGCTTCGATTGTGCAACAGTCCAAACTGAGAGTGCTATGGAAAGGAAGGTTCCATCTATGTGTTTCTCTAGAAGAAGCCCAAGATCTACTACAGAAAATTACACAAGATAATTAATAAGAGACTTGGGTGGACTCAATTAAATTGTTAAAGAATCTCTTTTTCCTTCCCTTTCCTTTTTTTTTTTTTTTAGCCTATTGTAAAAAATGGAGCAAAATGTTTTTGTTTGCTTCTTGGATTTTCGGCACCTTGGTATTTTAATTAACTTTTGTAGGCTACCTTTTGTTGATAAGGCCTATTGCCTTTTTGCACTGCACTATCCTTGTGAGAGATGAGTCAAAATGCACTTTTTCAGAGCACTTTACAGGTTTTTCCCTTTTGTCTTATAAACGTAGGGTGGAGGCAGTAAAATTGTGGCCCTTGCATTAGGGAATTTGTAAATACGACAGCAAACATAGTATAAGTTTACAGCCGATGTTTTCTCATATGGCACTTTGCACATTGCATATTTGCACTTTTCTGCATTGGCACTTTACAGAGCCTACTCCTCTACATTCGTCAAATTGAACTTGCATTTGCTTCTGTATTCAGTGTAGTGAGTTGATAGCTAACGTACTTTATATATTGCACACTGCACTTTATCTAGATTTTTGCACTATAAATGCTCTTCCCCATTTATGTAAGGTTTACTGAGGCTTAACGAGGTAGTAAACAGCACTAATGAAATATTGCACTTCATGCACTAGACCATAATAAGCTTATAGTTGACGTTATCTATACGCCACTTAGCATAATGCACATTGCACATTGCACTTTACTTTTTATGGTACTGTGCTTCTATACTAATGATTCGTGGTCGCTGCACTGTACATGTTTATATGTATTTATATGTATTGAATTAATACACTATAGCTTTTGCAAGCAAGCAATATATTTCAAATATCCCGGGGTATTCAATTAGAGTTTCTCCTTTTTTTTTTTTTCCCCCCAGAGGTGAAGGGGAGGGGGGAGGACGTGCTCCAGGGTGCTAAGACAAGGCACCTTGTTGTTAGAGGGAGGCTGTGGTAGTGAAGGAAGGGCAACCTCACTCCACAGATGGGTTAGGGTGGGCAGAACACGGGGGTGGAGAGGGAGCTTGTGGGGAAAAATGAAAACCATATTCAAGATTTCAATACATATGCCCATTACGATTTAGATAGGAAGAAGGGGGACAGTTACCCTGCTTATTCTTAGGTGTATACTGTGTGTGGAAATTGGGAGTTTTGATAATATTTTTTAAATTATCAGGGAACTTAAAACTCTGTCTTTTGTTTCGTAACTGGCAAATTGGAAAGAAGATCAATGGGAAATAGGGAATTACTGAAGGTGGTCTCTTTTAATGTAAATGGCCTTAACAATAAGAGGAAAAGGAGGGCCATTGAGGCCTGGATTAAGACAGAGAATCCTGCGGCTATTCTGTTACAAGAAACCCATATACCAGCGGGTAAAATAGCAGACTTCCCAATGTTTAAATCTTGGGCTGCGTATAAAGGTTTTTCCTCATCATCTGCAGCTCACAGGGGGACAGCTATTTTTCTTAGTAAGAAATTTCAGGCAGAGGTGGTCAATGCAGCGAGTGACCATGGTGGAAGATGGTGCTGGGTCACTTGTAATTTAGGACATAGATCTTTGACATTCGCTAGCCTATATGCCCCAGTGGAGGATAACCCTACTCCATATGAGGAATTTTTTCAATCCCTAATCCAAGTTTCAGGGGAGATAATTGGTGGGGGGGGATTTTAATTTGTTGATGAATCCAAAGATTGATTCTTCAACAAAAAAGAAAAAACAGTTAAAGCATAAATCCCTCAAATTGGTCCAAAGTTACAGCTTGATGCTTGATATTGTTGACCCTTGGCGGGCCGCATTCCCTACTGAAACCGCCTATACCTGCTTTTCAGGGAGATTCCATTCGTTTTCACGGATTGATTTTTTTCTTATTTCTCGGAGTTTGTTTTTCAAATCACAAAAAATTCTTCAGAGTGGGTTCTCAGACCATGCAATGGTTATTTTGGAGTTAGAACTGGGTGAATGTAAGAAATCCATAAGAAGATGGCAGCTGAACCGACAGTACCTATCTGAGGAAAACTGGATTTCTTTTATCAAATTAGAAATCAGAGAGTTCTTTGAGCGAAACCATGGCTCAGCTGCCAATACACATGGTCTGGGACTCGTTTAAAGCCTTTTTCCGTGGGCTTGCTATTGCCAAAGACGTAGAGATCTCAAGGAGTAGGAAGGAAGAGAAACAAATACTTGAACAAATTATGCAAAGGTCCCTAGATAGATTCCTTGCTACCCCCACTCCGGCGAACCATCGACAGTTGGATCAGGCTAAACGGAATCTGGCCGAGAATTACTATGCAAAAAGTGAATTCTTATATCAGCAGGATAGGCAAAAGATTTATGAGGTTAGCAACTATACTGGCAGATTCCTAGCATGGCAGGCAAGGGAGCGGGCTGTAAGCAATCAAATACTCGCATTAAGATGTCCCACTTCAGGTCTCCGTTCTGAGGATAGGGAAGTAATAGGAGACATTATGGTTCAACACTATGAGAAGATATATGGCCATCAGCAACCTATTAATATGTCATCTTTGGAAGTTTTCCTCCAGGAAAATGAACTACCTGTTTTAACAGACTTAGAAAAAAGAAATATGGCGAGACCATTTACAAAAGAAGAGCTAGGGGAGGTTATTAAGAACCTCCCAAATGGTAAAGCCTGTGGGCCAGACGGTCTCCCTTCTGAGTTTTTTAAATCATTTGCTAGCGTAATTGTGGATTTTCTTCTTCTATTGGCAAATTCAATTCTGGAAGGAGGACCTATACCTCGGTCTTTTAGAGAAGGGAATGTAGTCAGTTTTTAAAAAAAGGCAAAATTAGTGAGGACCCTAACTCATATCGTCCGATAACTCTTTTAAATTCTGACTACAAATTGATTACTAAACTCTTAGCCAATCGTTTTAATGGGAGCGCTTCCCATTTAATCCACTCTGATCAGAATGGTTTTATTGCCGGAAGGCAACTGGGAACTAATACTCACTTTTTAGTAGAAGCACTGGATTATTTTGATACCCGGAAGATTCCAGCATTAGTATTGTTTTTAGACGCCGAAAAGGCTTTTGATTTGGTTATATGGGAGACTTTATTCTGTATTCTAATAAAATTTGGCATTCCTTCTAAAATTATTGGCTTGGTGGCGAATTTATACATGAATGCAGAGGCCAATATTATCATCAATGCTACTCAGGTCGGCCAAGTAAAAGTTAAAAGGGGAACCAGACAAGGCTGCCCGTTATCCCCGGTGTTATTTGCTTTTTTTATTGAGCCTCTTGCGATAGCCATTAGAAATAACAGGCATATTTGTCCCCCGCTTCCTTCTATGGCTAAAATTAAATTATATGCCGATGACATTATGCTTATAATAAAACCGGAGGAGGAAGTCCAGGCAAAAGCCTTTCAGATTTTTGATCTGTATGAGTCCTTCGGCGGCTATAAAATTAATAAAAGAAAAACCGAAATAATTTTGAGTGGATGTACATCGGGGATTTTACACCCCGATATTCTTCCGTGTTTCAATTCGAACCCTATGCGGTACTTAGGGGTCTATTTCTCGTCACACGTTTCGGATCTTTATGATCTGAATTGTGCCCCATTGCTACGAAAAGTTCAGGACTTATTCACATGTTGGAATTCTCTCCCTTTATCTATTTTAGGAAGGGTCGCTCTGATTAAAATGTCAGTGCTTCCATTGTTTAATTTCCTTTTCTCCACAATTTCCTGTGTGTTAGTGAATTCTTTTTTTTCGAGAATAGAGTCAATGTTTACATCGTTCCTGTGGGATAAGAAAATTCCCAGAATCGCACTTAGCACCTTATATGAGAATGTGGAAGATGGTGGCTTAGCTCTCCCCAATCTCAAGGAATATTATTTTGCATATTTTGCACAATACATGTCTAGATTTAAACAGGGTTTACAGTCGGGTCTTTTTATTAACTTTTTTATGAATTTAATATTTAAAGATAATCAGATCCATTGCCCATTATCAATATTTCGATCCCCAAAATTAGTTAGATATAAGTGTCTACATTGGTTTTTTCATAAACGCCAGGCTTTTTGTAGACGGTATTCTATTCCAATTATTAATGTTATAACCCCTATAGCTGATCTTTTTGTTTCAGCAGGCATTAAAGATTCATTTTTAATTTCACAAAAGTGGTCAAAGGCTGGTTTTTTGAGGCTTTCCGACTTTCTTCGGAATGATAAATGGATAAGTGTAAGTGAAATGTCTCAATTAATCCCCGGTGATTTTCTCCTCCTGGGGTCATATAACACTCTTAGTAAATTCTTTGGCAATCTTGATCTGTTCCAGATCACAGCCCAGAAACAGTTAGTTTATGACTTGCTGGGAGACAGGGTAATGAAAAAACCAGGGAGTGGAAAAAAAGCTAGCCAGAATTAAAGGGGTAGATTTGGAGATTAAGGCTATAACAAAATGGGGTAAATATGAGGACCAGGAACTTACAGCAAATATGTGGACTATAATCAACAATTTAAATTTCACCTTACTCAGAGGGGCTAATTGGAGAAGGATGTTATATTTTAGCAAATGGCTATTGTACAGAACCCCGTTTTTGTGGCCAAGGCCTATCCCAATCAATCAGGGCAGTGTTTCCGATGCCACACTCATCCTGCCGCTAACTGGACTCATATAATATTACAGTGCCCTCGGATCCAGAAGTTCTGGAGCGATATTTTTGAGTATCTGACAACAGAATGTTCCATATCAATTAGTTTTAATGATCGACTGATATTGTGGGGTTACGATCCAGATTTGCAGGTATCTGAGAAGCTGATTGGAATTTTATATATTGGTATGGCTGTTGCCAGATCACTTTTACTTCAAAGATGGCGATCAGATTTAATTCCGTCTAAAATTGAATGGGTTCGGAAAATGGGTCAGGTTAAGAGAAGTGAACGAATTTATGCTTTACGAACAGGGGGACTTAAGAAATTTGAGAAGATCTGGACAATATATTTTGATTCTGTTCTCTAAAGTCACCATATAATTTATCCTTCCCCTTTATTCTGTCCTCTCTTTATGATGATGGCATTTTTTATATGGATAGTACACTTTTGGTCATTGGATCCTTTTTGTTGGCGGCAATGGAGACATGTTTAGAGATTCTAGGTGTTTTTATTAAGATCCCCCTGCTTATTTATCAATTATTAACGATTAGATCTGCTATGTATTGATCAATTGATGTTATTTATTATCCTTGTGAATGTTATGGATGAATTTTATAGGATGTATATTTGGATTTATTGTATTGTATTGCATATGGTTTTCAATAAAAATAAAAATAAACAAAAAGGTCCTTTCTCCTTTCTTTGGCAGTCTGGCAACCACTGCAGGCCAATCCCCCAAACAGCACTCAGCTTAGGGATAGTCTCCTCCTCAGTTTCTCTGGTTCCTCTCCTCAGCAAAGGTTCTTCTTGTTTCCCAAAAGTGATCTAAAGTTCTGGGGTTGGGGTCCCCTCTTTTATACACCAAAATCCTTTGTCTCTGAAGGCAGAGAGGCCTTTGCCTAGTCCAAACCAGTTCTGGTCAGTCCTGGAGCACTTTGTTGACAAGACTCCTTCTTTCCTTTCATAGTGTAGGCCAGGGACATCAGACGCACCACAGGAGGTGGAGCCAGCATTGTGGAGGGAAGGCACAGCCCTATTCAGGTCCCAGGTGCAACTCCTCCCACCCATCTACATGCAGATAGGTCTATTCAGCCCTGTGCTGACTCACCCTGTCTCCTGGAATCCCCCAGCCCCTGTCACTCACAAAACCAGACACACAATACACAACCTAGCAGAGACAGGCTTGGACAGTTAGGCAAGAAAATACCTACTTTCTAAAAGTGGTATTTTCAAACACAGAATGTTAAAACCAACTTTACTAAAAGATGTATTTTATCATTCTGAGTTCAGGCATACTAAACTCGAATTTCTACCATGTTCCCTGGGTCAGTTAGGATTATAAGATGTTATAATCAAACTGCCCATTCTGGCCTATGGGGAACAGGTAGCCTTGCAATAGTGAAAAACGAAAATGGCTGTAATTCACTATTAGGACATGCCACACACACTAGGGCATGTCCTACCTTATACTTACAATGCACCCTGCCCATGGGCCTACCATAGGGGTGACTAATATGCAGAAAAGGGAAGGTTTAGGGACTGGCAAGTGGGTGCACTTGCCCAGTCAACATGGCAGTACCAGACTGCACACAGGCTCTGCAATGGCAGACCTGAGACACACTTTTAGAGGCTGCTTCTGTGGGTGGCACAACCAGTGCTGCAAGCCCACCAGCAGCATTGGATTTACAAGCCCTGGGCACACTCAGTGCACTGTACTAGGGTCTGACAAGCAAACCAATCCAGCCAATCATGGAGTCACTAATCCATACATCAATTTTACCATAGGGAGAGCATATGCACTTTAGCACTGAACAGCAGTAGTAAAGTGCCCAGAGTCATAAAACAGCCAACAACAGGTCAGACAAGCATTGGCATAGCCAATAGGTCTCGCCTGTGGGACCTTATAAGTGTTTAGCCATGCAACACTTGATGTTGTTGCACCAAGGATATTGTGCTGGATAACTAAACACTTATAAGGTCCCAAAGGCGAGACCTATAGGCTATGCCAATGCTTGTTTACATTTATATAGCGCTTGCAACCGCTTGTCATGGGTAATAAGCACCATACAAATGCAATTACATACAATATAATCAGGGCCACTGGAATTATGCGTTTTGAGCGGCTGCAGTGTTTTTGCATAATTATGGATCTCATAATCTGCAAATTTTACAACAAAAATAAATTCTAGCTCTAACGGTTCAAAATGTACTAAAAACACAGCAACACATGTTGCGCGCAGTGGAATGCCCTTTGTAAAGGTTGACTGGTCATCTTTCTGTTGCTTATGGATTTGTTTGAGTGTTAAACTGGTACTAATAAAGTGCAACCTGTGCCCACACAGTGTTAACAAGTGTAAAAATGACAAAATAGTGAAGTAATACTATCACAAAAAATGCAGCATTCATTGCATTTTTGCCACATAATTTTGTCAACCCTGACGCATAATTTGTCCCACTCCTGCCACAAAATTCTGGTGGCCCTGAATACAATTTGTCCCTTCTTTACTTGGAAGGTCTGAGATTAACATACAGGTTGGGAACAGGGCAGAGATCCTTTCAATTACAGATGATGCCTCGGTCATTGTAGTGTTGATGAGCAATCGATCGTATCTCCTTTAAAAGAATGAAGAATGCTAAATTAAAGGACCCTGCCCAGCCAGAGCCCCCAGCATGGGGCCCCCTCCCTTGAAAACATGTTCCTGCAGCATGAGAAGCTGAGACAAGCACCCACAAAGCTCCAGCCCGGCTACAGCACACGGCAGGAGGTGGGGGGGTGCTAAAGCTGTTTTAGCCCAATGGCCATTGCGTGACTGCTTCAATTCCATTTCTGCTTCATGCGTATTATGCCGTTCTGATCTCAAGAACAGCCACAGGGCTGAAAACTCACTTGGACAGGTTAAAAAATGTTATGGATACACTGGGCCTAAAAACAAATCTCAATAAATCTTTTATCATGATAGTGGGGCCAAAACTACCGAAACAATGAAACCTAAATTAGGAAGCACTGAAATAGCTAAAGGATTTCTTTTTATATACCTAGGAATTGAGTTTGACTTAAGAATGAATTGGGATCTCCAATTTAGATTACAGGCTCTCCAATATCAGCGATCTATTGACTCAATATAGAATTTTTGTAAAACTGGGCCACAAGCTGATAAGGAAAATCATTACAATCTGTAATACTAAGTGTGTTGCGATCGCTTCCTATGGAGATGGGATGTAGGGCGATAAAAATGAGGAACTCCCTTCAGTTAGTGGAAAACAGGTTTTTGCGCAGATTGATGGCTGCATCTCACTCTCTGTCCACCTTTGCATGTCATCTAGAGTTAGATGTAAATTTTCTGGAGGACAGAATCAAACTTAGTCCTTTTCTCCTTTGATTAAGGACCTGGGTGACACTTAAGGCCACTCTTACTAGGGAGGTGATTCAGGACTGCTTCTGCTTGAATAATGTCTGGTCAATCCTGTGGCTGAGGTATGTTAAACCCATTTTTTGCACTTTGGGAATTTCTGAGTTTTTTTTTACAAATTCTGATAGTATCACAAGTGGTTCTAAGACAGTGGTAAAATAAGGTTTTTATAAATGGCGGGAAGAGAGATGCCTATGGGATTTTTATCGATTGCAAACAGCTTTTAAAGATGTATCTATTAAATCTTCAGAAGGTCTGGAGTTTTATGTCTTTAATACAAAATGAGAGGTACAGATTTTATCTCACTGGGCTGCGTTTTAATATCATTCATTTTATTGTTGCCTTTCCTACGCAGGGAACCTGGCTTAACAATCTTCGAACTGTCCCTGTGACTATCACATAAAGCAGGCACCTTGCACTTTATGTTGTTTTGCACTTCGCATTCCTCGCACAGGACACGCTTCTTGGTCCCAGTATTTCGAGCTGCTAATATTAGACACTATAAGACAGCTATCGTTTTCTTGCAAAAGTTATATACCCGGGATTAACTTAATTAAAAGTTCAAGTTCTTTGGTCACTAGGAAGAGGTATGGTTTAGCAACATGCATATAAAGAATAGTTACTAAATATGAGCGCTCTGTGCATGGTTAAGGATAGCATGTATTCCCCTCAATTGTATTTGTACTTATTTTAATCATATTTTAGAGGATATTTTTTTTACAGAATTGTGTTTATTGTATGTTTAATGACCATGCTTTTATGGTAGGATTGCTAGCTGAATAAAGTTGAATTGAATTGACCTTGATAATTTTACATACATTAAGCAAAGCTTGAGACAGACGACCACAACAAACAGAGGTGTCTTGACACAATAAGCTATATTAAGATGCAGGGCTTTTTCTTTTCAATTGCATTTATATAGCGCTTACTATCCCCGAGGGGACCAATAAAGTAAACTAAAACAGCTTTGGCATCGGACGCTTTTCTATTTCCAATACTGCGTGGACAGCGGCCGTGCAACACTGAGTACGAGTGCAAACTACTCATAACTTGCCACTGCGTCAGTCGGAGCTCCAAGACGAAACAATTCAACACTCCCGCACACACACGAGGCGCCCTTTTTGCTGAAAAAACGGAAGGTTGTATAACCATTTCCTGGTTATTATACGGTTTCCATGGAGATAGGTCTCCCGCCCTAATTGCCGACTCTTCCTGTGACGTCACTTTGGGGGCCGGCTAGTTATGAAACTAGTGCTGGCGGGAAAGAGGGGAGAAGAGTTGGATTTGGGGATGCGGTGACAGAGACCCAGAGGGAAGGCAAAGTCATAGAGGCAGACTTTCAACAGACAAAACTTACTCAAGGCCAAAGAGTGGAAGACAGCACTCGTGAAAGAAGTAGAGGTGCTGGGAGAAGTTAAAACAAGCATTGCCCACGCGCGAGCGGCCGCGAGACGCGATATGTGGTGGGTGAGGGGGAGAAGCAGGAGTTGTGTGCGCGCGCGGCCAATGCTTGAAAAACAAGCATTGGCCACGCGGCCGTGCGAGACGCGCTCTGTGGTGGGGGAGGGGGGAGGAGCGGGAGAGCAAGTGACGCGCGGCCGTGAAAGTGACACGGCCGCGCGGCCCGAGAGCGCTCTGTGGTGGGGGAGGGGAGGAGCAAGTGACATCAAAGGCAGATGGCCTGGAGCATGCGAGGAATGCGCGTTGCTGTGCGCGTACTCGCATGCTCTAGGCCAGCCAAAAGTTGTGGTCGCATTTCTGCAAGCCCACTACAAAATGTCTCGCCCAGAGCCAGCGCTGAAGCGCTGGCTTTCAGGGCGAGACCTAAAAAAATACAGGAGGAAGGCAAAAAGTTCAGTGATGACCCTTCAAAAAGGGCCAAGTCCAACAGAGGGGGAATATGGAATGATGTCAGTTTTTGGGGAAAAGCGACTTTTTTTTAGCTTTTTCCGAAATAGAAGGGTAGCTTTGATGAGTCTAAGTTGCAGGGGAAGTTTATTCCATAGAGATGGGCCTAGGAAGGAAAAGGATCTGCCCCCGGTCCTTGTCTTATTGACCTGTGGAATTTTGGCTAGACAGAGGTTTGCTGAGCGCAAATTTCTAGGGGGAGTGTAGAACCCAATTCGTGCTCGTAAGTAACCAGGGCCTGTCCCATGTAAGGCTTGATGGATGAGGAGTAGGATCTTGAAAGTGATCCTCTTTTTGATCGGAAGCCAATGCAGATCACTAAGAATTCGAGATACGTGAGTATTACGAGGCAGGCAGAATATTTTTGAACAGCTGCGTTCTGAACCATCATTAGCTTATCGATCAGGTAGTCAGGCAGGACCAGATACAGTGAATTGCCATAATCCAGTCTTGATGTGATTAGAGCCTGGACCACACTCGTTGTCTTGCCATCAGAGACAGGAGATACAGGAACTTTCTCACCATACGTAGTAAGGCAAAACAGGATCCCACCATTGCATTGACTTGTGATCGAAACAGGAGTTGTCCGTCAAACTTAATACCTACATTTTTGACGGATGCGGTATGGGTAAGTGGTAGAGGGACATCCTTTGGCCAAAAGGTCTGCCATAATTCCTCCACTCCTAGTCCAAAGAAGAGGAGCTCAGTCTTCCCGGCATTACATTTCAGTTGATTGGAGGAGAGCCAATGCAAAACTTTGGTAAGGCAGTTTCTAATTTTCTCACCCGGGAATGCTTCATTATTCTTCCAGGAAAACAGTAATTGGGTGTCATCAGCGTATGACACAACCTTGGCCCCCAGTGCTTCTGCCATGCCTGCCAGAAGAGTAAGGTACACCTAAAACAGTGTGGTGCTCAAGGCAGAGCCCTGTGGCACTCCCACCTTCAGCTTTCGGGGTTCAGCTGAGAAGGGAGGGCACCAAACCTCTTGTCCTCTCTCATCGAGAAAGGATGCTAACCAATTCCAGGCCTGTCCTTTAATTACAACGGATTTAAGACGCGCCAGTAGGGTGTGATGGGGCATCATATCTAACGCTGCTGATAGCTCCAACATGACCAGCAGCGCCCTGCATCCTGCATCAAGGCTAAATCTGATAAAATCAACCTCCCCCACCAATGGTGTCTCAGTGCTGCAGTTAGGGCGGAACCTGGATTGGCTAGTATGTAACAGGTTGTTGGTTTCCAGATGTAAAGATAGCTAATGGTTGACGTGTTTTTCGAGAGCATTTGAGAGAGCTGGAACTAGAGGGATAGGTCTGTAATTGGCCGGGTCTGTGGGGTCGGCCTGAGGTTTTTTAGAAGTGGCACAATTTTAGCCTGCTTCCATGTTTTGGGAGCAGTTGCCAATGAGAGGGATGGCCTCTGCACCCCGGGATAGGAGGTTAGCAGGGCACAGATCAGATGGTGAGCCTGATTTAAGGCTCCCTAAAGCTAACAGAGAGTCCTCCAGAGAGACTGGAGGAAAGGTCTCCAAAGAAGTGGTCTTGTCATAGGTATGAGTGTCTTGTTGAATAGTACCGGGATTTTCCCCTCCCCTGCTGCCGTCAGGAATTGTCACTGCTCTACTAGTGCACGGAACTCCTCACTCCCCCCTGTGGTGGGGGAGACTGGCTTGAATTATTGCAATTTTCTCATGAAAGAAGAGAGCCAATTGTTCACACCATTCCATGGTCGGTAGTTTTTGGCCTGTACAGGCTTCTGGGGAGATGAATGATTTAACAATTTTAAAGATCTCTTTGGATTGATTTCCGGCATTTAAAATTCTGGCCTCAAAATAAAGTTTTTTTGCTAACTTAATTTCTTTATGGTATTTTCTTAATGCTGCATTATACTCAGATTTGGCGATAGGAAAGTATGCCACCCTCCATTGTCTCTCCCAGTGCTTGCACTCTAGTTTGCTCTTTTTAAGGGAGTGGGAATACCATGGACTAGGCGGCTTAATACGGCGCAGTTGTTGTCGCCTTTCCGGGGCTAAGGTTTGGGTTGAGGACTTAATCCAATTGTCTATAAGACTGACATCCTGGTCAACCTCACCGGTGAGAGATGACTTTTCCTCTTCTAACCTCCTATAGAGGGCCTCAGATTGGACTTTGTGGAAGGCTATTACCATTCTGGATAAGTGCCTTTATTGGTAGAGGATCTCATTACCCTAGCCCATCTGAACCTAATCAGATAGTGGTCTGACCAGACTATGGGGATAGGGGCATCTGCTTCAAGGGGTAGATTAGAGAAAATCTTGTCTAATGGGTGTCCAGCTAGGTGTGTGGGAGAGAATATTGTCTGGGACAAGTCCATAGTCGCCATATTCTCCTGAAGGGCCGCTATTTCTTTCTCTTTATCATGCTCCATGTGAAGGTTAAAATCCCCCAGAAGGATAAAATGGGCATATCTAAGAGAAAGGGGAGTAAGAGCATTACATAGAGAGTTTACTTTACTTTATTGCGTGATTTGTTAAAAACCTTTGCAACAGTATACAAAGACAGAGGTTCATTGCTAGGTGCTTAACTTTGACAATAAAGTTAAAAACATCATTATGTCCTTAGGTACTGACTTTGACGGTGAAGTTAAAAACATCATTAAAACCTCAAATCTAAAAGTTCATTAAGTTTTAGCTTAAACAGTTGGGAATTAAAAAAGAATCATTATGACATAGAAGCCTCTATTGCCTGATGCACAGTCCATGACACTCTGTAGATTATATTCAATTAAATAAGAGAGTTTAGCATCTTCCTAATGAAGGGGGAGAGGTTATATAAGAAAAACAGTATAGACAAATAAACTCTTCTTGTGCCATGCATTAATAGTGGGTCTAAAGCATGTCTGTTGGTCAATGACCAGAGGCGACAGACTCAGTGAGGCGAGGAGACAGGATGCCTGTCTGTCCATCGTGCGCACATCTCGCCTCCTCTAGCTTCTTAGTGAAGCAATACATAAATCTGACTAAGGCATAGTTCAGGGTAGTATTCAAGGGGTCAAAACAAGCCAGAACCGCTACTCTGCAAGATCTTATGTCTTTTGTAATCCAACCCCTTCATAACAGGGCCCTTCTAGCTTCTAAGAGATTAGGACACAGGCATATCACGTGTATTATGTCCTCCTTGTGTTGGCTGCAGAGCAGACACATTTCCTGGGCACAGTTTCTTTTCCATTTTGGGAAGTGACAGGATAGGAGGATCACCCCCATTCTCAGCTTTAAAAACTGAAGCTTAATGCGTTCGTTAAAAGTGATCGTTAGATAGCGTTGGGGTTTCAGTTGTGAATAGGTGCACAGAGTTATTCAACCGTGATTCCGTACAGAGAGGCTGGCCCTATCTTCCAATGAGGAAAGTCGGTTCAAACTGATATTTGCTAACCTCTTGAATTCGTGTTGGCTGACATGTAGGTCCCAAAGGTGGCTCAAGCCGAGATAACTGAGGGCTCGGGACAAGTAATAGTAACCCGCCGACCTGCGGCTTGTATTCAAGTGGAACCATAAATTGTGGGCCAGACTGCCTTCCTTAGATGCCCTGAGCTTGTGGCAGCTTATTAGGAAGGCCGCCATACGGGCCAGTGCCTGTCTGCAGATGCCAAATTCCAGTCTAAATAGTGCTGGTGACGTGTAAGAGAGGAGCTGGAAGATCGTTCGGTACATTTTTGTAACTACTTTGTCTAGTTACCCGCTGTCCCACCCTTTCAGAGCCTCACACCCATATGTTAGGGCTGGGATAACCTTTGCCTTGGCCACCTGGAGGATTGGAACAAATGTAGGGCCATTTAGTCTTTTGTAGATGGATCTAAGTGCAAAAGACAGCACAATACCATACTTTTTTTGTTCCGCCAGCTGGCTCGCATACCTACCGTTGTTCATTATTTATTTATTTATTTGAAGGTTTTATATAGCGCGAACAAGACCCTTGCAGGTATCAGAGCGCTTTACAGATGTTGGAAACGGTACAAGCATAGAGGAATAAAAATATCAGGCCAGCTGACAAAGGCGGGGCCGTGGTCGTCTGGTCCAAAGAAGCCTATCTAACAGAAGGAAAAAGCCATGTACAAAACCTGCTGTGGTATCGATGTATCCCGCAGGACGCTACCAAAGACATTGAACATGAAATATCAAGGATAGTCAATGAAGGCACCGAAAAGGGCATTTTGGGACCGAAAGAATCTGAGTTCCTTATCAATAAATACCCACGCACCCAGGTACTATATTTTCTGCCCAAGGTTCATAAAGATGCGGCCCACCCCCCCCGGGAGACCGATTGTGTCCGGGTGTGATTCCATTTTGGAGCCTCTGTCCAAGTATGTGGACATCTTTTTGAAACCATTTCTCCCGGAAGTTCCTTCCTACCTACGCGACACCATGGAATTCATTAATAAAAATTTGAATAAAAAGTTGAAGGGTTTGATTTTGATCCCAATATGCACATCTTGGTTTCCATGGATGTATCATCCCTTTACACTCAAATTCCCCAGCAGGATGCATTGGACTCGATGGAATTTTATCTAGAGCAACGGCCAAGACCACACCAAGTACCAACAGAGTTTATCTTGAGTCTGGCCTCTATATCTCTGTGAAAAAACTTTTTCAAATTCGAGGATGACTTCTTCCTACAAGTCAAAGGGACAGCCATGGATTGTCCCTTTGCTCCAGAAATGGCCGTATTGTACATGGCCAGGTATGAACATCGATACATCTACAATGACAATCCATACATTGACCAAATAATGCAATGGTACAGATACATCGATGATGTATGGTGCATCTGGAAAGGCACAGAAGCGTCTTTGAAGGAATTCCATGTGTGGCTCAACAATCGCAATCCTGACATTAAATTCAGCTTGGCATACAGTAAAAAGATTCTTCCCTTTTTGGATGTGGAGCTAAAAACATCACCCAATGGCCTGATTACGACGTTGCATGCCAAACTGACGGATAATAACAACGCCTTACATTTCAGCAGCTATCATCCAAGAAATTTGAAAAAAAAATTGCCATACGGTCAATTTTTACGTATAAGACGTAATTGTACCAGACGTGAAGATTACGAACTGCATGCTGAGACATTGAGTAAAAAATTAAAGGAGAAAGGTTATCCCCACAAGCTCCTTAAACAATCAGTGAAGAGAGCCTGGTTTACACCAAGGGAACACTTGCTGACCAAAAAGTGTAAAGTATTAACAGAACGCATAGTCTGTGTTACGACCTTCGGACCTCACACTCAATCGTTGAAGGAGATTGTAAAAAGCAATTGGCATCTGATTGAAGGCTCTATACAAAACGTGGGCGCCCCACTCTTTGCGCTCAAAAAGAACCGCAACATTGGAGAACAAGTCATACGCATCACTGCGCCACTCAATGAAAGAACAGACACCTTGCGCACTATGTTGAACCTTAAACCAATTCAGGGCCATCATAAGTGCGGCAATTGTTCGGTCTGCAATTCAACCATGGAAGGAACCACCTTTACGGATGGCCACAGACACTGGCGGCATAACGAATTTGCAAACTGTAAGTCCAAAAACGTGGTGTATGCCATCGTTTGCCAATGCCAAAAAACGTATATAGGCAAAACTTTCAAGAAGTGAGACAAAGGTTTGTGCAGCACCGTTCAAGATTGAAGAACAAAGTCCTAACTGCGCCCATGGTAAACCATTATGTGGAATTCAAACACTCTGATAAAGATTTCAAATGGACCGTCCTCTGTGCTATCAAACCGAATCCCAGGGGTGGTGACCCAGAAGTTCTCCTTACACAAAAAGAGGCTTATCTAATTATGAAATTCGACACAGCCATGCGTGGGCTTAATGAAATGTCCGAGATCGCCAAACTGTAACTTACACCTTCAAGTAAAGATCTCCTGTTGAAAAGTCAGCTTTTCCTACCAGAACTACGGTACCCATAATGCAATGTAGTTGCTAACCCATCAAAATCCACCTCGGATCTTGTGAACAGGCCTGAAAAGAAACTGGGGCCGGAAGTGAGAATCAAGAAACGATCGGAGCCGGTACCCGCGATCATCGTCTGTGTCAGAACTCTTCAACAAAAGGCAAGTGTTAAAAGTCACGAGCGAATGCCAGGAGTGTCTACACAAATGGAATGCTAGCTAAAAAACTTCCTAGTTACCAAATATGCAAGTAGGAAGGTTGAAGTAATGTCACAAACTTTAGACACACGCGGCAAGGTCAAGTAACTGCGAAGGAAAGCCGCAAACAGCATATTTAGACGGTGCGCGTTTCACGTACACAGCTCAGCCCAAATGCTGATTTTATAAAACTCAAGGAATTTTCATAATCCCCCTTTTTAGAAAGAAGACGGACGCTTGTGATAAAGACCCACACCACCCACAATGGTCTGACTTCCATCACAGCTTACCGGCACCTCCAAAAGACTGAAGGTACCGTGTACATTTAAAATGAAGCACCAATCATTATAACAGGGTTCTCCGCAATCATTACAACACATGTTCATTATTAAATCTTGCAGTTGCTACGTTCAAAGATTCGTTTGCCATTGGGCAGCATCTCAACGCGCTGGCACTTCCAAAAGATAGTAGGTACCCCGAAACAATTGAATAATTGAATTGAGTATTACGAGTGGAACAGGGTCCTTTGTAGTTACAAAAACACATTTTATTATTTAATTTTGCAGTTGTCACGATCAAGTCCAGGTCCTGATGAGAACCCCCCAACAAGATGGGGTTTGAAACACGTTGACTCCAGCTCTTGGGACAAGGCACTCGGGGTGTGCCACGAGGGAATATCTGCATCATCACTTTCCCCTATGGATAACACCCCTTAATATTACAACTCCCACAGCTAACAACACTGGCAGGAATTTAAAAGACACCTCGTTAGTGAATTATCATTGTCCGCCTAGTGTTTATAAATTAAATAAGGGACTGGTCATATATGTCTTATCACACTTTGATATGTTATACATGTTTATGGTGTTGCTTTATCATTTTTCACTGTGTTGCTTTAGGATGTCTGTTTAAGAATTTTTTACAGTGTTTGGCACACACAATTGTAAATCCAAAATGAGTGTTGTCCGACAAGATGACATGAAACTAATGTGACAATCTTGTTTTTTCAAAAAGAATAAAAAAAGAAGTGAAATAAATCACAACGGGCTTTTGGAATTAAGGACTAAGGTTAGTTTTATCCATTAATTTGTTGTAATTGAGCTATCTGGATACTTTGTCTGTTTATAACTATTGAAGTGGTCTAATCCAGGTAGCACATGGACCCAAGCCTCCTTTGCTTGATCAGTAATGAATAGAGCATCTATGTCCTCTTTGCAGAGCAGGTCGTATATGTTATCTGCATGTTTCGGAGAGACCGTGCATTAATCAAAGCTGCCATGAAGTTAGGGCCCTGCGCTGACTGTTTCAAGATAACTTGGTTCCTTAATTTGTATAAAAACCACATACCTTGCACTTGATCTCAGTACAGACTGGTGTATCTAGACAGAGAGGTGTGCAAGTTTGCATTGGGGCCGGATCTCATAGTTGAGAAGAACTATAGGAATATAGGGGCATATGTAGGAAGCCAAATTGCGATTGCAAATGCTGAAATTCGCAGAATTTCAGCGTTTGCGATCGCAATTTGGGCAGTGTGCTATGTAGCAGAGAAAAACCCACTCGCAAAATAAGGAATCGCAAAATTTGCGATTCCCTATTTTGCAAATGCATTTAAGGAATCCCAAATTGCGATTCCTTAAATGCAATGTAGGAAGCACCCAAGTTGTGCAATTTTGGCTTAAGGAATCGCAAATTACCACCAACTTCAGGTTGGTGGTAATTTGCGATGTCTTTGAAAAATGCACTTTTTGCATCTTTCAAAGTGCCATGTGGCGCACATACACGCCCTTAGCGCATGTATGTGCGCCACATGTACACATACTTATTTCAGGGGTGCAACAGGGTGTCCTATTGACACCCTTGCAACCTTGAAATTGCATTCTCAATTTGCGATTCTCTAATTGGGAATCGCAAATTGAGAATGTCTTTCCATTCATTCCTATGGGCCTTCTAGCCCATAGGAATGAATGGGAAGATATTCCTTGTTTACGAATCTCAATTTGCGATTCGCAAATAAGGAATATGTGGGATTCGCAAAATATTTTGCTAATCCTACCTACATTGCGTTTTGCGATTCTCTAATTGCGATTCCCTAAAAATCGCAATTTGAGAATCACAATACCCGTTTTACCTACATATGCCCCTCAGTCAATTACCTTTAGAATTCACACCAGCTTAGTGGCTGGTGCTGAACGCTTCCGGGACGCTGACGGGCGCAGACGGGTTTGACTTTGGCATGTCTTCGCTGCACCCTCTGCGCACGTCTGAGCTGCGTCCTCCTTTAAATACATCAGGGGTTCAGGGAAGCTAGAGCGCGCACTCACCACAAAATGGCGACACTGTCTGCCACCGCACTTTACGCGCACGCCTCCACGACGCAGGGATCCGAGACAAGGCCCTGGAATGGACCACCTCCTTCCTCGACGGCAGAACCCAGAGAGTCCGCCTCCCACCTTTCCGATCCGAAGCCTCCGAGATCATCTGCGGCGTACCCCAGGGATCTTCCCTCAGCCCAACACTGTTCAACATCTACATGGCCCCGCTCACACGCATCGCCAGACAGCACGACCTCAACATAATCTCCTACACCGACGACACTCAACTGATCCTCTCCCTCACCAAGGACCCCTCGCCGCCAAATCCAACCTCCATGAAGGAATGAAGGCCGTCGCCGATTGGATGAAGATCAGCCGACTAAAGCTGAACACGGACAAGACAGAGGTCCTCATCCTCGGCTCCAACCCCTCAGCCTGGGACGACTCCTGGTGGCCAACGACACTGGGAGCAGCCCCGACACCCACCGACCACGCACGCAACCTGGGAGTCATCCTCGACTCAACGCTCTCCATGGCCAAGCAAGTCAACGCAGTCTCCTCCTCCTGCTTCAACACCCTCCGCATGCTTCGCAAGATCTACAGGTGGATCCCGACAGATACAAGAAGAACAGTCACCCAGGCCCTCATCAGTAGCAGACTTGACTATGGGAACGCCCTCTACGCGGGAGCCCCGGCCAAGCTCATCAAGCAACTGCAACGCATACAAAACGCCTCCGCACGCCTGATCCTCGACGTACCACGCCACAGCCACATCACCCCCCACCTGAGGAACCTGCACTGGCTCCCCGCCGACAGGAGAATCTCCTCATCCACGCACACAAGGCACTCCACAAGACTGGCCCAGCCTACCTCAACAGACGACTCTTCTTCTGCGTCCCCAACCGCCAGCTCCGCTCCGCCGACCTCTCCCTCGCCACCGTCCCTCGCATTCGAAGAACAACCACCGGCGGCAGATCCTTCTCACACCTCGCCGCCAAGACCTGGAACACCCTTCCACTAAGCCTACGACAGACCCAAGACCTGCTGACCTTCAGGAGGCTACTCAAGACCTGGCTGTTCGACCAGTAGCAGCACCCCCCCCCTTTTTTTCTCCCCAGCGCCTTGAGACCCTCGCGGGTAAGTAGTGCGCTCTACAAATTCTGTGATTGATTGATTGACTCAAGCTATCCCAATAGGTGGAAAAATGGCCGCAGTGCCTTGCCTCACTATGTGCTAGTGAAGCCCCGTTAAGTTTTTAGCTGCTCCCTCGCTGTGTAGAAAATTTAAGAAGAGCGAATCCACTATGTCAGGTCAGAATCTACTATGTCAGGTCAGATTCAATTTCAGTTTCAATTCAATTCCAATTTTACACATAAAAATGACAATACATTTGTGCAGAATACCCTTGGTTTCCCTTACTTCCCTTATGGCTCTCACATGGGCTGAAAGGTAGCCATGTCACAGGGAACCTGAGGCCTCTGTGTAAAAAATGTCAAAATGAAATTGAATAAATTAGATATTAAGTAAATTACCTGTACTAGTGTCCTGCAGGGGGCCAGTCATACTTGCCAGTTGTTTCGAGTGGCAGCAGGAACATGAAAGCCCTAAGATCCAAGAGGCTGTAGCAAACTTATAAATGTGTACAGATTACAAATGATTTTAAAAACAAATTTGTTCGGTATGAGTTAGGAATCTCAGATTAGAATTTTTTTTAGAGCCTCCTTATGCTAGAGAGTGCAAATCTAATTAATCGGTGAACTTCAAAAACAATTTTCCCAGCACTCTCAAATGAATTCACATAGTGTTTTGTAGTTTTTCATTGATCTTTTTCATTTTCCTCCAAAATCATTATATATTTCTCAATGCGTCTGCCCATAACTTCAGCCAACACGAAAGAGAAGTGGGCATGCAGACAAGGTCCTGGATGTGCAAGAGGTAGACAGGTCAGACTTGGGAGTACCCTTGCTTGATGTTAATGGATTGAATTTGTAAAACAAAAGTTTAACACCAAACATGATTAAATTGTTACAGAAAGGCATGGGTCTATTTGTTGCCATTAATGTGGATAAAACAAAAGTGGACATTTCCAAGATTGTGCAGAAATTAAAACTTAAAAAATATTTTGCAAGTCACACTATACAATGACCCCATGAAATGAGGAATAAGGTGCTCACCAGGATGTAATTGATACTGGTACTTTCTTCTCTATTACTGATACTGAAGAAGATTCTATGAGTGTAAGGAGAGTGGCTTCTGAACTAGGTGTCGATGTGGATTGGAGTAAGGATAGTGGTTTACATAATAAGTCCACATGGAGTTCAGAAAAAAATCTTCATGACATTAGACTGAGATTCCTAACCGCTAGACAGTACGAGGACCAAATGGTAGCAATGGCTACTAACAGAGCTATCGAATTATATAGGTCAACTACACTGAGGAACACCAGGAACAGAGGTCGCTCACAAGTTGATATGATTAGACCCATCACTGCATATAGCAGGAACACTGATGAACTGAGTAAGATATTGAACAGACACTGGCACCAACTCAGAGAAAATGAGAAACTTCAACCTTTTATCACTAGTCATCGCAAGATTATATTTCGCAAGGGCAGAACTATCAGAAAAATTATTAGCCCAAGTTACCCAGAGTCTAAAAGGCTAGCCAAACACATGGGGGCCGATTCCGATTCGGGCCGGAAATCTCTCCGACCGAGCCGGACCCGGAGAGATTTCCGACCGAATCGGACCCGTGCAGTCCGACCGAACGAGTCCGATGCATTCGTATGCCACCGGACACGAGTCGGTCGGACTCCCATTGAACTCATTGGGAGCCGGTCGTACAACGCGTACGCGGGCTCCCATTGCCTCAATGGGTGCGAGGCGGACAAGGGCGCCCCCTACAGCGAGTATGCCGCTAAGCGCTTCGCGGCGTACACGCACAGGTAGGGGGACCCATGGGTCCCCCTGTGTGCGCCTCGCACGGGTACGCGTACAGGGGGTCCGACACGGACCCCCAAAGTGCGGCTCCGACAGCGGAGTTCGAGTCGGACGGCGCGAGTCGGTCGGAGCGGTCGAGGTGCGCATCGTACTTACCCGGCCGGAAAACGTCTCCATTGGCGCGGTGCGAATCGGGTCCGAGCGAGTCGGTCGGAGCGGTACGATCCGGGTACGAGTCGGTCGGAGCGGTCGGGTCGCCCGGACGAGTCGGTCGGCGACTCGCATCGTACTCGCTCGGCCGGACCCGCGTACGATTCGGTCGGGAAAAAGGGCTCCGAATCGGATCCGGTAAAGCCGAATCCTATTCGGAGCCCTACCGGCCGAGATCGGAATCGGCCCCATGGTGTACTGTGTGAAGGCATGCCTGACCCTATCATGGAGGGTCAGGCATGCCTTCACGCAGCATGCCATGCACACTGTAGTTCTTCCTGGAATTGAACACCGGAGCAGGCGAGCAGCGGTAGGCGAGTGGAGCAAGCCGCAGGAGCGGAGCAGGCAGGAGTCAGGACACCGTCCGGAGGAGAACAGTAAGTCGCTTACTCCGCTCCGCTGCGATTGCAAAGTTTTGGAAAACTTCGCACTCCAAAAAATCTGCAAACTTCGCTGGCGGAGCGGAGTTATCTGCCCACTCTTACTTTTGTTGCCCTAAGTGGGAAGGGTATGCCCAGACGTGGGTCCCATGCTCATTGCGCCACTGGGTTCAAGCTAGCCTGGTTGATGGGGGGGGGGTGACGCCCCGAAACAGGTTCCAGGATGCTTGTTTCCCGTCCAGGGAGGACCTGGCTTGGCAGTTCGGGCTGGACTGTTCCCATGAGGAATAGGGTCAAGACTGGTTTTCATATGGCTGAGTCCAAACTGGGGTGGCGTGGTGAGGAAAAAAATTATGGATTAAACCCAGATTCTGGTGACTGGGGGGTGAATGTTTGCATTGTTCAGTATTCCGTCCATCAATTGTTCCTTTTACCACGACTACTGCATTCCAATGGACCGCCGTAGTTGTAATCAGGTCCTTGGTGTTTAACCAGGACTGTTCTTTTGCTGAAGTCACTTTTAATCATGTTAAAATATCATTTGACGCTGAGTTTTACATATTTGTTGTTGTATCCCTGATGAAGTCTCTTGCCATACTCTTTGGCATGGACGAAACAGGTGCTGGCTGAAGTTATAGGTTATAATGATTTTGGAGGAAAATAAAAAAGATCGATGAAAACCTAAAAAAAAAAGGCTGAAGTTATGGGCAGACGCATTGAAAAATATATAATGACTAAAGAGGAAAATAAAAAAGATTGATGAAAAACTGCACAACACTATGTGAATTCATTTGAGTGTGCAGGGAAAATTGTTTTTGAAGACTTAGATCTGTTCCAACAAGAAAAGGATATGGTGGCTTCTCTTCCTTCCCGAACACCCAAACAATCTTGGACTCAGTAGACGAATTTGCAGAACTGTTAACTGTACAAATAATAGAGTGTGTGCGCTGTGAGACACCCATCTACCTTTTCCCTTTCTTTCTAATTGGTGAACTTGAAAGTGTAGCATCAAAGTCTAAATAGGATTTTTCAATTAGCTGTGTCTTATCTTGTCAGTTCTAGAAGCTGAAGGACCTTCCTTGCAGGGATGGTATTTGAGCTTCCTCTGAGCCCAACCAATGTGAGGGAATTAATGTTATAGACTCTAGAAGCGTCACCTCAAACTGCTGTGATCAACATGTAATTTGGAACTCTGACCTCCTGCAAATCAGAATATTGATGAAATTTGGGGAAGGATGCAGACTGCTCCTATAACATATATTATTACCGACAAAAATGTCTCACACAAAAATATTGCAATACTGAAGATCACCATTTAAGTAAAAAATATCGACTACAAAAATATAGTGGACCAAAATATTGTCATTAAATAGGTAAATATATTGATTGTAAAATATTTAAAATATTAACTTTAAAAAAGATATTACCTTAAAAACATTAATTAAAAAATATAGTGGTAATATAGAAAATATATCAATACATTTTAGAGCTTAAAAACATAACAATATAAAAATTTATACTTTCAAATAAATGTCGACACAATTATTATATAAACTTGAAAATTAAACAAACTGATAATATTAATTAAGAATAATTAAAAAACACTATATACATCAAATATATTTTAACAAATGACTACTTACAATTCAATTATTTAAATTACAATGAAACGTTACAATTGAAACAATTTAAATCACAAAAATATATGTAAAAATTATTTTACAAATTTTAGAAAAACCAAGTTAAAAAAATCATGAGACGATGTGGGAGTCAAATGTATTATTCCCACTCCAAACTAAGGAATAGTAGGGCAAGTGCTAAACTTTGGTGGTCAGATTTACTATTCCCACTCCAACCTGAGCAACAGTAGGGAATGTGATGGACTTTGGAGCGGTCAGAGTTACCATTCCCACTCAAGAATAAGCAGCAATAGGGAGTGTGATGCACTTTCGAGGGGTCATATTTACTAGTTCTACCCCAACCTGAGCAACAGTAGGGAAAATGTTGGGCTTTAGAGCGGTTATATTTACTATTCCCACTCGAATCTGAGCACCAGTGGGAATTGTGTTATGCTTTGATGGCTCAACTTTACTATTCCCACTGCAACATAAGCAAAAGTAGGGAAAGTATTAGACTTTGGAGGGGTGAATTTACTATCCCACTCCAACGTAAGCAACAGTAGGGAAAGTGCTTGACATTGGATGAATTAGATTTACAATTTCTACTCTACTGTAAGCAAGAATATGGATAGTGTGTGACTTTGGAGGGCTGAGGGTTTCGAATTTACCATCCCCACTTCAGCATAAACAACAGTAAGAAAAATGTTGGACTTTGGAAGGGTCAGATGTATTTTTCCCATGCCTAAATTAAAAAAACGAAATATAAAGGAATGAACATAAACAATATTCTAACAAATATATTAAAACATATTTGATATTTTTACTGTTATATAACATATTAATAATTACAATGCAAGAGTATACATTAAATACTATTAAAAGTATTTACTAATTCAAAAAATTATTAAATATTTATATTTAAAACACTTACCACCACCCTACTACCCTAAACTTCCAACAAACACAAAAACAAAAATTATATTAGCACAAAATTAATAGTGCACATTAATTTAAAAAATAAATAAAGTATAATTAATTATTATATAAAATAGTAAGACATATTACAATTATTTAATATACATTGCTAAAAACAAATAGATAATTTACATAATCAGTAAACTAGTTAACCAATTTACAGCTAGACCAATTGCCAATTTATTTTTAACATAAAAATAATTCAGACAATAAATTATCAAATTAACAAATGAAAAATTATAAACTAGATGTACTATTTATAAACAATCCTAAAATGTATATTGAAAATGCATCCCTGCTCCATTACAAAGCCAACAACCCCCAATAAATAAATAAATTCAAATGCAATCAGAAAACAATTCTTTAAAGATAGCAAAGAAGCAAAAATAAAATACATTACACTAAAAATAATTACACATGATGAACATTAAAATAATAATTTAAAACACAAAAAACTAAATATCAAATAATTAAAAAACAATATCATATCTAACTATATTGAAAAAACAACTTTAAACACTAAAAAAAGCAATATTTAAACCTGCAATATTCTGTTCCACAATATTCTTGACCTTCCAATATATATGATATTTGTGTTCAATTATATGTTGCAACAATATTATGACTGTGTATCAGCTGAACATGCATAGAGAATCTTTTGAATCTAAAATTGGGCTAACCTGTCAGGTGGGCCAGAGGAAGTTCCCTGTTCCAGTCATTCCTCTTCGCTTGCCTAAACTACCTTCACAGAAATTGTAGTGCAAATTCCTTGATTATCATCTAGGACTAATAATGAGTTAACTTCTAACTTGGTGGCTTTGGTCTTTGTAAGAGTGGACCACCTGCACAGTCCGGCTGCTAGGCATGTGTCCTTCTCAGAGAACTGGTGGAACTAAGGTGACCTAGAGAGCTGCTGGTAACAAGCTGTTTGGTTACCTGAAGTGCCAGTGTCCCTGTTGGACTTGGCCCTTTTTTGGCTAAAGTTCCCTAAACTTTTTGCTTTCCCCCTAGACCTTTTTTCTGACATGGTGTTGCCAACTTAGATGCTTTAGGCACTTTGCCACTGCTGATCAGTGTCAAAGTGCAAGTGCTCCCTGTGTAAAGTGTAATGGTAATTGGTTGTCCATAATTGGTATGTTTGCCTTACTAGTAAAGACCCTAGTGAAGTGCACTATGTGTGCCAGGGCTGGTACTGCAAATGCTACTAGTGGGCCTGCAGCACTAATTGTGCCACCCACTCCAGTAGCCTTAAAGAGAGATCTCAGGCCTGCCACTGCAGTGCCTGTGCGCAGTTTGCTAAACTGCCATGTTGTCCTGACAAGTGCACCCACTTGCCAGGCCTTACCCTTCCTTTTTTATGCACATCAGACACCCCAATGGAATGCCCAAGGTACCCCCTGGGCAGGAGTGCAGTGTATGTGAAAGGTAGGACATGTACTAAGGTGTGTACCATGTCCTGACAGTGAAATACTCTCCATTTCGTTTTTCACTGTTGCAAGGCCATCTTGCCCATAGGACAGAATGGGGGAGGCTGTGTAATATGTTTCCAGCCTATCTTCCCATAGGCTTAAGATGGAGAGGTGAAGTTTAGTGTGCCTGAATTCACAATTTAATAACACATCTTTTTCTGAAGGTGGTTTTTACATTGTGTGTTTAGAAACCACACTTTTAGAAGTGGCTGTTTTTTTTGTTCTAACAATTCTGTGTGTCTCTGCCTGGTTGTGGATTGACTGTCTGGATATGAATGTGATAGGATCTGGGGAATGTCTTGACCCAGGGGAGGAGGTGAGACAGCAACAGGCTGACCTGCATCTGGAGTGTAGGGGGGAGGAGTAGCCCCTGGAGGTGAAGAGGCCTGGGCTGCCGCCATAAAACAATGGCTCCATCTCCTGCTGAGTTATTGAAGACCCAGACCCCCACTATCAAAGGGAAAAGGTGTCACTGGCAGGGAGACACCCAGAACTGGTTTAGACAGGGGTCAGTGCCCCCCTGAACACAAAGACATCAAAGACATTTAAGGGTATAACTATGAGAGCTGAAACCCCTGAACGTTGGACTGATCAAGACTGAAAAGGATTCAAACTACTTCGTGGTCAAGAGGAACCTCTGCCAAGGAAGAAACAGCTGAAGAGACTGAAGGAAAGGACTGACCCTTGCTGTGTGTTCTGGGGCTGGCCTGCAGTTTGCTGATTTAACCAAGGAGAGGCTAAGGGACTTTGCTGTGTGCTGTGTCCCCCTGCTTGAGAGGACTTTGCTGTGTGCTGTGTCCTGAAGTAACTTGTCCCCAAGGGCCCGAGGAGAGCTGGCTCCCTGTTGTGGAAACTCAGGAACATAAAAGTTTCCAGGTGGGTCTCAGTGACGCTGTGTGCGTGTGCTTCGTGCAGCCTGAGACCTTCGTGAGGATTGCCCTGTGATCGTGTGCACCCGGAGTCCAAGTGAGTCTCAGCGACGCTGTGTGCGTGTGCTTCGTGCAGCCTGAGACCTTCGTGAGGATTGCCCTGTGATCGTGTGCACCCGGAGTCCAAGTGAGTCTCAGCAACGCTGTGTGCGTGTGCCCTGTTGCAGCCTGAGACCTTCGTGAGAATTGCCCCGTGACAGTGTGTCCCGGAGCAGTCTTGGTCTCTGGGTCAATCGAGCAGCGTGACCAGAGCTGCTGCGATCGTCATTGCCATCGGCCCGGACCGGTATCCCCAGAGGAGCTGTGCCGCCGGCCCGAGCCTGCCTTTGCCAAAGAGAGACGTCGAACCATCATCATTGGGGGTCCGAAATCCACTGCCCAAGATCAACGAAGTCGCACCGGAGGCCCAAGTCGTGAGGAGAGGAGAGTGAGATCGCACCCCCCAGGTAACGCTCAGCGAGCGTGCATGTGTCGCCGCTTGGGGTGGGGTGCGGGCTCCGAGAGAAACGCTCTCGGCCTTTCCCATCTTTGCAGCGCGAGCCTCCGCTCAAGACCGTATCGAGGCCCGTACTTGCTGAGGAGTGGCAGTACCGGGGCCGGAGTGTGGAGCTGCACTTGTTTTCCATCATAACGGTGTTGGGGGCATGTTTTGGCAGTAGCTGACTGCGAGTCAGTAAGAGTGGCATACAGACCGTGCAGAGCACCGCGATCGGTGCTGGAGTATCTTATTTTTGCATTACGAACTGCCTGATTTTTGCATTACGAACTGCCTGATTGTTGCATTACGAAGTGGCCTATTTTTGCATTACGAACTGCCTGATTGTTGCATTACGAAGTGCCCTATTTTTGCATTACGAACTGCCTGATAGTTGCATTACGAATTGCATTATTGTCGCATTACGAACTGCCTGAATGGTGCATTACGAATTGCCTGATTCTTGCATTACGAACTGCATAGCATTGCATTAGGACTGCATTAGATTATTGAGAATTGCTCATTAATACTGCAAGAACCTACCAGTACATGCTGGCCTAATAACCGGCACGGTGAAATATTACAAATACGCATATGTTGGATTTTTATTGTGTGGTCTCATCGTATATCTTTTTTTCTTATAAACTTATACTTGTTTTTTATGAAACTCGTGTGGAGTCCATTTGTGGTGTTATCACTGTGTCACTGAGAGCGTGGATGCAAATACTTTACACATTTGCCTTGGAGATAAGCCTGGCTGCTCGTGCCAAGCTACCAGGGGGTGAGCAGGGGTTATCTAAAGGTGTGTCCCCACTTACCCTGACGTAGAAGCAAGGGTCCCTATTTGGACTAAGGTACATACCTCAGCCAACTTGAGACCCCCAGGTCTAACAGTCCCCTATATGGAGAGGGTCGATAGACTTTGTTGGTTTGTATCCCTACAGCTTCCTTGTGTGGTATATCCCCCAACAGCTAGGAAGGAGGCCCTCGGGGCACTGGAAACCCCTTTTATGAGTCCGTACTGAGAATATGCACAATTAAGGACCTTACAGCTTCTTTACCAGGATGAGGTGAAGTAGGCTGCAGCTCCATTTCACAGAAGCATGCAACAGCTATAAAGGTAACTGAATCTTCACAGCCTTCCAATTTTAAGTATCACTTCAGAGACATTTTGTTGACTTACAGGGCTTTGAGCCTAACCATTGCTTACCATTGGTTGACTTCATTGTCACTCTCAGATTTCAGATTCATTCTTTATTGTTTAAGTTAATTAAAACCATAACAATATACCAGTAAAACTAAATAGATTGCACCAGATAAAATATACATTTTAAAAAAACTGTGTGAGTTTCCAAAATTAAAAATGGTACAAGGTCCGTTTTGTGCAGCATTGGCTTTGGCTTAAAAGTGCTATTGTGCTTTCCCCACTGGTCTGTTTCCTAGTAATTTTTCGCACTGAATTTTACTAAGTTACAGTTAAGCTGTGGGTCATTCGGGTTGAGACATCTTAATATTGCAGATCTGCCAGTGCGGATACCCATAATGTTAAAAGGTTTTTTTAATAGTAAACGTCGGTATGGTTTTAAACCTGGACAGATGCATATTAGATGGATGAAGTCCTGCTTTGATGCTCCACAGATGCCACATGACTTTGGTCCATTATATTTCCAGCTTGGTTGATCTGCATTAGATGGTAGCGAGCCAAATCGTATAGCTAGCAGCTTTGTTTTTAAAAAGGGGGAGTATGTCAAGCCCAAATATGTTGCAGGTTTTGGTTTCGTGTATGAATGCAAGACCATCCATGCATGAGCACACTTGTTTAAAATGATTTTGTCATCCAGCAGTGAGTGCATTCATCGTCACTCTCATTTCCTTGCTTCTATTTGGTCAGCGCATGCCAGCTTCACTTCCTCTTTAGGTGTTTGTTCCTCCCTAAGAGCATGATTCAAGTACTACTTCCTTACCAAGTGTCCTTACACTGCTCGTGCTTTCAGAGATATTTTTTTCTTCTAGTTGCAGCACTCCCTAAGTGTGCATGTGATTTCAAGCTGTCTCCTCCCCAGCTCCCATCCTGCTCCGTGTTGTTCATTGTCCCCTTTACTTACTCCCCCCACATTGTTGCTTGCTTGCCCCATCCCATCTGCCTCCTACCATGTGGTTGATTGATTGTTCCATCCTACATGCCTCCACCTGGATTGTTGCTTCCTTGCTATATCTCTTCTGCGACCCCTTCCGTGTTGTTGTTTTCTTGCCCTGCCCACCCGCCCCTTCGCACAGTGTTGCTTGCAAACTACCCACATTGTTTTCCCTCCCGCATTGTTTCTTGCGTGCCCTGACCCTCTTGGCCTCCTCCCACATTTTTGCTTGCCCCATCACTCCTGCCCACTCTTGCATTATTGCTAGCCCCCTCCTGCCCTGCCAGAAGAAATGCTCTATGAAACGGCCAGCGCTGGCCAAACCATACTGCTTTTTTTTCTACCTTTCAGCCAAGCTAAACATCAGCCATGCTTCTGTAGAGCATGGCTAAAAGACATTAACAAAGTTAATAGCTCTTGCGTAGGCCAGGCCTTGCCAATGCTTGTTGTGTTTGAGGAGGTCTTTTGCTAGTAACTCTTTTTGCTCTTTGCTTCAGGGCTTGTCTCCAGCAGCCACTCTGGATAAGACTCTATGGAAGACCATTTTTGGAGGGGAAGATTTTCTTTAAGAAATTCATAATTCCTGATCCCTTGATTTGTATTGAATTGGTTTAGGAATTATATGAGTTGTTTCTCAACTTTAATGTACTTTTGCTGCTGCCAAAATACTGCACACCCATTTCTTCTGAAGCTTGTTCCTTGAGCCAAATTTTCAGGGATGAGCCCAAGGTTTCTATTTGTAACCTGCTGTTTCCTTCTCCTCGTAGTTAACAATCCGGTATATCTCACCCGGGCAATCAGGGTATGAGTCTTCTGGTCAAGAAATAAACTAGTTACTTTAGAGAATAATGCCGGAGCTGGGTGGCACAGTTTGACTACAGTAACTACTTAGCAACACATTAACAAGAGCCAAGAAGGGATAATGTGCTAATAATAATTTTCAAGTATCTGACCACACTGCCATGCCCACAGACGTGACACTAAGCGATCTGATAATGCAAACTATGACCACTGCCATCCCCAATTGATGAGAGAGGACCCAGAATCACTGAGATGTTGAGTTCCACTGCAGCTGAGATTGCGATATTTCCTAGGAAGCCCCCCACTTAAAAGCACAAACAGACACTAGGATATTCATTACTCAATCGAGATGACGCTGTTGTGAATTGATTATGAGTCCATTATCCCTTTTGCGGAAATGATACTTCTTGCCATAGACAACTACTGCTGGGCGCACCCACAACTGGTGCAGGATTAAGCAGCAGACCTATCAGCACAGTAGCTTGGGAACAAGCAGGACAGTGCAAACTAGTAAATATTGTCCACGAGTGGTTCAAGAACAATGCACCTAGGAACCTCGAGGTCACTCTGACAGCGAAGAACAGAGGTGATCGAACAAATACCAGAATGCTCATGCAACAATTCAACATGCCATGAACAATCCAAAAACCAAGACATCATCACTATTATATGCTTCTAAATTAATAAAAGGGGAAGGCAAAAAAGTGCTGGCTTGCTAAAAACACTGGCACTGTGTGATGAATCTGAACACAATTTGACAGAAGCGTGGAATTTTTGGATTCTGATTGGTAGGTCAAGTTTTGTGCCAGTCCATCAGAGGGGACAATGTTAAAGGACACAATAAAAACTTCAGCTGCTTATAAAGTTAGCACTGTTTGATGAATCTGCATCAAATGTGATAGACAGTTAGCAAGTTACACCCAGTGCAGGTATTTCAGGTTTTGTGCAGATGTAATGGAAGGAAAGAGTTAAAGAGGGAGACTAAACATTTTTGATGTACCAATAACTTTGGCCCCATCTGATGGATCTACATGAAATTTGGCGGGGGGTTGGCATGTTTTCCTACTGTTGGTGTTCTCAATTTCATGCAGGCTCATCAAGAGAGGCATTTCAATGGAGGGGCAAAGCAGTGTTCATACATTTGGCAATGTGTGATGAAGCCACACAAAATTTGGCAGATGTTTAGGTGTTTAGCTTACTTTTGGTTAAGATACATTTGGAGCAGATACATCAAGGGGCAAAGGTAAATAAGAGGGCAATTAGAGTTTCATTCACTAAGAACTTTGGCACTGTTCAATTAATCTGTATGGAACTTGGCACCTAGCCAATTTAGCCCAGTGCACAACTAGCTAAGCCCCACAACCCTCCTCTGCTGCACCCAGCCAAATGTTTTTGTGCACAAGTCTGGCCAAAGATTGCGCACAGCTCATGATGGGTACATGGCAGGCCCTGTGCTGTGGGGGTTGAACAGCAATGGCGAGTTGAGCACAAGGCCTATCCCTGCAGCCAATCACTACTACTACTACTACTACTACTACTACTACTTTTGCACAATTAATCTGTATGAAATTTAGCAGCTACCATATTTAGCCCAGTGTATGACCACGTAAGCCCTGCAATCAACCCCAGCTGCACCCAGTCAAAGGTGGTTGTGCACAGGTTCTGGCTGAAGAATGCGCACAGTGCACAATGTAGTGGGGGTTGAGCAGCACCGGGGACTTGGGCACAGGACCTCTCCCTGCAGCCAACCAGCACAGCGCACAGCCAAAGGCCAAAGGCTTTGCGCAGAGGTGCTTAAACATTAAGTAAATCATAAACAAAACAATGAAATTCACTGAAAAAACACAGTTATAAACTGATTAACGTTTGAGGCACAAACAGGTAAAGCCAACTACATTTGCCAGTTATGTTTAAGAAAACACACAACATAACTCGCAGTCATCCACTATGTTGTTCTCCAATCAGGTCTTTTGTTCATGGCAGTCGACCGCGTGTTATGTTGTGTCTTAAACGCACCTAAAGAATTTCAATGGTGTTATGTGTTTGAGCCTCAAACATGACTCAGTTTATATATGTACTTGTAGCTGGTGAGTCAACTAAACTACCGGTAGACCTACTTTGAATAAAATCTCCATTATGACCACTGACAGTCCCTTGGGTGGATTTGTGTCTTTGGAAACAAATAAAGTATAGGTGGTCAGTCATGTCAGCTGAAACTCAACCCAGAGTATACCGTATCTAATGAGAATCATAAAGGCACAACTGCAAGGGGAGGGCAGCCGCACAAACGCCCCCAAAACTCAGGTAGAGCACCGAAACAAATGTAAAGAGTCCTTGAATGCACGCAGAAGGGCTGATTCTATATCTGGATTCTTCTTTATTTGGCCTTTTCTTCAAGGCAATTCTATACAACGTGTTTCATCCGGCCTTGTTGCCAGGACTTTCTTTGAACTTGAAAGTACAATTTCCAGAGTACACTTAAGTATTGTACTTTTTCTTGGGTCCAATGAGCCAATCAATATGGTTCCTCCATCTGCAAATGATAGTTCTGAGCAAAGAGTTGCACTGTGTACATAACCGGCTGGGTAGCTTCGCTGTGGAAAATCACCAGTGTCATCAGTCTGCTATGGTCTTATCTAACCGTCAGCAAATTCAACATAAAGAATGAGAAGTTGGCTGTCTATTCAGCCAAATATATGCCAGGCACTTTTGTGTGTTAACCAGCCGTAGTCATGTCGGACGTGGATCCCCGGTGACCCATATACTTGGACCATGAAACTTTAATTGTGGGATCAATTTCTTTTCCCCGTTATCGTAGTTTGGTAACCTGACTTCATTGCGGGGGGTATTTTGGGCTTTCAGCAATTTTTGCGTACGTTTTCTGGAGCTGAGATGTCTTCCTCATTTTGGGATTTTTGTAAAGAAGGAACATGACCCAAGCGTATCAGAGAGTTGTACACAGCAACTCACTAAACCCATTACATAACATATATTAGAACATTGGAATGTTGGGAGCTCCATTGAAGACAATGGAGTTGCTCTGGGCTTATAATGGCTGGTATAAGCCCAGTGCTCCAACATTCCAATGATTGTCTTTTTGTTTCTCCATTTTTAATTTAGAACATTCTACCCTTAGTGGGTGGAATGTTCTTATAGCCCTTCTGCCTCAGGCTATACTGGTTGTTAAAGGCCCTCTCCCTCGTTATAGGCCCTCGCCTGCGGCTCGGGCCTATAACTCTGGATCAGGGCCTTTAACAGCCGGTATAGCCCTCGGCATCGGGCTATAAGGCTATAGTATGTATCCCATACACAAAATATAAAAGCACCCAGAGCAAAATGTTCATTGTTGAGGATCTCACGCCTGGCGGTGTGATAGTGGTGCCTAATGATAACTGCATTTAGACGAGATAATGTCCCAGGGCCCGATTCACAGAACTAATCTGAGACAAAATCCTAAACTTACTACTTTTGGTATTCACAGAAGGCATTTAGTAGTAGTAAAGTTAGAATTTTGTCTTAAGTTTGACTTAAGACAGACTTAAGACAGACTTAAGACAGACTTAAGACAAAATCCTAACTTTACTACTACTAAATGCCTTCTGTGAATACCAAAAGTAGTAAGTTTAGGATTTTGTCTCAGATTAGTTCTGTGAATCGGGCCCCCAGGGGCCAGGGAACTTCAAGTTGGGCTGGATTAGAACATCATGTTAAGAGTCTGCTTACTGAAATCCTCTTGAACTCTTTCTTGAAAGCGAATGTCGATTGGTTAGACTGGATCTCCGATTGGAGAGAGCTCTATATTCTCTAGGCGCATCCGGAGACGAGGCAGGTGGTATAGCTCTTCTTTTTTTCTGAGTTTAGGCACTTCCATCCATCAAGAGTTAGTTGTCATTTCCTTACACCCAGAGCCCCTGCAAAACTAGGGCATCATAACACTCTGGAGGCTTTTGTGATATTCTGTCTGGTGCCTTTAGTCATTGAGCAGCACTGCCTATAAATTGCATATAAAGATTAAAGGCCCAGATATTCAAAGGGATTTAGCATTTGTAAACCCTCCTAATCAGTAAATCAGAGGGTTTGTGAAACTGAAAACCCTTTTTCCTATGTACTGAATGTATTTAGTGATTCAGAAAAGTGATTTTGAATCATTAAATGTGTTAAAAATGGATACCAATATAATATTTGGAAGGGGCATGTTGTAGAAATCCCTTCCAAATAATGAATCAATATGCAACATATCAATATTTTGCGACCAAAATCCGGTGGCAAAATACTGATATTTAACAGATGCCTCAAAAAATGTGGTAACGCATTTGTGACAGGAAAGGAGTCCCAATGGGACCACTTCCCCTTTGTAAATGTTAAAAATAAAGTTTGTTTGAGAGGCAGCAGTGAGCCATGGGACCACAGCTTCCTCTTAAACAAACCAATAAAAAAATGAAACCATTCTTTTTAAACACAGTCCATTTTCCTTTTAAGGAAAATGGATTGCAATAAAAGAAAGTTTGGTTTTTTTAAAAGCAATTACAGACATGTAGCAAATCGTAATAGGTCACAATTTGCGACCTACTTCATTAATATTCATGAGGTAGATCAATTGCGACCTATTGGAATTTGTTTTTTTGCAAACCTACCTATTAATACATTGATAGGTTCAAAAAATACCAAACGCGTCGCAAATTTCGACCAGTATTTTGCAACCAGTATTTAGCACATCTGACCCAAGGACCTGAAGATTTCCAAAGATTGATGAGGACTTGCACGCTTTCTCCAAAGGATAACACTGTTCCTTAGACTCCCATTATTAAGGTCTTACTGTCTTGCGGTATAGGCTCAATAGAGCATCTGAGGTCATATCTCTACCCCAAAATGTGCTAGAACTGTTTGTTGTGTTGTTCATTTATTTAACTGGTATACCTCGTCAGCATTTAAAGATCTTTTTCGAAAAATAATAGCTCTGAATGAGCATTGGCTGTGTTGAGTGTGATTGCTGTGTCAGATTGAATCAGAGTTCATCTTAGTCTTGATGCTCAAGCTAGCTCTCCTTTCTGTGTCAAGTCTACAAAGGGGCATCTAACTATTGAGCATTAATATCTGTGGACCTAACATGACAGACAAAACTCACTATGAAGTTGTCCACTAATTACGGACTTCCCAGGACCTAGTGAGAAGGATTCACCATCACATGCTATGTGATGCATGGCATTCAGACACTATCAGTCATTGCCTGTCTCCACAGCCATGCTTATGGTTGTCAAAGGATAGACAGCTGCATTAAATCCACCACTCTTTAGGCCTTAATAAATATCACTAGGTGGAGGCATTTCGTTTGTTATTATGAGCATTGAAATGGTCTTAATTCACCATTTTGAGGTTGCGCCTAGTGACAGCTCAGCTGTCTGGTTGCAAAAGAGATTCTGTGGGCTTACCAAGAATATAGCGAGACTTGCAACCTGGCCATTGCTTGCCATTGGTTGGCTTTACTGTCACTCTCTTTTTTGTGCTTCATATTCAATTGCTTGCTTTATCACTTTCTGACTGTCCCTCTCCTGGAGCATTTCCAATGCCAATGTGCATGTGTCCTTCCACTACTCACTTTTAGGCAACTACTTTTTTCTTTTGTCTTAATCACTCCATAAGAGTGCTTGTGTTTTCCAGCAGCCTCCCTAACATGCTTCTCTTCCCCCTCCACGCTCTCTCTCACTTGTTTACTTCCACCATCCCACCCCTCCATGATGCACTCACCCTCATGTGCTTCTCCTCCACCTTGCTTTCTCACTTATTTTCTTCCCCCCAGCGCTATGTTGCTCTCTGTTGCTCATTTACATTTCTCCACCCCCACGCTTGCCCTCAGCGTTGCTTTCACCCTCCGGTTTCCTTACCCTACCTGTACCCTGTGTTGCTACCACCTCAACCCAAGCCCCTGTATTGCTTCCACTCCCATCGGCTGTTTCTCCAGACCCGCTTTAAAAAAAAATCCTTTACACATTTTTTTTATATTTAATGATCCAATGCGAATTGGTAATTAAAAGAAAAAAAGCGCACACATCATTTTGAAGATATGCGCATGCATGGTACACAATTCTACAAAATGTTATGGGTGCCTGCATCATTTGCTTTTTTTGCATTCTTCTTTAGCCATGCTGGACGTAATATGGGATGCTTCACAGCATTGCGACAATCCTTTGTTAAAGACAGTAGATCCCACACGCAAGAATTAATGCCTTTGCCAATGCTTTTTCAATATCATTTGTGATATTCCACCCATCCCCATGTGTTAGGAATTCAATAAAATGCACTCACTTAACTTCAAATCTCTCTTGTATCCAAGTGGCTTCGTCTAGTCAGTGGTAGTGGTGGTCCAGTTGCTAGTTTCAAGATATTATGTGCAGAAGGGCGGGATGTGAATTCTCTCGTTTCCATGGGACCAAATGATGTAGTTATATCTTCATGATTTTCAGGTAAGTCAAAAAATTGTAATAATTTGTCTATCAAAATATTGGAATATCTACAGGTGATTCAGTTTGTAGTGTGCCCTCTGCGATAGTAAAATTATTCATTTGTGGTGATGGCAAAACAATTTACAATGTTCTGAACAAGTAACCCCAACTATCACAAAATATATGTCTGTTTCTTTCTACCGCTCAGTTATCTGCTTCTAAATTCTTGCTTTTAAACTCTCTAACTACCTTATGACTTTTGCTCATTAAATGCAAATACGTGTTCTTCTACCAGTAATAGAAATCTTTTAGATGTTTTATCACTGTTAATGCATTTACTTATAACTACAACTGATGAATCTTTAGATCCCTCTTTTCATTTCATTCAGATGTTACAGTTCTTGAGTTGCATCAGGCTGTGTGCTCCCTACAATAAGGCGCTTCTCTTTGGTAACTTCATCAGGTAAGCTTGTCCAGGTTTTGGTTTGTGGAATCTGGCTTGCAGGTTCTTTTGACTCTTGGAGCAATCAATGACAACCCAATGGTAAGCACTGCGGTGCTACTCCAGCAGCAGGTGCACCCTCGCAAGTCTTTTGACATCAGGCCACAATGAGAAGGTTAACTCATTGAGCTACTGAATGTAAGTGCAGGAGGAAACAACCACAGCTAAAGTCAAGCGAAGTGCTGGGAAGAGCAAGGGTTTCTATCGAGAAGAAGGCAATCCTTTTAAAGAAAGGCAGCAGAGGGCAATGACAAGATAGAATCTCAGGTCCAACAGGGAGTCCAAATACCACCCAAAAAGCTAGAATACCAGAGCATAGGCACTCACTAGATCTTTTCTCAGGATGATCTTAAAGTTGGAGAAGCACAATACAGAACGGGAAAGCTCCATCAAAGCAGTAACAGGTTGTAGTTACAAGCAACAAGTTGAACTGTGGAAAAAAGAGACACAATAGGATGCTCATTGCAAAAGCAAGGAAGTCACTGCTCCTCTACCTAAAATGGTTCCTGGTTTCTAAAAATTCCAGCACATTCCTCTGGGAGACGGGTTCAAGACAATGAAGGGGCAGTTATGCAACTGTCATAGACCCAGAGGACCAGGATGTTAGAAAAATCAGTGTTATGTCTTCTGCACAACTGGGGATCAAATTCTGTAGGCTGCCTTTCTTTTAGGGCAGCCACAAAGCTGCCATACCTCCAATGAGGTGTGCCAGCAGGTGACCCTCGCCAAGCCTCAACACCATGAAACTAAACAAGAGAGCATCAGGTTCTGGTCTGTGACACACTAAGAGGGTGGAGTGAGAGCACTTTGAGGAGCAAGCAGCTCAAAAAAGAAAAGTCGTGGGGGAAAGAAACCTATTGAATGTAAGGTTGCCCACAATTAGAAGAAAATACAAGGCACGCACTGACCTCATGGTGTGAGATCCTGCTGAAAAAGGACCTCTCAGAACTTGGCGAGGGCAAAAGGCAAAAATACAGACTATGCAAAGTTAAAATAGGGAGCAGCAATGAAATATAATTTCAACAAGCCACTTCTACAGTGCAGAAACAATAAAGTTGAAGGCCTACTTGCACTTTCATTATTAGCAGTGTGTAAATAAATTGATGAAGCAGGGGTCTGAATCAGTAAACTGTGCCAGCTAACCTATGCACCAACATGTGCAAAATATTGTTTTTCTAATGGTCAACCACTGAAAATGTTGTTTTTGCACAGACTGGGTGGTGTAAACCGGTGCAAAATTGGACTGCACGGATGCAGAATTGGCAAGCATTGATACAAAAGTGACTGACACTGATGCAATTTGCATGCTCTGGCCCAATATGCGCCTGATGGTCACTTTTTTGCCATTACGTCCTATAAATTGATGAATATCTGTGTTGCACTGGTTGGATCAAAGCTCCCTCCCTACTTCTATCATAGCAAGTGTAGCGCCGCTGCGTGGGGTTTGCACAGCCCCAATTAAAAGTACTGTAGGGAGGCAGAGCCATGGCACGGAGGCATATCACATCACATTGTTACCTGGCTTGATGGGCCGCTGGGCCCGGCGCACACCGCGTGCTTGCGACAGGCAAACTTTCCCTTACCCAAAGCGAACTGGGAACAGTGGGAGAGCTGTCCCATCTCCCTTTGCAAATCACGCTCCCTGTGTGATGTGAACTTCTTTAAAGACGACTTTCTCCCCCAAGCGCGGAGACGTCGCGGGAGGGGGGTCGGCCCCCAGTAAAATGAAATCTTTGAAGAAGGACCCCCTCAGTGACGAGAGGTCTTTGAAGAAGGGCTCCCCTTCTCCTGCCCATGTGAAGTCTTTGAAGTGTCAGTGAGCACAGATTTATAATTATGGCAAGGATCGCATCAGAAATGTATCAGAACCCCTTATCCGGACACCAGCTTTAGCAGGAGAGGCGAGGATGCGAACAGAGGGAGGGAGGGTGTGCTCTGTGTGAGCACCACTGTCAAATCTGAATAAACAGAGGAGACAAAAACACACATTTTTACCCACAAAAGAGACTCCTGACATTGATTTGGCAGCGTGGTTCATACCTTGAAAGCTTTAGAAGAACACTTTCAAGTTTTGTTACTCTGACTCCTGAATCAGAAAAATAGCGCTTCAGCAACCAATATTCCGGTCAGAGTAAAGGTAAAGTTAAGCCCAAAATTATTGTTAGGACCAGAGTGTGTTAAATGAACAAAGGAAGTATTACAACAAAAGATTAAATTGTGAGAAATTGTGACTATAAACTAATGTTGCATTACAACCTTGGTCACTGATGCCAACAAGGGTAATTTTTGTATAGTCACTATATTGCCTAGGACCAACTTTTGAACAAAGGTCATAAGATAAAAATAAGCACTGGCAAAGCCAATAGGTCTGACATTGACCACCTGCCCTTTGGCTTTGTCTATACTTGTTATGTTTTGTCATGGTTTGTTAACAGCTTTATTCTTTAGGACGCTGCTGGGTCTTCATCAATCCTAAAAAAAAAATGAATTGGCTAAAAGCAGAAGTATTTTTGGTCTTGAAAACCACTCATTGTCAGAGTAATCCTTAGAAGCCAAGGGAACTACTTTGTGTGTGGATGTGTTCCATCACTCACAGTGAAGTAAGCCAATGACTGAAGGTGGCTGAACTATTGCCTCATGCTATATGCTGTAGTGGGTGGAATTAAACATCTCAGCATCCACAACATCACCACATTCAGAATAAACACAGCTGTTACCAACAGCACTTTGAAAACACTAAAAACCACCAACAACAAATTTTAATACAGACAGTAGAGAAACCTGGACATCCACAAACTCAACTCCCACCTTGAAAGAACCACAATAAATATGCAACCTCAGGATATACACCCCTTCTACAACTGGATCTCCACTGCATTGGACAGATACTAATAAAGACCACATCAAGGGTTAACCACAAAACCAGCACCACATGGATTAATGGCAACATCAAAAGCATGACTAAACAACTCAACATACTACAATGCAAGTGGAGAAAATCAAGAGATGAAAAAGACACAATCACACTACACCACTATAACAAAGCTTACAGAAAAGCCATCAGAACACTGAAAAGACAACACTAGCCCACCTGTATAATTGGAGCCGACTGCTCTTTTAAGGAACTGTACACGATTCTAACTGAATTCCCCAATCCAGAGTGCAAAAATACAGAAACACCACACCTTCAGACCTATGACCTCTAAAAATCTTAAAAGATATTATTCACATAACCTGTGCAGGAGATGCAGCTAGAAGCTTACTCAGCAAGTCCCTGGAACTAGCTTCATTACCACCTGAACGGAAAACCTCCTGAAAGCCACCTACATTAGACCACTCCTCAAAAAGAAAAAACATGACTCTTCCGTCCTAGCATACCAGAGGCCTATTTCAAATGGCCTATTCTTAAGAAAAATATTTGAAATAGCAGTGTTTATTCAACTTTCAAAACTTACAAAAGAATATGACTTGATGTCGGACCAACAGTCCAACTTCAGATCAAGCAGAGGCACAGAGTCATCAATCATATTTGTGATGATGTAAAACTCACAATGCACAAAAATGCAGTGGCTGCCTTAATGCTTCTAGATTTATCAGCTGCATTCAACACTGTCCACCACCATATGCTATTACAAAGACTCCATCATCATAGAATACGTGAAAATGCTTAAAATGGATTGCTTCTTACCTAAGTGATAGACAAATTGTGGTTTACCTACTACCTTCAAATCAGCTCCTCACACCTGAACACTGTGGTGTCCTTCAAGGATCAACTCTGTCCCCTCTATTATCAAACATCTACCTAACCCCCTCACCAGAACTGATTAAATCATTGAACCTCACCTGTTCCAACTATGCAGATGACACACAAATCACTTTAAAAATGGATGGTCTGGAAAATGCCTTTGCACCATAAACACATGGATCACAATCTAAAGCTCAACATGGCAAAGACCGGGATCAACACGGTGGACAGAGGCAAAAAAGCAGCCTACCACCATATGATGCAAGAAACTCGAGGCCCCTCCAATAACATCAATAGCAATCATGCATTCAGACCTACCCTTCAAACCGTGTCACCAACATTACAAAGAGCACCTTCTGTGCAATAAAAACACTGCTTCAAATCTTCATGTGCCTTGAATGCCAATAAAGAATGCAAGCTATCCTCACACTTGTAATCTCCGAGATTGAAAATGCTAACAGCCTACACTTTGGTGCACCCAGATTCATTATTCGCAAAATACAACTAATCCAAAAGGCTGCCGTTCTCCTTTTTCACCCAAGAAAACATATGACCATAATCCCACAATCACAACACTGTCTTTCTACATGCAACAGGGCATTGTTCAAGGCACTGTGCTCTTTCTACAGAGTCTCGCAAGGAAAAGGACCACTATACCTGCAAGTTAAAATCAAGCAATACAAGCAAAACAGGACTCCGCACTCCATGCTTGCACCACGGATCGTCATACCACCTTATCATAGGAAAATCCATAGAAGGCACTGCTTTTTCAGAGCAAACTACAAAACTCTGGAACTCACTACCAGCCAAGAATTCACCGTTGAAAACGTGTCTGTGTCCAAGATAATTACATCATCTCAGAAAAAGCTTGACCTATTTTTAGCCTCAGTATGATATAGTAATGTAAATTCGAATATAACTCTTAGTTGGAGTTTTATATAGTAATGTCAAGTCATATATAACCCTTCTGGCCCACACTAATACCATAAAACTCAGAGGACAATAGCCAACTGTAACTTAATCCTTTTACACTCACCTAAGACACATCTGCTATGGGTCTTATCCATCACTCAGTATGTTACCATTCCATAAATCTGCCATCACCAACTGAATAGGCATAGAATCACTGAAGAGATCTGACACATGCTATTCGTCTATTGGAAGACTCTAGTCTAGTCCACAACTGCAGGTCCCAACTAGCTACACACTATGGGGCATATGTACAAGGACTAACGCTAGTTAGCGGCAGTTTTTTTATCGCCGCTTACCGCTGAAAACTATCGCCATGTTAGCGGCGTATTTACAAGCCGTCGCTACATGGCGATAGTATCAGCGATCGGCGGTGAAAACTGGCGCTAACATTAGCGCGATGGCGATAGGAATTCCGGCGTTAGCGGGCGAAAACTACCGATAGGCCCATTAGCGGCAAATAAAACTCACGTTAGTCAGCCCAACGTGAGTTATTTTTGCCTCTAATGCAAAAAATAGCCCATCTGCAACCTCCAATAGAAAATAGACATAAAAACCAAAAAAATGCAGAATGTAGCAGCCAGGGCCAAGTGCAGCACACATCAACAACCCCTGCAAGCCACCCAACATCCAGGATGAGATCCTGGATGCCTCGCTGGACCTGCGTCTGGAGCCTGGATGCCTCGCTGGACCTGCGTCTGGAGCCTGGATGCCTCGCTGGACCTGCGTCTGGAGCCTGGATGCCTCGCTGGACCTGCGTCTGGAGCCTGGATGCCTCGCTGGACCTGCGTCTGGAGCCTGGATGCCTCGCTGGACCTGCGTCTGGAGCCTGGATGCCTCGCTGGACCTGCGTCTGGAGCCTGGATGCCTCGCTGGACCTGCGTCTGGAGCCTGGATGCCTCGCTGGACCTGCGTCTGGAGCCTGGATGCCTCGCTGGACCTGCGTCTGGAGCCTGGATGCCTCGCTGGACCTGCGTCTGGAGCCTGGATGCCTCGCTGGACCTGCGTCTGGAGCCTGGATGCCTCGCTGGACCTGCGTCTGGAGCCTGGATGCCTCGCTGGACCTGCGTCTGGAGCCTGGATGCCTCGCTGGACCTGCATCTGGAGCCTGGATGCCTCGCTGGACCTGCGTCTGGAGCCTGGATGCCTTGTAGGACCTGCGTCTGGAGCCTGGATGCCTTGTAGGACCTGCGTCTGGAGCCTGGATGCCTCGCTGGACCTGCATCTGGAGCCTGGATGCCTCGCTGGACCTGCGTCTGGAGCCTGGATGCCTCGCTGGACCTGCGCCTGGAGTGGGATGCGGAGGAGCTGTGGAGTCGGTGAGCCGTGGCGGTAGACATTGAGGCGCGACGATCGCGCGTACCTGGTGGTGAAGTCTGGCAGGTCGCATCGAGACACGTTCCTGACCTTTGTGAGAAGACCGCCTTGCGCCCCTTGGAGCTGTTAATGGTAGAGGCGCTCCTGCGCACCAACGTAGGGAGGTCTGCATCGCATACTACGATCGACCACTACACCGGGGTGCACGGAGGGGATTACCAACGGTGGGTGCCGCCTCTCTGCATCACAGGCCGGATGATGTTGGCCTGGCCGGACGCTGTGGAGGGTGAGGCCCCTGAGCTGCACCAAACTTGTGTGGCGGGAGCGCTGCAACTTCACGCCTAAGGGGGCCCTGCTGCATCAGCTGCATTGGGAGGTTCACCTGCTGTACCCAGACTTGTGAAATCACACCTGGCTGAGTCACAGATTTGGGGAGAGTGCAGCAGATTGCGCCACGGTGTCAATGTCCAAGTAAGGAGAAGGTGGGACGCGTAGCGCAGGAGGCCCGGGGGTCGAGTCGCCCAGGCCTAGCACATGTAGATGACGCACCCCCAGTGGGGGCTCATCCGCTATGGCGGAAGAGCGTCGCCCCCACTGCTTTCAAGCAGTGCAGAAGAGGAACAACCATCACATGATGATAACTTACTGATGTAATCGTGCCATGTTTCCTTTGCTGGTGGGAGGGTGAGTAGGACTGCTCCAAGCACGGAGCAGGGCATGGGCGGATTGGCATGCCCACTCAAGTGCGCAGTGACTGTTTGGTCAGCCCGCTCAGGCTGCACAAAGCAGTCATGCGCACTGTCCAGTTCACAATGCAGGCTGCATTACAGCCTGCATGGAGAACATGCCCACACCTCCAGCCCCTGGCTGAACGCCTCGTCCCGGCGCCAATGACCAATCCCAATGCCGCATTGCAGCGTTGTGATTGGCTTAGGGGAGGGAGCCTGGCTGCCTACTTCCTGTTCCTGGAAGCAGACTCGGGAGAGCAGGAGCAACGAAGACACGGGACCCAGCCTCGAGGTAATATTTTTCCCATTTAAATATTTATAACACCCGCTCACACACACACCCCCGCGTCCATGCCCCATCCAGTGTTCTTTCCGACGTTTCCCAACTCCCAGCTGCCCAGTCCCCCCCCGCAGCACTTCCCAATGGTGGCCGCTGTGCAGCCAGGCGCAGCGGGCTTACCACTGGTGTGCCAAAGGTATATATGGAGTTACGACACATACCATTATATCGTATTCCATTACAATGCATACTAATACTAGGCATATTGCAACAGTAGGGTAGGTTGGATTGCGGAGATGTAAACATTACTATTCCCACTTCAGTGAGTGCAACCCCAGAACTGACCCTTGCACCCCAAAGCAAACCCTGACCCCTAAAATTCATCTTTGAGCCCCCAAAGACACCCTAAAAATCATGTGACCCAAATGCACACCCCAATTTTCAAATTTGACCCAAATGCTCACCCCAATTTTCATATTTGACCCAATGGCACACCCCAATTTTCATGATTGACCCCAAAACTCACCCCAAATTTCAAATTTTACCCCATAATACACCCCACATTTCATCTCCGACACCAAAAACCCATACACACCCTAAAAAATAAAAATACCCCATTACTGACCTCACAATGCGTTGTAATGGAATGCGATGTGAAGGCACCTGCGTTGTTGAATTTGCGTTGTAAAGGCATTGCGATGTAATGCCTGCATTGTAATGGACGTCTCCCGTGCCAAAGGCAAGCCATATGCAAGCCCGTCTGCATCCGTCTGCCCCTGGACCGCGCTCAGCACCCTTCCTCTCTGACACTCCACCGCTACAGCGCCAGCTCCCGCCTCGCCATCAACCCTGGACTCCACATCGCCTGCCAGGACCAACATCTGTTCCGGACCGGACATCGCCATCACTGACGGCTACTAAATCACCCGCAAGGACCACCCCGACCGTCCAGGAGGAGGCATTGCCATCACCTACAGAAGCACACTCCGACTTACCACACACTCTAATGACCCAACGGTGACCATGGAACACCTCAACTTCTAGTTCCGGACCAACCCCAAACCCATCTTCTACGGCACCCTCATCTGCAGGCCCCCCGGGTCATGGACACCCGTTCTCCGATACCATTGTAGACCTCATTGCACATCAGGCTCTCCCATCCACCGACTACATCCTACTCGGCGAACTCAAGTTCCACCTGGACAACCCCAGTGACCAGAACACTACCCCCTCCTGGGGAAGCTCCCCAACATCAGACTCAAGCAGCTAGTCACCGCAGCAAGCCACATAGCAGGACACACGGTCAAGCACGTCTCCTCCGCCATCGGGACCTTCAACTACAGCTACACCACCGGACTCTCCTGGACCGACCATCATTGTATACATCGCAGCTTTACCATGCCCACCGTACACAACCGCCATCATCGCTCCCCTCGCAGCTGGATCCAGGCCACCAAAGTACGTCTCGTCAACTCCCTCAGCACCACCACTCCGCAAACGCCTACAGACAACACCGCAGCGCGCAACCGCCACCGATGGATCTCCAACTGCCCCAACACCCGGGCACTGCTCAAGAATGGCACTGCGTCAGTACCTGACGCCTGCATGATGGCAGGCGTAAGGGTGAACACAGTGCCACAGGTATAGGCTGGCCCCATGCATTGCTGGAGTTGCGTCATGGTTGTGACTCGACTGCAGCAATGGGTGACTTTAGCGCAGACCGATACGTCAGGATTCCAGACCTATCTGTCATTACTTGCGTCATGGAGCGCTGTCCAGTAAATACAGCGCATCCGTGGTGTCGCAAGAAGGGGGTAGTGAAAAGTGTTGCAACGCTGTCTTGTCGCAGCGCTGCAACACTTTTCATGAGTGAGGCCCAGGAATGCGCACTATCTTATTGATGATGCGCAGTCCTGCCCTGTAGTTTTGTCGCAGGGCAGCGCAGCTACATTGCTTGCAGCACGGACCAGCAACAAAACCTGCTGGAATGGGCCCCAAGGGTTATTTCCATTTTTAAGACCAGCTATTTTCTGGTCTTAAAAAACTGCCTCTAACTGCAGTTAGAAGCAGTTTTTTTGCTCCTCCATACTTAAGGAATCCCCTTGTAAATATCGCGAAGTGGGGTTAGCGGCCGTTTTTGCACGGGACCGCCTCCCTTGCATGTCATTATCGCTAACAGAAGTGGCGATCTTTATAATGGACGTTTTCGCCGGAATACTGCCGCTAACAGAGGTTAGCGACAGCTTGTGAATACGGCGATAAAAATATCGCCGCATTTGCGGGGGAAAAGTGCCGCTAACGCGGCGTTAACTCCTTGTACATATGCCCCTAAGTCGGCTTCTTTACATCTCACAATGACATTCAGGTATGGGTTGATAGTAGCAAAGACTATCCCAGCAGCTGCTCCCACTACTGCGCTGTCCAGTCGTGCCTGCTCAGCAACAAAACCCTTTAAACCCTTTAAACAAAATATCAGGTTTTCTACTCTTGCAATAAAAGCTATTAAGAACTGACCTGATTCCTGGCATGTGGTTTGAAAATGTGGCGTTCTTGGTCCACATTACTATTAGAGCTTGAATACGCACGTAGTGCACTTTTAGCTTTTTGTACAATTCTGTCTACTATGCTGAAAATGTCCTGATCCGGCGTAGGCCTTCATGCCCTACCAGATCACTAAGAAGCTGCTGCTTTTGCTTGTCATGCAATTCTCCTGTTTAGGTCTCGCCTAGCGTTGCAGCGCACGCATGCGCTGCTCGCTCGGCGAGATTTATTGTCAACAAGACCTTTGAGAAGAGGGCTTGAAGCCCTGCCCCTCATTTCCATTGGCTGGCGTCACCATTTATGCTAAATGGTGGCCTGCCCTTGGAAATGAGCTGTTTGTGTTGCCTCCCTTTCGCCTTTTGGTCCGGCCCATCCGGACTGGATCGCCTGCTTCACGGCTGTCGTGAAGCAATTTCTTATCTCAAGGAGGCGTGAGATCCAGTCCGGGTGGGCCGTCCCAAAAGGAGACAGGGCGCCGCGTGTTTATTTTTACATCGCGCTTTCACTTAGTGAAAGCGCGATGCAAAAATAAACAGCGGGAATGGCGAGCGCTTGTTCTTTTGGTTGCACTCCGCAGAAAGGAAGTGGATCCAATTGCTTCCACTTGAAAAAGCAATGTGTGCGATGTAAGTTAAGGTTGTCCCGAAGTGAAGGTTGGGTCTTATGCCACATAAGCTGTGCCGTCTTTGGCGTTGGTTGCCGCCAGAAGTTAAGGCTTTCTAAGGACAAGGGAATGGATGAATGGCATTACCCAGTGCCCCCTCGTAGTATCTTGGTAAAATTGTGCTGGAATATGTTGTGTGCGCTCAGCTGCGGCCGAGCTCCTCTCTTGAGGGACCCCCTTGCAGCCTGTTTGTTCCTAGAACGCAGGGCTCTTCTGCCTTGCTCGGTTGCTGTGACTCGCGCCTGCTGCTGGCAAGCAGTGAAGCTAGCCGTAGTTTTAGTGGCGGTAGACGGCTCACGATGGTTGCCGGCTGTCCACGGCTGCCTGAGGAGAGCTGGCACCCGTTTGCAGTGCTCAGACGAACCCCCTCCAGGCGGCGAGTCGTCCCGCCCCGCTCCCCTCCATTGTTACCAACCCTCGCTGCGCGCTTTTCCCTCAAATCACCACTGACCACATTCTTTGGTGCCTGAAAAGGTCGCAGTTTATTCATCACATAAAATTTTTACATCAAATCTTATAAATTTCCCTTGTTCATGGTCATACCATATTCAATGTCCATGTTCTATTTTACATTTATTGCTCATTGCAATTCTTTCCTTGCATTATGGACCCAGCCTCCTCAATTTCCTGGGAGGGGAGGGGCTCCCTTTTTGGGCCTCTGAATCACGGGTCTAGGCTTCAGCTTGCTACCGATTTTTGGAGGGTGTCCGTCTGGACCTGCCCGGGCTGCAAGTGCTGTCCCGCTCGCCCTGTACCCTTACGTGGGCCCTCCCTTCTCCCAGGGGTCCCTGCCGTGCGGCATCCCAAGGACCTTACTTGAGCATCTACTCTACCTTTCCTGAGGCTGAGTCCTTGCCATCTTCTCCCTTGGTACCCTTGCCGTGAGGCATCCCAAGGGTCCTGCGGGAGCATCCCATCTATTTTCTTATGGCGGCACGCCGCCCCTTGGCTCCCTCAGTGCCCCTGCCATGAGGCATCCCAAGGACACTGTGAGAGCCTTCCATCTACCTTCTAGTATTTATCTCTTTCTTCTAGCTTCCTTGTGTTTGTTCCGCCACGCTTCCTACGGTTACTCGATCGGATGGAGCTCCCCGTTACTCCGTCCTCTCCCTCTTCTCCTATTGGAAACCCTTTTGCTCCAGGATCCCCACGATGTTCAGCAGGAACATGTCCATTCCCACCCCGGTGAGGTGTACCCCATCTTCCAGGTGGTACCCTGGGGACCTCGAGTTTATAAAGCCGTGCCTCACGAAACCCCATCCGTTGGCCTTACATATTTTGGCCATGGTGATATTCAGTTTTCTTCTGGATTTTTCCACTGCCCCCAGGTCTTCCGCCCCCTGCCAGGCCCTCCGCGCTATGATCTCAGAGAAGATTACCTCTGCGGGACGGATCAGGCGTGCCAAAGCTGTTAGGCTTTTCTGCATGTCCTCTAGCAGTGCTCGCCTTCCTACTTTTGCTAAGTCATTCCCCCCCAGGTGGACCACTACTGCGTCTGGCCTGCCTCCTTGTCTCAATGCTTCCCGCGCCGCGGGTAGTAGCTGGTCCCACTTCATTCCCGGGCACCCCCACCATTCCATTTCGGTATCTTGCATCCATATCCCGCCGAATTCGCGTCTGGCCGCCGCCCATTTCTGTGCCCGCGTTACGTAGGAGTGTCCCATAATCCACACCTTCCTTCGCGGATTTACGGGACCTGGATGGGGGGGGGGGAGAAATCGGACTCAGTACGCTGTTGGGCGTATGTAGCGCTTGAATGCGCTGGATGTCCATCGCCCTATTCCCTTGATCAGGCCCTCCTCCAACCCTAGCTCTGCTGCTGTCGTGGCCGCCCCTATTCTGAAGGAGTGGGAGCCATATGCGCGCGCGGGGAGACCCATTGTCTCCAGGGTTTTTCTCATTACGGCTATGAATTGGAAACGGCTGAGGAATGCCCCGTCCTTATGCCTGAACAGCGGTCCCTGGCTCTGGGCCCTGTGCCCTAGGTGCTCCTTTAGTAGGTACACCGGGCAGCAATTTGCGTCCTTGATGCAGTGTATCCTGGTCAACTTTCCCTTGCCTGCCTGGTCTGTCTTGGACCGCCGGAGCCGCACGTCCATGTGGCCTTCTCCTATTTCTACATCTTTTCTGTGGATGCAGGCTGCCCCAGGGTCCTTAACTGATGGGGCTACTAGCTCGCTGACCCTGTAAGCCCCAAAAAATGCACGAAAAAGCGCTCTCTCCTGCTCAGAGGAGCACACTTCTGCCAGTGTCCCCAGCATCCCTTGCAACATGTTAAAGTCTATGGGTCGCCTTGCATCTTTCTTTGGCTGTTGAAGCCTGCCCCATCCCCTCATTGCCATTCTGCATTTGAACTTCCTGTTTGGGTCTGCCTGATCCCCCAATTTTGAGTAGTATGCTACTTCGTTTAAGTGTGCCTGGGCCCAGGTTTTTGTCTTCCCTGATACAAAAGCCAACTCTATGAACTCCATGACCTCCTCCCGAGAGACCCACTTGGTTCCCTTCTAGCCCTGTCCTGGCCCTGAACGTATCCCAGCACTTACTGTACCGGGTGCTTGTTTTTGGGGCCAGTGCATTGTTCAGTAGTGTCTTCAAACCTGGTCCACCCACGCCCACGCTTCTTCCGGCAAGGGGGTCATCTTTTTGTCCGCTGTTGGGGCGCGTGTTCTGAATTTCTCCCACTGAAAACGAGAAATGGCATCCGCGACTGAGTTGTCTATTCCTGGGATGTGTCTCGCCTTGAGCACGATGTTACCTTTCAGTTGATAGCCGACTAGTTTGCGCAACAGGGTTGCCACCGCTGGGCATTTTGCCGCCCCTGTGTTGATAGCCTGTACCACTGCGTGGTTGTCTGACCATAGCGTAATCTGTCTATCTGCCAACCGCTGGGCCCAGATGTGGAAAGCCACCACTATGGGGAATAATTCTAGCAGGGATATGTTTTTTGTAAGTCCGGTGCTGTGCCAGGCTTCTGGCCACTCTCCTGCTGACCATGCGGTCCCTAGGATTGCCCCAAAGCCGTAACCCCCTGCTGCGTCAGTGTATAGTTCCAATTCGCTTGCTTGTATCCAGGGGTCTCGCCATATCAGGGTGCCATTGAAGTCTGCCAGAAAGCTGTCCCACTGCTCCAGGTCGTCCCTCACCCCTTGCGTGATGCGGACCCTGTGGTGTTTTTGTGTCATGCCCCTGGTTAACCATGCTAAACGCCTTGCAAATGTGCGCCCAGCTGGGATCACCCTTGTGGCGAAGTTTAGTTTCTCTAGTAACTGTTGTATCTCGCCAAGCGTTGCCTTTCTTTGCTGCCTCAACTTTTGTATGGTGCTGCGCAGGTCAGCTACCTTCTCCGGTGCCAACCTGCATGTCCCGGCTATTGAGTCCAACTCAATTCCCAGGAAGGACAGTTTAGTGGTGGGGCCTTCTGTCTGGTCTTGCGCCAGTGGTATGCCTAACTCCTGCGCCATCTGTATAAACTCGCTTAGCAGTGTGTCACAATCCTTTGTGCCCGCTTTTCCAATAAACCGGAAGTCATCTAGGTAGTGGACCCGCCCGCCTCTTGGCGCTCTGGCACCCAGCTCCCACTCTAGGAAACTACTGAAAGCCTCGAAGTGTGCGCATGATATCGAGCAGCCCATGGGCAGGCATTTGTCATAATAGTATTGGCCCTCTAGCTTGAAACCTAACAGGTGGTAGCTGTCTGGGTGTACTGGCAATAACCTAAAGGCTGGCTCTAAGTCCGATTTCGCCATCAAAGAGCCCCTTCCTTCCTGTCTGATTAAGTCCACTGCATCATCTACGGATGCGTATGCCACCGTGCAAGCGCCCTGATCCAACCAATCATTGATGGATTCCCCTTCCGGGTGGGAGAGATGATGGATCAACCGGAATTTTCCGGGTTCCTTTTTGGGGACTACCCCGAGTGGTGACACCACCATGTCTTTGAGAGGGGGTGCATGGAAAGGGCCAGCCACACGCCCCAGTTGTACTTCCTTCTCCACCTTCCCTTTTGCCACCTCGGGGTTATCCCTTACTGACTTTAAATTCATGCTTTCCCGCGCGCCCTTGGGTCCCTTGTAAGGGATGGGGAAGCCTTGCATGAAACCCTCTGCCAATAGCTGTCTATCTGTTGTTTTGTGGTAGCCTTGTAATAAGTGCAGTAGTCTGCCTGTCCTGATGGGTGTTGGAAGCGTCTGTCCTCCGCCCCTTTCCCTGCTGCCCCTGCTTAGCTGGGCCTGCGCCTCACTTCTTTGTGTTGGTCTTATCTTTGCCGGCCCCTGGCCCTGTGTTTCGTCTGCAGCGTATGGTGGGGTGATTTCCCCCGCATGACCCACAAGCATGTTTGAATCTGCATGATGCTCGCCATTTGCATTCATCTTTGTCGAATTTCCAACATGCTTTATTCGACTTGTGCCCTGCCTGGTTCTTGCCCTTGAAATCTTTCCCTTGGCCCTCAAATTTACCCTTAGTCCCATAGGGACGAAAAATGTTCTCTTTGGTGCCAACGCCTTCCCTGGCTGCCACCATGTGCTTTGCGAACCCTTCCATGTCCTGGCAGTCCCACTCCATTATTGGCCATACCTGCATTTTTTCCCTAAAGCCCTCGTCGTATTGCAGCCATGCTTCGCCCTGGTACTGCTGCTGTGCCTCATGCACTTTCTGTTCACATAAGAACAGTGCTGCCGCGCTTTTGGGGAATTTCTCAATAAAAATGCATGCTAGCATTCTAAATGCCTTCAACCAATTCTCTATCGATCTGTCCACCCTGGGCTTTCTGGGTGCCCATTTCCTGTCGTCATCCTTTTTATCCTATGCCGTCATAGCTTGGCGCACCTCTAGCAATGAAAAGATGTCTATGAATTCTTTCCTCCAAATCCTCTCCTTCACTGTGAGTGGGATGAGGTTGGCCATTCCTATCATTTTTGTTGTTGTGTGAGGGTCGCTCGGGGAGGGGCGCAGGTACTCACTGGCTGGCTTTCCGTTACTGTCCTGCCCGTCTCCGCCCTTGTTTTTACTTGGGCTGCCCCCCCCCGCAGGCCCCTGTACTCCCCTGTGGGGCTACTTCGCTTCCTGTTGTTTCTCCCTGTTGTGCCTGGTTTATTGCGCCTGCCTCTTTGTCTGGTGCTCCCCCTGCGGGGGCTCCTTTTCCCCCCCTTGGTTCGGGTGCCGGGCTGCTACCCAATGCGGGGCTCCCCAGGAATGGGGCCATGCCTGGCCATTGCCACCAGGGCATCCAAGGTGCTGGCTGCGCTGCCCCCCTGGCCCAGGATTCCCCCTGAAATTCTGGTTGCCTTTGGCCTAGCCCTGACTGCCACAGGGGTTGCATGGGCCATGCCCCTGGCATGGCTACATTATTTATCCCCATTTGTGTCCCCATATTCCCATTCTGCCCTATTCTGCCTCGCGCTCTCTGGCCTTCCCTGTGCCCTTGCGCGCTTTCAGGTGCATCATGCTTACCATTCCCCCTGCTGCTTCTGTCCTCGTTTTGCACGTGTCTCTCCTGAGGGGCCACCGTGCTGGCTACAGACCCCTCCTCCTCGCTGCTCTCCTCCGCTTCCGAGCTAATCACCAGCTCTGGAGTTGCAGCCCTCTGGTTTCTGCCTCGTGGGGTGTTCTTTCCCTTGTTGCTAGTACCCTTGTTGCTTTTCTCGGGGGCCACTGTTCTGGCTGCCTGCCCCTTCGCTGCTGGCTTCTTCAGGCTTTTCTCAGGGGCCGCCGTTTTGGCTGCATGCCCCTTTGTCGCTGCCCTCTTCGGAGGCGGCCTTGCTGGGGATGCTTGTTGCGGTCCTTCCCCTTGGCCCCGTCCCTGATTTGCTGGTCCATCCAGCTCCGTCCCTTTAGGGCAACCAGGGCCCTGGCTTGATTCAGCATGGCTTGGAGGTCCTCATCTAGGCCTGGTCCTGCTCCCTCGTCGCATCTCCTCGGGGCTCTCTTCGGAGGTGCTGGCATCTCTTTGTTCTCCCTTTCTCCCAGCCGCACTTTTCCTGATTGCCATCTTTGTTATTTCTTTAAAACAGTTCAGTTCTGTTTGCCCTTTCCAAGCCCTTCTAGCTAGCACTTTTTTCCCTCAGGTGCGGCTTGCAAACAGTCCAATTCAGTGCACTCCTCTCAGGCCCTTTCCAACATGCACTCGCTGGTCGTGAAAAACAGTCTCAGCAGCTCACTTGTGTCCCCTTTCGCCTCCAGCTGCTTTGTCTCTGCCCCTTATTTCCTCCAGTTAATCGATGGGCAGATTGCTCCCCCCTATTCTCTGTCGCTTTCGCGCCTTTTTCATAAAGCTGCTCGCTCGGTAGCCTTTTACGAGGGCCGGATCGAGCCCTCTCCGGCAATCCGCCAGCAAAACCAACCCGGTTGTGGCTTCCAGATGCGGAGGTTGGTCAATTTCGCTTTCGCACGGCAAAGGGAGGGCGCAAAACCACCGGCAACCACCCGCTTGCCGCTCGCCCCTGGAAAACGCCGCTTCGAACTTGGCGGTGTTCCTTTGTTCTGCGGCGGGAGTGGAGCCTCTTTTCCCGCGCTGCTCCCGGCTCGGTGGCCCCGGCGATCCTCCGCTCTTGGCGTTGGCGGGAGTGGAGGCTCTCTTCACGCTGCTCCCGCCGTGCCGGTATTTTTCGAGGAAAGTTTGTGGGGGTAGCAAGCCCGTCCCGGCGAAAAAACCCCGCTGGTGTCAAGGCGGAAGTGGAGGCCTTCTTCACGCTGCTCCCGCCGCCTGACGAGTCCGTTGAGAAAGGGCGCGAATGCTTCCACCGTCTTCGTCGCTGCAGTCCTGCAGTCGGTAGGTCGATTCCTTTCTCTCTATGCGATGGGGGGAGGAATGTGCCTGTTCTGGCCGTTGGCCCTTCTTATCCCCCCCCACTCGCTAACTTGGTCGCCCCCCCTGATTGGGTGGGGGCTCCCTTTGTTTCCGGAGGCCAATACTGGCCCCCGCCGGCCTAGTCGGTATGTTAGTAGGGGGCGGGGGAGGAACCACGCCTCCGGAGGGCGTTCTGCCCTGGGCCCCTATCTGGTCCGGCCCGGGCCTCGAGGTGCGATGTTGCTGCCCTGTGGCGGATGAGGCATAACGAGGAAGGATGAGCTTCCCACCCCCACCCCATGGGGACATCATCTGCTGCAGTGAGAGACGGTGGAGCTTGCAGGATTCAGCTGGAATATGACAAGAAAAAGAACAAAAAAAACAACTCGCCGACGACCCGGCCGACAAAATGGCAGCGCTGCAGCGTCCTTGTCTGAAAGGCTTTGTTTGACCCGCTGCGCGGCTGTCGACTTCAGGTGACAGACTTATCTGAAGAACCCTCAGAAACCTAAAGGGGTGATGGCTAATTGGTGAAATGCCTCATTGAAGATCGCCTTTCCTTTGCTGCTTCTCCGTGCCAGGCGTACAAGTAAGCGAGCACAAAAGCTACTTAATACCAGCTTGACCTCCCTGTAGTCCATTATTTTGGCTTGCTGGGTGCAAAAGTGGGCAGCCACATGCCACAAACACAGACTTGGAGACCTGTGGCGCGCCATTCAGGGCACATCTCTTGGTATAATGTGCGAAAATGTGAACCTGTGCTCGTCTGGAAGGTCGACACTAATTTTGCTGACCGACGTTTTCAAAGCAGTTCTGAAGGGCTGCCATGAAATATTCAGTTACTTTCGTGGTGCGCCAAACGGGTCTGAGCCTCTCATGCAGTGCCGAAAAGAAAGAAACGCCCACCTCCCCAAGAATGCCTGATATACTACGGAGGACAAACGGTGTGTACGTTTACATGCATTTCAAGTAATGAGGTGCGATTTAAAAAGGCCTTCTATGACAGGTTATCAAGATCTTATATCACTTATATCGTAAATCTATCAGCTTTTGTGTTTTTTCCAAGTCGGTCTCTTCCAAGGATGTTTTAAATCTTGTTTGTAGACAGCAGAACTTTTTCCCCAGGTTAAACTGATCTAACCGGCTCAGACGCCAGAACAACCACTCGGGTTACATTGAAGTTACAGTAAACAAATGTCTCCAACGTGACATGAATTGTCACTCAAATGTTAGTATTAAATATTTAATAAAAAGCATTACTTTTGTCCCCACAACACTAGAAGGCCTACAATGGAACATTACATAAGCAGGTTACATTATGAGAGCCCAGTTGAGGTGGGCAGCCAGATTGCAGAGGTTGGCTGATCCTACACTGCAGGGGGCCATGAGGGCGCAAGGCCTTACCCTCAACCACCACCCGACCCCAAAGAGCCGCTAACTGCGAACTTGTGATGTACTGCTACACACGATGCTTGCCTTGTTAGCTGCAGCTGTCTCTTAGAGGCAGTGGAATGTCCGTGCTGCCTCTTGCAGCAGTGCACAGGAGGAGGAGCACGGGTGTCATGGGGAAGTCGTATGTCCCTGTTTAATAAGCCCTCCACTCCAGTATTTGAAGTATTTTACGGCTGGTGTGGTAGAGGAGGAAAAATTGGTAGGTTGTGGCACCGAAAGCACATTCTGCCTGTTGAAATAAAGTAGGTCTCCAAATGGTCAAAATGCGGCAACAGTGGAGCCTAGATCTGACATAAGGTCTGCTGAGTTCACTGCTAATTAAACAGTCTAAACTGGCTTCGGTCTCCAGCGTTACCTGATTATTTCAGACTCACTAGCCTGGCTAGAGTGGCGCTGGAGTCCATTGTTCATCCCATGGCATATGCAAAGGCTGGTACGTGTATATACTGTTTGGACTAGTAATTGTATAATGCACACAACTGTGAAGTCACTGCTCTTTCATTGGTCTTGTTGTGCTGGCTTTACTGTAACTTTGTTACTTTTTATCCTTCGTCTTGTAAAGTGCTTTACCCCCTGGGTCATGTTAATGCTATATAAAACCAAATAAATAAATACTTTAGTAAAAAGTGGGTGATGGCCTGATGTACGATTCAGATCATTTACAATGGGGCAGGTGCAAAAAGTTATTGTGTAAGGGGTATAAAGTGTTTTTAAGAGATTTTTTTCCAGTTGAAAAATGCTGCATAGCAAAAGGCTTTAGTTTGGCTAGGTTGATTGGTTCCTGGTACAGCAGAAATAGGTCACGCATTTACGCAAGTTTGAGCTATTGACATTGCAAATAACAATGCCTTTTATTTTTGTTTTCGTTTTTAAAACATAAATAAAAAGCATCGTCATTTACAATGCCAATAGCTTAAACTCCTGTACATGCATTGCAAATGCTTGTTTTCAAAAGTCATCTAGCAACTCGAGCCACCGCTTCCCTCGCTGGTCTAAGCCTGTGGTAATAAACAGTCGACTGTCACGATTCTCTCTCTTCTGGCACGATGGCATGCAGATGCTTTAACTGCTCACTGCAGTAAGCCTTTGGAGTGTGTTTCTTCTGCTGCTACTTATGGTACTATTCTTCAGACTGTGCTCCTTATTTCATGCTGGTTCAAAGTTTCCCCCACTCAGTTGTGTTTATTTACACAAGCTAAGGCCGGGGTGTAGTGGATTGCTTCTTGGGCTTCCTCGAGCTGTCCTTCCTTGAAAGTCCTTCTGTGTGAGTTTGTGAGTGGCTTGCTTCCTGACTGTGATTTCTAGCTCCTTTATCTACTCCATCATTCATTGATGTTTAATTCACCGACTTAGTGATTATGAACAACTAAGATGTCCTCTTTCAGGTTTCAAATATTGTACTTTCAACTGGGTGTTCAACTTCCGTCACTGCTGTGCTTGCCTCTGCTTTTTTTAAAGCTCCTCTGGTCACCTTGAGTTCAATTTTAATTCTGATCCGAAGCTACCTGTCTGTTCCCCAACTCATCTTATACATGCCTACCCATCTGGCTACAGTCTTCTTAATGTGAGCTGCTTGGTAATTGATGTTTAGTGTGTCTCTTCTCTTTGTGTCAGCTCACTCTTTCTGTTATTTATTTGTCTTTTCCTATTTATTTGTTCAGTGTGAAGTTTGGGAAAAGGGAAGGTTCACCTTTCCGTTGTGATTTTCAGCCGCGGTCCGTGCAGGTAACAGTGGTGGGGAGGTGGGGCCAAGTAAGGGGGGATTTCGAGGGACGATACCGAGGGAAAATTAAATAAATGATTAATTTTCCCTCTGCATTGTCCGTCGAAATCCCCCTTTACCCGGCCCCACCGCTGTTACCTGCATGGACCGCGGCTGGCGATTTGTGCTCATATTGATGTTTCTCACCTTTATTGTCTTCTTGCTTAATTTATGTGGTTCTTTCATGCTTAGTTCGTTTTTTTCCTTTCACAGGCCTCTTGTTTGTCTGTAGTGTCTGTGCGTGTGCCTTTCATGTACAATTTACATTTGTGTCTCGTTAGATTGTGCTTAATTCAGCTTTAGTTACTACCAGACACAGCTCCAGTGCCTCAGTTTTCAGGGTCCATCTGCTTGTTTGTTTACCTTTATGCGGCACTTTGTGAAACTTGTGATAGTGCCTGAATATGAGATGGTTGCTGTACTCTTCCCATTTGGCCACAATATTTCAAAATGGCAGTCTTATTCATTCCGACTAGGCTGTGTGACTTTAGGCTAGCCAACAACTGTTCCCTCTGTGGAGTCTGTCCGACTTCCCCAATAGCTGCATGCTTGTTCTTAGGACAATTTGTGGGGTCCTTTCTTAGGATGGCCGCTGTGTTTGTATGGCTACAGATGGCTGCCTTTTTCAAATGTATCAAAAACAGAGAGTCACCCAATAAAGCCAAAAGGGCCTGGGTAGTTCAACACACTAAAAATAAAAGGATCCCTTTTGTGCTAGAGATTTCTTAATCAACCAATAGTCTAGCAAAATGCACTGTGTCAGAGGTATATCAAAAAATGTATTCATCTATAAAACATTTAAAAAACATCTAAAAAGATGCATCATTCTCTTTCCTGTTCAAAGATTTTATTATGAAATTTCCATACCGATATATTTATGAAATAATTGTTTCGCATTTAATACATAATAAAAGAACAATTCAAGATAGGGTCAAAAATATCTCTTACACATTGTACTTGTTTAGTGAGACATACACATGCATAAATAAGAATACAATCCAGCTTCTAATTCAGATTAAAACATTTACGACAAACTTTTCTTGTTCTTCGTATGCAATTAAACAAATGTCGACGCAGTGTTTCGGCAGCTTGTTAAATCAGTTTCCGCCTTCTTCAGGACAAAATGGTAAATTAATTCTTAGTTGTGAAAAAGGTCTGGAAAGCTCCAAGCCTATCACTCAGCGCACTGTAATGAAGTCCCGAGGGCTTCTGCTATATTGTTAAAGAATTACAACCAAATTCAATGGATTACAATCATAAGTGTCTCTCATGTAGTCAATAACATGATTATTTAATATGTTTTGCTGAATTTGCACATCGTAATGCAATATCTTTGTTTCAAACAATAAACTCAATATAATCAAAATATAAAGAATTACTAACGTTCATTTACAGAATGATAGAACCGTTAACATGTACTGAAAAAAAAACCAATGCATTTCGGGTATAACCCTTCATCAGGGGCATAATAATACACATCAAAAGCTTTAGGATTCACATTCTGTCTTGTGACCACCGGCTGGAACAAAAGAACAGATGAAACATTGTAAACTACCATGATAAAAATCCGTACCTGCCGACATTATCACCCATATATGGTGAGTAAAAATAACGAAAAAGAAAAGTGAAACAGGAAAGGGTGTTAAATGCAGAATTTTTACAACCAAAGTTCTAAAACTGTGACGTAATGAAAAACAGAAAGAAGATCAAAGCATGCTGACAGTAAAGACTTTCAACCACCTCAAGATTGTGTGCTAAAACATAGCATCAGCTTAAAAGATAAAAAAGAAATAAAGAAATCACTTGTGGACTCTAAGCGTATCAAAGACAAACTACATGTGACTTCCCAAAGTGCAAACGAGCCATGCGCTCATAAGCACATCATGTGCATATTGTGATCGTGAATGTGAAAAAAGTCCTACCTCTTGCTATCTAGAAGAAAAAACGTAGTGAAATACCGCTGTGGAACGATGTGACCTTCAAAACAAAAGCATCCTCAATGAATCTTAATCGTAGAAAAAGACATCAGCTTGACTACCTTAAAAGAAAATAACTGTAGGTACCTGTAACGTTGATGCTGAGACCAATTTGTCTAAACCAACTGAATAATACACAGGTTGTCTGTAAACAAAAGAACAAAGCCAAATGTAGATCCTTAAGTGTGAACGTCTAAAAACCAGAAGCTACTTCCTTTTGTCTGTATCATGCTTACCGCTTGTGAATAGAAAGTGGCTTAGGCCCTGTTCCGTATTAGACTTGACTGAAGTCAACCATCTGTAAATAAAGAATGCTGTCAGGCTACAACCTATCAAACAACCAGAAACTGTGCGTTTAATCTCGAATCACCATACCGTGAACCCCGCTTACCGTGGAGAAAAACCGCTGTGCCCTACAACGCATCTGCTCGTTTCCACCATGAAACTAAACCGTCCCGCGATCCGCAAATGAATGCTTACGTGACGCATATGACGTCATCTGACGTACACGCTGGTTCAAAGCTTAAAGGGAAACCGCCTTAAAGCATCAAGTCTAAAAAACTTTATTAAGAACCGTGCGAATACACGGGAAACTTAAAAGGACAAATCATACACAACTCCAGCTGAAAGCCAGCCAGAAAAAAACCATCCCAAGCACACACACTCAAACTAGACGTACTCAAGAAAGGAACTATACGAGGGCATGACACTCCAACGATTCAAAATCCAGGTAATCAAACAAGTGTCAACTGAAGCCAGGTGAATGTTAAATGAATGATAGTGCGTGCAGAATCGAATCTACTATGCAGTGCAAGAGTTAACAGATAAAGCAAAATGCAAGTGATCTTAAAAATATCAAATGAAATCAAATAAAATGTGAGAACAAGTGATAGTGAGAGCAGGATTGGATGTACAAAATATTGGTACATGAATAAGAATACGTGAAAGAAGCAAAAAGAACATGATGATCTAGGATGATAATCAATACGATGACACACTAAAGAAGACCATGACTGATATAAAACATGTCATAATGCTGGAATATAATCAAGAGTACATGAATGCTACTCAATGCAATGACACACAAAAGTTTCTCATAACTTATAAAAAACATAACATCTCATAATGGTCATTGAGACCCCTAGGAATGATGGTATCTAGAGATTTTATCCAAAATGTTTCTCGTTGAGCTAACCTGGTATGCATGTCAATGCTGCCTTTATGAGGAATGTTCTCCAAGATAGTGAATCTCATTTGAGGGATGGTGTGTGTCATGTCTAACCAGTGAGCTGCTAAGCATGAGTGTCGATTCTTGTTGCGTATCATGCTTTTATGTTCTATGATGCGAGTTTTGATTTTGCGTGAAGTTCTACCTACATAAATGAGTCCACAAGGACAACGTATTGCATATATGACACCTTCCGTGTTGCAATCCGAAGTGTGTCTCAGTTTTATGGATTTCCCCATGTGTGGGTGGTTGAAATTGTTGCCTGTGAAAACATTTCCGCATTGCCCACAATTAAAACATTTGCTCATTCCCTTGAACCCCGATGTCAGTTGTGTGGATTTAGGTTTCAAGAGTTCTCTAAGATTTTTAGAGCGGGTATGCGCAAAAAGTGGTTTATCCATAAATATTCCCTGAAAATCTGGCTCCTGTTCCACAATTTCCCAACTTTTTCTGATGATCATCTTAATTTTGGTTGCTTCCACAGAATGTTTCAACACAAATACTTCGCGTTTAGTATGAGTTTTGGGTTTATTGATAAGAAGATCATCTCGCTTTTTCATATCTACAATGGACTTTGCCTTTTCCAGAATCTCAGGGGGGCATCCCCGTTGACGATACCGCTCTGCTTGCTCTCGGATTAATGTGTCCGCTTCAGTTGAGTTCGAGGAAATCCTCTTGATTCTGATGAACTGTGATACCGGGAGGTGTCTTTTTAATGAGACCGGATGAAAACTTGTGAAGTGTAAAGCGTTATTTTTGTCGGTGGGTTTACGGTAGACCGATGTTTCTAGGCCTGTCGTTGTATTCCTGATTTCAATATCCAAAAATTGGATTTCCCTCGGCATCGTCCCTCGAAATCCCCCTTTACCCGGCCCCACCGCTGTTACCTGCATGGACCGCGGCTGGCGATTTGTGCTCATATTGATGTTTCTCACCTTTATTGTCTTCTTGCTTAATTTATGTGGTTCTTTCATGCTTAGTTCGTTTTTTTCCTTTCACAGGCCTCTTGTTTGTCTGTAGTGTCTGTGCGTGTGCCTTTCATGTACAATTTACATTTGTGTCTCGTTAGATTGTGCTTAATTCAGCTTTAGTTACTACCAGACACAGCTCCAGTGCCTCAGTTTTCAGGGTCCATCTGCTTGTTTGTTTACCTTTATGCGGCACTTTGTGAAACTTGTGATAGTGCCTGAATATGAGATGGTTGCTGTACTCTTCCCATTTGGCCACAATATTTCAAAATGGCAGTCTTATTCATTCCTACTAGGCTGTGTGACTTTAGGCTAGCCAACAACTGTTCCCTCTGTGGAGTCTGTCCGACTTCCCCAATAGCTGCATGCTTGTTCTTAGGACAATTTGTCGGGTCCTTTCTTAGGATGGCCGCTGTGTTTGTATGGCTACAGATGGCTGCCTTTTTCAAATGTATCAAAAACAGAGAGTCACCCAATAAAGCCAAAAGGGCCTGGGTAGTTCAACACACTAAAAATAAAAGGATCCCTTTTGTGCTAGAGATTTCTTAATCAACCAATAGTCTAGCAAAATGCACTGTGTCAGAGGTATATCAAAAAATGTATTAATCTATAAAACATTTAAAAAACATCTAAAAAGATGCATCATTCTCTTTCCTGTTCAAAGATTTTATTATAAAATTTCCATACCGATATATTTATGAAATAATTGTTTCGCATTTAATACATAATAAAAGAACAATTCAAGATAGTGTCAAAAATATCTCTTACACATTGTCCTTGTTTAGTGAGACATACACATGCATAAATAAGAATACAATCCAGCTTCTAATTCAGATTAAAACATTTAAAAACATTTACGACAAACTTTTCTTGTTCTTCATATGCAATTAAACAAATGTCGACGCGGTGTTTCGGCAGCTTGTTAAATCAGTTTCCGCCTTCTTCAGGACAAAATGGTAAATTAATTCTTAGAACATGTATTAAAAACAATAATAAATCTAATAAACAGACACAAATAACACCTAATTAGATGCGTGTCATAACTACGAATACTTTTAGATGTTTTTTAGATGAATACATTTTTCGATATACCTCTGACACAGTGCGTTTTGCTAGACTATTGGTTGATTAAGAAATCTCTAGCACAAAAGGGATCCTTTTATTTTTAGTGTGCCTTTTTCAAATGTCCGCCGCATGCACTGGCTACCCGGCCCAGCCTTAGCCCCCCACCCGATTAGTGCTTGATTACTTTTCGAGTACTGCAGCAGCAATGCATATCAAATTCCATGGTGCTTCCAGCCAAAGCACAATGTCCTTCTTTTGTGGTATGCCCAAACACTCTATTTGTAGGCACCCATGCTATTTTTTGCAAGCTTGGCCTACATTTGGGTGGTCCATCCCATTGCCTGCACTCAGATGGCAATTGGATGCCCAATGTTCTGCTTTTTGCTGCTCGCAGGGCAAGAGAAATGCTCATAAGTAGGATTAGAGCTGACTGATAGAACACCTGAGCACCCCGGAGGGGTGTTCACCTCTCTCTTTCAGACCTAAGTGAGCTGTGAAAAAAGTGCCTTTTATGTGAATGGAAGTGAGAAGCATCAGAACACGAGGGGTCGTACACAATGTAGTCTGGGAGAAGATCGCCTTAAGAGATGCTAGTAGGGAAGGTGGACACCACCAGTTAAACAACCCTAAGTGTTTGAATAAAAAACACTCTGGGGGTCTATCTGGGAATATGCTCTGTGGTTATTCCTTCCATTACGCCTCTTTCAAAATATTCTCCTATTAACAGATCAGTAACAAAGGCACAGGAGAGTAGGATTAGTCCAAGATCAAAGAGTTTGGAAAGTTGAAGACCTGAGATTGTAAAGCAGTAAAGCTTGCTCCAAAGGCTATTACTTTACCTCAACATTAATTTTTTTTTTAATGGACCATGAGAGTGGGCACTGTCTACCCACCCTCCCGCAAGGCAATATCCAGTCCAGTTTTTTATTTGACCACAAAATAACCAGTAGCCTTTAGACTGATTCTAAATACTCCCAATCCTGGACAAAAAATGGGAGGAGAGGAGTAAATTCAAAAGGTGAATGGCCAGGAGCACACCATTTTGGCCAAATGAGAAGGTCGAGATCAAAAATCATGTCTTCTGGTTGCACAGTTTCCAACAAGCCCACAGGTGCAGAGTCAGTGATTCCGATGGCCAAGGAACCATTGTTCTAAGGCAAATGTCATTGTATTGTGGGCCCTGTCAGATTTAAACTACACTGTTTATCACCAGCGTATATAGGTAAAGTAGAAAAGCCACTTACAGTCAAGGGAAGGTTAAGTCACGTGGAAGTCAATTGGAAGTTTCGCCCCTTAACCCCCCTTCCACAGTGAGCCCTGTCAAGGTGACTTTTTATAGAACTAATGAACAGTACTGCGCCTGTCACTAATCACTCATCCCATATTTTCACGTAATTGGAAAAAGGCAGAAGTGGATTATGAGACCTTTTATGTAGGTTCATTTAGTAGGTGGTTATTGGACAGTATCGATGGTGGATATTATTGTTTATCATTGATGTTTCAGGTCTTAAGACTATTTCACTCCATTACGTTGGCAGTTACTCATTTTGTAAACTTGTCTCTGCAAAGGTGTCACAGAGAGCAGTCTAGGCTTACTCCAGGAGCTGGTAAATGGATTGAAGCTCTAGTACAGTGTATCCCAGTAATCACATTAGATATGCCCAATATCCACCATATTTAAGGATTTTGAAATGGACTAATTCGAAGGAAGTAGTTCAGAATGAAGCCACAAAAATGTGCTTTATGCCTCAGAACCCCCTGCTCCTCAACAAATGTCTTTTGATGTCTACACATCTGCAAAATGATAATGAAAAGTTGGCCACCCTGCTTTCCATGCAGTGAGCCAGACATCCAAGCTGCACCATACCTGAGGCTCAGTGTACCTCACTAGAGAGCAGGGTGATTTAATTTCCATTTTTTTGATAATAACATTTATCGCGTGTTGGGTCTCCTGTCCTCACACTGCATCAGGGTACCTTCTGTCTCAAGGTGTAGTTTTGTACTGCATGGCTGATGCCTCTGATCTCCTCAAAGATGTCAGAAAGGAGGTGATCTCATCTGTCAGCAGTCAGTAGCATCACACATGGATACCTTTCTTGTGCCTCTAATTTTTGTGTTGTGCATTACATGTAGAGACAGAGGACTCGGAGACAGATATGGACTAAATGTTAGGTTGGTGGGCAATATCCAATGGAAGCAATGTTCTTTCCGTCTGTCGCCATGACAGCCAGTGGCAGAAATGTGGAAAGAAGAATGGAATAAGAGAGAAAACAGAGACACAGAACTCCCAACAGTGACTCATCGCTTCTGGGGTCAAAGTAGGCCACTTGTTGTAGTGGAACTCTTTAAGACAAAGAGGGACCTTAAGTAAATTGTTTTTGGAACGCTGATCAAAAATTGCAATGGTGAAACAGTATACATTAGCAATATCTCTGTATAGCCTACTCACTATGATTTATCAGGATATTGGGAATCCCTGAAAGCTAAACATAAAGAGCCATAAATATCTATATCTGTATCTATCTATCCATATCACCCAGTGGCGTTTGCCGCTGGATAGTTATAATTAGGTCAGGGGTTCTATAGGAAATGGGCTATTTTATTTTGCTAATAACTGTGGCGCCATTTGACGAATCTTCACTAAACTTTCCAAAAAGTGCTACTTTTTGACTTGTTTGTGCATGGAAAGTTTCGGGGTGATCCGTCAAGAGGGGGCTGAGAAAAAAGGGAGGTCCCAAAACACACACTCCCCATGCATTTTAAAAATACTTTTTTAAGAAGCACTACCGCAAAACTCCTGAAGGGAATTGCACCAAATTTGGCAGGAAGCTAGTCTTGGTCCAGAAAGTGTGCTTTTGCGATTTGGTGTAAATCCGGTCAGTAGTTTTGGAGAAATTAAGCTACAAAAAGATTTAGATATCTGGACAGTTGAGTTTGAGGGACTCTCGCGAGAGTCCTTTGACCCAGTTTTAAAAAAATGAGCATTCTGATTGGCCCAGTGGGCTTTTTTATCCTTGGGCCAACTTGCTTGCACCTTTGGTAGTGAGTGCTCTGATTGCCTGTCACCACCATGAAGAAAAATATTGCTGGAAGCCATTACAGGACTCTGAGACTTAGTTCCCTGTCCTGAAGTTAAAAATTATAAAAAATATAATGGGACACGGTAGGGATATCCTGCCCCCTAAGCCCAGTGGGGTGGACCCAGAGGGGCCTCCCTCCCCTATTATTAGTTGTTGGCCCTGGGAAATGGGGACGCCTGGGCACATTTGGGCTCGGGAATGGGAACCACACACTCCCCTCCCCGAAAATAACTATTTGTTGCCCCAGGGGATGGGGTCCTTGGGGCCTCTTAAGGCTCGAGAGGGGGCCATGTGCCACCTACCCTTTAGCTAAAATATGGCCCCGGGGGACAGAGCCCCCTGGGCCCCTTTGGGTTCAGGAGGGGGGCTATGGGTCCCCTCCCCTAATATAAATATGTGTGGCCACAGGGATAAGATCCAGAGGGCCTCTCAATGCTCTGTGAGGGGGGCCACGCATCCTCATTCCCTATAATTAATGTATGGCCCCAGGGGATGTGTTCCCCGCTCGCCTAATATACATTTGATTCCTGTGGTCTCTTAAGGTTCATGGAGGAGGGTGTCATGTAGTTCCTATAAATCTATATAGGATCTGCGCATTTTAGACAACATAAACTAAGGGATTGGTGTCCAGACTGATTCCAGACACCCCCTAAGGATATGTTAGCCTGTAGACCAGCTAGCTCACAGTGCCACTACACGCCCCCCAACCTTACCAAGGAGCGAATAGTTTCTGGCAACTATCGAACATGACAACACTGACCCCTCAGGGATCGTGGAAACAGTACAGTACTTTTCGCTCAGTCACTCATGCTTGTTGAGAGATACACAGAATAAACGGTGGGGACGTTTTCAATAAGAGTTTATTGAACCAGTGTCATTCTAGTATAAAATACCTGTGCTGCGACAACCTATAGACAGAAACGGATATTTGCGATTACAAGCACCAACAGAGTAAATAAAAGGTAGAATTCTACCATAGTGCTAAAACAGTAAATATATGCAGGCATACAGATACATGGCGGTAATCATGAGTACTCCTAAGATGCTAGCCCTAGCTAAGAGTACGTAAGTGTACCTAGCGTGTATGTAGGTGGAAAGCCAAGAATCCCCCTAGGAAAAAGCCAACCCCATTACCTGATGGGAGAGGACGAAGGACCCCGTCAGGGTCTTGAGTTGGACACCCTGCAAGGGATGTCGGACCACTGCGTGCTGGAGTGTCTGCGTGCCACGACTTCAGCATCTCGTGTCAGCATGGAAGTTTCTCCTCTGGTTTGCCCATCAAAGATGTGTTAATTATATACCCAAAAGGTACCCTCAGGGGATCTACCTAGATGTGTCATGATAAAGTGTGGGCATGTCAGCCAAGAATGACGATAGTGGTGACACTTATACAGAGTTATTGTGCATAAGATGGTAATCCTGCTGTGATACTAAGAATCCTCATGCATAATAAATGAGGCTAGTTTTCGGAGAAAACCATGCAATATTCGGCACCTAACTGGGTAAAAGGTCAATGCCAGAACCGTTATGTAAAGCAAGGTAGGACAAATGTAGTTAAAAGGTCATGCAACTACTTAGGCCTATATTGGGGTACATTGGGGTTCATAACAGGAGGCAATACACCTCCTTTCCCATAGTATTTAGACTATGACCCGGGGGATGGGGTCTCTGAGGCCCATTTGGGCTTGGTGGGCTCAGGAAGGGGGGGCCACGTGCTGCCTCACCTAAAAGAAGTGTTTTTTGCCTGGGGGATGGGGTCCCGGGCCTCTAAAGGCTCAGACAGGGGGGTCACATGCCCTCTCTCCTAATATAAATATGTTTGGCCCCAGGACATGGGGTCCCCAGGGCCTCTTAAGGCTCCAGGGGGCCACACACACCCCATATAATTGGAGTATGGCCCCAGGGGGTGGGGTCCCCGGGGCCCATTTGACTTGGGGTAGGATGCAGTGGTCACCCCTCCCCTAATATATATGTTTTTGGCCGCAGGGGATGGGGCCACGGGAAAAATAGTGGCTTGGGGAGAGGGGCAGCACGACCTTCTCCACACCCTGTCACGCACAGTCGAAGGCCATTCATGGCGGGGGTTGGCTTTACGTATGGTAATATAATATTACTTTACACTAAAAATCTCCACTGAAAAAACAATGGTTAAAGTGACGTTATAGTTAGGGATTGTAATTATATCTTAATTTGCATTTTTAAAAACCTTAGAAATTCACTGGAAAAAACAAAGGTTAAAGTAACGTTATAATTAGGTGTGATAATAAGATCTGATTTTGTTTTTTAAAAAACCTTAGAAATCCACTGAAAAAAAGGTTAAAGTGACACCATAGTTATTTGAAAATTTCAGTGCCAAAGTAATGTTTTGAACTAAACAAAATACAGAAATGCACCAATTATAGTTAGCACAGCTAACTATAACTTGTGCCCTGTCATGCACTGCTTATGACCTCACATATTACCTCTTTCATGATATGTTCTATGACCTCATTGATGAAATCACTGATGATATCATCAAATGAGTGTGTTCGTTTGTTTTATATTTTGCATAGTGGCAGGTAATATCGCCCTCTTCTGTACCTCATTTTCTATAACTTCTTTGCTGCTAATGGGTGTAAGTATTTACAAGATGTTTATGCTCCTATTGGATTATGGTGTATAGAAGTATTAAGCACATTATGAATGATTGTTTCCAGGACTAACAGTGTGTGCAGATCAGAAGAATCTGTTCTAATACATACTAAATAAGTAGTAATGACTACGCAATCACAATAAGAAAAATTCCGAAGGGAGAAACAGAAATGCACATGGTAAAAATAACAATGAGAAACCATGTTGTAACAAGACACACAATGTCAAACATGACAAGTGTTGATATAGGCCCACTATTTGTTTAAGCACATGAAATTGGCAAATACGCAGTGCACAGGTAGTGCTGGGTCGTGATGTCAAAAAGATCCCTACTTAGATCATGATCAATAATAACATTGGGCCCCATGCATCATCCAAAAATCGGGTCGCAAACGGGCAGATTCGCAGAAACTGCCCCTTTGCGACCTGTATTTTTGCATTTGGGATGCATCATCCCAAATGCAAAAATCGCAATTTAAGGAATCGCAAACTTGCGATTCCTTAAATGCAATGCAACAAAGTAAAAAAATTAGCGATTTCGATACTAGGGGGCGCAATTTACCATGAAGTTGAACTTCATGGTAAATTGCAAAAACGTTGAGAAATGCACTAAAGTGCATTTTTCAAAGTTGAAGGTTACACACACACACACATGTCCTTGGGACATGTGTGTGCGCAACATATGTGCACGGATCAATTTCAGGGGTGCAACAGGGTGTCCTTTTGACACCCCTGCACCCTTGAAATTGCATGCGCAATTTGCGAGTACCTATTGGTACTCGCAAATAGCGCTCGCAATTTCCCATTCATTCCTATGGGCCTGTAGGCCCATAGGAATGAATGGGAAGCCATTCCTTATTTGCGACTCGCAATTTGAGAGTCGCAAATAAGGAATGTGAAGGAATCGCTATTATTATAGCGATTCCTACATGCATAGGATTTTGCGAATCCTTAATTGTGAATCCTTAATATTCGCTATTAAGGACTCGCAAAATCCTAGCTTGATGCATGTGCCAGATTGACATTATGACTGTTGTGTATTATGTCATATTGAGTACATCTCAAGCACTTTTCTCAAACAGAAAGCAACAGTACCTAGCAATTACATTTAGAAGTAAAAATGATGTGTCAGTGTAATATCGCGCCAGCCGCTTCTCAGGAGGTCAGCATGGTGGCCAATGACGGGACAAACAAGCAGGAGGTTAGCGCACCAGCTTATGCGGTACGCTCAGCAGAAGACGTTAAAAACGTCTCGGAGGAGGAGATGAAGGAGACGCCTTAAACACCAGGAGAAAAAGACGGGATGCCGTACGAGCTGCAGGGAAGTGTGGGGGCAGCCCTCTTGGTGAAAGCATCACTGCCACTGCTGGCATTCCGGAAGAGGAGCCCGCCGCTGCACCTTCTGCCACGTCCCAGCAAGGCTGGAGCAACAGGCAAGTGTATTTTATGAATATCTTAGAACTACACCGATTGTAAGCGGGGAGTGCACACTAACAACCCTTCTAGATGAGAGGTGACTTCACGGGTGTGGTGACGGTAGCGCGAAGTTGTCCTCAGCTATATCACGGCACGTTTACAGCGTGTTTCCTTTATGTTTTTTTTTTTAGGCTTGCGTCTTAAAAAATATCCTGCGGTTTGGAGACACAACTGAACCTCAAGGGGGACAACACTAGAGAGAAGTAGAAAAGGACAGCAAGGTAGCAGCCGGACTTCTGCAGAAGAAGGAGAACTGCTCACATTGTGTTCACCGTTATTATTATTTTTTTCTTCTTTCATAAGAAGAGTGCTCCACTTATGTTGCTTTAAATTCCCCATAGTAAAAAAAGAAGACCATACCTTTCGTCCAAACTATTACTCACATGTCTTATTCCCTTCTAATCCCCCCCCCCCAGTTCTAAGGGTCTAAAGAAAGAAAAGAGGGGAGAAAAAGGGGGGAGGACGACAAAGACAACAGTGGTGTCAGAAGTGGGATTCAGTGTCTAGACTACAATGACACAACCCATCACAATGGAGGCCATGATAGCCCAGCTGACCAAAGGACAGTGTCACCTACAACTCGTCCTAGAGCAACATGCAAAAACCACACGAGATGAGAGCGGCTTTTCAAACCGCCCTGAAGGAGCAAGCTTCTTTGCTTACCACCAATGAGCAGGTACAAGATACTGCTATCCTTTGCCTTACGGATGCCATCTCTAGCGCCCGAGTTCACCCAAATGTACCAGGTTTGGTCTTGCAAAAATTTCAAGAAGGGGATGACCCGGACTACTTTTTTTTTTAACTTTGAGAGAGTAGCTTCTACAGCGGCATGGCCACCGGAGCACTGGGGCCAATACATAGCACCCTTTTTGTCCGAGGAGTTGGAGGCGGCCTATCAGGCAGCCAACCCGGCGGGCACAACTTCCTACCATGACATTAAAAAAGCTATCCTGGAATGACTGGGCTGCGATGAGGAACATTACCGCACCAGGTTCCGTAAGGAGAAGTGGGTCCCAGGTGATAACCCAAGGGCCCTCTACTACAGAATAAAAGACCTGGGGAACCGCTGGTTATAGCCAACCTCATCGTCTGTGGAGGAAATCACTGAAAAGATATATTTAGAACAATATCTAGAAGCATTACTTTATAACACGCGTTCCTGGGTAAAACAACACCCCCAACTTACGGCACAAACAGCCATGGAGTTGGCTTGCGCCTACCATCGTTCCCCCTGAGTTCCGTAGTATGCCCCAGAAAACGTTCTTAACAACATCCAAAACAGTTCCACGTACGCTAAATCGTGGCGGTGAGGTACGAAATCCTGGCAATGTGAAGACTACAGGAAAATTCGAGTCTGAGAGCCCAGGCCAACACATGGGGCCCCAGTGTTTTCGCTGCGGCGAATGGGGCCGCAAACTGTCCCCACAAGGCAGAGACGTCCGAGCCAATGGAAGTGGGTTATGCAAAAGGAAGAGTATTGTTAACAGGGGGGAATAAAGAGTGCTATATGAAGACCGTCTACCTTAATGGTAGACCAGTTGACGCTTTACTAGACACTGGATGTCGGCAGTCAGTTGTCTCCCAAGAGTTAGTACCTAGAGCCCAAATAAAAGACAACAAAACTGTATCAGTGTTCTGTGTACACGGTGATGTCAAAACCTACCCCGTTGCCAAAATACTCCTGACTATAGACGGGGAACCCCAGCTACGTAGGGTTGGGATCGTACCCCATTTACAAGAAAAAATAATATTGGGGACTGAGTTACCCCGTTTCGGTGATTACCTCATGAATACAATGCATGACACCCAGTCGGTGGAGTGGCTAGGAGAGGCCCCGTTCTCTGGGGTAGAAATAGAAAAGCCCATAGGAAAGATTCCAAACACCAGAAGGGAGAAAAGAAAGAAGCGAATGGAGTATCAAAAGTCGTTCCAACCCCCTATTGCTTCTGTTCTCTCATCCCCAGGTACTGGCACAACACCTCCCCGAAGCTTCCGAACAGCACAAAGAGATGACAGCTCCTTGAAGTATGCCTGGGATAGAGCAAAGGAAGATAACCTCAATCAGGTAGGCCCCTATTTTTCTGTAAAGCGAGGCTTACTGTATCCAAACCTTTGAACAACTCCTAGTACCACTAGCCTTTAGAGAACATGTTATGTGTCTCGCCTATAGTAAGGCGGGTGGGGGCCACTACGGCCACTATGGACAGGAACATACTCTAAAGTACATACTAGGATGTTTCTATTGGTCTGGTGTATATCGTGAGGTGGCTAGGTTCTGTTCCTCGTGCTCCAGATGTCAACTAATTAATCCCCCACACGTAAAAAAAAGCCCCATAAGACCCCTCCCTATTATCGAGGTTCCATTTCAGAAGGTGGAGATGGATTTAGTAGGCCCCTAACATCTTCAGCTAGGGGGCATCAGTACATATTAGTTATCGTGGACTATGCGACCGGTTATCCTGAGGCCATTCTTCTAACAAGCATGACCTCTTCATCCGCCACCCAAGCTATGATAACATTCTTAGGGTAGGATTCCCGTGTGAGATTTTAACTGACCCGGGAACCCCTTTTGTTTCTTAACTGATTAAACAAGTTTGTACCCTTCTGGGAGGGCGACAGATACGCACAGCTGTGTACCATCCTCAGACTGATGGACTATTGGAAAGGTACAACAGAACTATTAAAACCATACTGAGTTCGCAGACCTCTTCCTACATCACAGATTATGGGCTGCGTGTAAGCAGAAATACAAGACCTATCCCAATGCTCCACTCACACTGCTCGCGCTTGAGCAAATAATTACATGCCCATCACAGCGTAAGCTTATTACACGCATATACAACTGCATGCAGACTACCCATCCAGTAGTCGTACCCAAAGCACTAGTTGGTTGGAATGAAGACCTGAGTCCCCCACTAGACATGGAACAATGGAAATACTGTTGTGGCCAGCTCTGCGTGTTATCCCCCAACTACAAATTAAGATTGATTCATTTTAAATTCTTGCATCGATTTTTATCGCACTCCAGTACAGCTGTTTCGGATGGGGCTCCGATCTGACTCCAATTGCTGGAAATGTGGGGCTACCCCAGCGACCTTTTTGCACCTGGGTTGAACTTGCCTGGTGATAGCGAAGTACTGGGGTGCCGTTTTCGCCACAGTGGGAGATATTCTGGGCACGCAAGTCGTGCCTACACCCCTGCTCGGCTTACTGGGCTACGTTAAAGAAGCTCCAGCAAATGTACGTCGTCTGCTCGCTATGCTCCTCTTGATGGCAAAGCGTAGAGTAGCTATTCATTGGGGGTCAGATGTTGCTCCATCGGTAAAAAACTGGTTACAGGATCTCACCTTTTGTCATACCCAACTGTCATTATTTTGGGAGCAAGTGCCTAGTGCATCTAGACCAAAGGATATTTGGGTGCCACTGCTGGTGAGGTTCCGTAATAATGATACAGAGGGCGGTGTTGGAAGTAGTCCCCCCCCCCCACTAACGCTTTTTAAGAACAAAATGATACGATTGCTCACCTCAAGATGTCTGAGGGTATGTTGTTCCCCCTGCACATTGTATTATGTTGTACTGAGTAAATAAGATGCGTGGCAACCGAATTATAAGATCTACTTTTTATGACTGCAGGAAATGTATATTGTTCTAATTGGAATTATCTTAAGCACTGACCAGTTGTTTTTACGAATTGAGTTGATGTGAGATATAGTCAACGTATTGCGCCACAATGGTGCACGACATTGATATATATGTTTTTGTTGTTATGGCAAAATGTCAATAAAAACAATTTTAAAAAAACAAAAACATACTGAGAACACTTGTAAGTGACATGGGAAAAGACTGGGATAGAAAGCTCCCCTTGGAATTATTCGCTATCCAATCACATGAGCAGAAGTCCACTGGCTTCTCCCCTTTTGAGCTACTGTTCGGATGAAAACCCCGAACATTACTAGATGGTGGCGGCTCGCCGAGGGAGTGCTGTGGGGCGGTTCGTCGGGGTGGGGGAGGGGCAGGGTGGGGGGTAGTGGAGTCCGACATACGACGGACAGGAGTAAGGTAAGTAATGGAATAAATAAAACTATTTACCTTCCGCGCGCCTCATCGGCGAGTTGGTGATGCAGCGCGCGCAAGGTAAATTGTTTTATTTATTTCTTTACTTACCTTACTCCTGTCTGTCGTATGTCGGACTCCACTACCTCCCCACCCTTCCCCTCCCCCGCCCCTCCCCACAGCACTCCCTCGGCGAGCCGCCACTGTTACTAGACATGGATTTTGAACAGTGGGTGGAGGAAGATGATGAAGGAAAACCGCTATTGGCCTATAGTGAATCTTTCAAAGAAACTCTATCCTCTCTAAGAGAAACCGTACATCGGAACATGGAGAAGGCCATGGAAAAACAGAAAAGAGAGTATGACGAAGGGACGAAATTGAGTGAGTTTTCCGTAGGTGAGAAGGTTCTTATTCTCCAGCCCACCATCGACACAAAACTCCTAGCTATTTGGCAGGGACCCTATTCTGTCCTGGCCAAAGTCACCCCTGTCACTTATAAAATAGCAGTACCCAGTAAACACCAGAAGGGTCAGATCTACCATGTAAATCTACTAAAAAAATGGGAAACCTCTGACCGAGAGGAACTTGTTGATAGGATACATAACCCTCGCCCAGGATCCCAACGTTCCGCCTAAGATGTTTGAGGATACTTCCCCAGACGAAATTAATACTGGCAAGAGGCTAACCAAAACTCAAAGACAACAAATAAGAACCTTACTAGGGAAGTACCCTGGAGTTGTATCTAAAACTCCAGGACGAACTGCCCTTATAGAACATGACATAGTTACTGAAACAGGAAAACTTGTGAGGTTAAAACCCTACTGAGTTCCTGCTGCTAGAAGACAAGCCATAGAAATGGAGATCAATGATATGCTTAAGCAGACATACTCGAGCCTTCCCAAAGCGCCTGGTATCACCCCATAGTCCTCATATCTAAACCAGACGGCAGCCTTTGTTTTTGTATCGACTTTAGACAATTAAATGCTATATCCAAATTTGATTCTTACCCTATGCCTAGGGTCAATTAATTGAAAGAAAAAGTCGGGAGGGCCATGGTTATGTCTACCATAGACCATACCAAGGGATATTGGCAGATTCCCCTTACTCAAGCCGCCCGAGAGAAAACTGCCTTCTCCACGTCGTCGGGACTGTATCCTTTTAAAGTCCTACCGTTTGGACTTCATGGTGCCCCAGCCACCTTCCAGAGACTGATGGACACTATTCTAAGAGCACACCAACAATATGCGGCTGCCTACTTAGACGATATTGTAGTATTTAGTCCAGACTGAAATACCCATTTGGCCCACCTGGAGCAGATCTTATCCACTCTCAGACAAGCAGGCCTAACTCTTAATCCGAAAAAAACCCTTCTTGCTACAGACCACATCAATTATTTAGGATACTCTATCACACAAGGACACATCCAACCTCAGGTGAATAAAGTGGAGGCTATACATAATATTCCCCAACCCTCCTCAAAGAAAGAAGTACGATCGTTCCTTGGTCTGGTAGGGTATTACCGCCGATTTATTCCCCACTTCACCGAGCTGGTATGTCCCCTCACCGATTTGCTGACCAACCGTCACGCATATACCAAGATCAACTGGTCTGAGGCGCAAAACAGCAGTTCCAATAAACTAAAAGAAGCACTGTCATAATCCTGTACTCAACTGTCCAGACTTTAAAAAAACCTTTGTCCTCCAAACAGATGCCTCCGACCACAGACTTTGGAGCTGCATTGTCCCAACCTGACTGTGAGGGATTCTTGCGACCTATTCTTTACATTAGCCGAAAACTCTTCTCTAGGGAATGCCATTACCCCACAATAGAAAAAGAGTGTCTAGCGATTAAATGGGCTGTTGAAGCTCTTCAATATTATTTACTGGGAGGATCCTTTATTTTGTTAACCGATCATGCCTCTCTCACTTGGTTAACCACCCATAAAAACTCTAACTCCAGAATAATCGTTGGTTTCTAGCCCTACAACCTTTTTCCTTCCAGACCTATCATATTACCTGGAAGCTCCAAGGGAATGTAGACTTCTTGTCCAGATGTCCAGTGTCAGTATGGCCCGAACGGCCATACCTGGCGGGAAAGCAATGTAATATCGCGCCGGACGCTTCTCAGGAGGTCAACATGGTGGCCAATGACGGGACGAACAAGCGGGAGGTTAGCGCACCAGCTTATGCAGTACGCTCAGCAGAAGACGTTAAAAACGTCTCGGAGGAGGAGATGAGGGAGATGCCGGAAACACCAGGAGAAAAAGACGGGACGCCGCACGAGCTCCAGGGACGTGAGGGAGCAGCCCGAATAAGGAAGGAAGACTGGAACCGAGACGATGAGGAGGATGACATTGGATCCGGCAACTCGACATCACACCCGCTTGGTGAAAGCATCACTGCCACCGCTGGCATTCCAGAAGAGGAGCCCGCCGTGCACCTTCTGCCACCTCCCAGAAGGGCCCTGGCCAGAGGCATGTGTCTTTTATGAATATCTTTGCCCTACACCGATGGTGGGCGGGGAGTGCATGCTAACAACCCCTCTAGAGGAGAGGTGACATCATGGGTGTGGTGACGGTAGTGCAAAGTTGTCCTCAGCTATACCACGGCACAATTACAGCGTGTTTTCTTTGTTTATTTTTTGATGCTTGCATCCTAAACATTTCCTGTGGTTGGGAGACAGTAGTGAACCTCAAGGGGGACAATGCTAGAGAGAAGTAGAAAAGGACGGCAAGGAAGCAGCCGGACTTCTGCAGAAGAAGGAGAACTGCTAACATTGTGTTTACCGTTATTAGTTATTTTTTTCTTCTTTTATAAGAAGAGCGCTCCACTTGTGTTGCTTTAAATTCCCCATAGTAAAAACAGAAAACCATAACCTTTCGTCCAAACTATTACTCATTTGTCTTATTCCCTCCTAATCCCCACCAGTTCTAAGGATATAAAAAAAGAAAATAGGGGAGAAAAAGGGGAGGGGACGACAAAGACAACAGTCAGATGGGAGAAAGAATTGATAGTAGTGCCCCAAGTGGGTGTACTGCATGCAACCTGCCTGGCATGATATCTGACACAGTGCAAATTGGCTAAAACATATTGGACATGGAACAAATATGAACAGCGCCCAATCCCACTATGAGAGAGACATAAAAAGAAGGCGAACATCTTATCTGTGCCTTGCTGTGCATAACCCTAATGTGCACCTCAAAAAAAGGGTAGGGTTTGCGCGTCCTAATGATCTGCCATGACACCTCAAGTTCCCCATCCCTACCTCCTGCAATAAAACCAAATATATATATACATAATAAAAATAGTTACAGGAATCCCAGCTTGGAAGAGAGAAAGCATAAAAGATGGCCGTATTACAGCTTATCTTCACCCAAATGATCTTCAATTCATCCTCAGTGTAGAGACCCCATGGGGTTTTACTTTGTGCTCAATGATGCATTTAGACTACTTTTGTCTAAGTGACAATAATCTGTTACCTCTTCGGATGTTAGGTGGTATCTCTTCTATGGCAAAGTATTTAAACTTGGAGCTGCCCCAAAATGCATCTAATTGAAATGTCTGGCTACTGGATAGTGTGGTTCATTGTTGTCAATTGCCCTCATGTGTTTCAGTGCCCTTTTTTTCACTGCATGTATAGTGCTTCCTATATATCTTTTCTTACAGGGGCTAGTGAGCAAATACACCATATACTGGAAGCGGCCTGTGAGAAATTGTTTTATGTCTCTACCTCCCTTTCCAAAGGAGACCTCACAGTCTTTTCTTCTGCAGCTGTTCTTGCATGCCTTACACCTCCCACATGGGAAGACACGCTTCAGTTTTTGTTTTGTTTGGCTTTGTTGGTCACTGTGATATCGCTATCCACCAACATATCTCTGAGGGATCATTCTTTTCGATATGTTACATTGAACTTGTGACATATCAGATTGTCTACAGTAGGATCACAATTGACAATGTCCCAGTTTCTATGAATCACTCTCTACACTGTTTTGGAACAGCTGTTATATGTCATCACCATGCGTAGAGTATTTGGCTCGTCTGTCGCGATACGCTCTTTGTTTTCATATTAAATCCTTCCTCTATCTATCTCCTTGAGTCTCATATTGGCCCTGTTGCTGTCCCATTTGGGTTCACTCTCTCTCTCTGAATCTAGTAATCATAATCTTTTGTTCTTTAAGGTAAGCCTCCTCCGTATTGCAGTACCGTTTTGCCCTCAGCAGTTTACCAAAGGGGATACTCCACTGCAGGTTCTCTGGATGACTGCTGAGGGCATATAGAAGACTGTTATCTGCTGTCGGTTTCCTTAAAAGACTAATATGGGTCTTGTTATCTTTCACCTTCACAACAACATCCTGCTGCTGAGGAAGATAACGCAATTATAGAAAATGTGCTTTCATTGTTTTAGTTTCTGGAGCACATTCCATACCCTCTAAATCATCAGAAAACAGTTTTTCTCTCAAACATGGTTTATCAAATCACAGCAGACGATCAGCATTTTTCACTGGGTGAAATCACCTTAGAACACACAACAAATCCTAAAATTATTATGGTACCACCAACAAAAGATTTATATTGTGACTAAAATCTGTTGTCACCCTTTATATGTGTTCCTTTTTGTGACCTTCAAAACCTGCCGGTCACTACAAAGCATTTCTTTGGGGACCATGACCCAGTGTCCTGTATTGGCTGCCACAACATGTTTTCCATGTTGTGGCCTCCGAATCAAAGTGTGGTCCCTTTGGGACCCCAAACCACATGCTCCTTGGAGTCAGGGTGTGCCCACGCTGTCCCATTATATTGTTGTTTAATTCTTTTTTAATTCATTTTCAGGATGCATGGATCATGTCCCTGAGTCCTATAATGGCTGCCAACAACACATTGTTTAGGTTGTGGCCAACCGATCAGAATTGACTTTAAACTAAGTAGATAATTAGAGTATTATCTGGACACCAACAGTTTTTTAACTCTTTCATGACCACCTGAGCACCATCTTTAAACACACACATTTCTCGAAAACAGCTGAACAGATTTACTTTAAATAACAAAAAGCATGCTATCTGAGTAAAGGGCTAACTTTCTTCCAAATGTGGTGTAATTATGTTCAGCTGTGTTTTTTCTGTATCACTTCTCAAAATTTACTATGGGAATGAACTTGGGAAATCAATATTTTGTGTCCCCTCCTTTTTCTTGGCCCCCTCTTGATGGAGTCCCCTGAAATTTCCCAGGAAGGAGCTGAAGCGGATTAACTATTTTGAAAGTTTCATAAAGATTCGTCAAATGGCACCAATGTTATTAACGAAACAAAAAATGCTCTTCCTATGGAAACTCTGACCTATCTACAACTACATATAAACATAGGTATATGCACACACAGAGACATATATATGTATATATTTTATATACAGATATATATATATATATGTGTGTGTGTGTGTGAATAGGTAGATAGGCAGGCAGGGAGATAGATAGATAGATAGATGGCAAGTTGGTGCACCATTAGTCTTCTAGACGGCCTTTCAGGATGTCTGATCTCATGAAGGCCAGCAGCTGGCATACTGGGGCACAGTTGTTTCCCATACTGTCTTGTAGTGGGCATCCCATAGCTCCTTGGTAATACCCTGTAGGCCACCAGGCGGACTGCCTGGACTCAAAAGGGCTTGTGTCAGGCATATTGGGACCTTATTTAATACCCAATAGTGATTTAGGAGACCTGGTCTCATAGGGGAGTGTGCGAGTGTAAAAGGGCCTATTTGAATTCGGGACAGAGTGAATGCACGAAATATAGATGGTTGAGAAAGGAGATGCGCTGAAAAAATATTTCTTTCAAATTGGCCTTTCCAAGCGCTAAGGAATCAAAAGGGTAATACCCCCAAGGGCACACTAAAAAGCAAACGTTGACACATTTACATGGTGTATTGTGGCCTCTGGTGTCTAGCGAACAAGGGAGGTCCGTGATAACAGAATTTTTTAGAAGACAGTCAGGGGTAGAAGAGGAAATGGAAAACCAGCATCTGAGGCTCTGACCACTAAATCAATAATTAACGAATGCAGAACAAACACAATAAGAATTAACAACTGGCGGGGAGCGCTAGAGGGCGCCAAGCAAGACGGCCGCACTCATGTGAGGCTCCTGCTGCCTGGGACACTATCCGCCAGATATCCAGCTCTCACTCCGCTCCATACCGCTGAAAATGACACCGTTGTGAAGCTGATGCCATCCGCTACCTGCTGAAGCCGTCATCCTCCTCGATAACTGTCAGATTCCCCTGGGAGCCGACATAACAATCGCGAGGCCTGGGCGACCTAAAATGGCGGTCACCACTGCTGCATAACCTCAGCAGTCGGCTGCCTCCCAGAACTGCCTACGCCTGGTGGGGCGCCAGCATCTGCGACACAGACTGCTGAATCGGAGCGGCAGCCCCGCGCCGGGGAACGCGGGGATCGCTTCTTGGCTCTGCGGCGCTGTCTGGAGCGACCGCCCCTGAGGCCGGAGACCAACGGAAGACCGACCGAGATCGAGTCGCCCGTGAGAGGACTCGCACCCACATCATCGCCTGGGGCCTGATCCTCCCACCTCTGAGCTGCTTGCCCGGGCCGCCTCGCTGCCGCGTTGGCTGCTGCGGCTCCTGACGTTGTCGGGGGGGCCTCCAGAGATTGAGAGACACTGCCTGCGGCCTCGCTGGGTTCCGGAGATTGGAGAGAGCCCACGCCTGCCTCCGGTGAGTGCACCCCGGCGCCAACCCGCACTCTGCTTGCCGCCATCGCCTTTACCCCCTCTCCGCCTCCGCTGCATGGGGTACCTGTGCTGCCTCCCACGCTAAGACCCCCGCAGATCTGGCATCCCGCGAGGCCGCTCTGGGAATCTGCAACTGTTAGGCGGGCCTCGACCCCCCTCAACACCGCCAGCTTGCCGCCATCGCCTTTACCCCCTCTCCGCCTCCGCTGCACGGTAAGTTTCCCGCGGATCTGCCATCCCGCAACACCTCTGCGACCTCCGGGGAGGGACGGGGACAGCGGCTGATCACCGCGGCCAAGCGGACCTGCGCCTGGGCTGGGCCGCCTCACCCCACCATGCGGCGAATCACAGTCTCCGAGGCCGCTTTGGGAACCTGCAACCGCGAGGCGGGCCTCGACCCCTCCTCACCACCCCTCTGGGACTGAACTGCACATCTGGCCGGCTCTGCCCTCACTGCCGACTGCTCTCATCGAGACCCCAGCCGCCTCCACGTCCATACCCTGGACCATACCCTGGACCATAGTGCCCGCTGCCACCGAATGAGGCCGTCCCTGGGTGCCTCTCTCTGCCGTCTTCCCCCACCATATAGACCTTGATTCCTGATGCTTGAGGAGACCCCATCAGTTGGGGGTTCGACTACCCTGGGGGCAGTGAGGGTGCGGCGTCTACGCTGCCTCTTTGCTCGGATCGACTCTCCGGAGGCGCGGACGCTCCCGCTGCATGGGCCTACTGAGACCCTTTGTGCTGCCTGACCGCTAGACCTGCTCCCGCTAGTGTGAGACTGTCCCCACTTCACCTCCCGCTCACGAGGCGAGCCGCACCCTTTCTCCACTTCACCGCGCCTAACATCATGGGTCGCACCGATGGCAAGCAACCCAAACTAAATTTCACCGCTCGCACGTCCACAAGGACGCAGGGGGACATGGAAGACAATCAGCCTGGCGCCCCCGCCCCGGAACAGCCCACGTCCATGGATGTCCTCAAAGCGCTGCTGCCAGTTATCCAATCCAGCTTATCCTCCATAGAGAGCAAGATGGACGCCATGAACGCTCGAATGGACGCCCTCACCCATAAAAGCGAGAAACATGAGCTCATAAAGGAGACGGAGCGCCGCATATCGGACCTAGAGGACACTTCCTCCTCAACAGCAGACAGAACGCTAGATATGGAAAAAGTCCTGAAGGTCATAGACGCAAAGAATGAAGACCTTGAATCCCGCTTGCGGCGGAATAACTTGCGGATCCTAGGCATGCCGGAATCCACAGCCACGGGCAAAATGGAAGAATTGTGGAACGCATGCTGGCTGCCACCTTTGGGAGAGACGCCTTTTCCACCGTCTTCATCATTGAGAGAGCGCACCGATCTCTGGCCCCTCATCCGGTCCCTGTCGCACCGCCCCGTCCCATCCTGGCGAAACTACTCCAATACAAAGACTGGGACACAGCACTCATATTAGCAAGGGAACAAAGAAATGTTCTATTTGAGGGCAACAAGTTCTCCCTGAATCCAGACTTTACCATGGCCGTCCAAGAAGGACGCCACAAATTCATCCCCGTGAAGAAAAAACTACAACTGAACATTGCTTACGCCATGTTATATCCAGCGCGCCTAAAAGTCACCCATCTGGGGAAACAACACTTCTTCACTAATCCACAACACGTCTACGACTTCATCAAGACCCTGCCCGGAGGGCACGTGCTTCCACCCACAACAACTCAAACGGAGGTGGCGGCACGTCGGATGTTGAATAATGGCTCCTCACAGCACTAAGACTGCAGACCTTATTATCATCTATGCATGGTGGGAGTACTGTCCCCTTCTCCCTTCGCACTGAGACACCCACAGGCCTTAAACTAGCAGGCCGAGCGGACAGTGGTACATCTCCCCCATGCATACCCCTGGTCTTCACTTACGAAGACACTATTTCTCAACTAAGATGGGGCGGATGAGCCCCTATTTCCTATATCTCCCGGGCACCCTCGCCTCTGCGAGGGGTTACTGGTTTGCCCTCTGGATGCTACCCACTCGGGAAATCCCCATGCTGTTTTGGTTGACTGTTTATGGGACCCAAACTCCGCCCTCCCCTGTTGGGAGCGGGAGGCAAGGGATATTGGGGATGGGAGGGTTTGCGACACAGCAGGATTGGGCTGCTGATGTGGGTGGGGGAGGGGGAAGGGTTTGTTACATGCCACTTACCACTGACGTAAACTAATACATCATGGCCTGGATAGACACTATGCACGACTCATATACACCGATCATCGACATGCCTCTGACAGCCAGCCATGGAGAACCGACCTAGCCCACCCAAATACAACTTCTTGACCTGGAACGTGAGAGGCCTAGGGGACCCTCGCAAATGCCGTCATATTCTCTACTATCTAGATCGACACAATATACATTGCGCCATGCTTCAGGAAATGCACCTCAGCCCCACCGCCCCTACAACCTTTGCGTCTCGCTGGGCGAGCTCTAGGAGCTTTTCCTCTTACTCTACCTATGCACGCGGCACAGCCATATTGGTTAAACACACACTACCTTATACCCCTATTGGATCCTATGCTGACCCACAGGGACACTATTGTATTCTATGGGGCAGACTGGCTGCACAGTCAATCACACTCATTTCATGCTATGGGCCAAACGTAGACGACCCTGAATTTTTCTGTATACTTTGGGGCAAAATCCTCGCGATTGATTCCACACACATAATATGGGGAGGAGACTTCAATGTTACACTAGACCCAACTCTAGACCGTTCACATCCACACCCCCATCATTACTCCAATGCGCACCACGCCCTCAATCAAATAGTCACTGACCCCGACCTTGTTGACGCCTGGCGCACATTTCACCCCCACGACAAAGAGGGATCCTGCTTCTCTACGGCCCACTCCTCCTGGTCCAGAATCGACAGCTGGCTCCTCTCCCGGGGATTAATTCCGTGGCTATCTTGGGCCTCCCATCTCCCCCGCACTTATTCGGACCACTCGCCGGTGCTCATCACACTTGCACCCCCTCATGAAGAAGCGCCTTACGTGTCCTGGTGGCTACCCCTGCAGAATCTCTTAGACCCTGTATTTAAACCCGAACTTGAGCAGGAGATAGAAGATTTCTTCCCCCGCAACGAAAACTCAGTCACGCAGTACTCCGTGGTATGGGAGGCCTTCAAGGTCACGATACGCGGTATCTGCATCGCCAAAGGCGGAGGCATTCTGAGAGATATACGCTCCACAACACACAAACTAGAAACCGAGCTCAAATACAAGGAAGCCCAGATGCAGAACACCCCCACCCCGACACTAAAATCGCGACTGAGAGACCTTCTCTGTGAGTATCAGGAGACGGCGGAACGGGAGTGTAAATTTAGAGGGAAATGTCACCAGGCGCGACGCTATGGAGAGGGTGAAAGACCAGGGAAGGCGCTCACGGCTCTAATCCGCCCACCACGATTCTCCAACACTGTCCTCGAAATTGCAGATGAGGACGGCCACATGTATAGAGACACCCCCGAGATCGGCGCAACTTTTAGAACCTTTTACAAAACCTTATATACCTCACAAAGGACTCACCCCATCGATTTTACCCCCTTTTTCGACGACACTGCGATTGCTTGGCTTGGCGACACGCAACGGGAATTCCTTCTAGCGCACCACGAAGATGAAGAGATCCTCGCTGCTATAATGCAATTGCAATCGCGAAAAGCCCCAGGCCCCGATGGCCTCCCGGTTGAGTTTTATAAAACCTACCGCCACTTACTTATCCCAATCCTACGACATGTCTTTGAGGAAGCTCGTGAGACGGGCATTCTGCCCCAGACAGTGCGGGAGGCACTCATAATCTCCATCCCGAAACCCGGGAAACCGGCCACACAATGCGATTCATATAGGCCCCTCTCCCTTATAAACGTGGACGCCAAGATTTTAGCCAAATTGATTGCAAATCGAATTAGCCCCCTCATGACCGCCCAGGTCCTTCCTGACCAGTCTGGGTTTGTGCCAAGTAGAGACACATCTCATAATCTGCGCACCTTGTTCGCCATCCTGCAGGATATTGACCCTGACACCAATGCGGTGGCGGTCTTCCTCGACGCCACCAAAGCATTTTACACCTTAGAGTGGGATTACCTGGCGTATGTGCTCCAGCGTATGGGCTTTCCCGCCCCCTTTTTGGCATGGATAAATCTGCTATACACCGGTCTACAGGCAAGCAGCCTTGTGAATGGCGTTCGCTCCTCTCCCTTCACGATAGCCAGGGGCACCAGACAGGGGTGCCCTCTCTCGCCCCTCCTCTTCGCCCTGGCTATTGAGCCTCTGGCCACTAAAATACGCCAACACTATCGGGACCACGCCCTTATATACCCCAATAGACAAGTTCTCATATCTTTATACACTGACGACCTCACTCTATACCTCCGCAATCCGGAAGACAGCCTCAACCCTATCCTCCGGCTGTTCATCCTTTTTGGTCGCTTGTCTGAGGTTAAGATCAACTGGGGGAAGTCTCAGATATTCCCTCTTACGGAGTCCACTCCGCGGTACATCCCCGACTACCCTCTCGCGTGGTGCGAAGACACAGTAAAGTACCTTGGCATAGTTATCACTCGCAACCGCAGTGACCTGATGACGGCTAACTATGGGTGCGCCCTTGACCTCATCACCGATAAGATTTCGAAGTGGATCGCTATGCCTATCTCCTTAGCTGGACGCGCCTCACTAATCAAGATGATCATCCTGCCTAAATTACTCTACTTGTTTACTAACATCCCCTACACCCCTAGTCGAAATTTCTTCAAGGCCCTCAAAACTCAACTCATACGTCTCACGTGGGGAGGGAAACACGCTAGGCTGCAATAGGACACTCTCACACGCCCCTTCGCGGAGGGAGGCTTTGAAATCCTGGACTTGGAACCATATTTTAGTTGTGACCAGGCTCATTTTGCGTCATACTGGGTAAACCCCCCCCCCTACATGCCGCACCTCGCAGTCGAAGAAGGCTATATGCTTCCGACCCCCTGATCGGCGTTTCTCAGCGCTCCTCCCATCTCCCGCCGCTTGGCTTCCACTACGGTGGAAAGCACCGTCAGAACCTGGCAAGCTCTGGCTCGCCATCTCCACCCACCTTCGCTATACTCCCCCTCCTGGGTCGACTGGATCTCCCCGTTACACAGGAGGGCGGCTGCTGCTGGCTCCTGTGCAAACTCTCCATCACAAACTGGGGGGAATTATATAACAAGGGAACATTCCGTACCAGTGTGGAATTCTTTGGCGCTACCACACCCCCCTCCCTGGAGTGTTTTTTTTATCTCAGATTGCGACAAGATGGGAAAGCCCTCACCCCATGCTTCCAGCAGGAGCCCCCCATTATGGCCCCACTACACGCCCTCCTTCAACAAACCACCCCCACACACGTGGTTTTGCTGCTCTACCGCTCCACTCAGAGTGACAGCACACACACTCCCCCTCTAGCTCGCTCCCGCTGGGAGGACGAACTGGGATCCCCTATGACTGACGAACAATGGACGTATTGCTGCTAGCAGACCGGTACAATATCCGCTAACAGCAGACTGCATATTATACACTACAAATATATCCACCGACTTTACTATACACCCGCACGTCTAAAACGCCTCCATCTCCGCGACACTGACCGCTGCGACCACTGTGGTTGCGAGGGGGCTGACTTCCGACACCTAGCGTGAGACTGCCCTCCCATACGGAGCTACTGGGTGGACGTACTGACGGCACTTGACCAAATGACTGGCCTGCATGTACCCGAAGAACCTCTAGTGACGCTTTTGGGACACACGGCGGCACTTGCTACATCGGTGCGATGCTACGTCTCCTTGGCGCACCTTCTCGCAAAGAGACGGATCGCTTGCCGCTGGGGTAGGGGATGGGCCCCCAAATTTAAAGAATGGATGCAGGACCTCCTATATTGTCAGGAACAATTGCACACGTATGCTGACCTTCTGCCACTCTCTTCCCGCCCACGCGATATCTGGTCCCCTCTTCAATCATATCTCCTAGCGCATCCAATTGCTGAGCACAATGCTACTGACCCACGCTCTCCCGAGACTGTAGGACATACATGAGAAAAACATCTTTGCCCCCCACGTATGAGACCAATACGGGGTCACGCTCCAGGACATCTGGTTGTTCAGGAAAATGGCTGCTTCCATCATTCGACTCCATGCCATCTGTCACACTGTTCACATGGTCTATCTGCAATGTCATTATGATAAAGTGGTACTGTTTATTTTTGAATGTATCTCTCATTACAAAACTCAATAAAGAAATGTTAAAAAAAAAAAGAATTAACAACCGGCATTATGAGCTGGAAAAGGGTGATAGGGAAAATGTGTGCAATGAAGTGGAGTGCTAAAGAAGGCAATAATTCGGGGGGCGCGGCGGCGGCGATCCAAAATGGCCGCTCCGTGAATCAGCTCCGTGACACTGAGGAGCGGTCGGAGCCGAAGGGCTTTCCTTTTTCATCGGAGCGGAGAAATAACAATGGATTCTCCTGTCGGAAGCTGCGCAGAGTGCTGGGGCAAGTTTTTTTTTAGACCTAAAGAGGTCTTTTTGGATACTTTTTCTTCGTTTTCTTTCTGCCTCATTCAACCTCGCATTGGGCCGCCATTTTGTATGCTCAATACCCGCACTTTCCACAGCGGGCGACGATGCAGCTATGTTCCTGTGACTGGACTTTTCTATCCTTTTAGGACATTTTCAACATAATTTCTACTACTTCATGGTGAGATGGTCATAATTTCAACGGATGTCTTTTCTCCCTTAAATACATTCATCTCTCCCCCTGGGGCACTGAGATTACTCAGCCAGCGTTTTCAGTCAGGCTTTCTATAGGGTTTGTCGGCGCAACCTCTAGTTAGTCTCTATTGCGCGTGACCTTGGAGTTTTGTGCCTTGTAGGGATTTTTTACAAGCTGCATTGATACACTGTGTTCTGGTCATGGACCCTCCACATTCAAACAAGACTCATGGAGTTATTAGTTCCAATTCTGGTGGGCGCAAAGATTCGGTTGGTAGTACTAAGAAACGCGCCATAAAAGATCCGTCCTCCCCAACGAAATCACCTCTTCCTTTGACGTTGGAGGACATCATGGACGAATTGCGCAATATTAGACCCCCCTTTATGATGAGACTACTGCAACACTTCAGGGAATTGAAGAGAAGTGGTCCGGGTTGAAATCAAGACTTTCAGATGTGGAACAAAAAATCAGTGACCCACAAGATGTTGTGCCAAAGTGGACATTCTTTCTCTTGAAGTTACGCAACTGAAGAAAGCTACAGAGGATTTAGAAAATCGAAATAGGCGCAACAACCTATGAGTTTACGGAATTCCGGAAGGTTCTGAAGGCTCGGATATGATCTCCTTCTTGAAGGTTCACGATCCGCAGATAGTTGGTCTGTCGAAATCTACTGACCTTAATATCCAAAGGGCGCACAGGATAGGCCCCCAGAACACATCTTCCTCAAATAAACCACGGGGAATCATTGCATATTTTCTACTTTATTCTGATCTCATGGCAATCCTCAACTCAGCCAAGCAACATAAACAGATGCTCTGATCTGGCCACAAAATCTCCATTTTATTGTAATCTCTTTCTATTTCTACGTTTCTGTGGTATTTTACTATTTTCAACCTGGCATGTTTAACCCCTTCTATGCTCATGACGGAATGGTTCCGTCATGAGCACAAGTTCTAGTGGGCTCATGACGGAACCCCAATCTGCCCTCCCGGGGGGGCGCAAAGACCACTAGAAACCAGGGATTTTTTTTTTATTGGTGTTGGGGTGGGGGCTGCCCAAAAAGGGCATGGCAATGCCTCCACCCCTCCCCCAGAGAAATGTAAGTCATTCTGCCCCCCCCGGGGGGCAGATGGTGGCAGTAGCCCCCAATCTTCCCCCCCGGGGGGGCAGAAAGCCCACTAGGAACCAGGGATTATTTTTTTTTAATTGACGTTGGGGTGGGGGCTGCCCAAAAAGGGCATGGCAATGCCCCCACCCCTGCCCCAGAGAAATGTCAGTCTTTCGGCCCCCCCAGGGGGCAGAGAGGGGCAGTAGCCCCCAATCTGCCCCCCAGGGGGGCAGAAAGCCTAGTAGAAACCAGGGATTTTTTTTTATTGATGTTGATGTGGGGGTTGCCCAAAAAGGTCATGGCAATGCCCTCCCCCCCCAGAGAAATGTCAGTCTTTCTGCCCCCCCCAGGGGGCAGACGGGGGCAGCAGCCCCCAATATGCCCCCCGGGGGGCAGAAAGCCCACTAGAAACCAGGGATTTTTTTTTTTATTGACGTTGGGGTGGGGGCTGCCCAAAAAGGGCATGGCAATGCCCCCACCCCCCAAAAAAAATGCAACAGTCTTTCTGCTCCCCCCAGGGGCAGATGGGGGCAATAGCCCCTGCCCTGCCCCCGGGGGGACAGAAAGCCCACTAGGCACCAGGGATTTTGTTTTATTTATAATGTAGGGGTGGTGGCTGCCCAGAATGGGCCTGATAATGCCCCCACCCCCAAAAACAATTACCACAGTCTTTCTGCCCCTCCCCAGAGGCATATTGGGGCAATAGCCCATTATCTTCCCCCTGGGGGGGTAGAAAGCCCTCTAGGCCTCAGGATTTTTTTTTTTTATTCAGGGTTGAGGTCAGCCCACACCTCCCCAAAAAAAATGCCACAGTCCTTCTGCCCCCCCCCGAGGGGGATCGCTGGGTGGGAGGAAATTTGTGGATCCACCCAGATTCCAGAACTTTTCCACACAGAAATGTGAGAAAAAAGTGATTTCTTTCAGCGAAATTTGAGGTTTGCAGGGGATTCTGTGTAGGAGAATGTTGGGGGACCCACGCAAGCCATACCTCGCTGGACTCCCCCGGGTGTCTAGTTTCCAGAAATGTGTGGGTTTGGTAGGTTTCCCTAGATGGCCGCCGAGCCCCGGGCCAAAAACTCATGGGACCCCCCTTGCAAAACCAGGTTGGTTTGTGATAGGTAATTTTGATGTCGCCTCAATAGGTTTTGGGCCCTTGCCTGTCGCGGGTCCTTGACCCACCCACGCGAGTGAGGTGCCATTTTTATCGGGAGACCTGGGGGAACGTTGGGTGGGAGGAAATTTGTGGATCCACGCAGATTGCAGAACTTTCCCACACACAAATGTGAGAAAAAAGTGATTTTTTTCAGCGAAATTTGAGGTTTGCGGGGGATTGTGGGTAGGAGAATGTTGGGGGACCCACGCAAGCCATACCTCGCTGGACTCCCCAGGGTGTCTAGTTTCCAGAAATGTGTGGGTTTGGTAGGTTTCCCTAGATGGCCGCCGAGCCCCGGGCCAAAAACTCATGGGACCCCCCTTGCAAAAGCAGGTTGGTTTGTGATAGGTAATTTTGATGTCGCCTCATTAGGTTTTGGGCCCTTGCCTGTCGCGGGTACTTGACCCACCTATGCAAGTAAGGTACCATGTTTCTCAAAAGACTTTGGGGAACGCGGGGTGGGTGGAATTTTGTGAATCCACACAGATTCCAGAACTTACCACCACAGAAATGTGAGGAAAATGTGTTTTTTTGGACAATTTTATAGGTTTGCAAGGGTTTCTGGGTAACAGAACCTGGTGAGAGCCAGTCAAGTCACCCCATCCTGGATTTCCCTGGGTGTCTAGTTTTCAAAAATGTATAGGTTTGCTAGGTTTCCCTAGGTGTCGGCAGAGCTAGGGTTAAAAAACTACAGCTTGGCACTTTGCAAAAAAAGGGTCATTTTTCACTGTGAAAATGTGGTGTGTCCACATTGCGTTTTAGGCCATTTCCTGTCGCGGGCACTAGGCCTACCCACACAAGTGAGGTACCATTTTTATCGGGAGACTTAGGGTAACACAGAATTGTAGAACAACTGTTATTACCTATTGACTTTCGGTCCATTTCTGCCTTCCAAATGAAAGACAATTTGTAAAAAAGAAGTCATTTTGAAAAATGACCTATAATTCTCATGCTAGTATGGGTACTCCCAATTTTGGAAATGTGCAAATATCTACTGTTTCTAAACTCTAAATTTTGTTCCCATTTCAGAAATACATAGGTGTCTTTCATACCGATTTTTCCATGTATACATTTTCCCAAAATAATTGCTATGTACCCGGTACATAATAAAAAAACATTGCAAGACGCTGCTCAGTTATTGGCTCTGGGTTCGTCGGGTTCTTGGTGAACCTACAAGTCCTATATATCCCCACAACCAGAAAGGTCCAGCAGATGTAACGGTATATTGATTTCAAACAGCTGTCATAATTAGAAGAGGTTACAGGTGAAAACGTTGACACACATGGCTGTTTTTTTCAACTAATTTTCTATTTTTCCTATATTTAACTGTTAGTTTCTATAAAGAAACCTTGAAGGATCTACACAAATCACCCCTTGCTGAATTCAGAATTTTGTCTACTTTTCTAAAATGTATAGCTTTCCAGGATCCATTATTGCTTTCATACCCATTTCTACCATTAACTGGAAGGAGGTTGAAAGCACAAAAAATAGCAAAAATAGGCTATGTCCCAGAAAAATGCCAAAACTGTGTAAAATCTTTTGATTTTCTGACAAAAGTCTGCTTGTCCCTGAAAGCTGGGAAGATGGTGATTTCAGCACCACAACCCCTTTTTTTATACCATTTGCAGGGAAAACACCAGACGCTTTCATCTATAGCCCTTTTTTCCCATTTTTCAAAAAAAAGAAAAAAATTAGCTGTATTTTGGCTAATTTCTGGGTCCCCTCCAGGGGAATCCACAAACCCTGGGTACCTTTAGAATCCCCATGATGTTGAAAAAAATGGATGCAAATTTGGCGTGGATACCTTATGTGGTCAAAAAGTTACAGGGGCCTAAGCGCGAACTACCCCAAATAGCCAAAAAAAGGCTTAGCACAGGGAGGAAAAGGCCTAGCAGCGAAGGGGTTAACTGGATACATCAAGCTAGCTGTTCTACTTTCCTTCCCTTCTGTCAATTTCTGCCTTCCTTTTTTTCTTGGCCTGTGCATTTCCCTCTCTTATCTGGCTCTGTTTCCGTTCGGTACTTGTACTACCCATTGTCACTCAGCCTCTTGCACCTTTCTTATCACACTTTCTTCAAGTTTCATGCATCTCTATGCTTAATTTTGAATAGGTTTTTTCGATGAGTGGCCTTCGTATTATCTCATGGAATGTTAAAGGTATCCGTAATCCAGTTAAAAAGCAGCAAATTTTGTCTCAACTTGCTAAATTGAAATGTCACGTAGCGTTACTGCAAGAAACGCTTCTTAAATTACAAGATTTGCCTTCCTTGCGCAAACTATGGGTTGGAGTTGTTTTTTGTTCCCCTGCAGTGAACAACAAGAATGGTGTAGTAATTTTATTTCATAAGTCACTAAATGTTCTTTTGCAAAATGAGGTCAAGGACACTAACGGTAGATGGCTTTTATTGAATACTAAAGTTAACAATACCCAACTCTCTATTTGTAATGTGTATGGTCCCAATGGTATTGATTTAGTATTTTGGAATGATTTCTCCACTCTTCTCTCTTCCCACGCCTCTGAAAATTTGATCTTGGGTGGTGATTGCAATCAACTTATGGATCCCTTATTAGACCGGAAATCCCAAACCAAATACATTCCCAGTAAAATGCAAAAGACCTCTCACAAGGCTATCACTTCTAGAGGATTGCTGGATACATGGAGAATTTCCCATCCTGACATCTTGGAATTCTCCTTTTTCTCCCCTGTTCACAGGTCTCACTCACGCATATATTATATATTTCTCACTCAATCATCTCTTCAAATCATGACTAATGCAGAGATTGGCTCCATTCTCATTTCCGACCACACCCCTGTCATTTTAGATATGGATTATCCAACACCTGCACCTACTTCTCGCCGATGGCGTTTTAATAACGCCCTTCTGTTGGACTCTCGTTTTGTCGAACAATTTACACACTTTATGCAGGAATTTTTCAACAATAATCTCTCCTCCGCTTCACAATTTCATTTTATCTGGGACGCTTTCAAAGCCACCGCCAGAGGTTACATAATAGACTTTGTCTCCCGGAAAAGGAGGAAACATCCACTATAAAGCAAATCAAGGTCCTAGAGCACGAATTCTTTACCACAAATTGCCCTGATACACTGTTCGATCTCATTAAAGCGACATTGCAATATAATAAGCAATCCTGGGACAATGCTTGTAACAATCTCCTCAAATTCAATGCAAAAAAATGTATGGTGGCCGGAATAAAGCAGACAAATCCTTAAAATTAAAAAACAAAAATCCAAAATTGTTGCCATCACAGACAACGCAGGAATCGGACACATTACAGATCCTAAGATCCTTGATTGTTTCACTGAATACTATACCTCCCTCTACACCCCCGAGTCGACTCCTTCCTCTGCTCAAATTGATTCTTTCTTCCAAACCATTCTCAAACCCCCTGAGAGCTACATTGATCTTACATCCCTGGATAATCCAATATTAGAACAAGAAATCACAAATGCCATTAATCTACTACCCAAAGACAAAACACCAGGTCCGGACGGCTTCACTGTACGTTTTTTCCTTCACTTAAAAAGATTTCTGGTCCCTCAACTGTTAGCCTTGATAAATCATTTTCTAACCACCGGTGAAACACGGGGGTCTTTCACTGAGGCGATGCTATGTTTGATCACTAAAGAAGACAAAGACCCTTCTCTTTGCAAAAATTACAGGCCTATCTCCCTGATTAACACGGATTGTAAGATCTTTGCTAAACTACTTGCTCTTCGTATTAATCAAGTAATCCTGGACCTTATTAATATATATCAATCAGGATTTGTAAAAGGGCGGTCTATCACAGATAATTCTAGAACTTTCCTTAATATTATTAATTTAGCCTCCAAGGCAGAATCACCAGTTGCTGCAATTACATTAGATGCTGAAAAGGCATTCGACAGAGTAAACTGGGAGTTCATTTTTGGCGCATTGAAATGGCACGGCTTTAGCCCCCCTATTATTAGATACATTCAGTTATTATATTTTGCACCCTCCACCTCTATTTGGGTGAACGGATGTCAATCTAAATACTTTCCTATCCTCAGAGGAACTAGACAAAGGTGCCCTCTTTCCCCACTTTTATTTATTCTTGCCTTAGAACCCTTTTTGGAGAAACTTAGACGTTCCCCACAATATATGGGTTTCCAATTTAAACACACAGACATTAAGTTCACTGCATATGCAGATGATATTCTGCTATACCTCTCTAACCCCACTACTTCTTTGCCGGCATTCTTCTCACTGCTAAAGGAATACTCTCTAGTCTCTGGTTACAGATTGAATATAGACAAATCCGAGGTCATGCCATTAAATAAACATTGCTTTTCACATATGTTTCATGATACAGGATTCAAATGGAATCCCAGGAGTATTAAGTGCTTAGGTATCCTCTACACTAATAGTATTAAAGAAACCGTTAAAATCAAACTTGTAGACATACTTAAAAAACTTTCTACACTCATTGATAGCTGGTCCCCACTTTTTTTGTCCTGGTGGGGCAGACTAGCTACAATTAAAATGATGTTGCTTCCAATCATCAATTTTTATCTCTCTATGCTCCCGGTCACTCTCCCACTCTCCTTTTTTAGCACTATCAACCGCTCCTTAACCAAATTCCTATGGAACAATCGTAAGGCTAGGATTTCACTTATTCGTCTTCAGCAGCCCAAAGATTTAGGAGGGGTTAGTTTTCCTAATCTTAGACGTTACCACTCTGCATTCACCCTGAAACAAGTTTGGACCTTTTTTATCTGAACCCTTACATACACCTTTAACGGCTTGGAGCCCGTTAGAGCAAGCCCAATACGCACCTTTCTCTTTTACTGCAGCCACTCGTTTAACGCAACCCCCTAGACGTTTCTCATCCCCTACCTTCACGCATTCTACAGCAGTCGTAACCTCTTTGCTTAAAACTCACCTTTCCTACTCAGACTATCTTGCACACACTCAAGTCTGGTACAACAAACACTCAAAGATTAAAAACAGAGCTCTATTTTGGAAGGAATGGATTGATAAAGGCATTATTACATTTGAACATCTGTTAAAGGATGGGTTGTTTATGAATTACACGGAGATCCAAAGGATGTACGGTATATCCTCCCTGCATGCGCCTCATTACCCCCTGCTCAGATCATCCATAATTCATCTTCACTCTCAGAACTCTTCCTCAGTCTCACTCGATCAAACATTCACTCCCCCACTTGATTTCTCTACTCAACTCAAGGCATCTGCTATATACAAGATATTATCTCGCCCCACCGATTCTAGAACCAAATCCAATATAGAACTTCTCTGGGAAAAAGACTTGGCACAGGAATTCCCATTTCAGACATGGGGCTCCATCTGGACAAATATTCACACCTCCTCACGCTCAGCTAGTACAACACGGACTTTATACTATTTCTATAATAGGCTTTTTCTCACCCCTACAGATTTGCATAAATTCAGCTTGTTGGATTCTAAGAAATGCTGGCCTTGCCCTCAAACAGTGATTTACTTCACATGTTATTTCTTTGCCCTCTGGTTAAGAGCTTTTGGTTACTCATTTGGAAGAAATTGAATGAAATTTTATCTACCAATGTTCCTTTTGACATTGTGCACGTTTTTCTGGGTAGCTCCTCTTCTATATGGGATACCCAGGGAAACGTGGGTAAATTTATCGATTTATTTATAGCTATTACTTTTCAGATCATTACCACCAACTGGAAGGATACAACCAAAATGTCATATCAAGCCTGGCGGAACTTGCTTTGTCATCATCATAGACTAGACCGCGCACATGCTACTTCAATACCTCTTTTGATTAAAAAAGATTTACTTTGGTCACCACTAACCACATTTCTTTCCAGGTTGACTATTTGATCTATTTTTTATTCACATTGCCATATTTCTTCTTAATGTTATTATATTTAATTGCTTTTCATTATTACGCATAATTGTTTAACTTCCTCATAATACTTCCCTCCCTCCCGCCCTTCCCTCTTTCTCCTTCCCCCCCCCTCTTTTAAAATTCCAAAATGTTAAAATGCATTTATTCTAAGTATAGGTTTAGAAGGTTTAATTGGTCTTGTTGATATTCCTATTCTTTTTTATTTTACTACACCTTAATTTGGCATTTCTTACTGATTGCCCTCTGTTTATATAATACTGTAATGATGTTTTACTTTGCTTACTATTTCAATAAAGCATTCTAAACAAAACAAAAAAAAAAGAAGGCAATAATTCAGAGATGCCCAGGTTGGGAGCAATGAAGAGCATAGGAGATTGTGATACACACACCTGAAGAGGAAGAAGGGATAGATGTAGCCCAAAAACCATATTCTGCTGGATGGCAGAAGAGCAAATCTTACCAAGGGTAGGGAAGAGATGGGAGTGTAGGAGAAGTGCAAGCAGAGTTGGAGAATGGAACCGCAGCCTAAAATGCCCCAGATGCCGAAGAAAATGGAACGGCAGCCTAAAATGCCCCAGATGACGAAGAAAAGATGCTATTTCTGATGCAAGAAAGTGGGTAACCAGGTCACAGAGAGGGATTAAAGGGACAGGGACAAGGGAGGTTGTAACGTAGCTATGCCTAATACATTGAAGAGAAAGGCACAAAAAGGCTCCAGTGATGAGGTTTCAGGGGGAGAAGAAACAGGGACAACAAAAAGTGAAATGGAGAACAAGAATATTGAGAGGGTTTTAAGTTGTGTGTCAAGCACAGATCAGGAGTACAAGGAGGTATGCAACAATAGGATGGCCAAAATGATCACAACTGGACAAAGAAGAGAAGGGAAAAAGACTGTTTAGGAAGAAGGATTCGAGTGGCATGAGTAGTCAGAGTCGGAGCAGTGGAGAAAACGTCACTGTTACTAGAGATCAAAGGCAGAAAACTTGAAATAGATGACAAGGGACTGATATGAAGAGAAGGATAGTAGTCCTGAATGGAGCAGGTCTGAAAGCAAGGCTGGAAGCTAGAGGAACAAGCATTGGCCAAGCTAAAATGTCTCACATTTTTATTGCTAATACAGACCTTCTGGGTTTGGCAGCGCCCTTTTTCCAATGTTATTCAACATTGGCAAAACAAAAATATGGTTACTGCCATATTACGATGAAGGGCACCAGCAAAATTTAAAGAAGTGTGATAATGCAGTGCATGTGCCTTATAATGCATGTGCACATATTCATCAGGACCTTACAGTGACTCCACCATCACCACATATGTGCATGTAACAGTCCACACTGGCGCATGCATGAAAATGATAAATGAATGGAGCAGCAGCCACTTTATTTTTATGTTTTGATTTATCATTCCAAGATGGATGCCCAACTTGGAGCAGTAAATTAAAAAACATAAAAAAGTTTTAAAAAGCGTATTTTGTTTTTAGAAAGGAGCAGCTGGAAGCAAATTGCCACTGCCAATCCTTCCCTCATTTTTTTTGCAAAAGAATGCTATATAAAGTGTAGCGGGGGCGGGGTGAGCAACGGAGGGGAAAGTAAAGTATTAAAAAGCCAGGCATGGAGAGGGGAAGCAACAGAGAAGCTTGGGTGGCAGGAGAGAGATACGGAAAGTGCTGGAGCAGGGATTTGATGGGGGAATCAGCACACCAAAGGAAGAAATGAATGAAATGAAATGAAAATGATATTTATAAAGCGCATAGTTACCCGCGGGCATCCCAACGCTGAGGGCAAGTCGAAACAGCTGTGACACGATCAATTGGGGAAAAGCCAAGTTTTAAGCATCTTACGGAATGACATGTAGTTGGGTTCCTTTCGGAGCTGCAGAGGAAGTGAGTTCCACAGTTTAGCGGCGTTGTAAGAGAAAAGACGTCCGCCGCTACGGGCCTTCTTAATTCTGGGCACAGACGTCAAATGGAGATTATTTGAGCGAAGGTCCCTAGTGGCTAAATAGGGCTGGATCAAGGAGGAGATAATAGGAGGTCCATTCCCTCATATCAGCTTGTGAGTAATACACAGAGCTTTAAAATGGACTCTTTCCAAAACTGGAAGCCAATGGAGAGCCTTTAGGGCAGGCCTTGTAGTTTGGCGACTATGAATTCCCATAAGAATCCTAGCGGCACAATTCTGCACAGTTTGAAGTTTGGCCAGCACAGAGAGCAAGAAGAAACATGCTTTTCCATTGAGTGCTGAAATGAAAAGAAAACAGTAATTCCCTGGATGTAAGCCAGGGTCATGCAATCAAAAGGATGATAAACCATTATGCTTCAGGGGAGAGACATGCTCAAGAAGAGGTAGGAAACCATCATATAAGAAGCAAGAAATTAGATTGACAAGAAAGTCACCCTAGGCTAAGTAATGGGCTGATCCAATGCCCACTCTATGTCTTGGTATCATGCACAGTAAATCTTTGATGACAGATAGCTAAAAGCTACCTGTAGGCAAGACCTAAAAAACAGAAGAATGGTGATGATTAAAAAGAAAGATATTCGTAATAGTAAAGGAAGGTAGAGCAAAAGGTGCAAACTGAAATGATGCCAACTTCCAAGATTGAAAGGAAAGTTAAGAAATATGAGACAGTAGCGAGACTCTTTCAGAGGCGCAGCTATTGTGGACAGAAAAGTGAGGGATTTTAATGAGACATAGAAGAAAAGATTGAAGCCACCATGGTTTGATACCGATATTAACAATGGTGACATTGCTGCTCATGTATTAAAGGAGTTATGGGAGAAGGTTCTAAAAGAACAATATTATCTCATGTTTTCATATCTGGCAGTAAATGGTGGACAGGATAGCCCACCACAATATTGCAATATTTGAGAAGACTTTTAAAAGAAGCCAACTGGAAGACAGAAACTCTGGACCTACATTAATTTAAGGTCCTGTCTTGCCAATAATGATACATATTTTGCTAGCAGATAGTGTTAGATATAGGCTGTGTAAGCATGCAGAAAAAGAGAAACTCCTTAGTAAAATAGGAGTGAAGGATGATGTTACTATGATGAGATCTTTCGAAAATACAAAGACAGACACCCACCTTTCAGTTTTGAAGAATGCATGTTAAAGATTGTATGGATACAAGAGACAGATGAGTGGGGCCCTTTGAAGAAGCCCTTGCAAAAAAACAAAAAGACTCCTGAAGGCGTAATTTCAAAACTATTGCATTCATTGCTTCAACATAGTAGCAAAGGAATCTAACCCTTACTTCAATTAAAGAGAAGAAAATAGCAATATGAAAACAACATGCAGAGTGTTTATGAAGTGTACTCAATGCGATATAATATATAGTTAAAAGACATTTATTATGAGACATAGTTTTTTTCAATGCCAAACAGTTAGGATTAAAGGGTCGCAGCAAAAAGGCATACACACTGACATATAGCCACATAGTTATCTACAAGAGTTATCTGATCGTGGCATTTGGAGATCCACTCACCCAGATAAAGTCCACTAGGTGGTCTTTGCATTCATTTTAATGGACGAATTGTAATTTGATGAAGACGGCTAATGTGAACAGTTCTTCGACGTCTCAGTCTCCTATATCAAAGAGTACTTGAGACCATCCTCAGGACATAGAGCCTGATTACGATCTTGGTAGATGGAATACTCAATCACAAATGTGACGGGTATCCGGTCCGCCGTTTTACAAGTTTCATAGAATATAATGGAATTGTAATATGGCAGACGGGATATCCGTCATGTTTGAGACGGAGTAACCCTGTCATCCAAGATCATAATCAGACCCTAAGTGTCAAAAGGACACAAATGGCCGACCGTATATTTTGATCCAAATATTATTGTGATCAGAAATTAATTTACAAAAATGTCCACTTTGTGGTACAAGCAGTAAATCTTACACAGTTACTTTAACATTAACTTTTGATTTATGAGTTAAATGTGCATGCAGGGGAACAAACACCCGAACAGGGAAAGTGTTCAACTTTGGAAATGTTTGATTTACTATTTCCATTCCAGCGTAAACAAAATCAGGGGAAATGTTGGATATGCAACAGTAGGGAAAGTGTTTTACTTTGGAGGGGTTAGGTTTACTATACCCACGCCAATTGAAGCAATAGTAGGAAAAGTATTGGACTTTGGGGGGGTTAGATTAACTTTGCACACTGCAATGCAAGCAAAATCAGGGAAAGTGTTGCACTTTGGACGGGTTATATGTACTATGCCACTCCAACATAACCAAAATCAAGGTAAGTGTTGGAGCGTGCTGGGGTTCAATTTAGTATTCCCACTCCAAAGTAATTACAAGCTGGGAAAGTGATGGAATTTGGAGGGCTTAGATTGACTATTCCCACTCCAATCTAAACTAACAGTAGATAAAGTGCTGGATTTTAGAGAGGCTGCATTTACTATTCCCACTCCAAAATATAAGCAACATCAGGGAAGGTGTTGGACTTTCGAGTGGTTAGATTTACTATTCCCACTCTAACTTAAGCAAAAGCAGGGAAAGTGTTGGACGTTGCAGGGGTGCAATATACCATTACAATTCTTAAGCTTCTTTTATACAAACGTTTAAATACCTAACAACACCAAAATATTAAAACATATTAAAAATAAAAATAGCTAGAAGATAAATAAATAAAAATAAATGAAATCAAAAAAATACAATTTAATAATGCACAAATAATTTACAAATATAAAACTAAATACCTACATTTAGAAAATATACACTTACATCTCTAGCAACCCAAAATAACACCAAAGAACAAAATAAACTTTTCAAATAAATTATAATCAAAACATTAATAACATTAAGGGGCTGATTACGATGGCGGGCGGACTTGGTCCGCCCACTACCAGTGCGGTGATTGGGACCACCCGCCAGACATGCGGCAGTCCCACCACTGCAATTAGGATGCGCCCGCCATACTGGCGGGCACATCCTGGGCTTTCAACATTGCGGGCGTTGCTGCTGGCTGCAGCACTGTCCGCAATGTTGAAAGTGCTTGCACCGCATTTCCCTGCACCGCGTGGCAGGCACTACGCGGTGCCTGCCACTTGGTGCATGGAAATGCAGGGGGGTACCATGGGTACCCCCCCCAGTGTAACTACACCCCCCACACACAAGGGGGGCCCGCATCGGGCCCCCAAACCCAATACCCGCCAGCCTTCCATGGTGGCATCGCCGCCATGGAAAGGCGCCTGGCCACACACATCCTAATATGGCGGACGGTGCCTGCTAGGCACCGCCACCATATTAGTGGCCCTGCTCCGCCCACCAGGCAATCGGTGCGATTGCCACCGGCAGAAAAGTGGCGGACGGACTTTGCGTCCGCCGCGATACCCACCGCTATCCTAATATGGTGGTGGGTAAATCTCAATATGATGGCGGAAAGATCGCCACCGCCGGCCCGGCGGTGGCGATCGTTCTGCCATCATAATGAGCCCCTAAGTTAGTAATTTAATAAACAAATAACATTAATCCAAATAGCACACACAAAATGTATTTAAAAATTATGCTTATCAATAAATATAAAATGAATTAAAGTACAACATATAATTGGCATAACAATTATTTGATTACATAATTCATATAATTAATTATCAACTAATCTTTAAATTAATCAAAAAACTAATTACAAATAAAAAAACAATAATTTATATTTTCAGTACATTTCCACTGTAATCCCCTATAAACCCAAAAACCCACTACTAAATTATAAATTGGTAATTAAACTGGAGAAAATATTAAAATTACACATTTTAAATCACAAAATATACTTACAATTTTTTTAATTTGAATTAACCAATCAAACAAAATGAACATAATTCATTACCAGTGAATTACTTAATTAAGAGAAAAATGTATTTAAAAATAAAAACAATAATTCATATTTTAAACAACTGCCTCCTTAATCCCACAAACCCATCAACCTGCCACTGAAATAAAACTTAGGGCTTTATTACAAGTCTGGCGGTCCATGGCTCGCTACACACATGGGCCGCATTGGTGGCGGTCTTTTGACCGCCCATTTATGACCAGGACGGTTGGGCCGCCCTGAGATCACTGCAACTGCCAGGAATCAGCGAACCCTGGCGGTGGCGCGGTGGTACTGAGGCTGCAATATTCTTGGAGGGGCCGCTGCAGCCCGGCCAAGCATATTACGAGTTTCCTCAACCCCAGACTTTTCATGGCGGTGCGACCGCCATGAAAAGTGTGGCGGTGAGGAAACAAAGGGTGCCCTACAGGGCCCCTGGTGCCTCACGCCAATTGGATGCACACAGGGGGGCACAGCATGAGCCCCCCTGTGTGTATGCACACCAGTACTGCTGCAGTCCATGCCGTGCAGGTACTGCCTTTGTCATTCCCATTGTGGTGCCGACTTAATAGGCACGGTCCAGGGAACGCCAAAGATCCGCCCGCCAGACAGGACAAAACTCCTGATCTGGCGGGCGGTTCCTACATGGGTCCGCTCCCGCACTGCCAAACTCTTAATATGGTCCTTACTTATTATTTTTTAATTCATCTTTAAAAACTACAAACTATACTAAAATAATAAAAATAACCATTAATTCATTAAATAATTGACATAATTAATTACCAATTAAATATTTTAACATAAATGATTATTCCCAAAACAATAATTTATCATTTCTATTAAATTAAAAATTACTAATTATATTTAAAACAAATTAAATTAAACATTAAATCTTACAAACTGTAATAAAAATCATTTTTTATAGTAATACTAACACCTGAAAATAATATAGTTACTAATGCATAATAAATTATTAAAAATATCTATATTCTAACCCACAATATTTTTGAGTTGGCGATATTTTTCAAACAATATTTTTGTACCATGAATTTTATGTAACAAAATGTAGCTCATTCACTGTGGTTGGCATCAGCACAATGATGCTCTTCATCACCATGAGTGTGCATGTACATGCACATGATGTAATGTTATACAGTATTATGATCCCACCAACATACATGTTTGTGCAGCATTTGCCTGTTCTTTCTTGGGAGTGCAAAGAAGCTGTGATAGGCATAAAATATCAACCCTTTGGTGGTGGGTGAACTAACAGTAGTTAATGTATAACTGCCAGAAAGAGCAAGGCCAGTTAAGTTGATTGGTAGTGACAACATTGAGCAACATTGTACTATTGAATTGCTTCTAAAATAAGAAGACCTAGGGGCCTATTACCATGTCGATCGTAAAGCCTCCGACCTAAGGTTGGAGGCCTTACAACCGACCTCATCGGTTTCAATTCCGACCGGCTGATTTTGATTCAGCCAGTAGGAATTGAAACCGGCCGGTCATTTCGACTGGCTTCCGACGAGCACGTGGATCCCGTCGGCCAGTCGGAACTAGCCCGTAATCCTAATGTATGGCGGTTTACGCCATCTGGATTACGATGTATGGTTTCCAGCAGGGTTTCCATGCCAGCCTTTCCGACATGGAAACCCTGTTGGAATGCGTGTTGGGGGGCTCTTAGCTGGCCCCCCTTTCCTTTGTGGCCTCCGGTTGGGGGCCAAGGAGACACCTATGGTGCCCCCCCTGTTAATCCCTGCACTCCGTGGCAGGCACCTTGAGGTGCCTGCCAAGGGGTTTAGGGATTAACTCCACCTCACATTTCCCTATGGGACGTTGTACTATGCCTGGTTTACAGCCGTAACACATGCTCCCATAGGGAAATGTCCCTATCATAATGAGGCAGTCGTGACCGGAGGTCGGTAGGTCCCATTTCCGAGACGGTGTTGTGCGGAGGAAGTCAACCCAACAGCGTAATAAGCCCACTAGAGTGATGGACCAACGCTTTGGGCAGCATCATTAAAATGTTCCTCTGGTAGAGTGACAGTTCATCATGCCAAGTGAAGAGCAGTGCCTGGTAGCGTTGGCAATCTGGTACTGTTTTTGTGGTCTGAGTGAAGTGTCCATTCTCCTTTGAAAGTGTTCGTTCACTTGGTAACATTCAGTCAGGTTACTTAACTACAAGAATATGAATAATAAAAAAATGGAGGTTGTGGCTTATTCTACACACACCTGTGCTATGTCATTATTGTCTCTGGAACAAAATTATTCAATTTTTATATTTTCGTGAAGTAACCAGTATGTATGGATGAGCAGAGGTTTGAAGCAGCACCAGCCTCACTGGCCCCAGTACAGCAAGGTATTGGGTCAAAATATTGAGTTCAAAATATTCTGTTGCAGAAATATCTAATTTTTAATATTGTGACAGAGAAATATTGTGTGCAAAAATATCGTTGACAAAAATATAAATTTTTTAAGATACAAATATTGTTTTAGAAGTATCTTTGTGTTTAAATAAAATTTTTATTGTATGTTTTATACTGTTTGTGTAATTGTTATTTTTTTTAAATATAGTTTGTAATTTTAAGTTACATATATTTTTTATTTAATTGTAAAATACTAATTTATAGTGTTGTAGTGGGTTATGAAGTTAGTAGGGGTACAAAGTGGGAAATTAATTAAGTATAATTCATTTATTATTATTTTTTATTAATAATTATTTATTTGATTAAGTATGTAAATACTATTTTTTTCAGTTATATTTTAGGATAGGGTTGTTGGGTTTGTAGGGCTGTAGAGTGGGACGTTAATTAAATAATAATTGATTAATTATTAAGTATTGATAAATTATTGATTGATTAACTAATTGTTAAGTAATTATCTAAATTGTGCCATTATTATATTTTTTTTATTTACAATTGAAGTGTGGGTTGTTGGATTTGTAGGGGTATAGAGTGGGAAGTTAATTAAAAAATAATTGATCAATTGTAAATTAGGTATTTATTTTAATTCATTCATTGTTACTTAATTATGTAAATTGTGTAATTATTATAATATTTTAATTTAGATATATGTTAAATGTGCGTTGCTAGGTATTTGGGATTATAGTGTGGGAATTTAATGAAATAATTATTAAATAATATTTTTTTCTTATATTATATTAAAAATGTATAATTATTTAATTGTTTTTTAATGTACATATTTAATTTTCAGTGAAAAGTTTTTATAACTTTATGAAATGAATCCTTGTATTAAAATATGGTATGTGTTTGAAGTAAAGTACTTTCCCTCCTGTTGCACAGACTGGAGTGGGAATAGTAAATTTTTCCCCATCTGAGTCAAATGCTTTCCCTACTGTTGCACAAACTGGAATGGGAATTGTAAATTTTATTCCTCCTGAGTCCAGCGCTTACCCTACTGTTGCACACACTGGAGTGTGAATAGTAAGTTTTACCCCTCCTAAGTCCAACGCTTTCCCTACTGTTGCACAGACAGGAGTGAGAATAGTAAATTTTACCCCGCCAGAGTCTAAAGCTTTCCTTACTGTTGCGCCGACTGGAGAAGGAATAGTAAATTTTACCCCTGCTGATTTCAACGCTTTCCTTACTGTTACACAGACTGGAGTGGGAAAAGTATATGTATTATTCCTAGAATGTTATGGTTTTGTTTATGTTGTTTAAAATTGTTATTAATTTGTTTTTGTGTATTTAAAATCATACTTTTTTAATTAGTACTGTTTGTAGTATATATTATATTTGTAGTTAAATGTATTCTTTTATATTGCTTACTTTTTTATGTGTAATAAAATTGGTATGTTTTTAAAAACATTTTCCAGTTTATTTATTATGATTTATAATTTATTGTCTATATATATATATATATATATATATATATATATATATATATATATGTGTATATATATATATATATATATATCCATATATCCACAACCAACTCCGGCACACCAGCTTGCTGTACCAGAAAACGACAACACAGTCCCAAACTTCAAGTAAAGTATATTCTTAATTTATTTTAATCCGGGCTATGACGCGTTTCGGCAGGGTCCCCTGCCTTGATCACATGCAGAGCCAAAATACAAGCTTAGTTTTAAATGCACAGTTACCATCATGTGATAACATGGACATAGACAACATACTACACAGTATCGAAAAGTTCATTTTGTACAAATTACTTAAACTTAAAACAGAGAATTGTTACATTTGCTTTTTTGTTTGTTTTTATATTTTTATATTTTTACAATTTTTTCTCTTTTCATTCTCTTTTCATTCTCTTTTTCTACAACTGGCTTTACTTTTTTCACTATTTCAATTAACTTTATTGTACCACAAATGCATGCCCTTAGGAGTACGAATCCTTCATACAATCTCTGCATAATGCATCGACTGGCGTGTGTACCTCATTGAGTCTAGCTCCCACTACACATTCATAGAGTTTTTGGAGTTTTGTAGTTGACGTATGGCAGCAATCTTAGATTAATTAATATTGGATATATAAATGTCTATGATCAATCATAATTTGGACTTGGTGTTTTTCAACATTGAAAGTACAAGTGCTGGTTATTCCACCTTCCATTTTCGACATGCAAGTACTCATATTATGTTGTAAACAATTCGACATATAAAGTGCAAGTGCAAATTTCACATCTTTAGATTATAAAGTGCAAGTGCTGTTGATGCCTAAATGTCCAATTGATAATAGCAATTCTCAGGTTTTATATATAAACTTCTTGTTTGCCACTGTTGTCTGTCCCAGGTATAACATACCTTGAATGAGGTTTCTAACAGATGGATGTACATAGACACTTTTTATATCCGACCATAACCGAGCTTATTTTCATGTCTCTAAGTTTGCCACCAAAAGTGCTAATGCTTAAGTGCAAATTACTGACTTAAAGTGTCAATGTAATACGGAGCACTGTTCTCAAACTAGCAGCATAGGTTACCATCGATAATTACCCAATCGGTATATGTGCAAAGTTGCATTGTCAGTTGCCACATCTAGTAAAGTGCACGTGCTGCAGTGCAAGCTCTCCTAGCTTAAGTGCAAATTACTGTTTTGAAGTGTCAATGCTTTACTGAACACTATCCTCTAGATAGCAGCAATAATTACCAATCGGTATATGTGCAAAGTTGCAATTTCAACTTTAAAGTGCGTGTGATCCAGTGCAAGCTCTCCTAACATTATCTATGGACAAAACTTAAAACTCATATTTTTAAGATTACAATATTAAATATAGTGACTTATATAAAAATGATTAAGATGCCTTGGTACACCAGGTTCTTAAATATATTCAATAAAAGGATTCTCTCTTTGATTGTTGACACCACAGGGCATGCTCTTCCATCACATTGGGACAAACAGGTGTCTAATTACAATGTATACAATATTGAAAAAAAGCCATGAAAAGTGTAACACAGACTGAATTTTCCTAATTACTTTCTCGATTTTGCTTTCTTATATGCCTCTGTGCTGTGGAGGATGGGTCAAGGTTACTGTATTTTTTTTATGTCATTCACTCCAAATGGACATGTAAGTCTTCATCAAAATTCAAACCGTTGGGGGTCTTACAGTCAAACATTAGTATATACCGAGACTCCAATTGTCTTAACCTTCCCTCACGGTTGCCCCCTCGTCTCTTTTTGGGGACTGAATCTACTACATAGTAGGTTAATTCCTCGACCTTGCCTCCATGAACCTCATTGATATGGCAATCAACTGGGTATGACTGGTCCTTATTCTTCACTGCCCTAAGGTGCTGGTGGATCCTGACATGGGCCATGTGGCTTGTGCTGCCCACATATATTATGGGGCACGTGCATTGAAGCACGTACACCACATGATCACTTTTGCAATTAAAAAACCGAGGAATTTTCCATAGTTTATTCATTAGGGGCAGCTGTATTTCTTTTTTATTTACACCATGTTTACAGGCCTTACACTTAAGGCACTTGTTAAAAGCAGGATTGGCCTTCAACCAGCTTTCGGTTTTGATCACCTCAGGGCTGCTGTTCACCAATTTCTCTCTCATTGATTTTGCTCTCCTGTAGGAGACAAGGGGTTTACGTGAGACTAGGCTATTTAGAGTAGGATCTCCTCTAATCAGGTGCCAATGCCTATTCATGCAGTCTCTTACCCTTGCATGATAGGCATTGTACCCGGTTATCATCCTGATGTCCTGTTTAGAATCATCAATATTCTTCTTCTCTCTTTTTTTGTCAAATAGGATTTCTTGTCTCGACAATTTATCTACCTTTTCTACTGCTTGTTTTAGAACTGTCTGACAGTACCCTCTCTCCTTAAATCTTTCTGTCAGATCTATTTGAGCTTGTATCAATGAGCCCGTTTCGCTACAATTTCTCTTCATGCGAAGCTGCTCAGCATATGGGATACTTTGTTTCAGTTTTGGAGGGTTAAAGCTACTACAGTGCAATACAGAATTTCCCGCAGTGGGTTTCCTAAAGGTACGAGTATGTAGGCTACCATTGCTAATAAAAACTTCCAGATCTAAAAAATGCACAGAAGAATCACTGATAGTACATGTAAAAATCAGATTAAGTGTGTTATCATTGAGGGCTGTTAAAAACACATTCGCACTTTCTAATGACCCCCTCCATATAATGAATAGGTCATCGATAAATCTGCACCAGACTTTGATGCTGTCATTCCACTATTTCTTGTGAGTGACCCTGAGTACCTGCTCCTCCCACCAGCCCATGTGAAGATTCGCATAGCTGGGGGCGAAGCAGGTGCCCATGGCCGTTCCCCTAAGTTGTTTATAGGTGTCATTGCCAAATAGGAAAAAATTATTTTCCAAACATAATTCTGCCATTTGCAGTAGTATTTCTGAGTGTTGATATACTTGTAACGGTCTGCTGCCTAAAAAGTGTCTAAGAGCCTTTAGTCCATCTTTATGTGCAATGCTCGTATAGAGCGAGGCTACATCAAGGGTTATTAGCAGATCTTCTTCTTGCCACTGTATATCATGCAATTTCCTCAGGAAGTCACCAGTGTCTTGGATATACGACGGTAGAGTTTTTACAAAGTCTTGTAGGAAGTGGTCCAAATATCTAGATGAAGTTTCAAAGAGGCTTCCAATGGCTGATATTATTGGCCTACCAGGAGGGGATAGCATATTTTTGTGAACTTTAGGTATTAAATATAGTATGGGAGTCACTGGGTTGTTCACTTTCAAGTACTGGTGTTCAGCTTCCGATATGAGTCCCATACCACTCCATCTAGCCAATTCATTGTGGTATTTGATTTTTACCTCTAGAAGATTGCTATGCGGAACTCGCTGGTAACATTCCGTGTCTCTTAGTTGATGCCTCGCTTCATCATTGTATTTACACAGTGGCCATAGGACTACATTGCCCCCTTTATCAGATTGTCTTATTACAATGTCCGTCCTTGATTTGATTTTGTCCATGATTTTTACATAATTCCTTTCTTCCTCTTTTGCATTTCTGTTGTAATTCTTACTTGATTCTTTGGCTAATTCCTTGAAATCCTTGATCACCCGATCAGAGAATAGATCAATGGAGTCTTTAAAGCAACCCCTGACACGTGTTTGAGAGCGAAACACGTGTCAGGGGTTGCTTTTATTCATTTCAGGTTGGCTTGGATGGTATTTTACCAATCCAAAGCTGTAATACTGTGCCGGGAGTGGTAAAAGGCTTTGGCCATTTTACAGCTCGGCAAGGATAGCACTGTGCTAATCCTACGCTTAAAGATTTTTGATAGAAAGCAGACATTTGAGGTGAGCAAATTTAGAGTGTCGCTGGTGTTGAAAGTGCTCTATATTTGGAGCTGCTTTCCACCTAAACTTGAGAACTACCCAGAGTTCTCTGCTTCCTTTTTTGCTTATATATATATACATATACATATATATATATATACCTATATATATATATATATATACACTTGTCATATTATTGAATTAAAAAAAATGGTAAATTATAATATAAATTGCAATTATTATTTTATTAATAGTTTTAACTTTTATATGTGTAAATAACCATACACACATACATGTGTGTGTGTTTGTTTAAATAAGTGTATATTTATATATATATTTATATTGATTAAACATATTTAATTTACATTATAATACTGCTATATGTTAAAACATTTAGGGCCTTATTATGACTTTGGCAGTGTGGCAGTGGGCCGCAACGCCAGCGCCCTGCTGCCACACCTCCAAAGCCATATTGAGACAGCCCACCGGATTCCGACTGGAATACAAGTTGGGCGGTCGTGAGGTGGCTCGCCTGCTGCAGTGCAGTGCTACGGCTCATACGTGAGCCTTAGAAAGGGACTACAATGGGAACTCCACCAGCATATTAGGGGCCTCAGACCGCTGCAAGACCGCCAGGGATTGCGGATCCCTGGCTGCATCAGTGGTGCCATGGTGATCCGACCGCCCTGCTTGTAAGAGGGCTGTCGGACCTCCGGTGCGTCAGTAGCTTCACCACCAGCATGGGATTGGCAGTCCATCGGACCCCCAAACTCATAATAAGGCCCTTAATGTTTACTATGTTTAACTATATATATCTTAAAAAACAATATTCTTCTATAAGTTTTTTGATATTAGTCGAAAATTATATTTTTGTTTCGATATTTGTTATTTACATTATAAGTAGATGAAAACGATATTCTTGTGCTTGATATTTTTGACACGATATTTTGGGTTTCAATATTTTGTCAGTGAACCGCACAAAAGTGAAACAAATCCGGTGCAACATCAATGCACACCATTGGCAGAACACTCTGGTGCAGCATGCACAGGTGAGTGAAGGATTCAGAGTGCAAAGCAAAGTGATTTTATGAACCGCAACCTGGCAAGACCGAAGTGGAAAGCGCTCTCGAACTGAGGAGACTTAAAGGTATCGCCCCTCTAGTTTACTATAGTTTACTATGGTACACGTTACTTTTGACGCTAATATTGTTGATGTACACTGCGCTCGCTGTAACATAAATCATCTTTTGGCATTTAACATTTGTTCATGATTACCCAACTGAGTGATACTCATTTTTTTCCAGCTTGAAAAGATAAAATGCTGCATTTTGAATCTGTGGCTAACACATTGCACAGATATCTCTGCAGCAAGCACATGGCCGCGGAGCAAGTGTTTCTGTTTTACCCCAATTCTTAGCCACTCAAAATGAGAAACAAATCTTGTAGGCCTCACAAATGTAAGGGAAATATATGATCCTCATCGGAAGGCCTAGCGTAGCACGTCCATTGTTCACGCTTATGAAGGAAACGTATAGGGGAAGTGAAGGATTTCCCATGATATCAGAGGCTGTAATCGCTTTTCTAAGTCTTTCTTCCTCTCGTGTCATCAGAAACCGCCCAGTGGACGTGCGGCTTCCTATAGATGAAGACCAGGCACATTTCTGTTTTCTTTGGCTCCAGTTTCCACATAGGTTAAGTTGTTGAATACATAGATTTCCTCTTCGTTGTCTATTTTCCATGTGGATGAATTCCTGTCATTTATGAGTCTGAGGCAACCCGCTTTCTATATCACTTCCTTTTTCAGCCCCTCTGGATATTGCGCCAAAGAGGGCCGGACTTCAGTATGGCTGACGTTCACCTCGCCTCTATTAAAGTTGTAAAAAGGGCCTTTCTGCCAGGGTACTGGAAGGAAAAAATGGTTTACCGCAGAAACTCCTCAAGGTCAGCGCCGCATGTGTGTGCACATGATCATCTGCAGATTCCTCACTGTACTCTGCCAAATGTGTAGCCACATGGGCACCAAGGCCCTTCCAATACATCCAGGGCCACTGAAATTATGCAGGAGAGGAGGACCAAATTATGTGGCAGGTTTGACTAAATTATGTGGCAAGAAGAGGGAAATTATGTGCACAATGCATCACGTTTTGTGTTGTTAGCATTACTTAATTATTTTGTCATTTATGCACATGGTAACACTGTCTGGGGAAAGATTTCACTTTATTAGTACCAATTTAATGCCCAAATACAGCAATAAGGAAGGTGAAAGATGATCAGTTAACCTTAGCAACAGGGGCATCGTGAACTTCCAGCAGCTATAGCGGGGGTGGAGTTCTTGATGTGTTTCTTCTGTCTGCAACTCAGCAGACAAAGGCTCATATATAACGTGGAAGGGTGTGTGGGGGGTAAAGTGAGTGAAAGGATGGATAGATGGGTGTGTGAGTGAAAGGGTAGATGGATGGGTGAGAGAAAGTGTGGATGGGTAGATGGATGGATGAATGAGTAAAAGGATGGATGAGGGAAAGAATGGATGAATGAGTGGAAGGAAGCGTGGATGGATGGAGGATCGATGGATAAGTGAAAGGGTGGCTGGATGATGAGAGAAAGGGTGGATGGGTGAGTGAGTGAAAGTGTGGATTACTGAGTGAAAGGGGGGATGGATGGACGGAGTGAAATAGTGGATAGGTCGATGAGTGAAAGTATGGATGCTGGGGAATCGTGAAACCCCAACTCTACTAGCTACTTCAGGGGTGGAATTCTTGATTGACCTTTTCTGTCTGCAACTTGCCAAAGGTGAGATAGTGGGGAAATGAGTGAAAGGATGAATGGATGGATGTGTGAGTGGAAGGGTGGATGGATGGGTGAGTGAAAGGATGGATGGGCAGACCGATGGATGAATGAGTGAAAGGATGGATGAACATAAGAATCGATGGATGAGTGAAAGGGAGGATGGATGGATTGATGAAAGGGTGGATGGATGGATGATGAGAGGGAGGATGGATGGGTGAGCAGAAGGATGGATGAGTGAAAAGCAGGATGGGTAGATCAATGGATGAATGAGTGAAAGAATGGATGAATGAGTGAAAGGGAGGATGGATGGATGGAATCAAAGGCTGGATGGATGGATGATGGAGTGAAAGGGTAGATGGATGAGCGAAAGGATGGATGGATGAGTGAAAGGATTGATGAGTGAAAGAATGAAAGGGAGGGTGGATGGATGGAGGCATGTAAGTGTGGATGGATGAGTGGAAGAATGAATGTATGAGTGAAAGGATGGATGACTGAGTGAAAGGGTGAATTAATGGATGAGTGAAAGGGAGGATGGATGGGTGAATCGAGTGAAAAGGTGGATGATGGATCGAGTGAAATGGTGGATGAATGGATGAGTGAAAGGATGGATGAATGACTGAAAGGATGGATGAATAGATGGATGAGTGAACGTAGATAGATAGATTTATGGATAGGTTTGGATTTGGATGGGTGAACGGACGGAATGGTGAAAGACTAAATGATGGATGAAAGAATGAATGGATAAAAGAATCTATAGGTAAAATGATGGACATCAGTAGGTCGATGAAAGGATGAATGGATAGATACTTGGGTGGAAGCGACAAGACATCTCTTCTCGGGAGGGTTGTGATGACTTGCTTCATTTGCTTGGTGCCACAAGAGCTTTAGTTCGAAGTGGAGAGTATTTTAATTTTTTTGACTGCTCCCTTGCTTGGCAAAGTGCCTTTCAGTATTCCAGAGAATGTGTTGCAGGGTTTTTAGTAACTTTTGATCCGTTTGAGCTAGAAACAATTTGGTTTTTGTTAAAATCTGCAGATATTTCAGCATATGATGGATTATGCAGCAAATGCAGCAAATCAATAATTTTGCAAAAAAAAACACAGCAGAATCTCATAATTTCTGTGGCCCTGATTTTAACCAACAACACTTTGCATACTTGGGTTTTGTGCCTACGATGCAACTGCTAAAAGTAAAACTGTAAGCCACACAATGCAGCATGCTGTTTGTTTTGGGGGAAAAAACAAAATAAGAGGGTTATATCCCTTGTCATGATGCGAAAGTGCCTAGTTGTGAAAAGTAAAACAAAATGTAGTTCCTTGCTTCTTCCTTTTTTCTTGTAGGCAATAATGGGCTAATAGCCTAGTGGGTGAGAAGGCAGAGGTAGCCACTCATATGCAAATACCAGTATCTCACTCACAATGGGTAAACATTAACACTTCCTGGAAAGCATAGACGCCATTTACCAGAACAATGCAAGAAGCAACAGTCAGATGTGTCTAAAGACACAGAGAAGGCATAAATAATGACTTGTCACCCCTTCTTTCCAAGCACATCCTCGGCCCAGAACCTGGAGCGATTTAGGAGACGTGCTTTTAACACCAGTGTGAAGCGTCCTTCACTGTACAAGTGCAGCACATTCTGCAGGTGCTGCCCCAGAGAGGGCCGCCAGTGGTCCACACCATGTTGCCTGGGCCTGATATGGAGTTACTTTGCAGGAAATTTGTAGGGCTGGCACATGAGCTTCTCTCTAAAGTTTTATTTTGCACTATAAACTGAATGTTCAGGTATGCCTGGTGGTCCCATTTAGTACTGGTGTTCTACATGCTGCTCACAGGTAAGTTGTCAGTTTCCTGTTGCAATTTTCTGTCCTGCCATGTTTGGGTGCTGAGAGTGTAGTTTCCATCTGGTACATTCAAAAATATGTAAGGACTTTGACAATGAAGGAGCCTATGGGTTAATATCCCCAATTAATTAATGATAATGCTTTTTCACTGCTGGGATGGAATAATTTCGAGTCACCACATCCAAACTCCCTATAAGAATCCCAATTCGTCTTTGCTAACTCTTCGCATTTATTACTGCCATCCCCAGTTCTGCTTTTGCTATCCTTGATATATCCCATCCCTCTTCTGCTAAAAATTCAAAGTTACTCAACTCTAACACCTCTCATCCATGCTTGCACCCCTTAACTTTACCACCAACGTCCTTCAGTAACATTAAATGTATCCTCTCAATGTCATTCAACAACAAAATACAATTTGTTTCCTCATCGCTTCCCCATTCGCACATCTTCCTATCATAAATTCGTTCTATGCTCCTAGCAGCCCCCACAACTCCTCCAGGTCATTCCTCAAGTCTTAACTCTTTCTCTGCAGGCCATTCCAAGCAGGGCCACCCATACCCTTGCACAATCACATCTCAATTTTTATTTCAAGAATCCCTCACCCGTTGTTCATCATCAAGCTGACCACACCCCTCACTCATCCAACATACTGCACATCAAACAGTAACTGCGCCCATGTTGGACAGCAAATAGTAACCTTGATTTCCTTTGTTCACAATAAATTGTCTAACTAATTGATGCATTCAGAAATGGTGGTCTGTTGTCCCACTTCTGGATTCAACAACTGCATGTCTTCTGTTAATCTAATCCTTAACACCACTCCTGGTCCAGCAAAGTCTCTCAAAATAAACAGTGCAACCAATTTACCCTCCGCTCCCAGACCAAATAATTTAACTCATCCTCACCAAACCAGTCCTCCTCCCTCATCTGACAACATTATCACTATAATCTGATATTCACTTCAGAAGCAAGAGGCACCGAGATCCCCTACTTCAGGGATACATAACCTCAACCTGGGGATTTTCTCTCTATAGAGCTCATCTTTGCAACCTACAACATCCCAGTACTGGAGAGTCAACCCCATAACAATAATCGACCCTGCAAAGTGGCCATACATCAGAACCTAATTAAGAACCTACTAAAGCACCCTCCTTCTGAATTCACAAGTACCACTACACTAAGATGCATATTACACAACTGCTGATCAGACTTCAAGCATCAAATTAAGATTGCAGACATCATTATTGACATGGACTGGACATTATGATACTCACTGAAATGTGGTTTAATGAAAACTCTCAACAATGCATTGAGCTACTTGCCCTTCATAACTAAATCATCATGCGTCTTAAAAGAGTAATAAACACCAATCAACAAGAAATATAGTGCCTGCACAAAAGTGGCAGCTGAGACCTCCCCCACCTTTCAGTGTCTCATACTGGAAATTAAGGGGGATATTTACAATATTGATAATGCCGCACTCTGAAATTTTTCAAACGCAGGGATGCACCGTATTTACAAAAATATGGCGCACCCCTGCGTTTCCCCTAGCGCTGGCAATAAAAAAGCTTCCTAGCGCCAGAGCAGTCACCCTTGCTTTATGTCGCAAGGGTGCCTGTGCTGTAGGGGCGATTGTTTATGTGCAGGAAGGGACATGTTCCTGCACATAAACAATCTTTAAAGGCAATTATCTGTTTCTATGTGTGCTGCAGAATAACAAAAAAAACGCAAAATACGAGGAGAAATTAATAATTTTTCCTCGTGTCGCCATCCTAATACCAGGGTTTACCTGGCCTTAGTGTTTGGTGCTGCCCCATCCTTGTAAATATGGGGCAACGTCAAAAAGTAATGGGTGTTTCGGCGAAACACCCACTCCAACTCCCATTGCACGCTGCTTTACCACTAAGTGAAGCGTGAAACGGGCCCTTATTTACAAGGCGGTGTTAAGCCACCTTGCAAAAAAGGAGAAGGGGATATCACCACCAGAACGTCACTAGTGACGATATCCCCTTGTAAATATGCCCCTAAAATTGCCGTTCTGGGGGCGATATCCCCTTGTAAATATGTCCCTAAGTTATTTGCTGAACAGTGCGATGAACTCATCACTTCCCATCTTGCTCTATCCAACAATAACCATATGCTTGTCATGGATTTTAACCTTCACTGAGATAACCCTAGAGATTCCTGTTACCAGCTTTTCTCTTTCTTCTTTCACAAGAACAACATGATACAACAATCCACTTAACCCACTCACATTAAAATTTCTACACTAAACCTGATCATAACTAAAAATGATGTACTTCAAGTTAAATATCCTTTCCTAGTTGGTTGTTCTGATCAACATCTATTCACTTTCACTTATTCACTAGAACAGCAACACATTGACCAACTCAAAAGACCGAACATTATGAGAAGAGACACTAACAACCTGAGTTACAACAATTTTACCTATACCTATGAAAGATGAAGATGTGAATGAAGCTACAGATGCAGTGATTGGCTCTCAGCAGGTATCCTGAATAATCCTGTCCCATTTAAGGAGAAAAGAATAAAGAAAAAGTCTGCTCTCTGGAACACTAACAATCTTAGTGATGAAAAATAATGCCACAGAGTCACTGAGGTGCTTGGATACAATGTGCCACTAGATCTAGTTTTTGCAACTTCCGCATAGCTAGAAGCAGGCACAAAAAACACATCTAGGAGGAGAAATCCCATGTTATTGAAGCCTAAATCGGCCTCACAAAAATGGACGTACTAAACTTTTTGAGATGGTTAAAACCACCATGAACCCTAAACCGACTCCAAACAATGTAGACCCCAATAAGAAATGTGAGGAATTTGCCAATTTGTTTGACACTAAGGTAAAAAAAAAAAAAATGTCCCTCTGTCTCCAATCTAATACTGATATGCCCAACTTAAGCAGAAAATCGCCCAGTTACAGGTCTACCTTCAAAGATATGTCACAAACTGTTCTATGTATTGTCTGTAAAACGTATTCCCTCATACATCTTTGAAGATCCTCTACCTGCTTAAATAGTGACTGGCAGGCTTTATTCAGGTGGGCAAAATCATTAACCTCTCTCTTATCCAAGAAGTGTTTCCAGACTACTTCAAGTTTGGGCAAGTATGTCCCCCTTCTTAAATGCCCACCGCTAACCATGATGACCTCACCACTTCTGCCCAATTATTCATCAACTTTTTCTGGAACAAATTCTGGACACCGGTGTAAACAGTCAACTCAAGAAGCTTGTACATGACAACAACTTTCTTAATGACTTCCAATCTGGTTTCAGGGCTCGCTGCAGCACAGACCCTGCTATCTTCAAGTGATTGATGATGCTCTACATATCTTTCACTGTGGTAAATCTGGCTTGCTGATCATACTTGACCTCTGAGCGGCATTTGATACTGTCAATCATGATATTCTCATCCACTGGTTAAAAGACTGTATGGACTTTGAAGGCACTGTTTTGGATTGGTCCAATTCATACTCCCTGTCCAATCTGCTTGCTGCCTTTCAAGGCATATAGTAATGTATTAGCCTCTGGTCTTTTTAATCTTTACCTCTAGCCCTTATTTGACATAATAAAAGAATCCAGCATTGCATACCTCAAATATGCCAATGATATTCAGTTATACATGAAAGTCTCCTCTCAAAAAGACATCTCATCCCTGGCATCAGCCATAAGGAAAACATAGTTGTGGACAGACATTCACCTGATCTCACCACTCTCTGCCTCAATCACAGTCCTGAATGGGTTGGTTTCTGACAACATCCTAGAATGTTCTCCATCCAATCACGTGGCTTTATAATTGATAGCTAACTCTATCTTCACAGGAACATCAACACCATTGCTAGGAATGCAAATTATCAACTTAGACCAATCAAAGGCATTTAACCTTTCTTACTAGAAAAGGAACTAAAAAGAGTAATGCGATCCTTGGTGCTAACCAAATTGGACTACGGAAATGCTGTCCTAGTTTGCATTCGTAAAATACATCTTGCACTACTCAAAGTCTCCCTGCATGCAGCTACCAATCAAATCTCTAGAGTTTGATGCTTCAAGCATATTACTTATGTCCTTTACTTGTTTAACTAGCTCCCTAATGAAGGTAGACCCACTTATAAAATAGCAAACATTGTTCAAAACTCCTCTACGCCAACCACTCTTACTATCAAATGAAATAAAAACTGTGGTGGCTCCAAACAATTTAGCATATCTGATTCTCGAACATTGGAAACTCTAGCATTCAACAAAAAATGAACCTTAAAGCAATCCTTCTCTTGATGTGCACCCAAGATTTGGAACACAGCCCCTCCAGTCATTCCCACTACATCACCTCTGCCCGCCTTCAGACAGTAATTAAAAGATTTTCTTTTTAAACTGTACTTCTTGGCCTACACATCATATACTCCTGTACCGTCCACTGATTATGATGCCAGCTGTGTACACTCCTTGTTCCAGCTCATAACCCACTTTCTAGGCTCATCACACTTCCTCTAAGCCTGAAACCATCATCAGCAAGGTGATGTTGTAATGCTTTTATAATACTCTGGAGGTATGTTAGTGTTACTTTGCAGGCCAGACATCGGGAGCCATTATACCGCAGGTCCATTTTTTAAACTTAACCTCATAGGTTTTTACTTCGAAGGTAAGCTACTTTTTAAAGTTTTAAATAATCTAACCTCAATATTACACTTATATATGCATGAGTTTAAGTGTACGTGTGCACCCACACATACATATAAATACATATATATGCATATATATTTAAATATATGTACCCAGATATATACATACATGTTATTGCATGTGATTAATTATAGTGTCCTATATTAAAAAATATTACTTTAAAATATTATGTCAAATTTAAGTTTACACTTATTTTTATATGTTTGGTTTGTGTGGAAGGTTTTGGGGTGCTAAGGCCCCTAATATTAGTCTGGCAGTCCACGGACCACCAGACTCACGGTGGCGGCCTTCCAACAGCCCTATTATAACTAGGGCAGTCAGGCCGCCCTGGGACCACCTCAACCGTCGCAACCGCCAGGAAACTGCCATTCTCTGGTGGTTGCGCAGTGGTCCTGAGGCCGCAATATGCTTGTCGGGACCATCGCGGTCCCGCTAAGCATATTATGAGTTTCCTTTCTGCCTTGGTTTTCATAGGGGTGAGCCTGCCATGAAATCCGTGGCAGAGAGGAAAGAAAGGGGACCCTACAGGGCCCCCTGGTGCCTCACGCCATGTGGATGCACACAGGGGGGCACAACATGTGCCCTCCTGTGTGCATTATTGATGTCCCAGCTAGTTAATTTTGTGTTTGTTCCTCCGATGGAGAACTGCCTCTTTTCCATCACTTTTGACTAGCTGGCTTTTATGCTTCCACTGCTTGCTTTTCAAGCACTACTTTTTTCTTTTCAGTCAAGCATTCCATGAGAGTTCATGTTTTTTCCAGCTGTCTTCCTCATGTACTTCTCTTCCCCTGCTCTCCGTGCTGTCTTGTGTCCATGTACTTCTCCCACCCCTCCATTTTATGCTTGCCCTTGTTTGCTTCCCCAATGCTTTCTCCACCGTGTGTTTCTCACCTACCCACTACAAATTGCTCTCTTGCCCATTGCTTTGAATTCCCATACCCGTCCTCAGTGTTGTATTTCCCACACCCTACTCTCTCACCCATTGCTTCTCACCCTCACCCCGAGCCCCCCATTGCATACTCCCCTGTGTTCTTCTCCCTGCCCACTCCACATTGCTCTGTCGCCTGTTGCTCCCCCTTCCCCCACAACTGCGCCCTATGTGTTGCTTCCGTCCCCTTTAGTTACATTCATCTTAGTTACCGATTCAACTCCGATCGATAGCTAAAGAGAAAAAGCACCACATCATTTTGTAGGCATGCGCATGCGTGGTGTGTCCTCCTACAAAATGACGCCCACGGACGCCCAGTCCCATCAAATTATGAGGAAAACCCATTGGAATGAAGAATTACAGCGTGGGGCCCATTTTTCCTGTCGTAAAACCACACAGAGTTTGTCATTCCATGTGGTTTTCATGCATACAGTTACCGCCTGCAGGCGGTAAATTTATGAATAGGCCTGTTGGTGGGGTGGCAGGTGAGGGTGGAGACAGAACCTTTGATGTTAATCTAATGCTTGCCCTTGCGGTACACCCTGAAGAGTCGATTGTTTAATTTAAAAATATGGCCTGCATCAGCACTGATTCTTGAATTCGACAGGGGGCAAGACCATCAACAGGTGATCTGATAATGCTCATTACGTAATATACAATTCACCCCCTTTAAGTGGTGTCACACGCTTTGGAATCATGTTCACCTTCCTAGTCTGACATATGTTTTTCATTGAGTTCAACGGGCCACCTGCCATGCAGCCTTCGTCGCCTTCAAAGAAATCTCCTTTCACTTAAGAACCACCCCAAGCAAACAACTGACTTCACTCTCCTTAAAGACTCCATGTAGTCAGGGCCGCTGGAAATATGCAATTATGCAGCTTTTTTCGCAAAATAATTGATTTGACACATTTGCCACAAAATCCATCATCCGCTGCATAATTTGCAGATATTAATAAAAAAGGACTGTTTCTAGCTCAGACTGATCAAAAGTTACTAAACCTATGGCAACATGTAGTGCTGTGCAGATTAAAGCACTTTCCAAAGGTTGACTTTTCACCTTTCAGTTGCTAATTGCTGTATTTCTGTGTTAACAGGGCACAAGTCCTAAAAAAAGAAGTGGGGGGACTGACCTAGTTTGGCAGTATGCAAGTGACATCACGGCATGCAACATCACGGCGCGCGAGCGACATCACGGCGCATGACATCACAGCGCACGACATCACGGCGCACCACATCACGGCGCATGACATACGGCGCACGACATACGGCGCATGACATCACAGGAATTGACATCATAGAAAGTGGCATCACAAGTCATGACTCTACAGGAAGAGGCATCACAAGAAGTGACATCAGATCTAAAGACCTCACATATATGTTTAGCAGGTCTATCATGTGAACGTTTGAGAGCATTGCGAGGGTAATAGCACAGTGAGCTATGGAAGTTGATATGTGACTTCTACACCTTGCAATCCCCCAGTTTTATGTAACACATCCTGTACATTAATTTAAAGACTCATACAATTTATTGTCCATGTAATATGCATGTGTTGATATAAAGCGCTCTGACACCCTGCATTGGAATGAGTAGGGCTATACAAGAAAAAATACTGGTACTTAAATTATTTCAATGCCTCCTCAGGGGAAGTAAGCTCTATATAAATGCAATTTGCTTTGTGTAAATACTGGGAAAGAACAAAACATCTGATATTCTTACAGTGCATGCATATCTCCTAAACAGGGACTGAACAAAGTGAAAAGCTGCCTCTCTTAAGTATGTGTGAAGTGCTAACAAGGTGTGAGCCTTTGTTTCCCCTCCACTTCATTTGCATCAGGGGTGAGGCTTCTGACTGCTCCCAGCCAAGAGACTCGAACAAAAGGAGGCCTGATGACCCCTCAAATTTGGCCTTTGGAGTCTTAAAGAAGAAAGCCCTGTCCCGCCTGTACGTTGTTGCAGATGGAAAGCAGACCACGTGCAGGCGCTGCTGAAAGTGTCCCGGTGTTTGGAAATTACACCGGGACGAGTTCAGCACATTATTTAGTGGGGCCCAAATTCTTGGCAGGGTGGACGGCGTTCACCCTGTGAAAAAAGTGGGTGGACGCCGCCACCCGAGTGTACCCCCGACTCGTGCCCTGTGTGTTAAACTAGTACTAATAAGGTGTCTAGACAGTGTTAACATGTGTAAAAATGACAAAATAATGAACTGATACTATCACAAAATGTCCCGCATTATGCTGCATAATTAGCAATTTCTTGCCGCATAGTTTAGCAAACCCTGCCACATAATTTGGTACTCCCTTGCCCCATAATTGCGTGGCCCTGCACATAGTTTGAAAGCCATGCATTCGAAGTAACCAGTGACCTCCTTCACTGTCCACACCCGACGAAAATAAAGCAAAATGTCAGCGTGGTTGCCATTTTTATCTCCCGCTCGTCTCCAGGGACATATTTTTATATGCAGATAAGGCCGGGCAACAGGTCGCCAGTAACACAATCCCTCCTCAGGTGAATAAAGGGCCCATTGTACGCAGCAGGTGAGTCTCGGCACCAGCAGAAGAAGTGAAAACAATGCATTCCTGCGGAGGAGTCATCTCGCTCTACCACCATAAGTGACAGTAAAAAGATAAACAGTGTAAAGGCAGCTGGGCGGCCAGCAAGTGCCTGCCTGTCGGGCAGCGATGTTCGGAGCCGCCGAGCCGGGTCGTGGTCCCTCCCCTTACAAAGATAAACAGTCAACGATAACAAGTGTTGGTCGGTCTTTGATTCAGAAGGCCCGTTAAATGATTTTTACTCCACTTGTAATTTAAAGTGCGCCGATGATACAGGCAAGTGACAGCAAGAGATGTGTGCATACTGAGTTGTTACAATGTTATAGTTATTGATTTTCTGCTTTAAAGTGCTTTAGAAGTCGGTAAGGGGGTCCGGTTGTGTGCCGGAGGCAGCAGTTCATGGTCGTCCTGGACGGAAGATATAAAAATCCTCGGCGAGTAGCGAGCCTTCGAGCGACCCCCTCAGAGTGTGTGCCGAAGCTGGGAGAGATTGCGACTCAAGCAACTGGGGGGCAGATTTACAAGCCCCTTGCGCCACTTTTGCGTCACCTTTCCCATGTTAAAAGTGACGCAAAAGTGGCGCAAGGGCCTTGTAAATCTGCCCCTCGGGGGGTACTGAGAGTGGTAGTGTGAGTAGCAATAGTTGTTATAGGAGTAGAAGTCGCCCTAATAACAGTAGCGGTAGTAGTTACAGTAGTAGTAGTGGTATTCACACTTGCAGTAGTATTGTATTGTACAGCATTCTTATCCATTTCGAGTTCCAAAACATGGTATTGTGAGTGTAGATGTAGTAGTGGTAACAGTGGTAACAGTAGTTGCAGTTATAGTAGCACTACTTCTAATTAGTAGTTGTAATAGTAGCAGTAGTAACAGAATCCGTGATAGTAGTGTTTATTTATATTGAGTTGTCTGTAGCGCATACTCTAGCCAAGGAATGTCAGCATGTTACATAATAATAGGTTAGCACATAAGCACTTCGTTACATGAGCAGTTTCGTTACACAAGGTTTGCTCAGAACAAGCTAGAGGGTCATTGTAATTGTAATTGAAGGGCCCGATTCACAAAGATAAAGGGGCATATTAGCAAGGGCCATTATCTCCGCTTTTTGGCTTTAAGAGACAAAAAGGCAGAGATAATATTACCGCCCTATTACCAAGGCGGGTGCTAACATGCATTAACGCATATTAGCACCCGTTTTCCCCACGCCTCTCTCTGCATCTCTAATGAGATGCAAAGTGGGCGTTCCTTCCCAGGATAACAGGAGAAATGTCGCTAACCGACATTTCTCCTATTATCAAGCTGCAGGCGAACATGCAGAGCGATTAGAAAAGTAGCGCTAACCGCAGTTAGCGCTACTTTTCTAACGCCTGCTCTCAGTATGACTTAGCCATGTAATCCAATGGAAGGTGGATTACATGGCTAAATCCCCCTTGCCCTATCAGCAAGCTATCGCCAGTCACAGTGGGATTATCGCTGGATTTCCAGCGATAATCGCACTGTTTTCCAGCGACAGCAGGGGTTTCTATCGCATTGGAGATAAGCGTTGCTGATAGCACGCTATCTCTGCGATAGAAACCGGCGATAGCCGGCGATAATTATCCTAGCGCTAAGTGCGCTTAGCGATAATTATCGCCGGTTATTGCTAATAGGCCCCAAAGTTCGATGGAAGTCTAACTTTACGACTTTCTTTATTCACAAAGGGCATTTACTACTAGTAAATGCCCTTTGTGAATACTGAAAGTCATAAAGTTCGACTTTCACTTTTCACAAAGGGCATTTTCGAAGTAGTAAATGTCCTTTGTGAATACTGAAAGTCGTAAAGTTAGACTTTCGTCTAACTTTTCCTTTGTGAATCGGGCCCGTGGTATTCTAGAGCATGTAACACCAGAAGGCATCTAAGGCTGAGCTGCATGAGCCTGTGTGATGGGTGAGGACCCAGAACAGAGAGAACCAAAACTATCCGCCGGCTCTGAGGGGGGGCTAGTTTGAGAATGTCCAAGGGCCCGATTATGACTTTGGCAGTTAAGGAACCGCCGCCGCTTTTCGGTGGTCCGACCGCCCACTTCCCTGGCAGTCCATCTGCCGGATTACGAACACAGTGGCAAGACCGCCACAATACAACTGCCACCGCCCATATTTGCGGCTACTGCAGCGGTGGCGGGAGAGGCAGGGGTGGTCAATGGAGGCGGTGCAGGCATGTGGACCACCATCCAAATTACGACTTGCCATTGACCTTTTCCTGGCGGGCACACCACCATGCGTTGGCGGTTCAACTGCCAAAGTCGTAATAGAGCCCCAAGCTTTCACCTGCCTACAAAAAATCAGGTTTGTATTTAAACTCCCGATGTATTCCAGGATGGAATTCCACCGTTGTACTGTTTGCAATCAAGGAGCTGTCTTACCTTTAAGTCAGTTCATATAAAGTTTCCATGTTGCCTTTTCTCTTCTAATTCCTTGACATTTATGTGGGGGATTGGGGGCGGGTGAAATGCCACGAAGTTTACGAGGGCAGGGAGTAATACCTTCAATTCTGAACCTGTAGGGGGTGAGCAGTGAGCACCCGGGCACAGTTTGCCCCTTTGTTGGGCAGAAATGATCTTTGCTGCTGAGCCTCTGCCAGTTCTATGCCATAGATGTTGCCAGAAACCAGTAGATCTTGGTAGGATTCAGTGAGTCGTGTCTCATATCTATGTTGTTCTAGGCCTATTCTAGAGTATTAATCTTGTTGTATATTATTTGATAGTTAATTATGCACTTGCATGGAAAACGTATATGGTTTAGTAGCAGTGCTATGCAAGTGGCCTTTTTACTTCCATCTTGACCGCTGCCATTAAGTCCATGTTGAATTTTGCTGGATGGCACTGTAGTTCTTCCGAGGAAGGAAGCAAGATGTCCGCATTTATTGTGCTCAATGGAGGATGCCTGCCCACCACCATCAGGAGCACTAAAGCTCGCCGTAATGCCAGATGGCTCACATCCGCTAACCACTTTGTTACTTCTCTGTAGCTGGCTCAATGCCCAATGTCGCAGTTCCAGGTATATCCAAGACAAAGTAGAGCCCAAGACTGTTCCAGTGCACTGCTGGCTCAGACCTGCAAGGTTTGTGTGCAGGGGGTGTAGAGGAAGTCAGCGGATTATTTAGCTCCTGCTACAGCCGCTGGTCACATTCTCACAGCCAAGCAGTATCTTAGTGACCAGTCATCTCCACAGGTGAACCGCTGCTCACTACATAGCAAGGCAAGTATTCTGAGTTTATCAAGGGAGTCAAGTTATCCTCCTGCACGGAAAAGGTTGTATGCTGTAGGAGAGCCACAGAGCAGCTACTACACAATCTTGATGAGCGGTAATAAGAGCCGGTCCCCAAAAATGAATCCTGGTGGGCCCACAGGCTCAAATTAAGCACTGGGTAGAATAGCAAAACAGTGCTATCAGACAAGGAGGTTGGTGAAGTTAGTGCATGGTGCTGGGCATTATGATTCAATAATTACACTGTGGGCCATGATAATTTCTTTCAACAAATACACATTCAAGAAGTTTTTTGTTTGCCCTCTTGAATATACAATATGGTCTCTCTACTGGATTAGCTCTTGTCTTTTCACATATCTGGTTTATTTGGTTTGCTAATAACTTTGACACCGTTTGACAAATCTTCACGAAACTTTAAAAAAAATTCACTTCAGCTCTTTTAGCTCCTTCCAGGAAAGTTTCGGGTGATCTGTCAAGTGGGGGCCGAGAAAAAGGGGGATCCCAATAGCAAATTTCCCCATTCATTTTCCATAGACTTCATTAAGCAGTGCTACCGCAAAAACTGCTGAACATAATTACACTGAATTTGACAGGAAGCTATATCTTGGTGCGCATATTGTGTTTTTTGTGATTTGGTGTAAATCCTTTCAGTAGTTTATGAGACATTAAGGTTAAACTTTATTTGTATATCTGGACTGTTGAGTTCGAGGGACAATGGCAAGAGTCCCTCGAATCTGATTTTACAAAATAGAGCCTTCTGATTAGCCCAGAGAGCTCTTTTCCCTTGGGCCAATTCATTCCCACAGGAGTCATACTCCTGCAGGAGCAGCACTCTGATTGGCTGCCAGCAACATGACTTGTAGGCTTCATACCCTGTCATGATATTTTTTAAAAAAATATATGGGGGTGAGTGTCTGAAACATTTCAGCGCTCCATCCATTATCTCTTTATGTTTGCTCTGTAGGATACCCTGCTCCCCTGGGCCTCGTGAGGAGGACCCAAAGGGACCCCCCCCAACCCCTCCCAGGCCAAAGTAAAAAAAAAATCAGCGTTTTTTCCAGCAATATCACAGGACTCCCACAGGATTACAAAAAAGGGAATGGCGGTCGCCATTTTGTTTATTAAATATATGGGAGGGGTCATGTGTAGGGCCCCCCTCCCAGAGCACATTTTGGGACCCCATCTCTCGGTTATATTAATTAACGGGAGGGGGCATGGGCCCTCCTCCCTGAGCCTTGGTAGGCCCTGGGGACCCCATCGCCAGGGGCTAAAATCATAAAAAAGGGCAAGGGCCCACATGCCCCACACCCCGAGTCTTGAACAGCCCTGGGGTACCCATCCCGAGGGCTGATTTCATTAACAAAAGGGAGGGGGGCCCCCTCCTGAGCCTGTGAAGACCCCGAGGATCCCACCCCCCAGGGCCAATTGCTTAAATGCTTAAAAAAGGGAGAGGGACCGCGCTGTCCCCCTTCGTGGGCCGGCTTACTTACTGTGTCCTGGGGAGTCCACCCTATTGGGACACAGTAGTTCCCCTGCCCGCACCTGCGTGGGCAGGGAAATGTGTTTGTTCTCATCTGGTGGGAGCATTTTTGAAATTCCTGCCAGATGGGAGCAAATATGGAAGCCTGTTCCCCTCCAGAAGGAGATTTAAACATGCTCCTGCCGGCTGGGAGCAGACTTGTGTTCTGTTTCCATGCGGGGAGCCAGCTGGGGCCACGATAAACTTGCTTGTTTCTGCCTATGTGGATGACACTCTTCTATATATGTGCATCCCAGATCGTACTTTATCACAATCTTCTGGGAGGTAGTGCTATTTGACGGACACTCGGGTCTACGCATTAATTAGGATAAGTCCCTAATATTCCCAATTACAACTGCCACTGCACCAGACTCAGTGCATTATTTGGAAATACAGGTGCATTCCAACCCGTCAGTTATCGTATTGGAAAACGATGGCACGGCAGTGCAGAAGCTCTCGGAGGCGGTAGAGCGTTGGATAAGGCTTCTCCTATCGCTCATTGGCTGTATAGCAATTAAGAAGATGGTGGTGTTGCTATAGTTTTTATTTTTATTTGTGAATATTCCAATTTTGTTACTGCGTACAGTGATTCACAATCTGCGCACTCTCTTCATCTGACTGGCCTGGGCTGGGAATCAGATTCGAGTGAGCTGGGATACACTGACTTTACGATATGATATAGGGGGGCTGAATGCCCCGGATTTAGAAGATTACTTCAGGGCCACACAGCGCATGTTTGCCCATTATTGGCTGCATGGTCTGGAGGACCTACCACACCTGTGGATTGAGCGAGATACTGCCTCCCTACTGTCGCTGCCCCAGATGCTCTTTGTGAAGCTTGAATGGCACAATAATGCGCTTGACCCCATCAACATCAACTCTGTGACGCTGCAAGTACGCTACAACCTTCTGTACCTTCCTACAATCGTTTGGGCCCCTGACGTTTCAAGTAAGGAACCTAATCAGTGAAGGGGTTGGAGCACCCCGCGTTGCCGCACTCACTTAATCCACCATTGCCCTTCAGCTCAATTAGGCTAGTCATTCCAACAAGTAAAACATTTACAGTCTGCGACCACTGCCAATGCACAGATAATGGTTGAACTAAACAAAACCCTGCCCCTCCCAAACTGTGAACACTCACAATATACACTATCAGAAATCAGCCCCCTTAACCCCACCAATACCCAGCCAACAAAATCCCAAACATAGCAAGGTGGTGCACACATGGGGGGCAGATGTTACCAAGCCTGTCACCCCCTACACGCTCCAGAAAGCCACAGGGGGGGGGAGAGAGAGAGAGAGAGAGAGAGAGAGAGAAAATGTATATATATATATACTTGAAGATGGAGGATCACAAGAAAACAACAGCCATTCCAAACGAAAACTCACACTGCCTTCACAATGTGAGAAAGCAAGCCCTCCAGTCGGGAGCAAAGTAAAACACAGTTCTTTATTCCAGCAGGTACCAGCTAAAGTATTACGCGTTTCGACCGTGTGGTCTTAATCATATGCCAAAATGGGGAACAGTTGCTCATTTGTTTAAATACTTGAATGTCAAAAACAGTGAGAAAGGACTAACATGCTCACTCACAGTAGATGCCTTATTCATAACAATACTTTATAAATAGATGTTCAAAAACGTGGGTGATCAGTGCTGTTAAATGTCCTATACTCGTATTCAATATATCCCAAATGTTATTGATAGTAAAGTATTCGAGTCGGTTACTGATCACGTTGTTTCCCACTTCCTGGGACTACCTAGTCCACAATGCATTGTGTTAGATTCTTAAGCACTGGTTAGTCCTTTCATTTTTTTCGTTTTTCCAGTCACATTAGTGATGTCTTAATCACAACAAACAATCGCACTGCAATACTTTTGCAGCCTTAAAAAGGAATCAATTCCATGTGGGGCTTGTAGTAACATTTCAATTGCGTGTTGTTGTGAAAGTGTTCCTCCTCATATTTGGTAAAACAAATCCATTATGTTGGTACCTGCTCGTAATGAAATCTTTGCTCCTTCGTCGTGTCAGGGTTAATTAACCCAGGCAAACTCTGGCTGCTTCTGCATATAGAATAAACAGGCAGCCGGCGGGCGTCCTAAACCATGAACTACATGACCTCAAATGCTGCTTGATGAATGGACGCCTCAGCCAAACGAGTCTGCGACCACTGCCAATGCACAGATAATGGTTGAACTAAACAAAACCCTGCCCCTCCCAAACTGTGAACACTCACAATATACACTATCAGAAATCAGCCCCCCTAACCCCACCAATACCCAGCCGACAAAATCCCAAACATAGCTAGGTGGTGCACACATGGGGGGCAGATGTTACCAAGCCTGTCACCCCCTACCCGCTCCAGAAAGCCACAGGGGACATATATATATATATATATATCTATTGTACTACAACATTAATATAACAGTTGTACAGAATTGACCACCTCAGCCACCATCACCACCCAACACAGTATCGCAGCCAGCATACACTGAATCCATATTAAAAGACTGCAAGGGCACTAGTAAAGGCAAACTGGCAAAGATGTCTACCTAACCTAAGACTTCAATTGCACTTCCCATCATCAGCCATCGTTTGCTAGGTCTCTGACAGCCACCATGTGTCACAGCAACAGCTAGCAACAGCAATCATGCATTCTCCCAACATTACCAGTACAGAATGAAATGGCAACAAGCAAAAGGAACCAAACAATCTGCCCTGAATTATATGGCCCCATCAGTTTGCTTAGTGAGAGCTAGTGTTGTTCATCCAGTTCTTGGCAGGCCATCGCTTCACACTACTCCTATAATCTGGGGGAGCGAGGCCTAGTTCCGGCCGCTGTGTGGCACTTGAGAAATTGGTGCAGTTGTTTCAGAACCCCAAAAAGCATCACCTTCCCATCAACCACTACCCACAGGTGTGCAGGGTAGAGCATACTGTATTCCAGTTGTAGTTCTTTCAGTGTGCGCTTAGCTGGGATGAATTGCTTCCGAGCATCCTGGACCTGCTGCATATAATCAGGCTAGAGCGATAGTTCAGCACCCTCATGGTGAAACGCCTTGAGCTCCCTTGCCTTGCGGAGTGCTGCATCTTGGTCCCAGTAGTTTCAAAGTCTCGCTATAATGAGACGAGGCCTCGCTCCAGGCAACGGGCGCAGTGCCAGAGAACGGTGGACATGTTCAATCTCAAAAATGTCTGAGAAATTCTCACGCCCCAAAAGATCTGCAAGGAGTAGTTCCACGTACATTTCCATGTTGTTGATTTTTGCGGACTCCACCAGTCCCACAATCCGGAGGTTATTTAGACGCAACCTGGCTTCAAAGATCCTCTGTCTTAGACTGCAGCGCAAGTAGCACCTTCTGACCCAGTGACCTGCTCATCTTCTGCCTCCGATACGCACCTCTCAACCATGTCTAGGCAGTTGGTGTGTTTATCTAAGCACTCCAACATGCGGTCTATTCTGAAGATCAGTGCGTCTATCTTACCATCTATTTTAGTTAGATTGTGCTGCATTGCTGCCAGGATCTGACGCAATTCGGTGCCCACCTCTGGTTCTGCCTCGTCCCGACTCCGTTGTGTCATTATCCTCATGGGTTCTGGACGTCTTCCACAGATCAAACTGCAGTTTAGGTTGTGTCTTGTCAGTTCTACCCATGGTGCATTGAGGTTCCATTAGGCTTTTGCACCACGCCACCAGAATCCGCAGATGTTGTAAGTGATAATCTGAACAGAGGTCCTAGTACCCGCCTAGCAGCGACAGCAAAGCTGAACAATATTCCACTGTGTTTGTGGCCTGGTAGCACAGAGAAACCGACACAGAAAGACCAGAGACGGAACAGGGGGCCACTCCTCAGGAGGGGTACGCAGTCACACACTTTTCTTTTAGGGCCCGCTCACATTCGCTGGGGTCTCATGTGCATTTCCTAGCGTCACTCATGCAGGCCCAGCCCATATCAGCTTTCAGGTGTACCCCACTGTTATCTGTTGCTCCTCCAGGTCTCTCACCAAGCCACCAGGACCAAGGGGAACCGGGCACCAAACCTCTTCTAAGGCCGGCGTCTCCCAAGCCACTCCTAGTGTACATCCAGGTTCTGCCCCGCACCAGTACTCAAGTAGGTACGCCCTTCTGGGGTGGTAGGCCCACTCGTCAACTCCCTCCTGTACTTAATATCCCTGCAAGACCAGGTGGACCCTCAACAGTTCACTCCATGGCAGCCCTCAGTTCACATGATTAGGTGCAGCAACGTAGGCCCGTATGCCATTCAGGTTCACTGACAAGTTCATTCAACTCCTAGCAAGACCACTGACTCACTGTCAGTGAAACTGCTCTCCCACCCTCGCAGCTCCACCATTAAGTGAGGCCCTCTGTGAGCCCCTGCACTCCCGTAGTGCTGGTGTTCGAGGCCCTCCGTTGTCTGCTTTCTGCCCCCTTCATCCTCTCCTTCTGCTCCGTGTCACCCTCTAGCTTCTTCACCCTTCAGGCTTTTCTTCACTTTTTCTCTGCTTTCTGCTCCATTTCACCCTTTATTCTTTTTGCTTTTCTTCACTTTTCTCTGCTTTCTGCTCTGTTTCACCCTTTATTCTTTTTGCACTTTTTCTCTTTATTTCACTTTTCCTCGCTCTTTTGGCCTCCTTTCCCCCGTTTTTCCTGCCGCTGCTGCCCCCGCAGCCCCTCCCCCCCCCCAGCGCGACCAGCCCGTTCCAGTTCCCCTCCCCGCTCCCACCTCCCAGCTGTCCAGCCCTCCCCGACCCCTACTTAATGGCGGCTGCTGCGGGGACAGGCGAGCAAGACCACTGACTCACTGTCAGTGAAACTGCTCTCCCACCCTGGCAGCTCCACCATTAAGTGAGGCCCTCTGTGCGCCCCTGCACTCCCGTAGTGCTGGTGTTCGAGGCCCTCCGTTGTCTGCTTTCTGCCCCCTTCATCCTCTCCTTCTGCTCTGTGTCACCCTCTAGCTTCTTCACCCTTCAGGCTTTTCTTCACTTTTTCTCTGCTTTCTGCTCCGTTTCACCCTTTATTCTTTTTGCACTTTTTCTCTTTATTTCACTTTTCCTCGCTCTTTTGGCCTCCTTTCCCCCATTTTTCCCGCCGCTGCTGCCCCCATGGCCCCTCCCCCAGCACGAGCAGCCCGTTCCAGTTCTCCTCCCCGCTCCCGCCTCCCAGCTGTCCAACCCTCCCCGACCCCTACTTAATGGTGGCCGCGCCGCTGGTGCGCCAAAGGCAAGCCCGTCTGCGCCCGTCCGCGACCCGACTGCGACCAGCGCCAGGAAGCCTGGATCTCCGAACTGCCAACGCTACGACCCAGCGGCACTCCACTCACTCAACCCAGGTCGCAACAACAACTGCAAGCGAGCATCACCAGCCGACACCCACGGACCCTTCAGCTGTCACCGCTGCCGGCACACCTACAGCACCGCCAGGAACACTGACCCAGCACAACCCGCCCGCAAGAACACACCCGAACAGAAGACCCTGCAATGCATCCTCCTCAACGGCCGATCACTCCACAAACACGCCACCGAAATCTGGGACCTCCTCGACAGCACCACCCCGGACGTAGCTTTCTTCACCGAAACCTGGACCAACACCACCTCAGGACCGGACATCGCCATCGCCATTCCCCAAGGATACAAGAACTCCAGGAAGGACCGCCCCACCCACCCGGGAGGGGGAATCGCCATCGTCCACAAATCCACCCTCCGCCTGAGCACGCCCCCCGACGAGCCCACAGACCTGATGGGACACCTTCACTTCAAGATACTGGCCAGCCCTACCACCACCCTCCGGGAAACCCTCATCTACCGACCCCCTGGACCCCGCGGACCATTCGCCAACTCCATCACAGACATCATCTCCCCGCATGCCATCGCATCCACCAACTACACCCTGCTGGGAGACCTCAACTTCCACCTCGACAACCAACTGGACCCCAACACCACATCCCTCCTGGACAACCTCCACAACATTGGACTCCGCCAGATCGTGACCGAACCCACGCACGCAGCAGGACACACCCTCGACCCCCTCTTCACAACAGGAAACTCCATCACTTTCAGCAACACCACCGAACTCCCATGTACAGACCACCGATGCGTCCACTTCACCTTCAGAACACCCACCATCCACAGGCACCAGCACCTGCTCCCACGAAGAAACTGGACCAGAATCACCGACGACCAGCTCACCTCCTCACTCAGCAGCTCCACCCCAACCATCACAGAAGACAATGACCCCAACACCGCAGCCCGAACCCTGCACAGATGGATCTCCGACAGCGCCAACACCATAGCCCCCCTCGAGAAAAACAACAACACTCACGCCAGGAAAGCCAGATGATTTACCACCGAACTTCGAGAGTCCAGACTCACGTGCCGCCGCCTCTAAAAGGCCTGGAGGACCTCCAAATCCACAGAGGCCCACAACGACTTCAGAGCTGCCACCAACGCCCACCACCAACTCATCAGAAAAACGAGAAAAAAAGCGATTGAAGACAGAATCTCCACACACGCGCACAACAGCAAAGAACTCTTCAGCATCATCAAGGAGTTCGCCCAACCCACCAGCGAGTCTACTGACATCCCTCCCTCACAAGACCTCTGCAACAAACTCAGCACCTTCTTCCACCACAAAATCAAGAACATCTACGACAACTGCGACGAAGACAACCAACACTCTGAACCCTCACCAGCCACCCACGACACCCTGAAGCCAACGATTGACAACTGGACAGCCGTCACCACCGAAGACACACTGAAGACAATGAAGTCAATCCACTCCGGGGCCCCCACGGACCCCTGCCCCACCACATCTTCAACAGAGCCGCCGACACCATCGCACCCATGCACCGACACACCATCAACCGCTCCCTGACGAACGCCTCGTTCCCCGACGACTGGAAACACACTGAGATCAACCCCCTCCTGAAGAAGCCCTCGGCGGACCCCACCGACCTCAAGAACTACAGACCCATCTCCCTGCTCCCGTTCCCAGCAAAAGTCATTGAGAAAGCCATCAACAGCCAACTCGCCACCTTCATCTAAGAGCACAACATCCTCGACTCCTCCCAATCCCTCTTCAGAAAAAACCACAGCACAGAAACCGCCCTCCTCGCCGCAACAGATGACATCCGCTCCCTACTGGACAGAGGAGAAACAGTAGCCCTCATCCTCCTCGACCTCTCAGCGGCGTTCGACACAGTCTCTCACCGCACCCTAATACGCAGACTCCACGACGCAGGAATCCGGGACAAGGCCCTCGACTGGATCCACTCCTTCCTCTCCGGCAGAACGCAGCGGGTCAGACTCCCCCCTTTCCTCTCGGACCCTACACCAACCACTTGCGGAGTCCCCCAGGGGTCCTCCCTCAGCCCCATGCTCTGCAACGTCTACATGGCTCCGCTCGCCCCATCGTCAGAACCTACGGACTCAACATTGTGTCATACGCAGACGACACCCAACTCATCCTCTCCTTATCCAACGAACCCAACACCGCCAGACACAACTTTCAAGAAGGCATGGAAGCCGTCGCCAAATGGATGAAGAACAGCTGCCTACAACTCAACACCGAAAAAACAGAAGTACTCATCATGGGCCCAAACCCCGACGCCTGGAACGACACCTGGTGGCCCCCCGCCCTCGGAATCCCACCCACCCCCACGGACCACGCACGCAACCTTGGAATTATCCTGGACTCCGAGCTCAAAATGGACCGCCAGATCAACTCCGTCGCATCCTCCTGCTTCCACACCCTCCACCTTCTACGTAAGACCTTAAAATGGACCACCCTCGATCCCAGAAAGACCGTCACTCACGCCCTCGTCACCAGCAGACTCGACTACGGCAACGCACTCTACACCGGAATAAACAAAAACCTCACTGCAAGCTACAAAACATCCAGAACGCCGCCGCAAGACTGGTCCTCAACCTGCCAAGACACTGCCACATCTCCCAGCCCCTGCGCACACTCCACTGGCTCCCCATCGAGGCTAGAATCACCTTCAAGATTCTCACTCATGCATACAAGGACCTCCACGACACCGGACCAGCATACCTGAACAGCCGATTCAAATTCTACGCACCCCAAAGGATCCTACGATCAGCCCAGCTCTCTTACGCCGTGGTCCCCCGCACCAGAAAGACCAGATCGGGAGGCCGCTCCTTCTCCTTCCTCGCGGCCAGAGCCTGGAACGCCCTTCCGCTCCACCTCAGACAGACAACATCGCTCTCCATCTTTGCGAGAAACCTCAAGACCTGGCTCTTCGACAGACCCCCTCCTTGATGGACTGGAACCTGTACCCCCCCCCTCCAGCGCCTTGAGACTTACGGGTGAGTAGTCGCACTTAACAAACACCTGATTGATTGATTGATAGCCGCTGCCACAGTCTCCAAGAGGCCCCCGAGGCCCCCATACCTAACTCAGGACCTACTGCCAGCACCACCGACTTTCCCCTGGTTACAGCCGATCAGTTACAGGCTCCAAGGTCCCAGATACTCTTCCCTCATGGTTTAAAAGGCGGGGTTGCTGCAGATGCCGTCCACCTCAGCAGGTGCCTCAGCAGGTGCTGACACGGGTGCCTGATCCACTCACGGGGCCCCCTTTGCCCCCCAGATGTCTCAAGCAGGCTTGGGAGGCCCGCATACAGTGATCCCCAGTTGGCCGGGCTGTTTGCACCGAGGCCGACCACCCCCCGAAAGCCACTGTGCAAATACACACCACAGGCGTACCCGCGCAGCATCGCGGACCCTAATCGTGGTCGCTGAGCAATTCCAGGACAGGGAGCCAACTACACCCAGGGGCTCCTATCAGTGCCCCCACTTACCCAGGCAGTCACTCTCACCCATCGTCTGTAGGCCGCACCAGGCACCCCGCCAGCACCGCCCCGCGGTTCACCTTCAGCAGTGAGTTCAGGCCTGCAGTAGCACCCAAGTGTTGCTTTTCTTGACTCTCAGGCGCCACTCCAGTGTTGTAGGCAGCATACGGGCAGCTTTTAGTGGGCACACGCCAACTTTTAGCACCAGGATGCTGCAGGATTAATTCACTGCTGAATGAGCTCGCCTAGATGGCGGCCATCTTAAAGCATGGCAAGCTCCGCCCCTACTGTGGTGAAAACTTTACGGATAACCCATCTTTTGAAGCAAAACAAACACATGTACATAGGTTAGTACCTGGTGTACACAGTCTTCTATGTTATCTAGAAATTGTCATGCTGAGACAAATCTGTCTAATAACTCAAGGCAGCTTAACCCTTTCAGTGCTCTTGATGGATTGGTTCTGTCATGAGCACCAGTGCTCCTGTGCTCATGACGGAACCATTCCATCATGAGCACACTTGTACAAAAACCCTCTGCTGTAAACAGCAGAGGGATTCCCTTTTTAGGTCTCGCCTACGCAGCGCGCATGCGCTGCATAGCAGAGACCTTTAGCGATCGGCACAGCTTTGGGGGCAAAAACGTGCACGCGTTGCATTGCTTGCAATGGCAACGCGTGCACGTCTGGCGATTCCCTTGCGGGAGCGCGCGGCGCCATATGGTGGCAACATATGGTCGCAATCATCGCGCCTTGCTGCACGCTCCCGCAAGCCCCCTCCCCCTGCTGCCGCGCAAGGCGCGCGCTTGTGCTGGTTTCTTTTGACTTGCCTCACTGTGGCTTCCTGTTAGCGTCGGCATCCGTCCTAATTCAGTTAATCTCCCTGTGCGGCGCCGTCACCCCCCACCTCCTGCCCGTCATACTTTTTGATGTGTTTTCAGTCGCAGTCGCCCGCGTTTCTTCTTTCTACTCCTACCTACCACTTGGATCGGGTACTCTATAGAGTCGAAGGTGAGATACATCTGCTTGCGTCACTTTTTCAGCTCTACTTCTGCCGGTACTGCGGAGAGCTTCACTCCCTAGAGACTAGAGTGTGTTTCTCATGTGGTGAGTCTGTCGCTGCCCTGTCCCTGGTGTGCTGTCCGTGATTCACTGCTGCGCCTGTACTGCTAACCTACCTGTGGTTCTCATGCCTCTCGGTGAATGTTAATTATAATTATATAACAATTATAAAGCAAAGAACTTGTGTTCCAAGTCAAAAGGAAGCTGCATTTTTAGCGGAACGTTGGAGATTTCCACTCCACCTTAGTCTCCTAGCATTTGCAGATCACCCTCTCCCCCACCCCCCCATGTGTCCCGCCCCCCACCGTCTAGAATTACTTGTCCGAGCGGCCAAGCAGGAATTTTTGTCACCTACCGTGTGTGCTCGAAGTGCACGCAATAACATGCTTCGGCTGCAGCATTAATTTGGTAAGAGTGTTTTATTTTGTACCGAACACACGAAAAATAAAACAAAACCAACTTTTGGTAAGTTTTATGGCCAGGTTTTTCCCTTATTCAGTGATTCCCGGGTTACAGCCTTAGAAGGAATGCTGTAGGAATCCGGAGGAAACTGTGCAGTTTTGCAGTGTCATTTATTGGCTGCCACTTTTAGCGTTAATGCGAGCAATGACTGCTCAGCGGCTGCAGGAATTTGTCTCTCTGTTCCAGTACCCGAGACCTTTAAATTGAATTGGTTGTGGGCGCCCCAAGAACCATAGACATCCGCCTTTAAAACTTTAAACTGATAGTTTTCGCGTGTCCAGGTGGTAAGTGGTAGGAGTTTCTGATTGATAAAATAGGCAGGATTGCGCCTTTTCTGCCTAGCAGCGTATTTACAATTTTAACGTTACTCGCCCTCGTCTATTCTTCAAGAGCTCATAAAATATTTCTGGAATAGAAGAAATTTCAGTTTTTGTGTGTATGGTGTGGGGGGTTATTGCCCTCTACAGAAACACTGTTCACAGTGTATATGTGCACATTGTTTAAAGTTTTTAACCATATGTCATCATTTCTAATGATTGAAACATTAGAGTACATCTGCTCGGAGATGCACCAACATTTAATTTTGCACATAGAAAATAGTACACCGTTGTACATTTGTATAGGTATTAAAAGTGGATACCAAATACTTTTATTTATTAAGTGGTTTATTGCTTCTTCCAGAAAGAATATGCCACTGTGCACAACCTAGTGACACTCTGAGGCCCTTAAAATTATACATGTCACAGGTAATGCAATCGCATTTCTGCCTTCACGGATGGGGTTGTTTTGAGGCCACATAAACCAAATGAGCACTTCGGAACAGCAATATTAAAACCTATAAAGAATCAGAGAACTCGGATATAAATCCAAGCTGCTCAAGGCCTCTCATGTAAATCATGGTTTCTATGATAGCACGATTTCTTGCTCTTGTCTAATACTTTTTTTAACTTGTTTGAGTTGCTGCGGAGCATTCGTTGAAGAAACACTGGTGCAGCTGAATACTGTGTGCTGGCTACGTTTCTCTCCACACTTCAGTATATTTTTTAAACACTCTGGTACTGAGTTTTGCCCATGTTTATACCCAGCACGCTGTCGGGGAACGTCTAGCATGTCAAAAATGAAATACAGAATGATAGCTTAAAAATCACACTCCTCTAAAGTTCTGCAGTTTTAGGGAACACTTAGTGAAACTGCATTTTCGTTACGTGCATCTGTGTCTTAAATGAGCCTTGTGATGTAAAGTAAAAGGTGCATAGTTAATAGTAGCATGATGAAAGGATAAGCAAGTTATTGAACAAATCAATTGCGTATCCTTCCCATGAGCAGACTTTGGGGTGTCTTGATTTTTGCTTTTCAAGTGCTCTCCACCCGACCATAGTTAAAAATGTAGGCTTCACATGTTGGTTTTCCTAGAACACCAGATGTCTCCTGCATGTAAATGGCCGCAACTTGCGGGTGGGCATGACGGTGTTAGTACTTTTGGTCTTGATGGCATTCCCGGGTATTCAAACAGTATTCCTATTAACCTGACCTACAACAGCACACAATTGCTCACCACACAGTTCACCGAGACACAATTCACCACTACCCAACATAATTACACTCCACATATTACCACTCAACGCAACATGATTCAACTCCACATAATCACTCACCTCAATACCAGATAAATGCACCCTGCATAAAACCACTCTATGCCACATAGCAACAGACCACAAAAATGCACTGCACGCCATGCCACATAATTTCAGTCCGCATCATTTCGCTCATCGCCACACAGTGCCACGCCGCACAGATATACTCCACACATTTATATTCCACATCACATAATTCAACAACAAACCACGTATTTAAACTCAATACAATTACAGAACACACCACATTCATCCAAACAACACAACAGAATTCCACATCATGCCACAAAATTCAACAGCACACCAAATAATTGAACTCCACTACATACCACTCCACAACACAAAATACTCAATGCCACATAATTACTATCCACATAATTAACCTGCACATCATGCCATATAATTCCACTATACAGATCCGCTCTACACCACACTATTCCACGCCGCACAATTCCACAACTAACCATTCCAATTCAACCCACATAATTCCACTCCACAACACATACATCCACTCCACTCCATTGGCATAGCCAATAGGTCTCGCCTTTGTGACCTTCTAAGTATTTAGTTATGCAGCACAATATCCTTGGTGCAACAACATCAACTGTTGCATGGCTAAACACTTATAAGGTCCCAAAGGCGAGACCTATTGGCTATGCCAATGCTTGTTTCTTTTTTGCCTTGGGAGGTGGGGAAGAGCTTACCCAACCTCCCAAGCCTTTTTTTTTCTTCTTTCAATGTAATGAATATCGCGCGCATGGTGTGCTGTCGTCATTACATTGAAAACAAAACTGAAACTTAGTTTCAGTTTCACTGTTTCTGTGCTTTTGGGGCTATCTCAGCCCCCCAAGCGCATAAACACATGGGAGAGGTATCGTTGGAAAGGGGAGAATCTCCCCTTTCCATGGTACCCCTCCCTAGGGATCCACCCACTAGCCACCAGTGAGGGGGGAGCGGTCCCTTGAGCAAGGGCCTTTGCTTCCCCCCAATAATATCTGGCATGACCAGTCTTTCTGCAATAGCCCCCACGTGCCCCCCGGGGGGCAGAAAGCACCCTAGACACCATGCATTCTTTTTTTATAGGTCAGGGACGGGGGCTGCCTACAATGGGCATGCCAATGCCCCCACCCCTTACCCCCAAAAAGGCAAAAGTCTTTCTGTCCCCCCAGGAGGCAGATGGGTGCAATAGCCCCTGATCTGCCCCCTGTGGGGGGCAAAAAGCCCACTAGGCACCAGGGATTTTTTTTTCTTTGTATGTAGTGGTGGGGGCTGCCCAGAACGGGCATGCCAATGCTCCCACCCCAAAAAAATTTGTTGCAGTCTTTCTGCCCCCAGGAAGCAGATGGGGGCAATAGCCCCTTATCTGCCCCTCCAGGGGGCAGAAAGCACCCTAGACACCAGGGATTATTATTTTATAGCCCAGGAGTGGGGGCTGCCCAGAATGGGCATAACAATGCCCTCATCCTTTCCCCCCAAAAAAGGCAAAAGTCTTTCTCTCCCCCCCCAGGAGGCAGATGGGGGCAGTAGCCCCTGATCTGCCCCCCGGCAGAAAGCCAACTAGGCACCAGGGATTATTTTTTTGCAAAGTTCAGGAGTGGGGCTGCCCAGAATGGGCATGCCAGTGCCCCCCCCACGGGGGGCAGAGAGCCCACTAGGTGCCAGCGGTTATGCTGTTTTTTTATACGTAGGGGTGGGGGCATACCAATGCCCCCACCCCCCCAAACAGATAGTCACACTCTTTCTGCCCCCCTTGGGGGCATATCGGGGCTATAGCCCCCGATTCCCTCCCCCAGGCGACAGAAAGCCCACTAGGCATTGTTTTTTTTTTTTTGCAATGTGCCTACCTGTGGGTTTTGCGTCATAGCGCAGCCGGCACCTAGGGAAACCTAGCAAACCTGTACATTTTTGAAAATTAGACACCAAGCGGAATCCAGGATGGGGTGACTTGTGTGCCTCTCACCAGGTTCTGTTGCCCAGAATTCATTGCAAATCTCAAACTTAGTTAAAAAAACAAATTTTCCTCACATTTCTGTGATGGTAAATTCTGGAATCTAAGGGGAGCACCAAACTTACACCAACCAAGCATTCCCCCAAGACTCCCGATAAAAATGGTACTGCACTTGTGTGGGTAGGCCTAGTGCCAGCAACAGGAAACGGCCCAAAACGCAACATGGACATATCACATCTTTCCAGTGAAAACCGAATCCTTTTTGGCAATGTGCCTAGCTGTGGAGTTTGGACACTAGCTCAGCCAGCACCTAAGGAAACCTACCAAACCTATGCATTTTTGAAAACTAGACACCCAGGGGAATCAAGGATGTGGTGACTTGTGTGGTTCGCACTAGGTTCTGTTACCCAGAATCCTTTGCAAACCTCAAACTTTGTCAAAGAAAACACATCTTCCTCACATTTCTGTGATGGAAAGTTCTGGAATCTGTGAGGAGGCACAAATTCCACCCACCCAGCATTTACCAAAGTCTACCGATAACAATGGTACCTCACTTGTGTGGGTAGGCCTAGTACCCGCGGCAGGAAACAGCCCAAAAAGCAACGTGGACACATCACATTTTTCCAGTGAAAACGGACCCTTTTTTGCAATCTGCCTAGATGTGGATTTTGGGCTCTAGCTCAGCCGGCACTGAGGGAAACCTAGCAAACCTGTACATTTTTGAAAACTAGACACCCTGGGTAATCCATTATGGGGTGACTTGTGCGGCTCTCACCGGGTTCTGCTACCCAGAATCCCTTGCAAACCTCAAACTTTGGGGAAAAACCACATTTTCCTCACATTTCTGTGATGGAAAGTCCTGGAATCTAAGGGGAGCAACACACTTCCACCAACCCAGCATTCCCCCAAGTTTCCTGATAACAATGGTACCTCACTTGTGTGGATAGGCCTAGTGCCTGTGACATGAAACGGCCCAAAATGTACTGTGGAGACTTCAAAATTATCGATTACAAAAAGATCTTGTTTTGCGATAGTCACCTGCGTTTTTGATCTTGGGTTCGGCGGCCATCTAGGCAAACCTATCAATTCCAGACATTTCTGAAAACTAGACACCCGGGGGAGTCCAGGGAGGTGTGACATGCATGGATTCCCCAACGTTTTCAGGCCCAGAATCCCATGCAAACCTCAAATTTAGCTGAAAAAAGCACATTTTTCTAACATTTCTGGGTGGGAAAGTGGTAGGCTCACTAGGCTGACACAAATTTCCTACCACCACGCGTTCCCCCAGGTCTCCTGATAAAAATGGTACCTCACTTGTGTGGGTGAGCCAAGTACCTGCGACAGGCAAGGGCCCCAACTTATTGTGGAGACATCAAAATTATCTATCACAAAACGACCTGGTTTTGCAAGGGGGTCACATGAGCTTTTGGTCCGGGGCTCGGTGGCCATCTAGGGAAACCTACCAAACCCAAACATTTCTGAAAACTAGACACCCGGGGGAGTCCAGGGATGTCCAATGCAGAATAGGCTAAAAACGTATTTTAAAAAAATTTAGAGCTCAGGATTCGCTGTGCTATACCCTTGGCCCTTCCTAGTCACACGCCCTTGGCTCACCCACACAAGTGAGGTATCATTTTACTCGGGAGAACAAGGGGAACGCTGGATGGTAGGACATTTGTGCTGGCACGGTGATCCCACACAAAAATGTGTGGAAAAAGGTTTTTTTTCAGCTAGATTTGAGGTTTGCAGGGGATTCTGGGTAGGGAAATGTTGGGAGATCCACATAAGCCATACCTCCCTGGACTCCCCCAGGTCTCTAGTTTTCAGAAATGTATGGGTTTGGTAGGTTTCCCTAGATGGCCGCCGATCTCGGGTCCAAAAACCCAGGTGACCCTTCTTGCAAAAACAGGTCGTTTTGTGATAGGTAATTTTGATGTCTCCACAATACGTTTTGGGCCCTTGCCTGTCGCGGGTACTTGGCCCAACCACACGAGTGAGGTACCATTTTTATCAGAAGACCTGGGGGAACACTGGGTGGTAGGAAGTTTGAGTCAGTCCGGTGATCCCACAACTTTCCCACACAGAAATTTGAGAATAATGTGATTTTTTCAGCTAAATTTGAGGTTTGCAGGGGATTCTGGGTAGGAATACATTGGGGGATCCATGCAAACCATACCTCCCTGGACTCCCCCGGTCTCTAGTTTTCAGAAATGTGTGGGTTTGGTAGGTTTCCCTAGATGGCTGCCGAGCCCGGGGTCAAAAACCCAGGTGACCCCCCCTTGCAAAAACAGGTTGTTTTGTGATAGGTAATTTTGATGTCTCCACAATACATTTTGGGCCCTTACCTGTCGTGGGTACTTGGCCCACCCAAACGAGTGAGGTACCATTTTTATCGGGAGACTTTGGAGAATGCGGGGTGGGTGGAAGTTTGTGGACCCACGCAGATTCCAGAACTTTCCATCTCAGAAATGTGTGGAAAATGTGGTTTTTTTAAGAAAGTTTGAGGTTTGCAAGGGATTCTGGGTAACAATCAATCAATCAATCAATCAATCACAGAATTTGTAGAGAGCACTACTTACCCGCGAGGGTCTCAAGGCGCTGGGGAAAAAAAGGGGGGGGTGCCGCTACTGGTCAAACAGCCAGGTCTTGAGTAGCCTCCTGAAGGTCAGCAGGTCTTGGGTCTGTCGCAGGCTGAGTGGAAGGGTGTTCCAGGTCTTGGCGGCGAGGTGGGAGAAGGATCTGCCGCCAGTGGTTGTTCTTCGGATGCGAGGGACGGTGGCGAGGGAGAGGTCGGCGGAGCTGGCGGTTGGGGACGTAGAAGAAGAGTCGTCTGTTGAGGTAGGCTGGGCCGGTCTTGTGGAGTGCCTTGTGTGCGTGGATGAGGAGTTTGAAGGAGATTCTCCTGTCGACAGGGAGCCAGTGCAGGTTCCTCAGGTGGGGGGTGATGTGGCTGTGGCGTGGTACATCGAGGATCAGGCGTGCAGAGGCGTTTTGTCTGCGTTGCAGTCGCTTGATGAGCTTGGCCGGGGCTCCCACGTAGAGGGCGTTCCCATAGTCGAGTCTGCTACTGACGAGGGCCTGGGTGACTGTTCTTCTTGTATCTGTCGGGATCCACCTGTAGATCTTGCGAAGCATGCGGAGGGTGCTGAAGCAGGAGGAGGAGACCGCGTTGACTTGTTTGGCCATGGAGAGCGTTGAGTCGAGGATGACTCCCAGGTTGCGTGCGTGGTCGGTGGGTGTCGGGGCTGCCCCCAGTGTCGTTCGCCACCAGGAGTCGTCCCAGGCTGAGGGGTTTGAGCCGAGGATGAGGACCTCCATCTTGTCCGTGTTCAGCTTTAGTCGGCTGTTCTTCATCCAATCGGCGACGGCCTTCATTCCTTCGTGGAGGTTGGATTTGGCGGTGATGGGGTCCTTGGTGAGGGAGAGGATCAGTTGAGTGTCGTCGGCGTAGGAGATTATGTTGAGGTCGTGCTGTCTGGCGATGCGTGCGAGCGGGGCCATGTAGATGTTGAACAGTGTCGGGCTGAGGGATGATCCCTGGGGTATGCCGCAGATGATCTCGGAGGCTTCGGATCGGAATGGTGGGAGGCGGACTCTCTGGGTTCTGCCGGCGAGGAAGGAGGTGGTCCATTCCAGGGCCTTGTCTCGGATCCCTGCATCGTGGAGGCGTGCGCGTAGAGTGCGGTGGCAGACAGTGTCGAAGGCGGCGGAGAGGTCCAGCAGGATGAGGGCTGCGGTCTCACCGTTGTCCAGCAGGGTCCTGATGTCGTCGGTGGCGGCGATGAGAGCAGTCTCAGTGCTGTGGTTGCTGCGGAACCCTGACTGGGATGGGTCCAGGATGCTGTTTTCTTCGAGGTATCGGGTTAGCTGTCTGTTGACGATCTTCTCGATGACCTTGGCTGGGAACGGAAGCAGGGAGATGGGCCGGAAGTTCTTGAGGTCTCTCGGGTCCGCCTTGGGTTTTTTGAGTAGGGCGTTGATCTCGGCGTGTTTCCAGCTCTCTGGGAAGGTCGCGGTCTCGAAGGAGAGATTGATGACATTGCGCAGGTGGGGTGCGATGGAGCTGCTGGCTTTGTTGAAGATGTGGTGCGGGAAAGGGTCTGACGGGGAGCCGGAGTGTATCGTGCTCATGGTCTTGATGGTGTCATCGATGTTCACGCTGGCAAGGGGTTGTGGTCGATGGTGTGCGGCGGGTCTGGTGCATCGGTCTCAGTTGGGGCTGTCTGGGTGTTGAAGCTGTCGTGGATGTCGGCGATCTTGCGGTGGAAGAAGGTGGCGAGGGAGTCGCACAGGGCTTGCGAGGGCGGGATATCGTTGGTGTTGGAGCTGGGGTTGGAGAGTTCCTTCACGATGTTGAAGAGCTCCTTGGTGTTGTGTGCGTTGTTGTCGAGGCGGTCTTTGAAGGAGATCCTCTTGGCGGACCTGATGAGGTGGTGGTGGTTAAGGATGGCGTCTTTACGGGCTGCGTGGCTGTCCGGTGTCTTTTCACTGTGCCATTTCTTCTCTAGTTTTCGGCAGGTACGCTTGGAAGCTAGGAGTTCCGGGGTGAACCAGCTGGCTCTTTTGGTGGTGACAGAACCTGGTGAGAGCCAGGCAAGTCAACCCTCCAAGATTCCCCAAGGTATGTAGTTTTCTAAAATGTATAGATTTGCTAGGTTTCCCTAGATGCCGGCAGAGCTAGGGTTAAAAATTCACAGCCAGGCACTTTGAAAAAAAAAGGGTCAGTTTTCACTGTAAAAATAGGGTGTGTCCATGTTGCGTTTTGGCCCGTTTCCTGTCACGGGCACTAGGCCAACACACACAAGTGAAGTACCGTTTTTATTGAGAGACTTTGGGAATTGTGGGGTGGGTGGAATTTAGTGGAGCCACGCAGATTCCAGAACTTTCCATCACAGAAATGTGGGGAAAATGTTTTTGTTTTACAAAGTTTGAGGTTTGCAAGGGATTCTGGGTAACAGAACCTGGTGTGAGCCACATAAGTGATCCCATCCTGGATTTCCCTGGGTGTTTAGTTTTCAAAAATGTATAGGTTTGCAAGGTTTCCCTAGGTGCCGGCAGAGCTAGGGTTCAAAATTCACAGCTAGGCACTTTGAAAAAAAAGGTCAGTTTTTACTGTAAAAATGTGGTGCGTCCTCGTTGCGTTTTGGCCCGTTTCCTGTTGTGGGCACTAGGCCTACCCACACAAGTGAGGTACCATTTTTATTGGACGACTTTGGGGAATACGGGGTGGGTGGAATTTTGTGGATCCATGCAGATTCCAGAACATTCCATCACAGAAATGTGAGGAAAATATTTTTTGTTTTACAAAGTTTGAGGTTTGCAAGAGATTCTGGGTAACAGAACCTGGTGAAAGCCACTCAAGTCAACCCATCCTGGATTCCTCTGGGTGTCTAGTTTTCAAAAATGTATAGGTTTGCTAGGTTTCCCTAGGTGTCGACTGAGGTAGGGTTCAAAATCCACAGCTAGGTACTTTGAAAAAAGGGTCTGTTTTCACTGTAAAAATGTGGTGTGTCCACTTTGCGTTTTGGGCTGTTTCCTGTTGCGGGCGCTGGGCCTACCCACACAAGTGAGGTACCATTTTTATCGGGAGACTTAGGGGAACACATAATTGTAGAGCAACTGTTATTACCTATTGACTTTCTATGCATTTCTGCCTTCCAAATTTAAGACAATGTGTAAAAAAAAAGTCACTTTGAAATAATTCACATGCTAGTATGGGGACCCACAATTTCGGAGATGTGCAAATAGCTACTGTTTCTAAACTCTATATTGTATTCCCATTTCAGAAATACATAGGTGTCTTTGATACCTATTTTTCACTCTTTATATTTTACCAAATGAATTGCTATATACCCGGTACACAATAAAAACCCATTGCAAGACGCAGCTCAGTTATTGGCTCTGGGTTCCTCGTGTTCTTGGTGAACCTACAAGTCCTATATATCTCCACAACCAGAAAGGTCCAGTCGATGTAACGGTATATTGCTTTAAAAAATCTGTCACACTTAGAAGAAGTTACAGGTGAAAACGTTGGCACAAATGACTAATTGTTTAACTCATTTTCAGTTTTTCTTATTTTCAACTGTTAATTTCTATAAAAAAAGCCTGGAAGGATCTACACAAATGACCCCTTGCTAAATTCAATTTTTTATACTTTTCAGAAATGTATAGCTTTCCGGGATCCATCATTGCTTTCACACTTATTTCTACCACTAACTGGAAGGAGGTTGAAAGCACAAAAAGTAGCAAAAATAGGCTTTGTCCTAGTAAAATGCCAAAACTGTGTAAACATTTTTGGTTTTCTGCCAAAAGTCTACCTGTCCCTGAAAGCTGGGAAGATGGTGATTTCAGCACCACAAACCCTTTGTTGATACCTTTTCAGGGAAAAAAACAGATGCTTTCTTCTGCAGCACTTTCCCCCCATTTTTAAAACAAAAACATTTAGCTGTATTTTGGCTAATTTCTGGGTCCCCTCCAGGGGAATCCACAAACCCTGGGTACCTTTAGAATCCTCAGGGTGTTGATAAAAAAGGGCGCAAATTTGGCGTGGATACCCTATGTGGACAAAAAATTAAAGGGGCCTAAACATGAACTACCTCAAATAGCTCAAAAAAGGCTTAGCACAGGGGGGGGAATGGCCTAGCAGCGAAGGGGTTAAAATACTTAATATGTTTTATGTATAGTCTATGCCCTGTTGGAAACTTTTTCTGCAAAGCCAAAAAACTTGTGTGGAACATGCTGAACAAAAATTGTCAATGGCCACCTTCACACAGTTAGTATTCAATACAAAGATTTATAGCATGTTCCATGCCTCTACACACCTAAGATGCATTGGGAGCACATGCATTTTGTAAACACTTACACCCATTAGCTGGAAACAGGCTCTACAAAATTAGGTAGAAAAGTAATATGGTTGTTACCAACCACTTTGTAACTATAAAATAACCTAGCACACTCATTGGATGATGTCTTCTGTGATGTCAGCAATGATGTCATTTGGGATGTCACCAGTGATATTAGGTCACTGAACATGTCATGAGTGATGTAATATGTGAGGTCATAAGCAGTGCATGGTGGGGGTGCAAGTTATAGTTAGCTCTGCTAAGTATAACTGGTGAATGTCTATGTTTTTTGTAGTTCAAAACGTTAATGTTATCACTGACATATTCACCTAACTATAACATTACTTTAACCTTTGTTTTTGTTCACTGAATATTGTAATTGTTATTGTATTTATATAGCGCTAACTACCCCTTATGAGGCGTTGCAGCTTTTTTCGGCGAGTAGTACGCTACTCCGAAACCTAAAAGGATTAGTGGTGGGTTAGTATAGGGAACAAACAGTTCATTTGAGCAGTGGACAAGTGAGTATGTTAGTTGGATTGAATAGAGTAATGGAGGGATAAAGGAGGGAAGAGACTAGAAATATTATTTGGGAGATCATAGTAGTGAGATGAAGTTTGGGATGAGTAAAAAGGAGAGATGGAGGAGGGAAGAGCCTCTATAAAGATATTAGGGCGATCATAGTATTAAAAAGAGGTTTGGGATGAGTCAAAGGAGGGATACATGAGGGAAGAATTTAGAAAGGGTTGTTTGGGAGATCATAGTAGTAAATTGAGGTTTGGGGTGAGCCAGGAGGGATAGATGAGGAAATAGTCTAGAAAGGGTGATTTTGGAGATGGTTGTAGTAGAATGAGGTTTCGGATGAGTCAGAGTGGAATTAGAGGATATATTGAGAGAGGGATAGGGTGAGACAAAGTAGTGCATTGGAGCGAGTGAAAGGTTTTTTTTTTTTTCTTTACATATGGGCACGCCTCGTGTATAAGCAAAGGGGTAGCAGGGCACAAGTGCAGGTAACACCAGCATCAATTAGAGATAAATATAGATAAGACGCAGACACACAACCACACCGCAGGACTGCAACATGCAGAAAATAAACCACAACTGCAGTGTCAGCAAAACACACATCTATTAGCACAGACTGCAAGGAAGATGCTGCCGGTTGCAACAACTGCACCACAGTCACCAAAAAACAGCACAACATACAATGACTGGCAAACATAACAATGTGGAGTAAGAGACACCCAACAGAAATGCAGCGGCAGATGCCGCCATATGCCTCCTTTGATTAACACAACAATATGCTTTTAACTGAAATGTTGTCGTAAGTGGTGTATTCATAAGTACAGTAAAGCTAGAACGCTGTCCATAATTATCGCTAATCCAGCCCGTGTTTAAGAAAGCGTGTTGTAAATGAATTGTGTTTACACTACATCAACATTGGTCGAATAATTGATACAATTTAAAACTAATTGCCCCTCACCTCGATTTTCTTTTTTTAATTTTTTTTATTTACTACAGGAAAGGAACTTTCCAGGCACATTTAACCAAAGACACTTTTCAAATAGCATTAGTTTCTACTGCAGAGTGGGGGTTTGGGCCTGACATTCAAAGCAGATTTAAATTTTACACACACACGCACCTATGCCAGATTCGCACACTGGCTGCAATGCACATTTGTTCTCCATGTCTACGATAAACCTCAGACTCCAACCTGTTACAGTCCTGCACATTTGCCCAAACGCTGGCATGCAGCAATCCACAGATTTGTCCAGCACGCCATGATAAAATTATGCACGTTACTGTTTAGTTTTCACAGGGCACTATAAGGCACACATTTTCTCAGTTCCTACAGCGTTGCAATAATGCACTTTTTCTTCCCTTTATTTTTTAATCACTTCTTTTTAACTATAGGACTCTGCTGATACGTAACTCATACTGCAAGAACTCTACCCGGGAGGTCTCACTAGGGCAGAAACCAGCAACATACACATTTCTGTAGCAGGGGCATTAAATACCATGATCCATCTATGATTGCAGCCTGTGAATGGTTTTAGGACAGGTGACCTGCAGCCTACACATTTATGGCTGCAGTCAGTATATTAGCCACTGAACTATTTCACCAGGGTTAGAGTCAGAGGACGGTAAATTACACCCACTACTCTAAATTAGGTGCATCACCCCCTGCTTGTATCTAACTCATATTTTACCTGTAGCACACAAGGCTTCTGTATTTTCCCTCTCCTTTCTTTTTATTTTCATTACTTTCACTTTTCTCTCCTTTTCTGCCCTTCATTTAAAGGTGCTTCCTTTTGTCTGCAGCCTCTCCTTTCACCTTTTCCCTTGGTTGCTATCTTTTGCTGATTTCTCGCATTCCTTCCCTTATATTGCGATGTATCCTTTTCCAGCAGTTTAGCATTGTCCACTATGTTCCACATGAATTCCTTATCACATCCCACTCTGTATGTTTTCTTCTTTGTTATGTCTCTACATTCTTCTCTTTTCTCCCCCTCTTTTTTACTTGTTTTTTTCCCTTGTTTATTTTTGTTTGCCCTCCCATTGTCTCTCTTTTAAATTGTTTGTTCTATCACTTTTTCCTCCATTTTTGTTCCTGGTTCAGCACTCCTTACATTTTTATTTCCTTTTCTCTTCACCTTCCTTTCTGCCTTCGGGGCATTGGGCACATGTGCTGGTGAAGTGACAAGAGCAGCTGAATGACCTTCACCAATGGAGCAAATGATTGTGAGCTTGAGGTGAAAGGGCTCCCTTTACAAAGTCAATGAACACTTTTCTTAGCAAAGGGCTTCTGATTAGACTTACTGAAGCTCTGCCATTTTTGTAGATGCTAAGAGTGAGTAGGGGTAGAGCTGCAGGTTGAAAGTGGCCCTTTAGGTGAGACCAAGCATTTGTCTACCTTAATCACACTTCAGTGCAGAGCCCTCATCCCTCTTTGTGCCTTTGTTGTGGGTGCTCCAGGCTGGAGACAGCCCTGCTGTGAGTGGCATCAATATACAAAGGCTGTGTCTGGAGCACAGCTTGGAGGACATTTGAAATGTAAACATGTTCAAATTTACCTTTTCTTATCAGAAAAAGTAGCTGCTGTGGTTCTCGTGTTTTTGCGTAAGAATAATAGTAGCCCAACCTATACAACGCCAGAAAAAACAATGGTGGTGGAAGCGACAGTTCATCATCATTCGTGTTTCTTAATCTAAGCCTCTCAAAAGAAAGAGCTGGTATTAGACCTGGCCACTGTGTTCTTTGAGCTGGCCACAGTCCTGGTTCCCTGCTTTTTTTGCAGGTGTGTGCCACCATAGCCCAGTCACCCAATTGGATCAGTGTCTTGGTAGCATTGTGCCCGGTGTGCTGTTGCATGTCTATGATCCACTGTGCCCAGGGCACTGTTGCTTGCACGTGCACAGTATCTGCAGACCACTGAGCCAGGGTCTGCACCACCGGTGTTACCTTGACTGTGCCCAGGGCAAGTTGGGGGAATCCAGTGGCCCACCCTTGGTGACTGGGTTCTCAGGCTGCGCTGTCCCCCACCACCACTCACAGCCGCAGTCTTTGTTAACTTTAAAGTCCAGCTTTCCCTCCTCGGATAGTCCAGGGGCAGCTGGGGTTTCTCATCAGCTCTCATCTGAGAATCTGATCACAACAGCAGCCCAAGGGGATGGTTCCGAGTCCCGTACAGACACAGGCTCTGTCCTGAGGGGCCAAGCTGTAACCAGCTTTGTGATCTTGAAAGCCTCTGGCGCGACCAAATGGCAAAGCCCGAGACAGGAGGAGACACAACACGCACCTCCTACTCCAACCACCCACATTCCCAGCTCCTCCTTACCCAATGTCCTACCTTCATCCACCCCACCCCTCCTCCACAGTCCTTCATTCACCTACTCATCCTACCAAGAAATAAACACAGAGCACCACTTCCTCCACTCACCCACTCCCATTTCATATGAATGAACACACCACTTGAGCCCTGAAGTTTACTCATGCATCGTCTGATCACGCAACCCATACTCACCCCCTTACTCTTTAAGAAATGGACTAAACACTAACCACTTACACATGAGTCACTGCTGTTCTCTTATTGATATACTCCCCATAACCCCCAGTTCCCACCACCTTCTCTTGCCCCCAAACCTAATCCCTGTGCCCTCATTCTACTGCCGACCCTTAATTCACTTGTGCTACAATACATGTACTCCTACCCTTAAACTCTAACACACTGAACCACGAATGTCCTCTTACAGTACCTCTCCATTCATCTCACCCATCCCCATCCCCAACCCAACCCCTTCCCCTCGGAACCGCTGCAAACACTGATGCAGCAGGATTGGAGCCAAGACTCTGACTGCAACTTCCACTTCTGCTCCTCGGGCGCAGGCACATGCCAGGTCCAGTGCCGTGACGTGCCGTGCATGGAGGGAAAGCCCCTCTGCCCAGGAGTACGCGATACACCCTGGCCAGCACAGACCTGCACAAGTTCCCCGCATCCGCAGCTGGCCTCGGGCTGCCAGACAGGCTGTGACGAGGGGATTCTTTCTTGTCCGCTCCTGGTGACAGCAGAGTCCCTGGTTCTCCCTTTAAATTACTGTGAGCATGCAAATGCGCAAAATTACTTGGAAGCTCTGCCTGTTTGGCCCACATCGTCCACCTTAGTAGTAGGCAAAGGTCTTCCCGACTTTTCCCATTTTGATGGACAGCTTACTAACAGGCGCCCCGAGTGTGTTTCCCACCAATTTTAGTGATGCTGAGAAATATGAGGACATCTAAACCAAACATAGAAGCTCTTACTTCACATAGTTAAGAGGAAGTACCCTTATTTGATGGAGATTCACCTTTTTGAAACATATCGTGAAAGGTACCCCCTATATGTACTTTGAGGTCCAAGAGTTAGGGGGAAAAACACAGTTACTGTAGAAATACTCTTGTCAGACCTATATTACTTTTCTAGTGGCCTACAGTAGGCTCATTACCCGGGTAGTTCCACAACATAGACGCTTTCCAACAGCCAATTATACAGAATTCATTAATTTTTATTAGAAAAATCCTTTGTTTTCATATATAGGCAACATTTTTAAATATTTTTATAGCATTTTGATATGTTTTATTCTTAATAATTCAGTCTGTACAGACTTGTACACTTAGTTCCAATTATTCAAATGGTGAAAAACATTTCATATTTCACAAGAGCAAAGTGATATTATTGACAAGTAAAATATTCCCAAAGAACATTACAAAGGAACATAGAAAAATCACTATATAACTTCATAACAATAAAAATAACCCCACAAACAACCATCAAGCAGTCACTCTCACCAATCTATACACTCTCACACAAGCAACACACTCACACACAGATAACAATCCTAGGAAACTTCTGTTTCTTCATATGACATACACTATTGGTAATTCTGTGGATTGATTCAATCTAAAAATGTCCACTGATGTGTTGTTTATGGAACATTTCCCCATATGGTCGGTCAACGCACGTTTCCGTGGATAACTATTACAACCACCTTCATCAGGACCATACTTGGTAAGTAGTAATTCAAAAAGGTGGGCGGGGGTTCTCTGTGGAATAATGAAAAAGAAAGAGGTTGTTTTCCAAATGTTCTGTGCTAGAAGTGGCTAGCCAGGGTTAACTAACTCAAAAAATAGTATCAATTTAGAAAAAATGGCATCCTTTGGTGCAAAACCATAACGCATGCTACCACTGAGATCCCAAAAGTGATCATCGAATTGTGAGTACGTAGCTCTGTTCACCAAAACGAAACCTATAAGAGTGCTCCACAGGACTGTTCCATGTCTCATATCTTGACACGGAGTAGACCCATGAACATGAAGGAAAAAAGACAGAGAGGTCTCAAGCCAGAGTTAAAAGAGAAAAGATGAGAAAGAGAGAGAGAGGAAAAAAGCGAAGGAAGAAAAAGAAGAAGAAAAGAAGCAGAGAAAAGTGAAGACACAAAATCTTTCATCTTGCACCTTGTTCTACGAAGAAGAAAACTCTTTATACACATCGGTATATATCGGAGGCTCGCAGGTCGTAGGCGATGGAGATGACACTATACCAAAGTGTCACGCGGTTCAAAACTATCGGTTCCTTATAAGTCTTAATAATGCAACTGTATCCAGCTCTGTAAAGCAATATTAATGAAGTGAGCTAGACTGCAATTCACTATAGCTAGCAGCATGCAGTAATTGTCTAGGCCTCTTGTGATCTTACCCTCATGCTGTGTACAGAGAAACGCTCCTCCGTCTAAGAGGCTAAATCATCCATGGCCAATCTTATTGGGACAGGGCCACAATATGACAGTGTATTATTTCTGTAGGATATACAATAAAGGAATTTATAAGCCAGTTTGGAAAAAGCCCCTAGATCTTAACTACATATAGTTACTTACGTAAGACCTATAAAGTCTTATTGGCACACAAGTGCTACATAATGTAGGAAAGATGATTACAATTAGTGTCCCATCATGGCAGGACCCAAATATACACAAATATACACTTGCAGTGGGGCCCATCACTGTGCCCGAAAAGATTACCTAGGCGTACTAGGTGGGCCATAGCCCAATGCGTAAAGACGATACCGCTGTAGAGGTATACACTAATATATTTCATGTTGTCAACCAATGAAGAAGGATGGCATGCCAACTGAAGTAAGTACCAACCTAAATGCCTGAACCCATATGTGGCTGATATACTCCCAAAGGAATCCTCTTATTGTCCGTAACGGAATATGCCCCTGACGTTACACTGAGTCAATAAAGTTTTTAGAACAGACACGTTTAGGGAGACATTCTATCGATCAATTTAAAAAAGATAGTGTAAGACTACCATGTCGCAGATGGGCAGCTGGTAACTCTGCACACAAAGGGCAGCAATAACGTGTAAGCGATAACAACAAAACAAAAAAACAATGACCCATCCGTATTCACAAAGTGCAAAGCCCACCCTATGTCTGCCTTTACACTTACTGCTAGTCTTCCTGTCGGCGGTATACTGCACGGCTGCTCCCCAACCTGCTCCGATGCCCTGGGTAGGCTCCAGGGCACCCAAAATAAAGAGGCTGTGACCCGGGGGATGGCCTCCCTCCCTGTAAGCTTGAAAGCATTTTTTTTTTAAAAAGGCTGGGCCTGGGGGATGGGGTACCAGTGCCGAAATTGGCCTGGGGAGGGGGGCCGTGTGCCCCCCCCTTTCAAAAAAGGACTGGCCCTGGGGAATGGGGTCCTCGGGCCAAAATCGGCCCAGGGAAGGGTGCCACGTGCCCCCCTCCTCTAATGAATAAATTAATAATAAGAAAAGGACCTGCAAGTCGCTGGAGGCCCCCCTTGCTCCACCACTCTGCAAATGTGCCTCCTGGCGCACTACTGGTTGTGGATGAAGTCCTCTTGGCTGCTGAGGCTCCTTGGGGGCCAACAAGTACTCCTATTACCTCCAGTCAGCCCCACACAGTGGGATTGCAGAGAGGTCTTTGGAGGCCATGCCCCTTTCCCCATCACTCTGCAAATGTGCTTTCTAGTGAAGTCCCCTTAGATGCTGTGTGTACCTGGGGCCAACAAGCCTTCCTGTTACCTCCATATGTCCCACACAGCATGATTGCTGAGAGGACTTTGGGGCCCACTCCCCTTTCCCCCTGCACTCTGCGAAGACGCCTCCTGGCACACTGTTGGAGGATGAAGACCCCTTGGATGCTAGGGTCCTTGGGGGCCAACAAGCTCTCCTGTTACCTTCACTAAGTCCCACAGACCACGATTGCTGAGAGGATTTCGGAGGTCACGCCCCCTTTCACCACCACTCTGCAAACGCACCCTCTGGTGCACTGCTTGGCTCTGTGGTGTCCTTGGGGGCCAACAAGCCCTCCTGTTACCTCTACTAATTCCCACACATCAGAATTCTTGAGTGGTCTTTGGAGGTCACATCCCCTTTCTCCACCACAGTGCAAATGCACCTCCTGGCACACTGCTGGTTGTGGGATGAAGTCCTCTTGGATGCTGAGGGTGTTTGGGGGCCCAGAAGCCCACCTGTTACCCCAGTAAGTCCAACACAGCAGGATTCCTGAGAGCTGGTCGGAGGCCCGCCCCCTTTCTCCACCACTCTGAAAACGCGACTACTAGTTGAAAAAACCATAGAAATGCAATTAAAAAAAACGAAGGTTACAGGGACGTTATAATTAGGAAATAGAATTTGTAAAAGCTTAGAAATTCACTTAAAAAACCAAAGGTTGGGGGCATGGCCAAGATGGCGACCGTGTAGGACGTGCCTACCCGTCGCTCCTGCCCTTGACCCGGGCCCGGACCTTACAGCACGGCCGAAATCGCCCTATTTACCCCCGGTGGCTGTCGGACAGCCACCTAGCACCAGCAGGAAGCTTTTTGTCCCTCAAGACTGCCCCTGGACTCCCGGAGGCCGCTTGGTGGAGGACTGCGCTGCGTGGCCTGGGAGCAGCCAGAGGTGTGCCGGGAGGCGGACGGCCGAGCAGCAGCGAGCCCCATTGTCTCCAGGGCGGGAGAGGTGCTGTGGGAGCCGGGGCTTAAAGCAGGGTTCCCGCGACCTGCACGACACCTGCTGGGCTGCGGCCGCGTCTCCCCGGTGGGTGATCCCAGAGGCGGCGTGAGGAGCTGGGCCGGTCCCCCCTGCGGCCCCCCTTCCCCCGTAAGCGGCCCGCCGCCCTACGAAGCGGAGTTAGTGGCTGAGGAGCGGCATTGGTGGGGCCTTGCCCTGGTTGGTTCTAGAGGTCCGATCGGCGCGGCGGCAGAGCCTGGCCCCTGAGCCTTCGCAGCAGGCATTCCCCGTCCTTTGCGGCCCAAGGGGCGGCGAGAAGCAGTAAAGGACAGCCGATAGCAGCGCGACCCTTCGTCTCCAGGGCTGGAGAGGAGCTGTGGGGGCTGGGACTTGGAGCAGTGTCCCCGCGATCTGCGCGACGCCTGCAGGGCTCCGGCCGCATTTCTCCGGTGGGATCCCGGGGACGGCGCGAAGAGCTAAGCCGGCTCCCTTTGCGACCTCCCCTTCCCCCGTAGTGGCCCGCCGCCCTACGAAACAGATACTGCGGCTGAGGTGCGGCGTCGGCTGGGCCTTGTCTGCCGAGCCGTCCCCTGGTTGACTCCAGGGGTCGATTACTGGAGGACCGATTGGCGCGGTGGCAGAGCCTGGCCCCTGAGTCTGCTGGGCAGGCGCTCCCCGTCCTTTGAGGCCCGAGGGGCGGCAGAAGGCAGTGAAGGAGCGGAGAGAGGCCTGCGAGCAGAGAAGATAGGCGACTGGGCGCAGTGAAGCTGATTGCGGAGAGGAGGTGAGCGGACATCTGCGGCGGGGGAGCGGCTCTCTATTGCCGGAGGGAGCTACCGATAGGGGCGGCCAGCATCTTTACAGAACAGGGACGGCCTGCTAGCTGGAGCTGGCGGGGCGCCCTTCTGTTACCACCCTGTGGCCTTGGGTGGTACCTGGGAGCCTGCAGCGAGTTGGTGAGGGTTTCACCTGGGATCCAATTGTTGGCAGCTGACGACAGGAGGGACGGAAGCGCTCCCGAGACGGAGGCTGAAGCTAAAGGGCATGGCTGCCATACTACTAATGCGTTGATAGCAGGAAGGGAACCCCCTACACGCTGTCCCTTTCGCTGCTGTACGCGGGCGGGGTGGCTCTGGACGGGGCTGGGCCCGGACGCCCTACGCCTTGCCACTGTGAGATCGCCCGAAGAGAGGAGAGATAGCCGAGGCTGATTGCTGGGCGAGGCATTGACTCCGGCGCACTAGTCTGTAGGTGGAGGGGGACCCCCCGGCCGAGGTTCAATTTTGGGCGCTGGGCGCCGGGGCTGGAGTAGACCAGCGGCGGAGGGCACACTGTGAGAGACCAAGTCAGACCCGAGGAGACAAGATGGCGGCTGCCGCCAAACAACGAAAGGAGAGGTCGGTGAAAGACCTCCTATTTAAACAGGTCCCCGGGGGCTCGGGAACGCCTGGAGCGAGGGGGTGCTCCCCGACCCCCTCAGATTCGACAGACGCTGATGGTCCGGTCACGCGTGGCATCCTTGAGTCTCTGTTTGCCACCCTTACCGGGGAGTTCCACTCCATGAAAAAGGAACTGTCTGCTGAGCTCTGTGAGGTCCGCAGGGATATGGACTCAATAGGGGAGCGGGTGGATGACCTGGAGACACGCATGGAGGCCAGGGACGATGAGTTGACCCACCTCCAGCAGGAAGTCTTGCGCCTTCAGGATCAGCACTTGGACCTCCAGGCCCAAGCGGAGGACTTAGAGAACCGCTCCCGGCGGAATAACATCAGGATCCGGGCGGTTCCACAGGGCCTGGAGGAGATGACATTGAGGACTTCGTTTGCAATCTGTTTCGTCACATCTTGGGCGCCCCCGCGGAACAACGAATCAAACTGGACCGGATACACCGAGTTGGGCCCAAGAGGCCAGCCACGGCTCCACCACCGGACATTCTGACCTGCGTCCATAATTTCCCTCTCAAGGAGCGCATCCTTAGGGAGGCTCGAGCCAAGCATCCTCTCGAATATCGCTCATGCAGACCTCTCCTATTCCAGGACCTGGCGGCATCAACCCTACAGAAGCGGAGGGAATTTAGGCCTGTCACGGAGTTCCTCCGATCCAAGGGGGTCCCCTACTCGTGGGGTCACCCGTTCAGAATCATCTTCAAGTGGGAGGGCAGGGCTCGGCAGGTCCGGTCTCACCGAGAAGCGATGACTCTTCTGCGGTTGCCGGCTGGGGACGATGATGCTCCAGACGGTGATAAGTCTCCGGGTTCCCACGGCAACACAAGGCGATGGCAGCGAGTGGGGAAAGCTTCCTCACACACCCGCCCGGACCCTAAAACTATTGCAGAAGAACGCAGCGCGGTCTTGGCCTCCTTGTCTGGTGACTCCCAGGAGGCTGCCTGAGGTGGTGCGACTTTGCTTCATTTAGCCCGATTGCCATTGGGGGGGTATAGTATTGATTACAGGGTCTGGGTCTTGGGGGGGGGCGGGGGCGGCGGGTGGTTCCTGCAGTCCGTCTTACGTTCCTCCATGGGGCTGAACGCCCAGGACAATGGTACCTTTTCAGAGTTATTGTTTCATGTTACATGTTTGGGTTCGATTGTTTGGGGCTCCCTTACTTCCCCCTCACTTCGCAGCTATACGACATTTGATGGACCGGACTCTCCCGCTTACCCTTGGGCATTGATGGGTGTAGAGGGGCCATGCTGGCGTTCCTGTGGTTTTCCCGATGATGGCGGAGGTTAAAATCATATCCCTAAACGTTAAGGGGCTTAATAATCCGGTTAAGAGGAGAGCCATTTTGTCCTACTTGGAGCACTCGGATGCCCACATATGCCTCCTGCAAGAGACACACCTCCTGTCCGCGGATTCACACAGATTACGCTCTAGGGTCTTCCCTCATCAGGTCTTCTCCTCCCAGGCTACAAAGACAGCGGGGGTTGCTATTTTAGTCTCTAGTAAATTCCCAGGTCGCATAGGTGACAAGCAAGCGGAGGTTAAGGGCAGGATGCTGGCGTATTCATTCACACTGGGTACATTTAGTTTTATAGTCGCCACAATTTATGCTTCTAACGAGGGCCAGGAGCGATTCCTGAAAGATGCGGTCCAAGAACTGGCCGGCTTGCCAGATAGGTCGCTTGTACTCGGGGGGGATTTTAACTTGGCCTTTGATGACTCTATAGACAGGTCGGTGCAGAGGTGGGGACAGTCGGGAGCGCTGTCCCTCCCGGGGCATCGTATACTGGCGGATGCCGGCCTTACAGACACATGGAGACTCCGTCACCCACGCACCAAGGATTACACATTTTATTCCCACCCCCATAAGTCCTACGCCAGGATTGATTACATTCTCACTTCGGATACATTGACCCAGAAACTGCAGGCTGCTGACATCTCTCCTTGCCCATTATCTGACCACTCTGCTGTGCAGATTACGCTAGCTTTCGCTACCATCCCCCACGCTCGTAGATTTTGGCGGCTGCGCGACACTATGCTTCAACGACCCACAGTGGTGCAGCAGATTAGAGCTTGTATTGACACTTACATAACTCTCAATGATTCCCCCTCCACGAAGATCACCACCCTGTGGGAGGCCCTGAAAGCAGTCACCCGGGGGGAGTTTCTGGGCATTGCAGCCGCCGATAACAAAGCACGCCAGGATAAGAGGGAACGGCTAAGTAGGGAGGTAGCTGAACTGGAGCGCATACACCATAGGACGGGGGCTCCGAGAGTTTGGCGCCAGCTCAGGGCCGCCCGAGCGCAGCTGGCGGGCCTGGATGTCGACAGGGCCGAATACGCGGCCCTCCGGTTGAAACATGCTTTCTATGTGGGAGGGGATAGATGTGGTAAACTCCTGGCCAACAAGTTAAGGGCACAACAGCAGTTAGCACGAGTTACCGGGATCCGGGACACGCAGGGTCAAACGCTTGACGCCGACCGGGACATTGCCGATACATTTCGCTCTTATTATGAAGACCTATATGCGGCACAGTCATTACCAACTGAGGGCCCGACTCAATATCTTGGAGGGGCGGCGACGGCGACACTTACACAAGGTCAGGCAGATGAATTGGGGGCCCCTATCAGGCTAGAGGAGGTCATTACAGCCATATCCCGCTTACAGCCTCATAAATCCCCGGGACCGGATGGCTTCTCTGCTATGTTCTACAAGCAATTTTGCCCTGTTCTGGCCCCGCTACTGGTCCGTCTCTTTAATTCTATAGGGCCGGAGATGGCATTGGATCCAACTATGCTCGAGGCTTTGATTACAGTCATTCCCAAACCCGGGAAGGACCGGAGCCTGTGCGCCTCCTACCGCCCTATCTCACTTCTTAACGTGGACCTGAAAATTTTCACCGGGATCCTGGCCCGACGGCTCTCTTCCCATCTCCCAGGACTGATCGACCCCGACCAGTCTGGCTTCATTCCTGGCCGCCAGTGCTCAGACAACACCAAACGGCTCCTACACTTGGTGGACCGGTCGGAACGTTTTCAAGAGGAACGTATGATTTTCTCTGTCGACGCTGAGAAGGCGTTCGACAGGGTCCACTGGCCCTACCTACGGGCCACCTTGTCCCACTTCGGTCTCCCAGACCGGTTCATACAATGGGTTTTCTGCAGCTACGCGAGCCCATGCGCTACGGTGAGAGTGAATGAGACTGCTTCGAGGCCCCTCGCTATTCGTAGGGGCACACGACAGGGCTGCCCCTTATCGCCGCTCCTCTTTGCTCTCTATATGGAGCCTATGGCTCAGAGAGTACGAGCGGACCCGACTATCAGAGGGGCACGGTTTGGAGGGATGGAACATAAGCTGTCCCTATATGCAGATGACGTAGTGGCCACGCTAGAATATCCCAGGGAGTCCTTCCCGTCCTTTCTGGCAGAACTTGACAGATTTGCATCCGTCTCGGGGTTTAAGATAAACGTGCATAAGTCCCAGGCGTTGGCTCTGGCATTGGCGCCTGATACCTTGCAACACTTACAAAGATCATACCCCGTCCAATGGGCTCGAGAGTCTCTCTCATACTTGGGGATACAGCTCACAGCATCAGTCAGTTCCACCAAAACATTGAACTATACAGCGCTACTCCAGCAGATCAGGGGGTGCCACCGGAAGTGGAGGCCGCACACGTTATCTTGGTTGGGCCGCGTTGCGGCAGTAAAAATGGTAATATTGCCTAAAATCCTATATGTATTCCATACGATATCACTGGTCCCTCCATCTGGGGTCTTACATTCCCTACAACGCGACATAGAACGCTTTATCTGGCGAGACCAACGGGCGCGCCTACGACGGGACATAGCGATGCGTAGGCCGGACGAGGGGGGACTGGGGATCCCGGACCTGGTGGCTTATTGGAGAGCGGCCCAGTTAAGAGCTCTGGTGGAATGGTCGCGCCCAGAATCTGAAAAGCACTGGCTGTTTATGGACCGTTCGCTAGCGGGCCGGCCACTCTGGGGTGTCCCCTTTCAGACGCGGGCTGGGAGGCCCCGCAATCTCTACCTCTCCGAGGTGACCCGCCCAACCCTCATGGCCTGGGATAGAGTATCCACGGGGCGGGGACTCACCACTCTTCCCTCTCCGATCACGCCCATAGTGAATAACCCTGACTTTCAACCGGGACTGGATGAGCTTGAATTTCGTCACTGGACGGGAGAGGGGAACCGCTCCATTGGCCATTTCTATGACTTGGAGGGCCTCAGGCCTTTCACGGACATGTGCAGAGACTTGGGTATTCCTGAAACTGAACGCTTCAGGTACTTGCAGATACGACATTGGGTCCTTCAGAGCGACGTCTGTGCAGGCGCGGAGCGCCACCTTACCCCCTTTGAAAAATGGCTCCTGACACGCCATACAGACACCCATCTGACCTCGGACTTATATAAATTTGCGCGGCCGGTTCCGGGAGATGGGAAGACTGCGGGACAGGTACGGTGGGAGAGGGAGCTGGGTAGGGACTTAACACAGAAGGAGTGGTCAGCAGTCTACCATAGAGCCCGCCACACAGCCCGTAACATGTCCTCCATTGAGTCCGCCACTAAAGTGGCTCTATACTGGTATTTAACTCCTGTCCGTCTTCACCAGAGCAACCCCTCTCGTAGCCCCCTTTGTTGGAGAGCGTGCGGCTCCCCTGGCACACTCATGCACATTCTATGGGAGTGCCCCCTTCTAGGGGACTATTGGCGACAGGTTTTGGATGACATAGACATACACTTTGACACTCAAATCCCACGCTTCCCTGCGTATGCTATTCTGGGTCTCCTGAATGCTCTTACATTCCCCCTCAAATCCAGAAGGGGCAAACAGATGGCCTTGGCGCTGGGGGCGGCCGTCCAGAATATCCTTTCACATTGGGGTGCCACGATGACTCCGACACGACTGGGTTGGCTTCATAGGTTGTGGGGAATTCTCGGGATGGAGAAGATCTCGCTAGCCATAGCTCGTCCAGGGGCGGCCTTTCATGATCTATGGGCTCCGTTCCTCGCGTTACTCACTTCGGAGTTCACGGAGCTTACATGTCCCAAGTATTTGCGGCTGCTGCGACTTGCCGACCCGCCACGCCCGCCGGATCCGAAAGACACCAACACCAAACAGTCCGCATAATCCCTATACCACGCCGACATGCTGCTGAAACCCACCATATTGGGTCAAGGTTCATAGATGGAAGGGGGGAGGGAAGGGAGCGGGTGGGGGGTTTATATTTTTGTTTCCTTTTTTGTTGTCTGTTAAGCCAGTTGCACAGATTTGATGCCGGATTGCAATCCGAAGAATGTCAGGCACCCACTGTCCTGTTGTACGTTTTCTTGAAATTCAATAAAAGAAATTTAAACAAAAAACCAAAGGTTACAGGGTTGTTATAGTTCGGAAATAGAATTAAAAAAACATAGAAATACACCGGAAAGTACAAAGGTTACAGGGACCTTATAGTTAGGCTCATATATACCACTCACACACCCCTACAACCATGCACATACCCATTCACACATCCAAACAAGTACTCACACATCTGCTCACTCAACCATACTGCCATTCACACAGACACTCACTCTCCAGTGCAGCCACTCATACACCGACTCACTTAACCAAATACCCACTGAAACAGCCACTCACTCACCCATACAGCCACTTACACACCCAGCCACTCACTCATACAGCCATTCAGACACCCACTCACTTACCTATACAGTCACTACACTCCCAGTTATCCACCCATAGAGCCACTCGAACCGCCACTCACTCACCCATACAGTCATTGTCCCACTCACTCACCAATACAGCCACTCACACACCATCTCACTCACCCATACAGCTACTCACATGCCCACTTATACACCCATAGATGATCCATATATATATATATATCGCCCACAACTCCTTTCAAACCAAGGATGACAACGCCTTGTGTGGTGCCTTAAAGTATTTTATTCAGCCTCAATCGTACGCGTTTCGGAGCGTCCTGCTCCTTGCTCCCCGAGCAAAGAGCAGGAATATGTGTATATATATATATATATATATCACAGGAGGCGGCGATTACAGCCCAAGGGAAAGATTGGAGGAATATGTATATATATATATATATATATATATATATATATATATATATCACAGAACGCGCTGATTGTAAGTTGAAAAACAGCACACCGTGGCCCAATCTTTTGCAAAGCGATTTCTTTATTTGATGGTCTGACCAGTGTGTCAGACCAGTGTGTCAGACCATCAAATAAAGAAATCGCTTTGCAAAAGATTGGGCCACGGTGTGCTGTTTTTCAACTTACAATCAGCGCGTTCTGTGATGTTGAGGACTCGCTATCCTGCCGTGGAACGCCATCGTAAGAGGCTCGGGTGAGGCGATTGCTTTGCGGAAGCATTGCTGTGCGGTGAATATATATATATATATATATATATATATACCCATGCTACAGAGTGTTGGTAGCCACTCTGTAGTTATTGTTAGGAAATCCTCAGATTTTTGGTCACTAATAATTTTGTGCCCGTTTGACATTTACAAACCAATTCCTTTTTCTACATTGGCGAATGATGCAAGGTTTTGCAGAGATTTGTCAAGGCAGTGTAAAGAAAAAGGTGGGTTCCCAAAATGTGTTTGCCACCAATGCATTTTCCATAGACTTTATACTCACACGTAGCGTGAAAACAGCTGAACGAATTATGGTGTGTAGATGACCCTTTTGGGTAGTACAGATAAGTAGGGGAAGTATTTTTTAACTTATAAAGTATATTAACTTATAGATATCTGTTGTCACTGCAATTTCGCCGGAGTACAGCGGTACTTTGCAATGACAAGACAGAATGTGATTGGCTAATGACTGCTTTTACAAAATTAAAGGCAGCTATTTTAAAGCCCCAAGGCAACTACCTCTATGCCACTCCACCCCACTTTACTTCACTGTACTCTATGACACGCTACTCCACTGTACTCCACTATTCAACTGTACGCCACTCCACTCTACGTGGCTTTATGCCATTCCACTCTGCAACACTCTACACCACTACACTCTACAACACTCTATGACACTGTACTGTATAACACTCCACGCTGCAACACTCTACTCCACTCTATGCCACTACACTGTTCGCTACTGTATGACACTTTCCAACACTCTACGACACGTCATTCCATTTCACTATACCCCAGATAACTCTACTCTATGACATTTTACTGCAATGTATGATATTCCAGGTCACTCTACTCCACTCCACACCCCTTTACAGTATAACATAACACTCCACTGTATTGCAGTTTACTCCACTCTATTCTGCACGATTCCGCAGACTCCACTCCCTCCACTCTACTCCACTGTACAATACTTTAGCCCACTCTATGCCACTGTTCATAACTCCACTCTATGCCAGTCCACTGTACGACATCCTACTATACCTAATGCAACTCCACTCTACAAGACTCTACTACACTCTATGTCACTATATGACAATTTACCCCACTCTATACCCATGTACTCTACGCCACTGTACTAGACTTTATGACACTCGAGCACATGCCACTCGACTCCTCTCTATGACATGCCAATCCACTCTACAACACTTTCCTACACTGTATGACACTGTACCACTGTCCTCAGTAATACACATTCCTCTATGACACTCTACTGTACAGCACTACACTATACTATACTCTGCGCCACTCTACTGGAAGACACTCCACTCCACAACACTGAACTGTACGTCACTGTGCTGAACTGTACTTCACTCTATGCCACTAAATTGTACACTTTTCACCACTCTATGCCACTTTTACGACAATATCCTCGGCAACACTCCACTTCACTCCATGACACTCGACTCCATGACACTGAAGTGAATGACACACCTCTGTACGACACTGAACTGTACTGTACAACACGCCACTAGGGGTGGGTGGAACTCACTGAGTTTTTTTTTGTGGAATTCCGCAGAGTTACATAAATACTCTGCGAGATTCCACGGAGTGCCGCCCACCCCTACTGAACTCTTAGCAACAATTGCACAGTACTGGAGATCCTATGCCTCTTGTGTAGAAACTTTGGAAATACAACATCTCTATATTGTATGTGCAGTTCACTTCCCCAGAGAGGGGGCGTTCAACTCCAAAATAGAGTGTGTTGTAGTAGCACCTGTCACCTTGCAAAGGAGGAAGTCTGTAACCAGCACAAACGCATTCTGCTTGTTACATCCGCTCTGCCCGATCTACCCCATGCAAGGTGAAATAAAGTTAGACAACACAACAACTTGCTACCCCCTCCCCCATCACAAGAAAACGTACTAGAAAATGTTGTCAACTGGGAGATGTGTGAATGTGGAATTCTCTGTCACAAACAATACTTAGGAGTGGCTCATGTAAAGTCAAACCTGTTGTGTCAAGCTAGGAGTCTACACGAAGTAGCATATTTACACCATTTGGACTGTCTCTTGCTTTAATTACTACAAACGTATATCAATTTTAGCACCGGCTAGTAGCTTTACCTTACTTTTACCATACATTATTCAGCTGGTGTGTTCTGTCTCCTGCTCAGGTATCAGTTACAAGATACATGGGGTTGTTAATAGACTGCATACATATACGGACAACGACAAGACATGCATCTCTAGTTATGTTACGTTTAAAGGAGCACTGGTTAGTGTCAATAGCAGTTAACGTGGCATGGCATACATTAAGCACAGAACAGACTAGTAATAATCCTTTTTCACTCATACTGTAGTTTGTGTAAAAAATTGTGACAATAAACCAAAACAATTAGAAAGCCAGCAAGAGAAGTGGTCAAAATTAGGGCTGCGAGACAGCTAAAAGTTGAAAGAGAGAGCAGGCACTCCAGAAGGTAAAGCTGAAACTTCGAGACAAAAAAGGAGGGACAGCGAGACTGAAAGAGACAGTCAGAGACAGGCTCGACACACGTGCCAAATAAGGTATTATCATGCCCTGACAGATACAACAAAAGTAACAGAGCAAGACTTGACCATGAAGATTGAAAGATGGGCACAGGGGCAGAGAAGCTAAGTTACATCCAGGTAAAAAGGGGCGCGCTCAAAGTTAGAGCACAAGCAGTATGAAAGAAGCAAGCGAGTGAGAGACAGGCACGCAGGTGTGTCTGTAGTGCAAACACTCACAGACAGGTGTCTACAGCCACAGGAACATGCACTGGTGCCACACCAAACTTCGGCTTCGCAGTCTCACCACAACACATTCCACAGGATGTCTGCTACCACAGGCTATCTATACTACCATTTCCCCTTCCTCTTGCCTGCTGTGCACTCACTGTGTCCATCAGTCCCCTATTTTGTCTTCCACGTGGAGCCTGTAGAGCATACACTGCCTGGCCCAACACATTCAACAGCACAAGCCGCAGCGCACAGCCCTGCGTCACCGCCCTCAGCATCGCGAGGCCAAAAAGCAATGGGTGTTGCGGTGGAGTGCCCACTGCAACACCCATTACCCGCCCCTTTGCCGCAGTGGTCTGCTGAGGAAAGGGGCATATTTACATGGTGGCTCTAAGTCATGTTAAGTGGCTTAGCGCCACCTTGTAAATATGGGGTATGGAGCAACGCCACCAGAGCTTCAGAAAAAGTGACTCTCCGGTGGTGTTAGGGGCTTGTATACATGCCTCCAGTGTCTTCTACACTGATACCACGACATATGTGTCTATCCTGGGACCTTAGGCCTGGACGGACCTGATAACCACTTCAACTTCTCTGCATTAAGTGCCACATTCGTACATCAATTTAAATCAACTCCGCGTGATATCACATAGCCATTACAAAGCACCACAATCTAAGCATAAGCAGTTACAACCCGCAATCCTGTTAATACTCACACTCTTCCACAGCTACAAGTTGTCTTTGCATCAGCGATACTCCATCACTCTTCTGACCGAACCAGGGGCATTTAGGCTTGTACTGGGCTTGGGCAATTCCTAGATTGGACACCCTAACTCCCTCGCGTCAGTGGACAGAACCATCTGACATGCTACCAGATTTGATCCAGCAGATTTAATTAAACGTTTCTGGCCCCAATGGATGCTGAGGATTTACCTCCTTTACTGGATCATTTACTCTCACTTACTTACTTGCTAACTTGTTCCTCCGATGAATCTTTCTGCGTCATACTGAGGGGAAAGAGAGTTAGCATTTCTGGTCCGATCAACAATTAACAGGGCAACTCATCGGGCTACACAATGAGGACCAGGAATTGGTAGCCAGTTTCAAGGGTGTTTATTACAAGTTAGTAATCAGGTTAAGGTACATTACTCTCCATACCAGGCTATACAAATACAGTATTGCGACAGGAAGGAAAAGCCTTCGAAAGAAGTTCAGGCGGACAAAAATTAAGCAGACTAAATGCTCTGTTCCCGCTATGCAAACAAATAACATCAATATCTGATGTTCAGAGAATGATCTCGACTGATCAGTTCTATGCATAGGAAATCTATATGGCCCAATTACAACCAAAGCACACGAATGCTCGAAGGGTGGCAAATCTATAGAACACAATAGGAATAAGGCACAAGAGAACAAGTTACGCAAACAGAATCATTTTTGGGAAGCTCTGTCAAGAGTCTTCAGTAAGTCCAAGGATGAGCTGGTCTAAACCCACTATTCAGGGAAATGATAGAACCTGGGGAAAATGTCTCTAAAAATCCATTTAAAGTGCAATGGGATTTGGGGAAATGGTCTGGGTCGGAGTCCAAGGAAGATTCTGCACAGAGTCTGCAGACAAGTTCAAAGTCATCTGAGCAGCGCAGCGGTCTGAGAGGTCTGCTCGGTCGAATCTGTCTGTTCGTCCATTGCCAGGGCAATGATAAGTTATATTCCATAGAGTTTGTTGGCAACTCCCCTTTGGTTGTGTCATCAATAGGAATCTATTGTATTTGTTGAAAAGTTTGTATAGATCCATAATGTCCACCTTCGGCAACATGGAAAACAGTTCCCTTATTGGCCATTGGAACATCAGCTTAGTCGCACACTGATGACAGACTACAACAGTCCTTTGTTTATTCATGGGTTTCCCATTAACTCGTCGTTTGCCGTCCAATCCCAGGCAATGTAACTAACACTGTTACAAGAAAGTATAATTTCTAACAGTAGCGAGTGTGAGAACCCCTGCAAAGAATGTAAGTCAGTGGAAATACAGACCACCGTTGGTTCCCACGAGACAAAGATTCAGTCCTTTTGAGTGAAACCCTGCTAACTTAAGACAATTAAATCAATAATGTTCAATTAATATACGTGTGCACATCTAAACATATGTGAAGTAATATCTTTAGTACTTTAAGTTCATTGGGCATTAATATGCACCAAGTAGCCAAATTGCACAATGCTAGGTATAACTATGTACTACAGTTTGAAAGTACATACGTGTTACATATATGCATACATTGATGAAACTTTATCGTTCAACCTATTCTAGTATACTACACATGTAAGAATCATTTAAATCTAAGAACGACATTTCTAGTTGCTACACAGACAGAATTGCAAATGTTTATGAACCATGAATAAAGCTTCAGCAATGAAATAAAGAGAATAATCTTTAGGGCAAAATACACATTTGCAAACGTTTATAAATCCTTTAGTGATAACAAAGTATATCATTTTTATTAATACATGGCAGTCACTTCGTTAGTCTATATCACTCTACTATCTCTAATTCATTCGAATTAATTCATCACTTTAATTAAGGATGGTTCAAAGTTAAACATCATATGCATTTCTAAAATTGAGAATGGTTTACATATAAACTAAACTTTCAAAAGCATTCTTTTTCAGTTCTTAGTGAACATTCTATGTGAGTAGCGTCAAGTGCAACATGTGCAAGAGTCATGAAGACACGTAGGACTCGTGCAAAGTACACGTTCATTTTGTGTGTCAGGTACATGTCGTATTTAGAATTTAGTGACTTGTTAAGAGTGGACAACTTTGCGCTGCACCACTGTCTTTGTATGTTTTGCGTCCTAGTTATGATGCCCTCTTCTGTTCTTGCATGTCCTTCCTGATTGGCGCTTGGTACAGGAATCCCTCTCTCCACCACGAGGACTTATAGCCCTCAAAACAACACTGGTAAGAAGTAGTAACATGACAAGAAAATTTCTCTTCCTCTTACTGTTTATCGCTTCTATTGGTGTTCTTTGTTCTACAGTCCTAATTTCACCTGTAGGGTATTTCTTTTCTTATCCTTAACCTCTTTTAGTTTATTCACTGTATTTTAAGGCCACCCCTTTCCAAAACAAAGACAATTCCATCTCTTGGGAGTATCTTTCCCTTAAACAAGTTAATTATAATCAAGACATTTCACGCTTCAAAATTAAACTGAAAGCACATTAACAGAAAAGAAAAAAATAACCATCACTACTAGACAGACAAGGGATTCACATCTCAGGACTTTCTCCCAATGATAGCTCGCCATCGAGGACATGGTTGACATCCAGTAGAGGGCTGCTGCTAGCATTCAAGCACCTACTAATGGAGCCGGGCCCCACGGCAGCACACACACCCATTAAACCAAGTAGTGGCACCAGTGCACATGGCTTCAAGTGCACTACTGCCTATCAGTAAGCTCACTGACACTGCCACAGCCGCACTGAGATGGAAAATGTGGTTGAATAGACCTAACAACTACTTCAGAGCAACAAAGAAAAACTGACCCCATGGTAAATCGATGGCCACTACTTTAGTACGCAGGAGAGGAGGTGTTTAAGTTATTTGAAAACGTCATGAACACTGGAGGGGAATGCATCTATTGTGCAGATATTGCTGTGCTCAACGTGCATTCTGACCCCCAGCTTAATCCCGATTATGAGAGGTTCAAACTACGCCAGTCCAAACAACACAAGGGAAAAACCGTAGACAAATTTTATGAGCAACTGCATGAGATGCCAGGACCTGCACACAGGATGACCACCAAAAAGAAGAAAGTGCCTATATAATTCAGGACTGTTGTTCCAGCACTCTGCGCTGCCTCAAACTGCGTGAACCAGGCATGAAACTCGAAGACATATTGGTCCTAGCGTTCTCTCACAAACTCTCAAACAGGCAAGCCGAACAAATGGAGGAGGCACTGTTGAAGATAGGCCTCACGGGCCCATTCAATCAGCCTGTGAAAGTAAAACAAGAAACAGTGGACCAGCACCTCAAATCGCAACCCTGCAGCCATTGTCAAGAATTCTCCACAACACATAAGCACATGTAATTGCTGTGGCCGAGAACTCAGTCTGAGGCAAAATGTGCTCAAAATGTGGCAAGAACAACCACTTTATGCAAGTATGAAGAGGAGGAAGTCGACGAAGGAGAGGGGCAAGCAGAATGGCACCCAGACCACAGTTCTAGAACGTAACTGCTGGAGGGCCTCAACAAGGAGCTTGTCATCATGGAGGAGCCAGGCCGCACAAATCGGAAGAGGAGGAAGACGTATTACTCATTTCATAAACAGACCAAAAACACATGTCGGAGAAGCCACAACTGATCTGCTAAATTGAGACAGTGATGAATGTTATTTCCTTTTTGGTAGGGTTTTATCAGTTATTATAAGTTTAAACATAAAATAAGAAAGCCTATAATATGCGCAGCTTTTAATCCATTGTTTGGGATGAGAGTGTCAGCGGGAAATACGGGATGTGTAAGAGAGATACTTAAACACTTTGCAGTAAAATAGATGTTTTGTTTCTTGGATGAGTTCAACAAGGGAGAGCAAACTGCCATCCGGTGGCTAATTGTTATGAGGCAATTGAGCACACCAAGGCTTGTGCTACCTCAGACCCATAGCATTGCTCAAATTTCACAATCAAACTAAAGCCATATCCAATGCTGAAATGTACTTTTCCTGTTTGTGTGGCAAGTGAGGTGGCAAGACTGTGTACATAAGTAAACGACTTATAGTAAATTGAAGGTGGTGTGTAAATTATACATTTAAGTGAAAACTGGAGGTGCATAAATTATACATTTAAGATGTGACTATAAGTTTAGAATTTCTATTGTTTGTATAGTTTAAGTTGGGTTTGCATAGAAAGAATAAATAAAGTTTTCCAAACTGTAACATATCCTAACCTTTGCTTTTTTCATTGAATTTAAATGTTTTTTTATTTTTTTAATAAAAATTCTTTTCAAATTATAGTGTCAAGAGCCATTTAAATGAGTGTTGTTAAATGCAGTGTTGTGGAGTAAAGTGAAGGACAGTACCGTATAGTCTAGTGTCTTAGCGTCTAGTGTTATAGAGTGGAAAAGAGTTGAGTGGAGTGGTGTTTTGTAAAGTGGAGTAAAGTGTTATACAGTGGAGTGGTTTGGTCTGTCACATAGTGGTGTGGAGCATCGTAGAGTTGAATGGCATTCTGAACAGTGGTGTGGCATGTAGGAGTGGGCAGAATTTTTATTCCGCTGGCGGAATTGGAGGAATTCTATAATTACGCATTACTTTTGTAACACGGAATTACTAATAAATTCTGCCACTCTGCTCTGCCGGTGGAATTAATCAGCATTCAGCTCTAACACTCCATGGGATCCAGCACCATTTCAACATGGAATGGTGTCATACTGAAACTGGGCTTGTTTTCATGTTCTCGCTCTAGGCAGACTTGTAGGCCCCTCGAAGGCCTCGCGATGCTGAGGGCGGTGACGCAGGGCTGTGCGCTGCGGCTTGTGCTGTTGAATGTGTTGGGCCAGGCAGTGTATGCTCTACAGGCTCCACGTGGAAGAGACAATAGGGGACTGATGGACACAGTGAGTGCACAGCAGGCAAGAGGAAGGGGAAATGGTAGTATAGATAGCCTGTGGTAGCAGACATCCTGTGGAATGTGTTGTGGTGAGACTGCGAAGCCGAAGTTTGGTGTGGCACCAGTGCATGTTCCTGTGGCTGTAGACACCTGTCTGTGAGTGTTTGCACTACAGACACACCTGCGTGCCTGTCTCTCACTCGCTTGCTTCTTTCATACTGCTTGTGCTCTAACTTTGAGCGCGCCCCTTTTTACCTGGATGTAACTTAGCTTCTCTGCCCCTGTGCCCATCTTTCAATCTTCATGGTCAAGTCTTGCTCTGTTACTTTTGTTGTATCTGTCAGGGCATGATAATACCTTATTTGGCATGTGTGTCGAGCCTGTCTCTGACTGTCTCTTTCAGTCTCGCTGTCCCTCCTTTTTTGTCTCAAAGTTTCAGCTTTACCTTCTGGCGTGCCTGCTCTCTCTTTCAACTTTAGCTGCCCCATATTTACAAGGATGGGGCAGCGCCAAAAACTAAGGCAAGGTAAAACTTGGTCTTAGGATGGCGATACGAGGAGATATTAATTTATCCTCGTATTTTGCTCTTTCAGCAAATTGTCTTTAGAGTTTGTTTATGTGCAGGAAGGCCCTTCATGCACATTAACAATCGCTCCTGCAGAACAGGCACCCTTGCAACACAGCGCAAGGGTGCCTGTGCTGGCACTAGGCAGCTGTTATAGCGCTAGGGAAAGCGCAGGGGTGCGCCGTATTTTTGTAAATACAGCGCATCCCTGCATTTTGAAAATGTCGGAGCGCAGCGTTGCTAAATTTGCTGTTACATTGCGCTCCGACATTTTCTTGTAAATATCCTCCTGGGTGTGGTTGTCTGCTGTGCTGTGGTGTTTGTCATGAGATGTCGTCGACAGCATCTTTATGATAGCCAGAGATGATAGCCAGAGATGTTTTAAGGCATGGGAAAAGTGGGCTCTGGCTGGATCAAAACAGCACATGATATATGAGAACACACGTCACTATCCCTTAATATTAGAGGTGAACATATTTAGAATTTGAACCAGTGGGCCTGTGCACTGTCAGTGACCTGCCCAAAAAAAGCATAAAAGTGCTGAAATTGGATCATAAATTTAAAGCTGTTTTAATAAGGGGCCCTCAAAATACATTTGGCCCAAGGCCCCCAAAATCCTTAAGATGTCCCTGAAGATAGCGAGATGTGGTTGGTATAGTTGATCTCAGTGCACAGGGAATAACTTTATCAATCTAGGTGAGATCCCGCTGGTTGAGGTTTCACTTGAAGTGAATGTTAGAATAGGTCAGGAAGTATTATTTTGATGTGGCTCGTGTGTGTATAAATAATCTTTCAATTCTTTAGTGGAGCAGACAGACTTAGGGCATGATTTAGAGTTTGGCAGACCAGGTTACTCCATCACAAATGTGACGGATATCCCATCCACCGTGTTACAAGCCCATTATATCTTATGGCACTTGTAATATTTGAAATTCATTTCCTGGATTTAACGAGAATCATTTGTGAACAATATTGACAAATTAGGCAAAAATGAAATTCTTAAAGGCCATGCAAAATACAGTAAGGGGAGATGTGACTCTACCCATCATGGAGGGAGAAGGAACACAGCCTGAAGGCATGCCAGGTTGCATTATGGTGACAAATGGGCGTTTCCACACATGTCTTTGGCTCGCACAATGCCATAAGATCACCAAGAAAGATGATGCATTACAGTTTCCCTATTATAGGTCATTCAATTTGAGAATTATTGACAATCTGAGAAGGAAAGTGTATGAAATTAAATCATCTCCCGGACCTACCCAGTATGAAGCACTTAATGCTTGGGAACATGTTGCGCATCTCAAAGAATGAGAGAAATATCAGGGAAGAGTTAAAAGAGCTATACGCACTTGTGCAGGTGCTAGATGGGATGCACAACAGAAAACATGGAGAGCTGACATAGTAGAGGAAACCAGATTATATCCTGTACTGACCACAGACGGAGAGGAGAAGAAAAAACAGAAGGAGACAGAAGAGACAGAGAATAATCCTGAAGATAGTGACAGTGACCTAGATGAGGATTTTGTGACCGAATTATTGCGAAATCGTCCACCACCATATAATGAAATACCTATTGCTGGACCGAGCAGTGTACCTCTTGGTGGATCCTTTGATGCACCTTCTGCACCATTTAATGTAGATCCAAATATAGCTGGAGACAACTCAGTAACTACTGCCCCTACCACAGCACATGCTTTGAATGCCCCAGGCGCATTGACAGTTCCGGTCACTATTGGAACTGTGGCTCCGCTGTATAAGCCTGGATCAGTAGGGAGAATGATGCATACTTTGGAAGTTCCTACTGGGACTAATGCCATCATACCAATTTGACAAGTTCAGTACCAAGACAAGTTCCTCAGATACCTATGGTCCCGACTCAAGTGAACACTTCAGGTGTTCCATGTGTAACCTCCACTGTAAATCAGACAGGGATCGATTGGTCCAGAAGGTTTCCTCAGATACCATCACGCTTTTTCATGCCTAATTAGTCTATCCCACCGATGATGAACTACAGTCCTACTTGGGCAGAAGCGCCCATGGATTCACCAATCTCTGACATGTCCCTTTTGCATTTACTGCCTGCCTTAAGCAGTGGTATCTACAGTGAAGAAATCATTCTAAATACCCCAGCAGAACAAGCAGGTCTTTCTGCTCGAGAATGTGATGATTACTTAGAGGTCTAGATACTTCAACAAATAATGTAAATTCTGGAGCAAATAGAGGAGCTACTGCTCAGATTCCTGAGAGAGAAGGAATCATGGATGTGGCTAAGCTAAAAATTGAAATGGAAGAAATGATAGTTGGAACTCTTAGTCCCTCTTAATTAGACGTTTACAGCGATGACAAAGAGTTTTTCCTGTGTAAAGACATTACTAGACGTGCAGGACAAGCTCATGGCAGTATTCAGAGTAAGCACAGAAACATGGGATTGACATCCAAAGGTCCAAAGTTTTGCAGAAGAGCTACTTATTGAGCTTTACAGACCGAGACATTGCAAACATGAGCCCACCTGGAATGAGACTGCAGATCAGGAAATGTATACCCTATGTGCAAAAATGGAGTGAGCTAGATAAGTGGGAAGGTCAATGGCCAAAGAAAAATGAGATGAAGAAAGTCAGGATACGGATGCCTCCATCTGGAACAGAGGAGAGTGACAAAAATGTACACATGCTTCCCATGAGAGAAGTGCCTAGTGGAGGGTACTTACATGTACCCTGGAGCAAAGCAGATCAAGAGCATTGTGATTAGGCCTGGATGGTGAACTCTGCTCCGTTTGCGGAGTTTTCTGCACTCCGCGCTCCGCAGAGTTCGCAGAGTGCAGAAAACTCCCCTCCGCGTAGTGCAGCAGAGTTTTTTCCCCACTCGCACTCGCGAACGGTACGGTCGTGAGCGCGAGCTGCCGCTCGGGTAGAATTTCTACCCGAGCGGCAGGAAGAACAGCATGAACGGCAGTTTGCACAGCACTCTGCCACTTGCAGAACTCTGCGGAGTATTTTGTCACTTCACGGAGTTCCGCGTAGCAAAACTCCACGAACTACGCCCAGAATTGTGATGGGCCACCCCCTGACTGTGTTTGTACCCCACCATTCAGTCAAGTTATTGTTGGCCAGTAGGCGAACACAGAATTTGACCAATAGTCAGCTGACCAGGTATGAGCAAATCATCCTGGGTGACGAAAATGTCACCCTTAGGAAATGTGCAATTCTGAATCCTTCGACATTGTTGCCCCTACCTGGAAATGAGACAGTGGGTGAAGAAGCTGAACATGACTGCCTAGATGTGACTGAACTATGCACAAAACCAAGACCTGACATCCAAGATGTGCCACTACCCACATCAGAACATGTGCTGTTTGTTGATGCCTCCTGCTTACGTGACCGTGATGGAAATTTAAAGGCTGCATATGCAGTTTGCACCGTTGCAGATGCGGTCGAAGCCTGTTGGCTTCAAGGAGTCTTTCAGCACAAGTGGTCGAATTGATTGCTCTTACTTGAGCATGCTGTGTTTCAGACCCGCTGAGAGAGACGATTTTTACTGACAGTCAGTATGGCTTTGGTGTTGTTCATGACTATGGGCAGTTATGGTTTCAGCATGGATTTATGACATCTTCGGGGTCACTAATCCTAAATGGGGAGAGCATTAGAAACCTTCTCAACTCCTTGCAACTGCCTGCCCAAATTCCTGTAGTGAAATGTGCTGCACACAGGTCAGGTACAGACTATGTGCCAGTTGGCAACAAGTATGCTGACGAGACTGCTCGCTACTGCGCTCTAAATTCATGCACCTTTAATGGGGCATATATCAATGAAAGTTCAGATATTACAGATTGCAGTTTGTTGTTGTCTGCTGTTGATACTTGGGAGGAAGTCAAGAAATTGCAGGAAGAAGTACCAGAGGCAGAACAGCAAAGTTAGATCAGAGCAGGTTGTGTCAAAAGAGATGAGGATGAGGTTTGGGTTTCCACGGATGGAAGACCAGTGTTACCTGATAGTTTGTTACCCGCTATGGCAAGACATTATCATGGTCCTGCACACGTATGGAGGGATGCTATGGTGCGTATTTTCAGTCAGACTTGGTTCAATCCAAGATTCAGGTTGATGGCTAAATGTTTATGTTACAGATGTGTGGTGTGTCAACAACGGAATGCAGGCAGAAAAACACAAGTCACCATGAGTCACATAGGGAGATCAGGACGTCCCTTCAATAGAATGCAAATGGACTTTATTGGGACACCCATTTGCAATGGATTGAGGTACGTCCTAGTGATTGTGTGCATCTTTTCATGGTGGGTGGAAGCTTACCTGACTAGGTGAAATGACAGCTTTACAGTAGCAAAATTATTATTGAAAGAAATTATACTGCGGGTTGGTTTCCTGACTTCTCTAGAATAAGACAGAGGAACTCATTTCAATAAGGAGTACCTGATGATGTTGTGCAAGGCATTGCAAGCTGAGCAGAGACTACATTGCAATTATCGTCCAGATGCTTCTGGAATTGTGGAGCAGGTAAATGGTGCACTGAAGTCCAGACTGGCAAAAGAGTGTGCTTCCACATCTCTGAAGTGGCCTGATCAATTGCCTCTTGTGTTGATGAGTCTGCAGAGAACAGGATTGTCGTCCCATGAAATCATCATGGGAAGGGCTATGAAACAGCCAGCAGTGCCTCCAAATGCCCTTGTGAACATTACAAATCACATGATTCTTGATTACTGTAAAGGACTGACTGATGTGGTACATTCTCTGTCTCGCCAGGTTGGAGAGGCTACTGCCCTGCCTTATCAGGAGTAGTACCATGGCCTCAGTCCGGCAACTGGGTTATAGTGAAGAAGTACGTGCTCAAGTCATGCTTAGAGTGGGAAAGCCTGGGAAATAAATCAGTATAGAACTCCTCCCAATGCCCATTTGGGCCATAGATTGAGGCTATAGACAATCCGGTAGTATCAAACGTGCCCCGTATACAAATCTGCCGTCCCTCTTGATCCCTGTAGGTGCTATCCAGGGTAAAAGGAAGGTTGCGATGGAGTAGGATAGCCACTCTCCGGGACTTACTGGTATAACAAGAGCGAAACTGCAAGTTAGCAAATAAGTAAGTGAGAGTAAGTGATCCAATAAAGAAAGTAAATCCTCAGCATCCAGTGGGGCCAGAAACGTATAATTAAATCAGCTGGATCAACAGTATAATTTTATATATTTTATAACTATGGGGTGGAGGCAAATCATGAACCGGTGGCAGTGTATTGAAACATCATCTTAGCACTCGTGTGATGCCAGCAACCGGGTTTCTAGTTCTTCATCCAGAGGCCAGAACAAACTAGTATTCTGGCAGACCCTATTGTTCAAGCCATCCTTAGGCACTGCAACGGCGTTTTCCTGGAAACTGATCAGCAATGTATCTATTGTGTCTTCGTGGCTTGGATAGTCTCAGACATTCTTGAAGGCCATACGAGTAAGCCTGCAGGTATGGGTTTTGAAATTCTGACTGATATGTGCAAATGTCAGTTTCAGCCATTCAGTATGAAACAGGTGATCCCCGATCAATTCAGCCTCGTGCATCTCAGCGATATCTTGGTGAGGCATCAGGGTTGCGCGAGCCCAGAATTGGTCAAGCATCTTGTGATGTGCCATCTTCAGGGTGGGTTGGGTTGAGCTATGCCTGACAAGCTTGTCACTGAACTATCTGCCTGGAAGACATGTTGATGCAAGGTCCTGAGGAAACAACATAATTAGAGACAAGTGAAAGAGAAACCAAATGACAACAGCATTCTACTTCAGAATTCATAAGGAAATTTACATTGATAGAAGTATATGGGCAGTTTACAATGATCACTGACAAAAATTTGATAATTGTGGAAAAAAAAAAATGCTAATAAATAAATACATATAATTCATACTGTAATTTCCCCTCTGTTGTACACTTCAGCTCTTGTTCTCTCCAATTGAAGGACTGTCTGACCCCTCCCCCCAATGTTTTGGAACAGCTCAGGAGAACCATCATCAATTTGGGAGAATATAAAGAGGCTTTTGAAGATTATGCATGTGGAGGCTGTAGAAAGGCACACTTTCACAGCTCCAAGAAAACTGGCTATGTTGAAGAACTGATTGGGTGCTGAGAAACACTGCGTATTTAGAAGGAAAAAAACATTCAATGAATATGAAACATCCATCTATACACATATACTATGGGGAAAAAAAGATTGACGTCATGGAGAGATTTACATTTATGAAGATGGGACTATTTGCTGGAGGTGCCAAAAAGCAAAGACACCAGAAGAAACATAGTAAAGGAACATGGAGGATGATATCAAGAAAGAAGTTAATCTAATGATTGTAATTGCATGTGTTACAAATGTAGTCGCAAGAGACATCGACAAACTGATGCCCAATCATAGGCCGGGTGTGTAGGAAGATCAAAGAGGTATTATGCCCACATGTGCGAAGCTAGGCAATCAGGATATCCAGCAATGGCCAAGGTAGAAGAGTTTATGCATTATCTGAGGAAAGGAATGCGAGTAAACTAAAATATTTTGAACAATTTATTGAAGTCAGGGGGTACATCAAGGATAATCTCCATTGTACCATGCCATTAGATGGAGTAGATGTAAATGTGTTAGCTCATTTTGTTTGAAGTAATATCGTCACTAATGAGATGTTGTTACCTAGGATTGGCAACTTGTTATGTAAAGGGCTTACTGTCTCTGTTTATGCCACTGTGCATCTTCAACTAAGTGTGCCAAGTACATACAGGGACAGTGAGCTCTACAGCAGATAATGGGCTGCCCCAAGGGAAGCCGCAAACCAATGCCTGCCTGTGTGCCGCGCGTATTAGTGGAAGACAGAGCAGCTCTTTAAAGCCAATGTGTCATCTTTCACTGTGCAGTTACCACCCAGCAGCTTTGCACAGGGAGGCTGAGAACCTCCTGCAAATTTGTGCAGTGAGTCATCACACTCACTTGAAGGAAGATGCTGGGGGTATCCATGTAACCCTTTTGTCCTATCAGAAGGTGTCATAGTGGATGCACTGATTATACACCACCTCTTTGTGGTGTACAGTCATTGTGCCCTCTGACGCCTCTATGCCTGTGTACTCATGTCCAAAATATGGCACAGCACAGAAGCTCACAAAGTGGGTGCACACGTGCGTTGCACTCCCGGGGCATTTAGTTAATATGACCCCTGATATTAAACCTGTGGCATATGGTAATAAGCCCAATAACACAGTGGAGAGGTGAGACCCCACATTGGTTGGAAAGATCTCTTGCCCAACATAGCAGAAATGCTGATGACAATGAAGGCTGCTGAAGTATTCTCCTCTTTAGATTTATGATCAATTTATCCTCGAACCACTTTGCATCTCAATTTCAAACCTATAGCACTGTTTGTTAAACCAGAGGGGGCTTACAGGCATATGCTTATGTCTTTTATTATTGGCTCAGCAGCTGACATTTTTCAACGGGTGATGCATCAGCTGTTTAAGGAGGAAAATGACAATGCCTTCCACAATGTTTTAGGGATGTGATGATAAAAGTGTTGCAAGTCTATTAAGCATGAGAAATCGAAAATAGGGACTGTCTAGAGAAAAATAGTATTTCCCAGAACTGAACTTAGTGAACGCTACTGTAGAGAAACCATCAGCGCAGACCAGCTCTCTTCTGTTTTGGGAATAGCAGTATTTTAGACATGATTGATTCAATCATATATATGTGTGTGTGTGTGTGTGTGTGTGTGTGTGTGTGTGTTATATATATGTGTGTGAGTGTGTGTGTCTACATATATATATATATATATTTATGAGAGGAAAGTTTCCCAGCAGTTACCAGCTACTCTCCAGGCGGGGTTGATGCGAGATCCGGGTGTCAGGACCCGGCTTTTAATTGGCGAAATTCTGCGAGCACTTTACTCAGCAAGAAAGAAGACTCGCACACCAGGGTTCCAGGTTGAAACGCGTCGCCAATAACACGCTTGTGTGAACACGAACCCTGGTGTGCGAGTCTTCTTTCTTGCTGAGTAAAGTGCTCGCGGAATTTCGCCCCCAAAAAATTATATATATATATAGATCGTGAACAAGGCAGCGTGAGACTGCTGAAACGCGTAGATGTTAAAAACGTCACAAAATAAACTACCGAGTGACCAGTACCTTTTGGAGTGCCGGATGGTTATTTGTCGATGGGATAATCCTATTTAAAATATATATAGATATATATATGGATATATATTGCAGCTCCAAAGTCACCAAATCGATGCACTCGCGGGCGGGTGCTGTAGTTGCGGGTGTGCTCCTGCATGCATATGTCAGCTTCCAAGTTTCAAAGGGTAACCGTACCCATAAATGAAAAAGCACTCTCGGGGTGAGTTCCGTGAGTTTATTTCAACGGACTCTGGCAAAACAGACGCGTTTCGGCAGACACCTTTTTCGATGTTTGTCGGGCGCGCCAAAGCCACCATTTTTTATATACATGCAATGCATTCTTATGTTGACAACACAGAAAAAGGACCCAAATCGCAAATGCAAGCAGTTCCGCCATTTTAACACTATGCAATTATACTTCTACAACAGCAACGGCATAACGATCAAATGTTGAATTTTCACTACGTGTAAGCAACTCACAGTAGCAACACTGACGGCACTACAAAGACCATCAGGCTCAGCGAGAGTCAACGCCCACTGGGGCAGCTGGCGGGACTTAAAAGTGATGCCGTAATGCTTCACGCTGTGATGAACTTTTGCCTCTGAAGAAATGAAAGTGAGCATGAAACGCGTCAGGCTGTTTGAATATTTGGTATAGAATTCTTTCCACTAAGCTGCAGCTTCCACAATTAAACGGAAATTTTACCTACCTGCGTGTGGCTCTCCTAAATGGGTATACTTGTGATGTTGGATTGTGTACGGCTGGTCCCGTTCGTGGGAGAGGTCCTGCCACATAAATGCGGACCGTGCTGTTGTCAACCGACGAGCAGCACAATGGGCAGAGAGGTCGTTTTGTGGAAGGTATAAGTTGCAGTACGGTGAGAGCGGGACTCTGTCCAGACCCACTGGGGATTTTAATGTTGAATTTTCACTACGTGTAAGCAGCTCACAGTAGTAACATCGACGGCCCTACAAAGACCATCAGGCTCAGCGAGAGTCAACGCCCACTGGGGCAGGTGGCGGGACTTAAAATTGATGCCGTAATGCTTTACGCTGTGATGAACTTTTGCCTCTGAAGAAATGCGAGTGAGCATGAAACGTGGCAGGCTGTTTGAATATTTGGTATAGAAATCTTTCCACTGAGCTGCAGCTTCCACAATTAAACGGAAAGTTTACCTACCTGCGTGTGGCTCTCCTAAATGGGTGAACTTGTGATGTTGGAGATATATATATATATGTATATATATATATATATATATATATATATATATATATATATATATATAGCTACCAGTCTCTCTCCCACCTCCTGGAAAAGAGTGTGACACTGCTCCGGGGGACTTGAAAAGCGGCTTTATTTGATGACAGTGCACAAGCATAAAAAAGGGTCCCTGAAGCGCTCGGCAGACGCGTTTCATCCTTCAAATGGATTCCTCAGTGCCCGTTTCAGTTGTATCCTTGTGAGGGGTCCTTTGCAGTGGTGTTTTAACTGCTCTGACCACTCCCTGTCATGTGATCACGCCCCTCCTCCCTCACAGGTGCGATGCTCCTTGTGCTGTGCCTGCTTCTCCACTGCATGCTGGACATCGTAGTTCGCCGCAGGGACCATACAGTGAAGGTACCCACTGAACACCAAGTGATGCTTCCAACTGCCGCTGGTCGGCGTTCCACAGCCGCTGCAGTGCGAAAGCAGGTAACAAAGTTCTCCCAAGTCCCCCTTATCAGGCAGACAGTTCTGCCTACTCTCTCCCATGCGCCGTTTCCAGCACCGGGGGCGACGCGACTGCCGTTTGCAGCAAAAAACCAAAGAGTCCACAGGAAGGTCGCGTAGCACCAGACCGAGAGGGAGGTCACAAAGCCAGCTCCTGCTAGCTGGCATAAACATAGCTACCAGTCTCTCTCCCACCTCCTGGAAAAGAGTGTGACACTGCTCCGGGGGACTTGAAAAGCGGCTTTATTTGATGACAGTGCACAAGCATAAAAGAGGTCCCTGAAACGCTCGGCAGACGCGTTTCATCCTTCAAATGGATTCCTCAGTGCCCGTTTCAGTTGTATCCTTGTGAGGGGTCCTTTGCAGTTCGCTTGTGCCCAAGCCACTCTCCACAGTGCGCCGCAAGGGGGTAGCGAGCCCCTATGAATCCAACAGAATGTGTTCCATGTACTCCAAAGATGGACACGACGTGGCTCAATTGCATCCACCAGAGTGATTTATTTGATGCCTAAAGGCTCAACGCGTTTCGGAGCTCCGGGCTTGTGAACAAGGAGCCGGGAGCTCTGAAACTCGTTGAGCCTTTAGCCATCAAATAAATCACACTGGTGGATGCAATTGAGCTGCGTCGTGTCCTTCTTTGGAGTACATGGAACACTTTCTGTTGTCTGTTGGATATATATATATATATATATATATATATGCAGATGTTGCTTGCAGGCAGACTGCCTAATTCCACCAAATGGGATCGGTGCGAGGAGTTAGTGCAAGTCGAACTTGTTAATCCAAAAGGTAGGGCTATGTGTCGGCAGATTCAGGGCACAAAACACTCACACTCCAGGGGTGGCATTTCCCAAAAGGAAGGTTTATTTGCAGTGACGCGTTTCGACCTGACGGTCTTTCTCACAGCCATATTAAAAAAAGTCCACCATCACCATTAAATATAGTTTTGGAAGTTTGAAATAATAGACATAGAAGTCATATATCCTGTGTATGCTTACAAGCAAAAATTAAAAGAATATATATACACTCAGTCAAAAGATTCTATCCTACAAATACATAATTATGCCTTCATGCTAACTTATTTCAGAGACATAAGTAAATGTGAAAGTTTGAATGTCAAGTTCGGTCACATGGTTCTAAAGGAGACAACCTCCTGAACATCATTGTCCCTGCATAAACCAATATGATACTGGCCAAGTGGCCTGTGAAAATTATAATCATCTATTCAGTTATGATAGTAAAGATCATATATGCAAAAACTATATACATATAAAACAATAATAAAAATAAAAGGCAATCAAAAAATGGCAAGACACACAGTAAAATGACCCCATCGTATAAATCCATTATTATGCCATAATGCCATCTTATTTCAGATGCAAAAGAAAGCAAAAACATGTGTATATCAAAATCGGTCACATAGTTCTGAAATGAGACAACCTTCTAAACATCATTGTTTCTGCATGAAGTGACATGTTATAGATATGGGCCAATTGTGTGTTAGTGTATAACCAAAATCCTTCAACACATATGTGCCTTACAAATGTGTTATGCAAAGGAGCAAACCAAATTCTCATTATACAGGTGAAAAATTTCAATGTATCCACAATTTTTGCCAATCACAGGGGGATACGAATTAGGCATTCAAGCGGATACCAAAAATATAAACATGTGGAAAAATTATGTATAAATGAACGAGACCACAGAAAATCCTGTCAGAGTATACGAAAGATGTACTCATCTGATATGAACATAGAGTTCCTCGTCCTCATTTAGCCCTGTCGGAAACTTGGAATTAAGGAGAATGATGTACTCTGCCTCCAGGACTCTAAACTTCTTCTCCCTGTCGCCACCCTGTGCAGTCGTGACAATCCTGTCAATCCCAAAATCAGACAAAGAATCAGAATTCTGATAATGTGCTTTCGACTAATTTCAAGTCTCCAACACCGCTGAATGAGGATTTCTGGTGGCCAGGTTTGGATCGTAACATAAAAAAATATAAAAAAATATTTTACATGTACGTGGAGCGACAAATCCCCAAATATCTGAAGTATCTTCTAGTAATTACTGATAATTTGGAGGGTCCTTGGAAGAAAAGAGAATTGAACTTTTCTGCACCTTTTAGTGCTTTAGGTGGTGCCGTCAGATACATTTTGTAGTTATGGATTATATTTCTTTCTGGCCTGAACTAAAACATTTAGTGGGATTGGAGAGATAGTGTGAAAAAGCTATTGCGGGTATACAGACATACGCCTAATTGTGAAACCAACAAGTGCCTATGTGAAAAGATGAGAGGAAAGAAACCTAGGATCATGCTGAAGCTGGCATAGATTGAAAATGGTGAAGTTACGGTGAAGCAGAGTTAAATAAGTATTCTCGTAGTTTTGAAAAAGGAGAACCATGTGGCAAAAATAATAGGGAAGCTACATAGTTTGAGTATCTTTTTTCCATTTGTGACTGGGTTAAGGTAAAGAAAGGGGAATGGTCAACAAGGGATAAATGATGTACCCAAATGTTTGACGGTGTTAAGAGCAGATAAGGACACTTCGTTGTTGAGGGATGGAAATGTTTGAAACATATGGTAAAATGTCAGATTAGTAGATTGCCATGGGGAAGGCTAAGAAAAGGTTCACAGGATTTGGAGGTCACTGGAAAAGGTTGTGATGAAAATTGTATAATGGTGCAGAAAAAAAATTGAAGTGTATGCTGTCTAGTTACATGTCTTTGGGAAATATTTTGTGTTTAAAGTTTATTCATAGGATGTTTTAAACAAAATCTCTGTGTAAATAGTGTTTGTATGTGCATATGCTATATGCTTTATGATGCTTAATTTTCCTTCTAATTAATTTGATTTTGTTTGCTTTTTAGAAAGGGCGAAGTGTAACATACAGCCTGAGGTGTTATAAAGTGCCTCTCTAAGAATAATGCTCTGTCACTAGTTTTTTAAGTGTGAAATGTGAAATGATCAGGTTTTGAACTGGCCAGGTAGCTAGTGGTTCCTTCCCTCTGCAGAAGTATTTAAATACGCCTTACCTTAACTGACTGCTTCTACATGTTTTCATATTCCATAATAATGGCACCCGTTGCCTTACTCATCAAAGCCAATTAGATTGTGACCTCTACTGGACCTGACAAACTTGAGGCAAAATGCAAAAGGTTTAAGGGCCATATGCATGATCACATTTTCCCATAGACACAGAATGGGCAAAACCCTTTGATGCATCTGGCCCTAAGAGTGGTGCAGTCACAGGCCTAGGGTTAGCTGGTTAAAGGGAAAGTTAGCACGCCGAGACCAAAAATTTTGTTCATAAGCTTTACTCAGATAACCATGGCTCAACAACCAACACCTGACCCAGGGCCAACCCGACTGTCCTGAAACTCTTTCCAACTCGCATTGTACATTCCATATCAACACAGAAAATTACTCTTTACAAGACCCTATATATATATCCCTCAGATTAAATAATAACAACAAATAAAACAAAGATGAAAATGTGCAGAAGAATGAAACACATTATTATCAAGGTGAAGGAGAATGCACCCAGAAGCCAAGGTACGTCAAGGTATCTAAAATTTAAAATGAAGGTTACTTAAAATAAACATGCTTAAGCTACTATAGCACATAAGTGTACTGAACTTATCTTTCGTCAATTGCCATCAAAACGTTTGTCTTAGGTTCTATCCCTTTCTGAGATATCTAGTGTCCTAAATAAACTACACCCTCTTCCTTAAACTTGCACTTGTAAAAGCAGAGGGTCAAACCATGTTTACTTAAAATTTGTAACACACATAATAGTTTAGGGTCCTGTATTAACACAGCAAACCCCCCATTTAGAAAATTCAGTACACCCTTAACATCTACAAACATCAGTTGCATGGTTATCTAGAACACCGAGGATGCTGACACGAACCCAAACGGTATCTGTTTGTAGAGATAAGTACCCTCTAGGGCTACAAAAGAACTGAGATGCTTGGAGTCTTCACTCAGTTGTACCTAGTGATATGTGACAGACATGTTGAGAGTGTTAAAATTGAATACGCCTTTGAGGTTACTTAATATCTCCAAGATCTTGGGCTATGGTTCTCAGTCAATGTAAACGTTTCAGTTGAGATCAACACATAATCAAAGCAACTTGTCACTCTTGCATGCCAACACCACAGGAGTAAAATAATCACAACTTTTTACAGGTTTGATGATATGTACATCACATAATTTCTTTATTTCCTTGTGCAATTCTTCTCTGAGGCAAAATGGCACTCTAAGTACTTTATGTCCAATAATTTCACACCCTCTTCCAAACTGATCTTATGTTGAAAACCTTTGAGTTTTCCTGAAGATTCTGAAAACACTTCAGGGAATTTGTGTGCCCAAATGCTCGTGCGGGAAGATAGAACGCGGACAAAACTCCTCAGCGCGATGGACTGACGTTTGCGGTCTAAAAGGTGGAACGTGACCAGGTGGCGCATGTTCTTTTGATAATGGTGGTTGCTGGTACGCTGGACATAAGCAGCCATTAGATTGGGAGTGGACAATGGACTGAGGTGAAGATTGAATCCCCAACAGCCCTGACGAAGTTGCCAAGAGTGTATGGCAACGAAACATGTTGGCCTTTTGCAGTTAAAAGTGGCCAGCGACATGCCTGCTTTTTAAACTGAGGACGCTCACAACAAATATTAAAGGATGTGCTGTATGTGAGTGTTACCTCATTTTTAATTTGAGAACCGTCTTCTCTTTGCACGGTTGGGGTTAAGAAAACACTGAGAGAGCTACAGAATCTCAGTGTTTCAGTCACACACTTATTTATGTTGCTTGACTTTTTCACCTCTATAGAACTTTTACACACACCTCTCTTGCTTTTCTTACTTTTTTGTTGTGGCTAGAAAGTGACCGATGATGATAACGTGGGCATACTGGCGAGTACCATCCAGCAGCCCTGTGGGTTTGCGCACGTGAGGTGCTTTCTAGCCCTTGCACACATTTTTTCCAAATTGATCTCATCTTTTGAGTTTTGTATACACATGTGATTTTGACCAGGGTGGGATGTGTATCTGATGTGGTTATTGATGAAAAAACCTTTTTTTTTAAACTGAGCAGTAACGACTAATCAGTTCATGGATTGCTGAACAGAACTGTACTGGGAGGTTTTCTTTGAAAAATAGTTCATAACCCCCAGGAGTCTTGAAAAGAAGTATTATTCATTGCTCTCGGGGTCAGATCTTTCATTGTTTATTATTGACTGAGTGGGGGGCGGTCTGACTCCTTGTTTCCCCCTGTTGCTCCCATTGTGAATATGCCCAAATGTTACACCTGTGTTTAGGTGACTCACTTGACTTTCCATACACAATTGTCTTTTAGAAACTACTTCGTTACGATGGTTGGGATTCAGTACCATGTCCAGTATAAATAATTTTACAATGGAGCTCTACAATTTCAACTGTAGAAATGTCTTGATCATTAATAGATCAGGTTCTATTAGAGTGAAAGGTGATCCAGAAACAACCATCACACACACGTCTGTACCATTTATGAATATGGTACATAATGGAGGCTTTCTTTTTGCCCCCCTTAAGAGGGAAATTTGTTACAAATTACTATCTTCTTTCTCTGATTCTTCAACAATCCATTAAAGTATTTCCTTGCTGTCACCACACACCATCATCCTCCAACTTGGGCACCACTGTTATGTGTCCCTGATGAATCCTTGTTTCATTTTTAACCTCTTTGTGATACAATGTATCTGTCTAAGCTGCTCTATCATTTTAGCTATATTCAATGCAGGTTCTAAGTCAGGATACTCAGTTGACACAAGCCTATCATGAATTTGCCCATTTTCGTTTTTTTCTATCACCTGGTCACGGATTAGTTCATCTTTGAGATCATAGTAATTGCACATGGTTGACAAAGTTCTCAAGGAAGCGAACAATTTTGTAAACTGGATTCCTTTGTTTTCGTGCTCTTTGTAAAAATGCATGTCTTTTTAAAATCACATTTCTAGAGGGAGAGAATCTTTTGTCAATGGTAATTTGTATTGTTTCATATTCATCCAATGTTTCATGCTTACGAGTTCACCTTCTGCACCTTTTTAGGTGATTCGAACATTCACATTTTTAAAATAGATCTACCCTCTGCACCAAGACTGTGCACAAGCAAAGCTTTTATTCTTATGTGTGAAGGTGTCTCCATCTATAGCCTCGAAATAGGCGTTGAATGTGTCTTTTCACCTCTGCCAGTCCAACTGTGGCGCATCTGCTACTGACAGAAATATAGGTAGAGCAGCTACTCCATACATAACTGATAACAAAGTTTATATACTACTGGGCTGAGCAACTGACAGGGTAAAGAATATTCTCCCACGGTTACATTGTTTATTTTTACTAGTGTGGTATTCACTCTTTACTCATTGGTCGCGATAATGCCTAGCAGTATGCTTGAATATTGCCTTCACAAGAAAGGTCAGGCATTGAAAAAGGTGGGCAAAATAGATGCAGTGTGATGTCACACATATGCATTGTGTGACGAATCAGTGATTGAGCTTGGCCTGCCTGGTGCATGAGCAGGACAAACAGGAAATAAACCAAACTTGAAGAAACTTCTGAAATCCTGACAAAAAAACATCTGACCTACAGTCAATGCTGTGGACTGCTCTTAGTGGTCGGAAAATTCACTGCATCAGGTAACAGCAGTGGAAAGCTGGTGGTGGGGCAACTCGTCGTCTATGAAGGGAAAGTTACCATGTCAAGACCAGAAAGGTGAAATTATACGTTTTATTCAGGAAACTATGGCCCGTCAAAAAAACAGACTAGAAAAACAGACAGTTGAGGTCAGCAGATTCAGAGTGTTGCTGGCGTTGTAAGGTACTCAATACAGGAGCTGCTCACCACTAAAGTTGGGAACTACCCAGAGTTCTCTGCTTCTTTTTTGCATAATTTATGCAGCACTCTAAGCCGGAAAGGGTATTTTTTTTACTTACACTGGGAGCTCCCTTGTGTCTGGACAAAGCTAAATCTGTCTGAAGAGCTACAATGATAGCAAAATATGTGCCAGGGGTTGCTTTTGTATATTCCAGGTTGACTTCGATGGTATTTTGCCAATACAAAGCTGTATACTGTGGCTGGAGTGGTAAAATGCTTTTGTAATTTTGCAGCTTGGCGTGGATGGCACTGTGCTAATCCTATGCTTAAAGACTTTGCTAGAAAAACAGACATTTGAGGAGAGCAGATTCAGAGTGTCACTGGTGTTGTAGGGTGCTCTATGCAGGAGCTGCTCTCCTCGTAAACTTGGGAACTACCCGTTATTCTCTGCTTGTATTTTGCATAATTTATGTAATATGTGAGGTAATTTGCTGTGCATGGCGAGAGCGCATGTTATAGTTACCTAAGGGCCAGGGGCGGCTCCTCCACTATGACGGAGGAACGTCGCCCCACTGCTGAAATGCAGCAGTATGATGTAAAATAAAATGACAATAAATAAATGTTATTGTCATTTTATTTTTACTTCCAGTCTGCCGAGTTGAGGGTGGGGCGAGGGCCAGGCCGCAGCGTCACACAGCAGGGGGAGGAGGAAATGGTATCCACTAAAAGTGTGCATGTCAGTTTGGCCGGCCGTCCATGGCCGGCCAAATCGACATATGTACTTGGAAATCTCCAGGCTGTTCCTTGTAGATATCCTAGTGCTCAGGGTCACAGGCTCCCAGACCCATGCTGGAGCGCAAAACCGATCCACTCTGCGCAATCCCAATGCTTCTCTCATGCTGGGAGAAGCGATGGGATTGGGTGGGGTCTGGGAGCCTGGGGCCACGGGAACTGTAGTGCTAGGGCGGGAGAAGAGGAGCAGCGCGGCACGGGAGAAGAAGATCGCTGAGGCTGGCAGGAAAGGTAAGTTTATATTTTTATTATTATTATTTTTTACCGCTCCCCCCCAACTCGGATTGGCAGCAGTCACCCCTGCTTAGGGCACGAGTTGTAGTTACTAGAGATAACAGGTGAATTTCAGCAGTTTTTAGAGTTCAAAACATTACATTGTCACTGAAATTTTCACCTAACTATAACTCACTTTAACCTTTGTAGCTGTGAATTTGTAGTTTGTTTTTTTAGGGAAACAGCCTTAACCACGCAGCATGAGCTACGCAGGGCTGAACCACGCAGGCGGTAGCACGTCTAAACCACGAATATGCTTTAACCACACATATTCGTGGTTAAGGCATATACGCGGTCTAGTTGCTGCTGCTGTCGGGCGGAAGAGCAGGAAGCAGGAAGAGGAAGGATGAGGAGGAGAGGTAAGACGGGTTTTGAGGGGGTGCGGGGTAGGTTGTAGGGTAGTTTTCAGGGCTGGGAGGGGGTCAGGGTAGTTTTCAGGGCTGGGGTGGGGAGTTTTAGGGCTCAGGGCAGGGGACAGGAAAGGGCAGTTTTGTAGGGGTTGTGGGGTAGTTTTCAGGGCTGGGAGGGTGTCAGGGTAGTTTTCAGTGCCGGAGGGGTGGGGGTTTTAGGGCTCAGGGCAGGGGACAGGAAAGGGGCAGTTTTCAGGTGGAGGAGGCAGTTGAGAGTTTTAAGGGTCAGGGCAGGAAACAGATGGGGTAGATTATTTGGGTTGGGGTAGTTTTGGGGGTTGGGGGTCGGTCGTTTTCAGGGCTGGGGTGTGGAGTTTTAGGGCTCAGGGGACAGGAAACGGGCAGTTTTGAGGCTGAGGGGGCAGTTGGGCTGGGACGGGGGTATGTGGGGTTAGGTTTTAGGGGGTGGGGGCTTGTTTTAGGGCTCAGGGAGGGGGCTGGGGTCAGTGTAGTTTTAAGGGGGCTTAGTTGTAGGGCTCAGTGTAGGGGTCAGGATAGGGACAGTTTTCAGGTCAAGGGGGCAGTTGGGCTGGGGTAGGCAGGAAGTTGGGATTTTAAGTTTAGGGGGTCTTTAGGGTTTAGGACAGGGGGGCAGGAGTGTAATCTTTACCACACATGCCCATTCACCAAACATGTCTTTACCACGAAATGTCGTGGTAAAGGCATGCGTGGTAAAGAGGCAGTTGGGGTTTAGACCGCATGGTTAGGGCATGCTTTGTTAAGGCATGCGTTTTTCCATCTCACAAGCTTTTTTTAACGTAAAGTAATATTTTATTACAATATGTAAAGCCAATTCCCCGTGGCGCATGGCCTTCGGCCTTCAGCCATGCGTCGTCAGGGTTAGCATAGGGCCTGGCCCCTGCAGGCGCCACCTGCAGGAGACCACCCTCAGTGTGTGGTGTGGGATTAGGCATAGGGTGACCTCTGTACAGCTCACCCTAAGCCACACACACCCTTCTGCCATGCTCAGCGTGCAATTGGTCTCACAGGACTTCGCCACTCTCAGGCAGATTTACTGACTTTGTCAAAAAGTCAAAACACCAAAATATAAAAAGTGACCCTCTTGGCTTTATTAAGTGGCTAGCATATCAATATATATAAAGCAGATCTGTCATCTTTCTCCAAAAATCACCAATATTTTTAATCAAATGAATATTTCAATAATTCACACAATGCAATATATTTATTAATATTGGTTATTATAAAAGTTTTAATACAGTTGCCATAAAAAACATTCCTGTGACTCTTTCTTTTTGCATAGCTTTTAATTATTACATTTTGTAGGTGAAAAATGTTAAAATAAATAATCAGAGACATATTGTTTTTCTTTTCAAATAAAATCAACATGTCTTTGAGTCTTAACATAACAATCATAAAAACAACCACAAGACAGCCTTGCACTCCATCTGAAAAGCATTGAGCTTCAGCTAGGAATGCTTAAAAAAATATGGTAATCTCTTCGGGGGGGCATAATGACCCAGGAGACTTAGGGCCTGATATAGATCTTGGCTGATGAGTTACTCTATCGCAACAGCGGCGGATATCCTGTCCGCCAAAATATTAATCCCATAAGATATAATGGGATTTATATTTCGGTGGATGGGATATCCGTCACCGTTGTGATGGATTAAACCATCCGCCAAGATCTAAATCAAGCCCTTACTGTTTTTCTACTTGCAGACCCCAACAACATTAAATAAAAGGCTTGATGGCGCACTTCCCTATTCTAGGGGACCAGCAAGTAAAAAATAAATAAAGCCTTTGCAGGGCATAATGGGGCGCTGTTTCAAAGGAGCAGTGAATGATAAATGATTGGCTCCTGCCACTCAATGATTATTCTTTTTTTTAAATTTGCTTTGGTTGTCCTGGTGCCCGCCTGGGACACCTATATACTCTTATTTTTAGAGGGTGGGGGCATGCAGGCACCCACCCCAAGGCTTTGCAAGCCCCAGAGATCCCATCCCCAGGGCAGTATTTGTTTTTAATAAGGGGAGGGGGCACGTGGCCCCCTCCCTGAGCAACAAGGGGACTCGGGTCATCACCACCAGGTCCCTTTTTTAAATGAAGGAGAGGGGGCACGCGGTCCCCCTGTCCGAGCCACTAAGGGCCCGGGGACTCTATCCCCCTGGGTTTTTTTTTTAATTAAGGGGACCTCACGCCCATGGGCCAGTAGTGCTAATGGTGGTGACCCCGGTGCATTTTTAAACTGCTCCAGCCAAGTGGGAACCAAGTGGAGTTCCCTGCCCGGGAGAATGTGGGCAGGGTATGCCTAAACTCTCCCGGGCAGGGAACCGTAGTGCCTCAGAGGTGGGGTTCCCAGGACACTATGGGGCCGATTCCGATCTCGGCCGGTAGTGCTCCGAATCGGATTCACCGGATCCGATTCGGAGCCCTGTTTCCCGAACGAATCGTACGCGGTCTGGCCGAGCGAGTACGATGCAAGCACCCGCGAAATCGCCGACCGACTCGAACGCGGCTTCAACACGCTCCGACCGACTCGCATGGACACGACTCGCACCGCGCTATGGAAACGTTTCCCGGCCGGGTAAGTACGATGCGCGCCGCGAGCAGTCCGACCGACTCGCGCTGTCCGGCTCGAAAAAGCTGTCGGAGCCGGACTTTGGGGGTCCGTGTCGGACCCCCCTGTATGCGTAGGCGCGCGAGTCGCACACAGGGGGGACCCATGGGTCCCCCCTACCTGTGCATGTACGCCGCGATGCGCTTGGACGCGTACACGCTGTAGGGGCGCCCTTGTCCGCCTCGCACCCATTGAGTCAATGGGAGCCCGCGTACGCGTTGTGCGACAGGCTCCCATTGACTTCAATGGGAGTCCGACCGACTCGAGTCCGATGGCATGCGTGCACATCGTACTCGTTCGGTCGGACTGCTAGGGTCCGATTCGGTCGGAATTCTCTCCGGGTCCGGCTCGGTCGGAGAGATTTCCGGCCGGAATCGGAATCGGCCCCTATGTAGTATCATGCCCTGAGGGTTCGGGTCCCCAGGGTGCATTCCACCATAGGTAGGCCAGTAGAGGCTCATGGAGCGGGGGAACATGCCACCCTTACCTTCAAAGTTCCTTTGGCCCCAGGGGATGGGGTCACTGGGGCCCATTAGTGACTCTGGGAGGGGAGGCAGCATGCCTCTTCCCCTTTAATATGCATTTGGGCTCAGGGGATGGGGTCCTTGGAGCCTTGAGTGGCTCAGAGAGGGGGGCCCCCACTAACTTCCTTCCCCATAAACATATTAATGGTGGCCCCCAGCCCTGATCCACACAGGCGGTGTTTTCTTCCTTTTTTTTAAATGTTGCAATCCTGTGGGAGTCTCGCTGGATTGCAATGTTTAAAAAAAAAAATACTTGTGGCCCCGGGGGGAAGAGGAGGCACTGTGTGACCCCCTTCCCTCCCCCGCAAGGGCTAGAGGGACAGGATATTTCAACACTGACCCCTTATATTTCTTTATAATTTTTAAACTCAGGGCAGGAGATTAAGTCACTGAGTCCTATAATGGCTGTCTGCAATATTTTTCTGCATGTTGCAGGTAGCCAATCAGAGCGCTCGTGGGATCATGACTAAGGGCGGGCAGAGTACTCCGCTCCGCCAGCGGAGTGTGCGGAGATTTGCCTAGTCCGCGCTCCGCTGAGAACCCAGAGTATATGGCAAAACTCTGACTCCGCAGCAGAGCGGAGTTAGCCAGCCCCCACCCTGCTAAATAGGCTCCCGCCTCCACCCACCTAATAAAAAATATTTACAAATTAATTTAAAAAGAAATAAACACATTTACCTGTACTGCGGCGTCCCCGGGCTGCCGTCCTCCTCCTCGCCGTCTCTCTCCTACATCGGACCTACATCTTGCGTGAACTGTTCATGCGCGCGCGCGCATGCGCAGTTCTCGCATAGATGTACATTCGGTTCAGGAGAGAGACGGCAAAGAGGAGGAGGGCAGCCCCGAGATGCCGCAGTGTAGGTATGTCTGTTTTTTTTTCTTTTTAAATTAATTTGTAAATATTTTTTATTGGGGTGGTGGAGGCGGGTAGCGGAGCGGAGCGGAGTTCCACTGAGTTTTTTCACAACTCCGTGGACCTCAGCGTAGTTGCACTACGCCAGCTCTGCCTGGGGTTAATCATGACTCCTGTGGGAGCAAATTAGCCCAAGGGCAAAAAAAACCCTGGGCCTTTCAGAATTTCAGAATACTCTGGGGCATATTAGCAAGACCGGCGATAAAATTATCGCCGTTTTAGCGGCAGGAAACTGCCGCTAAAACGGCAATAATGGGCTTGCTAATATGCGTTATAGAATTTCAATAGAAGCCCAGTTTAGATGTGCAGGACATCTAACCTGGGCTTCTATTGGAATTCTATAACGCATATTAGCAAGCCCATTATCGGCGTTTTAGCGGCAGTTTCCTGCCGCTAAAACGGCGATAATTTTAACGTGGGTCTTGCTAATATGCCCCTCTATTTTTTAAAACTGGGTTTGAGGGATTCTCGCGAGAGTCCCTTAAACCCAACAGCCCCGATATACAAACATTTTTCTTACCTAATATCGCAAAAACAACTGAACGGATTTAAACCAAATCACAAAAAGGACACTTTCTGGACTAAGATCTAGCTTTCTGCCAAATTTGATGTAATTCTGCAGCCAAACACATATATATTTTTTTATTTTGCTGTAAATTTCCGGTGGATTCACAAATCTGCAGCAATTTTTTTTTAGAAAAGCACATGCTCCTGTGTATTAAAAAAATAATCCCCTGAAGTGAGCCAGGGCCCAGAGGTGCTGCACAATGGATTTGTTAGCTGAGGGGGCATGTGGCCCTCCTCCCCGAGCCCTCTTCAGTCCCCAAGAATCCCATCCCCCAGGGCCAAAAGAATTAATGAGGGGATGGGGGCATGTGGCCCACCTCCCCAAGCCTCAGGCCCCCGGTCCATTTTTTTTATTAAGGGGAGGGGCACATGCCCCCTCCACCAAGCCTCTCTGGCCCAGGGACCCCAATCCCGGTGTACCCATCCCCAAGTTGAGACTGGCCTCTGAGACCCCAACCATCCCCTGGGTCCCCGGTACTCTGCAGTGCCTCAGGTAGCCCACCCTGGGACACTGTTGTTCTCTGCCTGGGAGAGTGTGGGCAAATGCCCAAAATGATTACCTGTGGAACTGAATGTGTTGTATATGCCATAACATGCCCATGCGGTAAATGGTACATAGGTTCCACTACTTTTCCAGAAAAAAACACATCCTCTAGCATAGGAGAGCTATAACGAACAAAGACTACAGTTATAGTACTGCCAAACATTTCCATGAAACACACGCGAGAGACTGAACACAGTCCAAATACTTTGGCCTGGATACAGTCCCCAGACATCAGAGAGGTGGTAATGGTTTGTCTACCTTATGCAAGCTAGAATCACAGCTGATACTATAGGCTGGCTCCATTTTCCCACAAGGAAAGAATAATAACGAAGAATTGTACTCACACTTATAAATAAGAATGAGTGTATCCCAGCCCTGATTTGTGAAGTTGGTTTTTAACAAGTATAGATTTGGTTTTAATCCTGAGAAGATTATTTTGCTGATCATAGGTTGATTGAAGACTATTGGCAAGAAGAATGTAGGATCACATCATGATTATTCAGGAAGATATGGTGAATACGTATGTCATATTATTTACATATTTTTGTTTAATTACAGGACCATTGTGATGAGTGACCCGAATACAAAAGTAGCCACCTGTAGAGAGTTAAAATGCACTGGAAAATGGAGATGTTCCACGCAACAATCACCTCTCCTTATTGAAAATAGTCTACAGTGGTAGGATTATTGAATGTCCATATAAGTGATAAGGTAGCATGTGTCACACAAATACATGAAAAGATAGAGCTACTGTAGCAGTGTGTTTTTTCAGTAAGATGAAGGAACCCTAATTAGGACAAATTTGTGAACCAGTGAGACAGTAACGACAACAAGCAATTCCAATGGGGTACTAAACCCAAATTAACTGTAACTAATCCCACCTTTTTTCCTGATGATTGAAAACCATGGATTTGAATACTCAGAGTGAACAAAAATGCTTAAAATTTGATCATTACATGATGTGTGAGATATATATATATATATATATATATATATATATATATATATATATCCAAGCGCAAACGATTCCACCGGTCCGGTGAAAAGTCACGAGCCACTGCGGTTTTCAAGTGCAAAGGTATTTTCAATAGGCAGAGAAAGCAAGACACATTTCGACCTTACACGGGGTCTTGGTCACATGACCATCATTTTTGTCAAGTTTTTTAAAGAAAATAGAGCATCACTCTGGACACGACAGTAAAAGACATAACGAAAAGATGGAAAAGATTAAAAACATACTTTCCTTCTGTTAGAAAATTCACAGTATTAGTTTGTGAAGCATTAAATCATTAATGTGGACTATTAGCATAGTTTCCTACATGCAAAATTATAAATCATTCTTGTATAGTACAATGCTATTGCTGTTATATAATGACACATCATGTTATGATCAAATTCTAAGCATTTTTGTTCGATCTGAGTATATATATATATATATACATATATATATATATATATATATATAGTTATATATATATTACCCGTAGTTATAGGTAGGTCAGAGTTTCCATAAGAAAGGCCTTTTTTGTTTTGCTAATAACTTTGGCACTTTTTGACGATTCTTCACAAAGCTTTCCAAAAAGTGCCCTTTATGCCTAGTTGTGCATGGAAAGTTACAGAGTGATCCGTCAAGAGGGGGCCAAGAAAAAGGGGCTTACAAAACAAAACACAAAATCCCCATGCATTTTCCATAGACGTTTTGGAAAACGCTTCTGCAAAAACTGCTAAATGGACTTAAGCTAAATTAGGCAGGATGCAGAAAACTTGCTTTCTGTGATTTGGTGTAAATCCATTCAGCAGTTTTTGAGAAATCCAGGTTAAAAAATATTTGTATATCTAGATGGTTGGGTTTGAAAGACTCCTGTGAGAATCCCTCTAACCCAATTTAAAGCAATAGAGCATTCTGATTGGCCCAGGAAGGTTTTTCTCCACGGTCCAACTTGTTCCCACAGGCGTACGGCTCCCGTGTTGTTAGCAAGCACTCTGATTTTCTGCCTGCAACAGGAGGAAAAATGTTGCAGGAAGCTATTACAGGACTTTGGGCATAGTCCCCTGTCCTGAGTTTAATTAACAAAAAATATATAAGTGGGAAGGGTATGGATATCATGCCCCCCTAGTCCTTGTGGGGGCTGCCAGAGGGGCCCACCAGGGGCCAAAATATGTATACGTTTTTTTTTTAAAGCAGCAATTCCACCAGAGTCCTGCAGGACTCCCATGAAATCGCAACTTTAAAAAAAAGGAAGACACCGGTTGGAGTTTTTTATTTTATTATATTGACACCCAGGGAGGACCAGGTGCCGGGGATCATTATTACAAAATATTTAGAAGGGAGGTGGGGCCCGGGCCCCCTTCCCAAGCCAGTATTAGCCCTGGGGACCCATCCCCCCAGGGCCTAATGCCAAATTAAGGGTAGGTGGGCAAACAGCCCACCTCCGTGAGCTACTAATGGGCCCAGGGTACACAATCCCCCAGGGCCAAATACTAAATAAGGTCCAAATATGTATAAAAAGGTGAAGGGGCCACGCACCCCCACCCCTTGCTGGAATCCACCCCGGGGACCCCATCTTCCGCGGCATGAGCCTACCCCAAGGACACTGTTGTTCCCTGGCCAAGAGACTTCAGACATACCCTGACCGTACTCCCCCGGGCAGGGAATTCAACTTTGCTCCTGCCCGATGGGAGCAGTGGAAGAAATCAAAGTAATCAATGAGGACAAAAGCATAAACCTTGCATCTAGACAGATTATCATACGGTCCTAAAGTATCCAGTTCTAATTTGTCCCATGGTCTATCTGGAAATTCTGATGCAACAGGAGCAACCTTACTGGTACCAGCGATATGTCAGAATTACAACAACTAGAGCAATAGAGCAATGCTTGACACAACCCAGAGATTTGCGTGTCCATATATGGCCACCAAAATACTTCTCTGATTCACATAAATGTCCCCCATTATCTAACTTGATATTATTAAGGTAAATACCCTTAGGAGGAATAGCACACTCCTCTTTCAATACCAAATCCTCTGAAACTGAAATAAAGTCTTTCACCTTTCAAAATATCTGCATAGACGGTGAAAGTATTTTTTCACGAGGCCACCCCTTGCTATTCAAACAATCATGGGTTTGTTAAGCGCGACTACTCACCCATAAGGGTCTCAAGGCGCTGGGGTGGAGGGGAGGCTGGAAAAACAACAAAAATGCGGCGGAATGGATAGGAAGAAAAATTATTTCTAGAAGGAAAATTAAATTAATCCCTCACATGGACTATAATTAATGTCCAATTACTTATTCTAATTTAGAAGCCAACACCAAAATGTAGTCCGAAAGAGTATTTTTATATATTTTAAATGAGACAATACAAACAGTTATATATACACAAATTATATATACAAAAAACACAACAATACATATATATGTACATGAACATCATTCCTTGTTACCCTATTTGATACTACGGATGCGGAGAAATCCAAAACAATGATTATCAATGGCAATCCGTAAGAAAGAAGATAGCCCTAAGAATAACACACAACCGAGGGGAAATTTCAACCCTCTGTCTGAATTGGAATGTGCAATAATTTCTTTTCAATTCATTTAAACTTTTGAAGGGCTTCTCCAAATTGTGGAGTCGACGCGTTTCAGCCCATATGTTTTGGGCCTCATCAGGACTGGGGCAAAAGGAAACCTCTTATCATACCGATTGTCTCAAGGACAGGGATAGAGCAGTGCCTGAAGTACAACTGTCCAGATGTTCCACTCAAATAAATATCGTGGCAGCACTTCCAGGGAAAGTATATAACTTCTTAGGGGCGATACCATTAGTATCCAGGCTCGGTATAATAATGTCGGTAGATTTCCTGGTAAGTCGCAGTACTACAGCACGACGCGGGGAAGAAAGACCGTCTGCACCGGTACCGATGGAGGGGAGGTGCAGGATCCTGTCCATCAAGGAGGAGGTCTATCGAAGAGCCATGTTTTGAGGTCCCTCGTGAAGATGGGGAATGATGTTGTCTGTCTGAGGTGGAGCGGGAGGGCGTTCCAGGCTCTGGCCGCAAGGAAGGAGAAGGAGCGGCCTCCCAATCTGGACTTCCTGGTGCGGGGGACCACGGCGTGAAAGAGCTGGGCTGATCGTAGGGTCCTTTGGGGTGCGTGGAATTTGAGTCGGCTGTTCAGGTATGCTGGTCCGGTGTTGTGGAGGGCTTTGTGTGCGTGGGTGAGAATCTTAAAGGTGATTCTTGCCTCGATGGGGAGCCAGTGGAGTGTGCGCAGGTGCTGGGAGATGTGGCAGAGTCGTGGCAGGTTGAGGATTAGTCTGGCGGTGGCGTTCTGGATGTTTTGTAACTTGCGGGTGAGGTTTTTTTTATTCCGGCGTAGAGTGCATTGCCGTAGTCAAGTCTGCTGGTGACGAGGGCGTGAATGACGGTCTTTCTGTGTTCGATGGGGATCCATTTGAAGGTCTTGCGTAGGAGGCGGAGGGTGTGGAAGCAGGAGGATGCGACGGAGTTGATCGGGCGGTCCATTTTGAGTTTGGAGTCCAGGATGATTCCGAGGTTGCGTGCGTGGTCTGTGGGGGTGGGCGGGCTTCCGAGGGCGGGGGGCCACCAGGTGTCGTTCCATGCGTCGGGGTGTGGGCCCATGATGAGTACTTCCGTTTTGTCCGTGTTGAATTGTAGACAGCTGCTCTTCATCCATTTGGCGACTGCTTCCATGCCTTCTTGAAAGTTGTGTTTGGCTGCATTGGGTTTGTTGGATAGGGAGAGGATGAGTTGGGTGTCGTCTGCGTATGAAACAATGTTGAGTCCGTGGGTTCTGACGATGGGGGCGAGCGGAGCCATGTAGACGTTGAACAGCGTCGGGCTGAGGGAGGATCCTTGGGGGACTCCGCAGTGATCGGTGTAGGGTCCGAGAGGAAGGGAGGGAGTCTGACCCACTGTGTTCTACCGGAGAGGAATGAGCGGATCCAGTCGAGGGCCTGGTCCCGGATCCCTGCATCGTGAAGTCTGCGTGTTAGGGTGCGGTGAGAGACTGTGTCGAAGGTCGCTGAGAGGTCAAGGAGGATGAGGGCTACTGTCTCTCCTCTGTCCAGGAGGAAGCGGATGTTGTCTGTTGCGGCGAGGAGGGCGGTTTCTCTGCTGTGGTTCTTTCTGAAGCCGGATTGGGAGGAGTCAAGGATGTTGTGCTCTTCGATGAAGGTGGCGAGTTGGCTGTTGATGGCTTTCTCGATGACTTTCGCTGGGAACGGGAGCAGGGAGATGGGTCTGTAGTTCTTGAGGTTGGTGGGGTCTGCCGAGGGTTTCTTCAGGAGGGGGTTGATCTCGGAGTGCTACCAGTCGTAGGGGAAGGAGGCGTCCCCGAAGGAGCGGTTGATGGTGTGGCGAAGCATGGGTACGATGGTGTCGGCGGTTCTGTTGAAGATGTGGTGGGGGCAGGGGTCCGTGGGGGCCCCGGAGTGATTGACTTCATCGTCTTCAGTGTGTCTTCGGTGTTGAGGGCTGTCCAGCTGTCAATCGTTGGCTTCAAGGTGTCGGGGTGGTTGGTGAGGGTTCTGTGTGTTGACTGTCTTCGTCGAAATTGTAGTAAATGTTCTTGATTTTGTGGTGGAAGAAGGTGCTGAGTTTGTCGCAGAGGTCTTGTGAGGGAGGGATGTCTGTAGACTCGCTGATGGGTTGGGCGAACTCCTTGATGATGCTGAAGAGTTCTTTGCTGTTGTGCGCGTGCATGGAGATTCTGTCTTTGATCTCTTTCTTTCTTGTATTTCTGATGAGTTGGTGGTGGGCGTTGGTGGCGGCTCTGAAGTTGTTGTGGGCTTCTGTAGATTTGGAGTTCCTCCAGGCCTTTTTGAGGCAGCGGCAAGTGCGTCTTGACTCTCGGAGTTCGGTGGTAAACCAGCTGGCTTTCCTGGCGTGTGTGCTGTTGTTCTTCTTGAGGGGGGCTACGGTGTTGGCGCAGTCGGAGATCCATCTGTGCAGGGTTCGGGCTGCAGTATTGGGGTCATCGTTGTCCGCGATAGTTGGGGTGGAGTTGCCGAGTGAGTAGGTGAGCTGGTCGTCGGTAATTTTGGTCCAATTTCTTCGTGGGAGCAGATACTGGGTTCTGTGGATGGGTGTTCTGAAGGTGAAGTGGATGCAGCGATGGACTGTCCACGGGAGTTCGGTGGTATGGCTGAAAGTGATGGAGTTTCCTGTTGTGAAGATGGGGTCGAGGGTGTGTCCTGCTGAGTGCGTGGGTTCAGTCATGATCTGGCGGAGTCCTATGTTGTGGAGGTTGTCCAGGAGGGATGTGGTGTTGGGGTCTTGTTGGTTGTCGAGGTGGAAGTTGAGGTCTCCCAGCAAGGTGTAGTTGGTGGACACGATGGCCTGCGAGGTGATGCTGTCCGTGATGGAGTTGGTGAATGGTCCGCGGGGTCCGGGGGGTCGGTAGATGAGGGTTCCCCGGAGGGTGGCGGTAGGGCTGGCCTGTATCTTGAAGTGTAGGTGTTCCATCAGGTCTGTGGACTCGTCGGGAAGTGTGCTCAGCCGGAGGGTGGATTTGTGGACGATGGCGATTCCCCCCCCAGGGCAGGTGGGGCGGTCCTTCCGGGAGATCTTGTATCCTTGGGGAATGGCGATGGCGATGTCAGGTCCCGAGGTGGTGTTGGTCCAGGTTTCAGTGAAGAATGCGACGTCCGGGGTGGTGCTGTCGAGGAGGTCCCAGATTTCGGTGGCGTGTTTGTGGAGGGATCCGACGTTGAGGAGGATGCATTGCAGGGTCTTTGGTGCGGTTGCGTTCTTGCGGGCGTGTTGTGCTGGATCCGTGGTCTTGGCAGTGCTGCAGGAGTGGCGGCAGCGGTGACAGCTGAAGGGTCCGTGGGTGTCGGCTGGTGATGCTAGCTTGCAGTTGTAGTTGCGACCTGGGTTGAGTGCGTAGAGTGCCGCTGGGTTGTAGCGTTGGCGGTTCGGAGGTCTAGGGTTTCTGGCGCTGGTCGCGTTCGGGACGCGGACAGGCGCAGACAGGCTTGCCTTTGGCGTGCCTTCGGCGCGGCCGCACTGCAGCCACCATTAAGTAGAGGTCGGGGAGGGCTGGACAGCTGGGAGGCGGGAGGCGGGGAGGGGAAATTGGCTTGGGCTGGTCGCGCTGGGGGGAGGGGACGCGGGGGTAGCAGCAACAGGAAAAACGGGCAAGAGGTGCCCATAAAAAGGAGCGAAAACAGCGCAAAAGTTGAAAAAGAAAAATGGAAAGTGATAGAACAGTGATAAAAGTGATAGGAAGAGAGTAAAAGGGTGAAAAACGAAGGTGAAAGTAAAGAGGCTAAAGAATGAAGCTGTCAGGGCCTGCCCGGGACTATGTGGGGAACACAGTCAGGGACTTGGGCAAGGACTGGGAACAGGGTAGAAAACAAAGACAGAGAGGAGTACAGCGCTGCCCAGGAGCACACAGGAAGTCAGAGGAGAAAAGGGATCCAAAGGGGAAGCCTGTAGAGGTGAACAAGAAGGGTGAGACTCGGAAAGGAAGGGCACTCATGAGGCGGCTCAGCATTCAGAATCACTTAAACCCAGGACGGATGTGCAATACACTTAAACATGAAACAACGTTAACAATAAAGGGGATGTGGGGTAAAGCACTCAGGAGCTCCACACGGTAAGACTGAAGCTCAGTAAGTTCATCACCCACAATTGCTGTTACAGATACTGACTGGAAATACCCACATATAGGATATGTATACAAAGGCAGGGTCTGTGGAGCTTATACCTATGGTGATGTTATAACAGTAACTCAAAGACAATACTCACAGTGAACAAGAAACACCACCTAGGTAGTCAGCCGTGCCCACGGATCCTGGCGATCAAACAGGAACACGCAAGGCAGTAACAGCAAAGGTGTAGAACTAAACACAAGCACAATAGACAAGGAGCTAGCAAGGAGGAGTGCTTAACAGGAAAGGAAGGAAATCACAGGGCACACTTGGCAGAAAGCAGGTAACAAACATACAAGGTAACAGAAGCGAGACAGCAGAATAGAAAGATAGCAAACTAGAACTGGAACCAAGGAAATGAGATGAAAGGCAGGGACTGGAAAAGGATATACAGAAAGGGAGGCTACAAGGGTATACTAGAATAGTACAGGGTCAGGAAACAAGAAAACAAAGTAGCATAGGATGCAGTGCTGGGGCAAGAATTGAGCAAAGGCTCAGGAGTCAAAGTAGCACTACAGGTCAGGAACAAGGAAATGTTAAGGCTCAGGAATCAAGGAAGCACTGCAAGCAGTGCTGGTTCAGGAAACAGGAAAATGGCTATAGCTCAGGAAGCAAGGAGTCAAGAGCGCACTGCAAGCAGTGCAAGTCAGGCACAAGAAATAGCTGAAGCCCAGGAAAGGAACAGAGACTAACTATAGCTCAGGATACTAGGTAGCACTGCAGGCAGTGCTAAGGCAGGCACAAGGAAAATAGCTATAGCTCAGGAACACAGGAAACCAGGTAGCACTGCAGGCAGTGCTAATTCAGGCACAAGGAATAGCTATAGCTCAGGAAACAAAGAACAAGGATTATCTATAGCTAAGGAATCACTGGAAACAAAAAGCTCAGGGAGCACAGGAAACAAGGATCGGTCTCACCGGTAAACAGCTTACAATGACCAACACTGGACTGAAGGGAGCTGGGGCTTAAAAGAGCTCACAGTAATCATGTGCAGCAGGTGTGAGCAGGCTAGCAGCAGCCAGCCACAGGTGAGCTGAATTCCTCCACCCATCCTTGGCCTGCAGGGGTGGAGACTAAGCAGTGAGCAGGGAATCCTGGGTAATGGAGTTTTCAGGCATGAGTAGGCTGGCTTCACAAAACCCGGCATGGATTGGGAATGGATGTTAGTTCCCAATAAGTGTCCAAATGGCTGGAAGTCAGGATTTGCATGCAGGGGAGGGTCTGGAAGTTTATTAGAGGACTGGAAAGTCCCCCAGTTCAGCCCCCTGGTGGTGGACACGGGAATGCAGGGAGCAAGTCGTGACAGTACACCCCTCCAAAGACCCTCTCCCTGAATCTGGAACTGGATTCAAGGCCGTGGCTCCTAAGAAGTAAGTCCATTTCCCTCATAGATGTAGTGCAAGATGCCAGCGGACTGCAGAAAAATGGTGACGTTCTGGAAGGTTTTGTCTCTGATGCTGGTGATTCAGTCTCTGGATGTATATGTACTGAGAACTCTGGAGGCTGGCAAACTGGAAGCCCAGGGTCAAAAAGTTGGAAAAATAGAGGTTCAAGTGCTGAAGGCAGGGAGCCCGGAGGCTCTGGTGCTGCAGGCAGGGAGCCCGGCAGGCTCTGGTGCTGCAGGCAGGAGCCCGGGCGGCTCTGGTGCTGCAGGCAGGGAGCCCGGCGGCTCTGGTGCTGCAGGCAGGGAGCCCGGCAGCTCTGGTGCTGCAGGCAGGGAGCCCGGCGGCTCTGGTGCTGCAGGCAGGGAGCCCGGAGGCTCTGGTGCTGAAGGCAGGGAGCCCGGAGGCTCTGGTGCTGCAGGCAGGGAGCCCGGAGGCTCTGGTGCTGCAGGCAGGGAGCCCGGAGGCTCTGGTGCTGCAGGCAGGGAGCCCGGAGGCTCTGGTGCTGCAGGCAGGGAGCCCGGAGGCTCTGGTGTTGCAGGCAGGGAGCCCGGAGGCTCTGGTGCTGACAGGCAGGGAGCCCGGAGGCTCTGGTGTTGCAGGCAGGGAGCCCGGAGGCTCTGGTGTTGAAGGCAGGGAGCCCGGAGGCTCTGGTGCTGCAGGCAGGGAGCCCGGAGGCTCTGGTGCTGCAGGCAGGGAGCCCGGAGGCTCTGGTGCTGCAGGCAGGGAGCCCGGAGGCTCTGGTGCTGCAGGCAGGGAGCCCGGAGGCTCTGGTGCTGCAGGCAGGGAGCCCGAGGCTCTGGTGCTGTAGGCAGGGAGCCCGGAGGCTCTGGTGCTGTAGGCAGGGAGCCCGGAGGCTCTGGTGCTGGAGGCAGGGAGCCCGGAGGCTCTGGTGCTGGAGGCAGGGAGCCCGGAGGCTCTGGTGCTGCGAGGCAGGGAGCCTGGAGGCTCTGGTGCTGAAGGCAGGGAGCCTGGAAGCTCTGGGTCCTGGAGGCAGGGAGCCTGGAAGCTCTGGGTCCTGGAGGCAGGGAGCCTGGAAGCTCTGGGTCCTGGAGGCAGGGAGCCTGGAAGCTCGGGTCCTGGAGGCAGGAGCCTGGAAGCTCTGGGTCCTGGAGGCAGGGAGCCTGGAAGCTCTGGGTCCTGGAGGCAGGGAGCCTGGAAGCTCTGGTGCCTGGAAGGCAGGGAGCCTGGAAGCTCTGGTGCCTGGAGGCAGGGAGCCTGGAAGCTCGGGTCCTGGAGGCAGGGAGCCTGGAAGCTCTGGGTCCTGGAGGCAGGGAGCCTGGAAGCTCTGGGTCCTGGAGGCAGGGAGCCTGGAAGCTCTGGGTCCTGGAGGCAGGGAGCCTGGAAGCTCTGGTCCTGGAGGCAGGGAGCCTGGAAGCTCTGGTCCTGGAGGCAGGGAGCCTGGAAGCTCTGGTCCTGGAGGCAGGGAGCCTGGAAGCTCTGGGTCCTGGAGGCAGGGAGCCTGGAAGCTCTGGGCCTGGAGGCAGGGAGCCTGGAAGCTCTGGGCCTGGAGGCAGGGAGCCTGGAAGCTCTGGGCCTGGAGGCAGGGAGCCTGGAAGCTCTGGGCCTGGAGGCAGGGAGCCTGGAAGCTCTGGGCCTGGAGGCAGGGAGCCTGGAAGCTCTGGTCCTGGAGGCAGGGAGCCTGGAAGCTCTGGTCCTGGAGGCAGGGAGCCTGGAAGCTCTGGGCCTGGAGGCAGGGAACCTGGAAGCTCTGGGTCCTGGAGGCAGGGAGCCTGGAAGCTCTGGGTCCTGGAGGCAGGGAGCCTGGAAGCTCTGGGTCCTGGAGGCAGGGAGCCTGGAAGCTCTGGTCCTGGAGGCAGGGAGCCTGGAAGCTCTGGTCCTGGAGGCAGGGAGCCTGGAAGCTCTGGTCCTGGAGGCAGGGAGCCTGGAAGCTCTGGGTCCTGGAGGCAGGGAGCCTGGAAGCTCTGGGTCCTGGAGGCAGGGAGCCTGGAAGCTCTGGTCCTGGAGGCAGGGAGCCTGGAAGCTCTGGTCCTAGAGGCAGGGAGCCTGGAAGCTCGGGTCCTGGAGGCAGGGAGCCTGGAAGCTCGGGTCCTGGAGGCAGGGAGCCTGGAAGCTCTGGAAATTTTACATGAAAACAAGGTAAGGGCAAAGTGACACATGGTTCATAGACTTTCAGCTCTGAGAATGGTAGTAGACTGTAAAGGTAGATTCGCTGCTGTCAGTAGGGACTTCTTCACAGGTCCTTGTAGTATCCGGGACTGTGATATCTACTGGACTACAGAACTGGGTAACCTTGTGTGAAAGGAGAGCAGACATGCTAGAACCAGAATTCTTATTCAGCAGGCTGAGTATGGTATCATTCTCCTTTGCACTGCTGACACAGACAGTAAACCTGGATCCGAACAGAAAAGCAAGTCAGGATCTGGCAAAGAGGTGTTTGAAAGCCAATGAGTGAAATATTGTGAACGTAAATGTCCATTTCTCAAAAGAGGATTTATTGTTTCAGGACTAGGGTGAACATTTTCACAGTTGCTTTGCACCTTACAACACGCTGAAGTTCTTTCTGCTGCTAACAAGATTTGCAGATATTCATTTTCATCCAGCAAGTCACTGGCTGACATCAGGTGAAGATCAGGGTCACAGATTGAATAAAAATCTAACATAGAAGGATCAGCCAACCACAGGGAATGATATTCAGCACGTAAAAGTCTGTTTTGTTCCAGGAATTGATCTCTAGGGTTTAAGGGCTTTCTGGATCTGTTGCTAAACATCTTGGCAAGAACTGACAGTGTGGGTTAAATAAAAAAAAATAGCTAACTGAACGCAAAGAAACCTCACAAGTGACCCTGGAAATGTAGGTTGGTCATTCTGTCGGGGCCTGTCCGGGACTATGTGGGGAACACAGTCAGGGACTTGGGCAAGGACTGGGAACAGGGTAGAAAACAAAGACAGAGAGGAGTACAGCGCTGCCCAGGAGCACACAGGAAGTCAGAGGAGAAAAGGGATCCAAAGGGGAAGCCTGTAGAGGTGAACAAGAAGGGTGAGACTCGGAAAGGAAGGGCACTCATGAGGCGGCTCAGCATTCAGAATCACTTAAACCCAGGACGGATGTGCAATACACTTAAACATGAAACAACGTTAACAATAAAGGGGATGTGGGGTAAAGCACTCAGGAGCTCCACACGGTAAGACTGAAGCTCAGTAAGTTCATCACCCACAATTGCTGTTACAGATACTGACTGGAAATACCCACATATAGGATATGTATACAAAGGCAGGGTCTGTGGAGCTTATACCTATGGTGATGTTATAACAGTAACTCAAAGACAATACTCACAGTGAACAAGAAACACCACCTAGGTAGTCAGCCGTGCCCACGGATCCTGGCGATCAAACAGGAACACGCAAGGCAGTAACAGCAAAGGGGTAGAACTAAACACAAGCACAATAGACAAGGAGCTAGCAAAGAGGAGTGCTTAACAGGAAAGGAAGGAAATCACAGGGCACACTTGGCAGAAAGCAGGTAACAAACATACAAGGTAACAGAAGCGAGACAGCAGAATAGAAAGATAGCAAACTAGAACTGGAACCAAGGAAATGAGATGAAAGGCAGGGACTGGAAAAGGATATACAGAAAGGGAGGCTACAAGGGTATACTAGAATAGTACAGGGTCAGGAAACAAGAAAACAAAGTAGCATAGGATGCAGTGCTGGGGCAAGAATTGAGCAAAGGCTCAGGAGTCAAGGTAGCACTACAGGTCAGGAACAAGGAAATGTTAAGGCTCAGGAATCAAGGAAGCACTGCAAGCAGTGCTGGTTCAGGAAACAGGAAAATGGCTATAGCTCAGGAAACAAGGAGTCAAGAGCGCACTGCAAGCAGTGCAAGTCAGGCACAAGAAATAGCTGAAGCCCAGGAAAGGAACAGAGACTAACTATAGCTCAGGATACTAGGTAGCACTGCAGGCAGTGCTAAGGCAGGCACAAGGAAAAATAGCTATAGCTCAGGAACACAGGAAACCAGGTAGCACTGCAGGCAGTGCTAATTCAGGCACAAGGAATAGCTATAGCTCAGGAAACAAAGAACAAGGATTATCTATAGCTAAGGAATCACTGGAAACAAAAAGCTCAGGGAGCACAGGAAACAAGGATCGGTCTCACCGGTAAACAGCTTACAATGACCAACACTGGACTGAAGGGAGCTGGGGCTTAAAAGAGCTCACAGTAATCATGTGCAGCAGGTGTGAGCAGGCTAGCAGCAGCCAGCCACAGGTGAGCTGAATTCCTCCACCCATCCTTGGCCTGCAGGGGTGGAGACTAAGCAGTGAGCAGGGAATCCTGGGTAATGGAGTTTTCAGGCATGAGTAGGCTGGCTTCACAAAACCCGGCATGGATTGGGAATGGATGTTAGTTCCCAATAAGTGTCCAAATGGCTGGAAGTCAGGATTTGCATGCAGGGGAGGGTCTGGAAGTTTATTAGAGGACTGGAAAGTCCCCCAGTTCAGCCCCCTGGTGGTGGACACGGGAATGCAGGGAGCAAGTCGTGACAGAAGCAGGCAGAATAAACGGAGCGAGAGAAGGGGTGAGAGGTCCACTGGACCACCAGGGATAAGGCGCAGGTATAGCCTGTCGGGTGGAGGAGGGCCTCGAACACCAACACTTCTAGAGTGCAGGGGCTCAGGAGGGCCTCACTTGATGGTGGAGCTGCGAAGGTGGAAGAGCAATTTCACTGACAATGAGTCAGTGGTCTTTCTATTAAACTCAACATTTTTTTTAGTTCATCATCTTCCAGACAACTCTTCCTCCTTGGAAAACTCACTCTCACACAAAGGCAAAACATTGTCTATCAACACAACAACACATTCTTCCACCATTTCAGCAACAGAACTAACAGCTGAATCAGGTAATCTAGACAGACAATCTGCCACACAATTGAACAAACCCTGAATATGAACTGTTTTAAAATTATATTCATTTATCTTGGACAAAATCCTGATTAAAAGGGAAGATGCTCTACCCGTTCCATTGCTATTAAGTAGGGCTAAAAGGGGTTTGTGGTCCATTCTAATCATATTCTCTGCCCCATAGATCCATTTCAAAATGTTCCACAGCTCAATTGGAGGCCAATGCCTCCCTCTCAATAGTAGAGCATTTGGTTTCTGAAGATGACAAAGGTCTTGACACAAAAGCCACAGTGTTTTCTATAGTTTGACCTTTCTGTGTAAGCATTGCGCCTAACCCTTCAGAACCAGTGTCAACATAAACACATCAACGCAACTTTTGATTGAAAGGAGACAATGGTGAGGCCTTGACAATAGTATTTTTAAGCATATCATACACATCCTGATGTTCTTTCAACCATGAGAACCTTATTCCTTTCTTAAGCAGATTCCTCAATGGCAACGCTATTTGGGAGAACTTACACACAAATCTGGAGTAGAGTTTGCATAAACCTAAGTATCTTAATTGATCTTTATCTGTAGGTATACTCTTTATTTCAATAGCTTGTATCAAGCATGGTTTGGGAGATATACCCTCAGAAGAAATGATGTGCCCCAAATACTCTACCTTCTGAGTTAAAAACTTGCATTTTTTCATCTTTAAGCTCTTACCTTTGTCTTGTAACACCCTTAACACATTAGACAATTTTAAATTATGAGACTCTATAGAGTCAGAAAAAAAAGAATGTTATCCTGGAATGCCATAACCCCACCCATGTTCCTAAAAAGATTTAACATCAGTTTGTGGAACAAGGATGGGGCTGATGTCAGTCCAAAAGGCATACGTACAAATCTGAAGGCACCATCTGGCGTAATGAAAGTAGTTAGATGTCTGAAAGTTTCTTCTAGTACAATCTGGTGATCTGCAGATTTGATATCTAAAGAAGTCAAATGCTTTGCACCACCCAACTGTGCCAACAGCTCTTGTATTTTGGGTAATAGGTGGCAATCACTGATGATTTGTTTGTTTCAAGATTTCAAATCTACACATAATCTCAGTGAACCAGTTCTTTTCTTATCTAAAACTATGGGAGAAACCCATTTAGATAAATCCACTGATTCAATAACACCTTCCTCTAACAATTGTTTAAGCAATAGGCTTAGTACTTTTCTAAAACTGAGGGGAATATCTCTTATCTTGTGTCTAACAGGTGACGCTCCCACTTTCAGTTTTATCTCATGGGCGAACACTTTAACCATCCTCAACTCTTTTCTGAAAACATTTTTATATTGTGAGATCGCTCCCTCAATACCATAATGTTTAGCCATACAATTAAATGGAACTTCGGAAGATGGATCCAATGTTAGGCCAAGATTACCCTGACGCCTCCATCCTAAGACATGTTGACCCTTACCAACCACATACATTTTTCCTAAAATTATGTGAGACATATGAAATTGAAGCCAGAAAATAACCTAAAATGTTAATAACTGCTTGACTATAACCATATGCCGTAATGTCATTGTTTTCCAACTTTCTTTTCATTCCAATGTTTTTTGAAGAAAGCCTCTAAAACTAAAGAAAATGATGAACCAGGATACACAAGCATCCGTCTATAGCGAATTCATATTTTGCTGGTTTGAAGAAGTTGTCATCAAAACCAATGGCAATGATATTGTAGGGATTGGTATCCTCTTGACCAATTATCAAAATTAGACTTTCAGGAGCGTGTGTACAAGGACTTAGCAGCTTAATTTTTTGACGTTACAGCAGCTTTTTATCGCCGTATTTACAACTTGTCGCTAACTGCAGTTAGCTGCACTTTTCCGGCGTAAACGTGAATTTCTAAGATCGCCACTTCTGTTAGCGGGACTTAACGAAAATGAGATGCAAGGTGGACGTTCCTGTGTAAAAACTGCCGCTAACCCCACTTAGCGATATTTTTTAAGACCAGAAAATAGCTGGTCTTAAAATTGGTGCAAACACTTGGGGCCTCATTTCAGAAGGTTTTGGTGCTGGACAGCGCTGCAAGGAATGTTGATGCGCTGCCCTGCGACAAAACAAAAGGGCAGGAATGCGCACTATCAATAAGATAGGGCACATTCCTGGGCCTCATCCATGAAAAGTGTTGCAGCGCTGCGACAAAACAGCGTTGCAACACTTTTAACTGCGCTCTTCTTGCCACACCATGGATGCGCTGTATTCACTGTACGGCGCTCCATGTCGCAATTAATGACAGATACATCTGGAATCCTGACGTATCTGTCAGCGCTAAAGTCACGCATTCCTGCAGTTGTGTCACAAGCATGACGCAACTCCAGCAATGCATGGAGCCAGCCTATCCCTGTGGCACTGCGTCACCCTTACGCCTGCCGTGAGGCAGGCGTTAGGTTCTGATGCTGTGGCGTCCTAGAATTGTTGCAGGGAAATCTGATGGATTACACTGCACCACTCCTATGAGGCTTGGTTGCATGGGAACGCCCACCCTGCACACATCATGCCTGACGCAGGTATAATGTGGCACAGGGCTTCACAAGTTCACGCATATGCCTAGATGCGTCACTTTGTAAATACGGCGCAACGTGGTGCAAAATTAATGCTGCAAGTACGTCAAGAAAATGATGCACCGGCGGCTTTAAACTGTCGGAAGGGGCTCATGAATGAGCCCCCCTGTATTTTTCCCCTACATTGACACACAACGGCTGCCATGCGCCAACGCAGGCACCCTTGTGCCATGGTGTTGCGGCGTTGATTGATGTTGTGCAGGAAGGGACACCTACCTGCACAAAACCTCTTAAACCAATTTCAGGGGTATTGTTGTGGCTCCATCTCTTCTCGAGACATCTGCAGGTGCGTCTGGACTAGTGGAGGGTGGGAGTTAACCAGTTAGCCTTCTTGGAGTGTTGTTTGCCTGGTCTTTACTTGATGGGTGCCAGGGTGTCGGCGCGGTTGTAGATCCATCGGCGGATGTTGCGCGCTGCGGTGTTGTCGCCTGTAAGCGGTGGCGGAGTGGTGGTGCTGAGGGAGTTGATGAGAAGTTCTTCGGTGGCCTTGATCCAACTGCGATGGGTGGGGGACGATGATGGCAGTGGTGTACGGTGGGCATGGTGAAGGCGTCATGTATACAATGATGGTCGGTCCAGGAGAGTTTGGTGGTGTGGCTGTAGTTGAAGTTCCCGCTGGTGGAGAAGACAGGCTCGAGTGTGTGTCCGGCTATGTGGGTTGTGCTCTTTAAATGGAGTACAAGACCCTCTTGTGGTTGTTTTTATGACTGCATTTTATAGGCTGAAAAATGTTAAAAGAAAGATTCAGAAATATGTTGGTTTTATTTTTTAATAAAAAGAAACATGTCTCAGAGTTTTTCATTTAACATTTTTCAGTCCACAAAATTCAATAATAAAAACTGTGTAAAAAGACTCACAGACATGTTGTTTATTAAACATTTTTATAATAATCACTATTATTAAATATTGCATTGTGTGAATTACAGAAATATACATTAGATTCAAAATGTTTGTTAATTTTGGAGAAAGATGATAATAGGCTCACTTTTTGTGTTTTGGTATTGTGACTCTTTGCAAAGTCAGTAAGTCTACCTGAGCGCAGCCAGGACCTGCGAGACCAGCCGCACGCTGCACATGACAGTAGGCCGTGTGCAGCATGGGGTTGGCTGCTCCCACTACCCAGGACCAATGCCCCATTGGACGCTGGGCCTGGCCACCAGCCATGCCCTGTAGCCAACCCCCTGCGTGCATGGCCAAAGGCAGTGCACTGGGGGGGTTGTTTACTTTAAGTATGGTAATAAAATATTACTGTACTTTAAAAATACCCTAAAATTTCACTGAGAAAAAACAAAGTTTCAAGTGACGGAATAGTTAGGTAAACATTTCAGTGACAACGTAACATTTTAAGCTAAAAAAACACTAAGATTCACTGATTATACTTATCTCCTTTGCCATGCACAGCCAATTATCTCACATATTACATCAAATAGGACATGCTGTATAACATCATTGATAACATTACTGCAAGATTTGAAATTACAGAATTTATGACAAAACTGTGAATGGCGAGCGCTTGCTGCTGGCAGATCACACCAGCTACAGTCCCTGCAACTTTCACCACAATAAGCGCTCACTCAAGGCCAAGCGTGATGTGCAAGCAGTGGTTTATTTCTCCAACAGCATCTCCTTACACGTTTTGGCATGCAACGGCGTTGCTCATGACCTCACAGACTGCATCACTCATGACATGTTCAATAATATCATTGATTGGCCCAGAATCTGAAAAAAACATTTTTGGGGGTCACCACAATTCCTCGGGAGTCCAGAAAGTTCAAGGGAGTCTCTTGGGATTCCAGAGGGAATCCCTCTGGACTCCCAAGGGAGTCTCAAGGGAGTCTTGAGGGATTCCAGAGGGAGTTTTGAGAGAGTCCTGAGGGACTTATGGACTGAGGGACTAAATTACAAAAAACAATATGGGGTGGGTTTCCATGGTGGGTTGGCTGCCTCAGCCCAGACTCTGCATCCAATTCCAAGCCTTGTGCAGCCCAAAACCATGTATGGCTGGGCTTTGGCTGCTCTCTGAAGTTTGCATGTGGTCATTGAACATGTCCTGAGTAATGCAATATGTGAATTCATAGGCAGTGTATGGCGGGCCACAATTTATAGTTAGCTTGCTAAACTATAACGGGCCAGTTCCAGTGTTTTTTTTTATTTTTGAAGCATAAGTGTTTAACTTATTTCAACACCTAACGATAATGTTACTTCAACCTTTATGTTTTTTCCAGTAAATATATATATATATATGTATATATCCTCTCGTACTGCTTCCAAATGCTTTCACCAGTCCTGGAAAACGGAAAGCAGACACGGACCACGTTTCTGTGCAGAAAATGTTTATTCTTAGTCGGCCATGACGCGTTTCGGTCCCTCCTGGACCTTGATCACATGACAACGCTCATTACCATTTTCTCCCCTTTAAAGTGACAGTGATTAGTGCAAAGTTCCGGTGACTTCACCATGGACATGGAAGACATACTGCGGTTTTAAGGTATTACAATTTTGATACATTTCCATTTTTTCTATATTTCTCCCTCTCCTCCACAATTAATATACTTGTTTTGTGTATTTCCAATATCATATTACATTGTCAAACATTGCCTTTTAATCGTGGGTGGGAATAGAGATAACCATAAATAAGCATATAATAAGTACCATAGCAACTTATTTTCACACATTATAATATATGTTAATAAATAAAGGCTAAAATTTATTTTTAATCAATTCAAAATTAAAATTGTTTTAGTCAGTCCTATGTAAATAAACGGAATGTAAAGATATTTTTTATAATCAAAAAACCCCATAAAAACCATTTTTATCATATTTGCTTAAATGCAATTTGTATTATTATGATTAATGTTTCAATTTAGTATTGTCTGTGATTTTACTCATCCTGTCCTGTGCTATCTACTAACTATCATTAAAAGAATATTTATATAAAAATAAAGTGTAAAGTGCCTGTGCATGATGTGTTCCGCTTCCTCAACAATGCGGATATAGACCTTAAAAGTGACCTTCTAAAAAGTTAATATAACCCTAAATGTGCAAATAGCAAATAATTAAAAAACCATTATTTTTCTGGTTAAGGTCAGGTGGCAGCCTCAGTATCTTTTTATTTATACTTTCCATTGATATTGGATATCCTCCCTTTTTATTCCCCTTATATATGTAGGTCGCAGCTCCAATGACTAATAGTATTGATGTTCATAGGATCAAATCCCTCCTAGAATCATGAGCTAAAAAAGATTTGATTTAAAATTGATGTAGCTTTAGAATCTTAAAAATCCCCCCTTACTGACTTATAAAAGGGATTCCTATATACATGTGTAGAGATCTTCTGTAGTGTTAAGGCCTCCCGGGAATTTACTGTCGAGATTTAGAATATATCTAGTTTCTAGTTTTCGCAGTATTCCTTCTCTATCTCCTCCTCTTCTGTTTTTGGTACCAGAGTCTATGAGGTAATATAGGAGATATTTGGGGTCATTATTGTGGGTTTCCTGGAAGTGCCTAGCCACAGGGTAGGTTGGATCTTGATATGTATATATATACATGCATACATACATATATATATATATATATATATATATATATACTGGAAAAAACATAAAGGTTGAAGTAACATTATCGTTAGGTGTTGAAATAAGTTAAACACTTATGCTTAAAAAATAAAAAAAAACACTGGAACTGGCCCATTATAGGTGGCAAAATAAATTAATTCACGCACGAAATTGAGGTCTCGCAGTCCGTTTTTCCCAGAGGAAGGGAAGTGAGAAGGAACGCCGTTGTGGGATATATATATATATATATATTGCAGGTAACCTTTTTTCCTTTACGATTCAATGTTCCTGGAATCGGAAAAATGAAACGAAACGGACTCCTCTTTCTGTTGTGCAAAATTATTTATTTATTTTCTCCTATCGCTGTGCCGCCATGACGCGTTTCGACCCATGCGGGCCTTGATCACTATATATATATATAGGTACATGTATATGCAGTGGCGGCTCCTCCGCTATGGCGGAGGAGCATCGCCCCCCCAAAGACGGCAAGATGGGAGAAAAAAACCGACACTCGTTTTATTTCTCCTTTCCTGCCAAGTCTTGGGGGCAGGGCCTAGGGGGTGACGGCACTGAGGGGAGCGGTACTGCACTCCATCCACTGTGCATGATGGTTTGTCCGGCCGTCTCAGGCCGGGCAAACCTTAATGCGCAGTGAACCTCTCTCCAACCCCAGCTGCATTGCTGTGGTTGGAGAGAGCAGGCAGTCTGTCCTGGAGCACTAATCGAGGGCACTCAGGCAAATCGTGAAGCTGCTCTCATGTGAGAGCAGCTTCAGGATTGGCGGCCGGGCATTCCAGTATCCTGTGCCTGAAGCAGAGGAGCGCGACGCAGGACCCGGCCGACTGAAAGTAAGGTTTTTTTTTATTTTTATTTTGCCCCCCTTCCTTCGCGGGATTTGTAGAGCGCACTACTGCCCGGAGGTGTCTAGGCCATGAAGGCATTATTCTGCTGAGAGGGCCTCTTTCTGATTGAGAACTTATGTTGGACTTAATTCCTATGTCCATTACCTGTCGGCCAAAGGCCTAAAAACGGCAGAAAAGCGTTTTTTGAGACTGGTGGTGAACTGGCCATGTAGTAAATGAGTTAAGCTTGACAAAGTGATGTATAATCTATTCAGTGGAAAAAGAATGTTATCATGATTTCACAATTTCACAATTCCAGTAATGGTAGTTTAGCGAGCCATTGTGCCATTGGAACCAAGCTTTACCTTGCTAATGAGCCTAAAAAGAGCGAAACCAGTACTGGGTTGCATGTGTTTCAGTTCAGGAAGACCTAGCCTGGCAGTTCTGGCTGTAATGTCCCCCTTGGAACAGGGTCAAGATTGATCCGCATATGGCTGGGTCCAAACTGAGGTGGCCTGGTGTGCAAAATAACGACGGGCTGGGATGCAGCCCAAGCAATTACCAGTGCCTGAGAATAATTCAAGCATTAACACCATCACTTTTTGTATTCTTCAGTGAAAAGGAAGGGCGACATCACTTGTAATGAACGACAGGTGAGCTGCTAGGTAAATGAAACACCATAAATTGGTTCCCTTGATTTTCAAAGTGCTCATTACCTGAACATAAAATGCCTTTATGCAAATGCCTGTACAGTGAAGCAGGCTGATTATGCCACACTTTTGGTTCGCCCTCAGTCAAGCAAAGGTACACCGCATTTGTGGATCAATAGAAAAATTGACAAAGCCCAAGCAATGCACTGGCAACCTTTCAATTGGACTTCTGAGGCATTTTAACGCGGCCTCCTTGGGTGCAAGGACTATCGCAGCGAAATTAGCGCGTTGGTGCACAAACCGAGAGAGATGGAAGGGCGGGAAATTAAAGGCGCTTCCCAGTCTCCGAATATCAAATAGCTAACCTCCTCAAATCCTATTAAAAATCGTTTTAGGGAAAGAAAGATTAGAAAATGACTTGCTAGATCATCAACCAAAAAAAAAAAATCAAGATAAAGGCATAGACCATTAGGGAGGGGAAAGCCTGAAAGAAGAGTCATCTTAATACTAGAAAGGTAAGTTTGAAAAATCTACATTTAATAATCTAAAGTCTGCATGTTTCATGCTCTGATGTGCGCTACAAAGGCCTGTAATGTTGCTTCTTTCATGCTTTTTTTTAATATAAACTTTTATTGAAGGCACCACTTCTCAGGGAGCGAGCGGGGCCTGTTCCTGCTGAAGCTGCAGATGTACATTATGCCGGTGAGAAAGGCGCTAATTAAAGCGAGTCCTCGCCGCAGGAGGCAGGGGAGGCCTGCCGCGCACAAGGCATGATTGATTCGCACTGTCACTTGGCTCTGCTGGGAGTCATAACTTGGTGACAAATAACGGATTACCGTGTCCCGGACCAGCTCTCGTCCACCATTGTTCGCCTGGCATCAAAGGCCAAAAAGCATATTAGCATCTTTAATAAGTGCCGAGGTCACGGACGCCTCGCACTTCCAAATTACTTTTTGTGTAAATTTGAAAGAAAAAATGCATTTGAATATGAATAAAATGGCATTGGGAGGTTAACAAGCGGGAGCCCTCGGCACAACCGAATTTTGAACTGCTTTCATTTCATGTTTCTGTGTTTGCCTAAAAATGTGTGTGTGTGTTGTTAAAGCTCTCTTTCCTCCCTCCCACAATGAGTGTAAATGTCACAGACCTGATAGTTCCGTGTAATTGCCGCCTCTGGCTTTGCTGTGATTATGCATCCAGGTTGCCGGGGCATTTAGGGTGTATTTTAAAGGATGGTGTGAAAACAACTACTCAAAACTTCGAATAATCGCTGTGTTTTCCTACAATGTACTGCAATTTGTAAATGATTGAATCACTTTTTAGAAAATGTTTGAAAACATGTTTTATTCTGCGGCTCAGAGCTAGTTCCCAGATTCAGTCATGCGGTTCCTTCCTGTTCAGCGGCAAGAAGCTTCGTTGTAGAGGCGCTTTATCAATTACCCTGACTTGGAGCACACTCACACACTCACACACTGACCCATTTGCTCTTTCTGTTTTGCACTTACCTTGTGCACTTAATTCTGCACAACAGTTCGCAGAAGAAACACAAATGTATGCTCTGCTAGTTGCTGCTAAATTCAAGCACTTCTAAAGCATTGATGGATGTCTTGAGGCATTTTATTTTTTCCATGCAAACTTTAGCATCGTGGACATGAACAAATATGTATTGGACGTTCATGCAGGATTTCTCTTTTCTGATGTGGCGGGTGTAGCATATGGAAACGCCTTGTCTAGCCACTTCTCTGGGGTGAGAGAACTCCAGGGCAACTAAGAACAGAGAAAACTTTGTGATAAGTTTGTCCCTGGTACCTAAGGAATCATGTGCTACTGCAAGCTCACTGATGCCAAGAACCTCTCCTTTAGGCGTTGTCTTTCTTGGAGAACCACATTTGAATAGGCAGGGCATACCCCTAGAGGGTGGGGGTGGGTGGATTGCTTAGGAGCACACAGCGCTTGGTTAGTGTTCAAAAATATAATATCCAGGAAGCATTATGATTTGAATACATGTATACAAATGTATGCACAGATAAAAATTCCGTAGCTCAGTACAATAATGATTCTTCTAACCACACAGAAAGTTACATTCAACACTAATAGAGTGAACAATCTAACTTTCCCAAATAGGAAGGGCCCCTCCTATATACACTGACACTTAACTAAGAGTGCACAACTAAGCAATATGGTGGCGTTGCACAGCTATCTATTTGGCCTGCAGGCCAACATCAGTTTTCCTTCTCCACTAATTGTTGGATGGCATGCAGCGGGATCATGGCTCTGGGGTTGCAACGTGTCCTTCACAGTCTACAAAAGAAAGACCTTCCTAGGAACCATGCAGGAGTAACAAGGAATTCCCATGCCATGGTCAGCACACGTCTTATGAGCAGAGCAAGCTCACCTCAGAGAAGCCATGCTGCACGCGCGCCTCGCCTAGTCGGTGTCGTGAGCTCTTGTTTTCATGTCTGATGGTAGATTGTATGAGAGCTCTTGCTCTCAGCAGCGCTCATCCCGAGTCAGGCTGGACAGTGTCAGATGAGTCTAGTCTTGTCTTGGTAGCACTCCGCACTTGAGCAGTAATGCCCACGACAACACACTGCATCTAGGCCTTGGTTCTTCTAGCTGCTAAGGCAGGATCTCAGCATGCAGAGCAGTCTATCTTCTCTCCTCCACTTCTCAGCAACGCAAGCTTCTTTACAGTCCTTCCAATGCAGTCCCAGCTCTTGAGGGAAAGGCAGCCCACCATCTTGTGCGAGGGCAATCTAACTCTGGCTGCACTAAAACAGGGTGAAGACATTTTCATGGTTGAAAGGGTCAGATTATATTTTACAAAGAAGGCAGTTGAACTGAGCTAAAATGTCACTCAAGGTTGGGTGATGCACTTCTATTTATCGTGGGATACAAATGGGGTCACGTGCATCTTGTTTGAACCTAATTTTAATCTCTTAGGAAGGAATATCTGTAACGTTCTCATGTGCCTCAGTCTCCTTCTGACAGAACTAACCTCAGGAAGGGGGGGGCGCACTTCCCCCTTGTTGAGGTGCTGTTGTGGTCTTCTTTTCCTTGGTAAGAGTATCTGCAGATGTGAAAATTCCCTTCGGGTGACAGAGAGGCCAGTACCAACTGATCTGAACTAGTGGGGTTAGAAAAAGTGCAAATACCCTCTCCCCGTGCCATTGAGCATTTCTTGAATCAGAATCAGATAGCAACAAACTTCCTACAATTGTGTGGGCAAGGGGGGAAGGATGTGCGTAGCACAGGGCCAGGTAGAGGGGCAGGGGAGATACAGATCTCTGTATCCATACTGCCTTTTCATTGCAAACCACTTTTTTGGTGCTGCACCAGTACTGGAAGACTCCCTCGACTCTGAGGTATTTTGAAAAAGAGCATCTTGTTACGTGATATCCCCAGATTTTTTTTTATGGCACTAAAAGTATTGCTTTCAACTCAACTTTTATTTTTATTCGGTCATTCCGATCTTCGCATACAAAAAGGTTAAAAACATTCAACATATATTGGAAGGGGGGAGGTAGAGGGCAGAGAAGATGCTTTGGGTGGTGGGGGGTCGAGTGCCCAGGATTCCTGGAGATGAAGGGAGGTGTGAATGCCACCATATGATTGTGGTGGCTATAAAAAAACCAATGCAGAAGTAAATTTAGTTTTTCTGGCCATGGCGCCTCATGGTTCCTTTAGGAATGGGTGAAAGGAACAGAGTGCAAACTGTAGTTGCGTGTTCTTGTGTGGGTACGTGTCAGTGAGGGGGTCGAGGGCTCCATGCAGCGAAACATGTAGTTCGTGTTTATCGAGTCTCGTCCTTGCAACAATATCAACTTCTTTCGACGGGAGGTTTGGGACTGGAGGTGCGATGCACTGGCATAATTTGTCTCTGGGCATTGAGAAACTGCTAAACAGTTCTTATATCGCTTGTGCTCTAACCTCTAAATGTGGGTGGTGAAAGACTGACTCACCCCAATGACATAATTAACTTGAATCAAGACTTCAATAAAATGATGCTCGAGATGCATTAGCTGCATATAAATCTCATATGTGGGCTTTAGTGTAGATTTACTCCACCAATAAGAGTGGCTTTAAAGCATGACTTCCACCGTGCCGTTGCAGCCCTGAACTGCTGTAGGCAAAGCTGCAGTGAACACCTATCAAAGCAAATCTTTCTAGTATGTTCTAAAGCCTACTTTTGACATTACCTAGGTCACCTTTAAGTAGTGTCTCAAAATGCACAATGTCTGGATGCATAATGTGCAAAAGTGACACATGTCTGGTATTTAGATGATGATGTCCCTGAAATGATAGGACACAAAAACATCTTTCAATGCAAAGACTATGGGGTTGATTCCGATCTTGGCCGGAAGCGCACCTAACACTATTCGTCCAGAAAAAAACCAAGCCGAACGCGTGTTTCCCGACCGATTCGAACAGTCGTCCGAACGAGCAAGTACGATGCACATAACAGCACAGATTCTGAGCGAGCCGTACTTACCCATTCCAGCTCCTGTTCCCCGCCCGAGCCGGATCCGAAAACGCCGAATCGAGTCGCACGGAAGCAAATATACAGCACCTTCCGGCCGGACTAGTACGATGCGCCTTCCGTACGCGCCGAACCCGTCGCTACGTCCGGCACGTCAGAGCATCCGGGAGAGCTGTACATAAGCTCCGATTCACGCCACAAGACGATCCACGGCTACGAGACGAACAAGCCAGCGACGAGTACGAGTCGAAGCCACGAGAAACCCGAACGAGACGACCCAACCATGATTCCCATCGCGCAGGTCCTACCAATATTCTACATCTATTACCGGAACTGGTACGGACACGTACAGCGCAGATGGTAAGTCAAACACCCACAACACAAACAAACGACACGTACCCGACATATGTCACACACACATAGGGATGCAGAAATGACGTACACTAGCAACAGCAGAACCATAGGGGCGGGATGGCTATCACCAATGCCATACACGCCCATAGGGGCCTGATGCCTACCACTACCACCACCCCTATTCAGGGGGGCCTGGATGCCTACCACTACCACCACCCCTACTCATGGGGGCCTGGATGCCTGTCACTACTACCATCTCCACTCATAGGGGGATGGATGCCTACCACTACCACCACCCCTACTCATGGGGGCCTGGATGCCTACCACTACCACCACCCCTACTCATGTGGGCCTGGATGCCTGTCACTACTACCAACCCCACTCATAGGGGGATGGATGCCTACCACTAACACCACCCCTACTCAGGGGGCCTGGATGCCTACCACTACCACCACCCCTACTCATGTGGGCCTGGATGCCTGTCACTACTACCATCCCCACTCATAGGGGATTGGATGCCTACCACTACCACCACCCCTACTCATGGGGGCCTGGATGCCTGTCACTACTACCATCCCCACTCATAGGGGATGGATGCCTACCACTACCACCACCCCTACTCATGGGGGCCTGGATGCCTACCACTACCACCACCCCTACTCATGGGGGCCTGGATGCCTACCACTACTACCATCCCCACTCATAGGGGGATGGATGCCTACCACTACCACCACCCCTACTCATGGGGGCCTGGATGCCTACCACTACCACCACCCCTACTCCTGTGGGCCTGGATGCCTGTCACTACTACCATCCCCACTCATAGGGGGATGGATGCCTACCACTAACACCACCCCTACTCAGGGGGCCTGGATGCCTACCACTACCACCACCCCTACTCATGGGGGCCTGGATGCCTGTCACTACTACCATCCCCACTTATAGGGGGATGGATGCCTACCACTACCACCACCCCTACTCATGGGGGCCTGGATGCCTACCACTACCACCACCCCTACTCATGTGGGCCTGGATGCCTGTCACTACTACCATCCCCACTCATAGGGGGGTGGATGCCTACCACTAACACCACCCTTACTCAGGGGGGCCTGGATGCCTACCACTACCACCACCCCTACTCATGTGGGCCTGGATGCCTGTCACTACTACCATGCCCACTCATAGGCTGATTGGATGCCTACCACTACCACTACCCCTAATCATGGGGGCCTGGATGCCTGTCACTACTACCATCCCCACTCATAGGGGGATGGATGCCTACCACTACCACCACCCCTACTCATGGGGGCCTGGATGCCTACCACTACCACCACCCCTACTCATGGGGGCCTGGATGCCTACCACTACTACCATCCCCACTCATAGGGGGATGGATGCCTACCACTACCACCACCCCTACTCATGGGGGCCTGGATGCCTACCACTACCACCACCCCTACTCATGGGGGCCTGGATGCCTGCCACTACCACCACCCCAACTCATGGGGGCCTGGATGCCTGTCACTACTACCATCCCCACTCATAGGGGGATGGATGCCTACCACTAACACCACCCCTACTCATGGGGGCCTGGATGCCTACTACTACCACCACCCCTACTCATGGGGGCCTGGATGCCTACCACTACCACCACCCCTACTCATGGGGGCCTGGATGCCTGTCACTACTACCATCCCCACTCATAGGGGGATGGATGCCTACCACTAACACCAGCCCTACTCATGGGGGCCTGGATGCCTGTCACTACTACCATCCCCACTCATAGGGGGATGGATGCCTACCACTAACACCACCCCTACTCATGGGGGCCTGGATGCCTACCACTACCACCACCCCTACTCATGGGGGCCTGGATGCCTGTCACTACTACCATCCCTACTCATAGGGGGATGGATCCCTACCACTAACACCACCCCTACTCATGGGGGCCTGGATGCCTACCACTACCACCACCCCTACTCATGGGGGCCTGGATGCCTGTCACTACTACCATCCCCACTGATAGGGGGATGGATGCCTACCACTACCACCACCCCTACTCAGGGGGGCCTGGATGCCTACCACTACCACCACCCCTACTCATGTGGGCCTGGATGCCTGTCACTACTACCATGCCCACTCATAGGGGGATTGGATGCCTACCACTACCACTACCCCTAATCATGGGGGCCTGGATGCCTGTCACTACTACCATCCCCACTCATAGGGGGATGGATGCCTACCACTACCACCACCCCTACTCATGGGGGCCTGGATGCCTACCACTACCACCACCCCTACTCATGGGGGCCTGGATGCCTACCACTACTACCATCCCCACTCATAGGGGGATGGATGCCTACCACTACCACCACCACTACTCATGGGGGCCTGGATGCCTACCACTACCACCACCCCTACTCATGGGGGATGGATGCCTACCACTACCACCACCCCAACTCATGGGGGCCTGGATGCCTGTCACTACTACCATCCCCACTCATAGGGGGATGGATGCCTACCACTAACACCACCCCTACTCATGGGGGCCTGGATGCCTACTACTACCACCACCCCTACTCATGGGGGCCTGGATGCCTACCACTACCACCACCCCTACTCATGGGGGCCTGGATGCCTGTCACTACTACCATCCCCACTCATAGGGGGATGGATGCCTACCACTAACACCAGCCCTACTCATGGGGGCCTGGATGCCTGTCACTACTACCATCCCCACTCATAGGGGGATGGATGCCTACCACTAACACCACCCCTACTCATGGGGGCCTGGATGCCTACCACTACCACCACCCCTACTCATGGGGGCCTGGATGCCTGTCACTACTACCATCCCTACTCATAGGGGATGGATCCCTACCACTAACACCACCCCTACTCATGGGGGCCTGGATGCCTACCACTACCACCACCCCTACTCATGGGGGCCTGGATGCCTGTCACTACTACCATCCCCACTCATAGGGGGATGGATGCCTACCACTACCACCACCCCTACTCAGGGGGCCTGGATGCCTACCACTACCACCACCCCTACTCATGTGGGCCTGGATGCCTGTCACTACTACCATCCCCACTCATAGGGGGATGGATGCCTACCACTACCACCACCCCTACTCAGGGGGGCCTGGATGCCTACCACTACCACCACCCCTACTCATGTGGGCCTGGATGCCTGTCACTACTACCATCCCCACTCATAGGACGGGTAATGCATGACACAACCAGCATACTCCAACATAAGGAATGTCAGAAAAAGACATCACCCCAACATCATGACAAGCATGTGTAGTCTGTGTCAAATGCCTACAACACTGAACATGACATTGAACATACAATGTGACCCCCTATCACATGAGTCACACATAAATGTGTGTGGGCTCCACAATGCAAGCAGACCATGACCACTGTGGCAATGGGGTCTAAACCCCCATCATCACAGTGACCAAAAGGTAAGTGTGGGGTCCATAGTTGAAGCACATTTTGAACATTGTGGCAATGGGCTCTAAACCCCCATCATCACAGTGACCAAAATGTAAGTGTGGGGTCCATAGCTGAAGCCCAATTGAACATTGTGGCAATGGGGTCTAAACCCCCATCATCACATTGACCAAAAGGTAAGTGTGGGGTCCATAGTTGAAGCACATTTTGAACATTGTGGCAATGGGGTCTAAACCCCCATCATCACAGTGACCAAAAGGTAAGTGTTGTCATGGAAAAAGCTGCAACTGCCAAACAGCATGGATGATTCCTGGTCACACAACAACAAATACATCAGTGGCAAAGTAGTGGTTGTGTCCCATAGCAACATAGATTGGGTGAGGCAAACAGTGCAGTGCAAATAAAACATACCTTTGGCCATGTGCAGACAAACATCACCCATGGGGGCTGACATTGTCAACATTTATCAATTACACAATGACAGAAGTGACCATCATAATGCAGACCCACATATCTGCACCAATGGACACACAAATGTAGATATCCTGTGGAGACTGTAGATGTGAGGTGAACAAATACCATACCATGGCAGCAATGGGACATACAAACCATGATTATTGTGCTGACTGATGACCTAGGAGTCCCAGGGACAGCAGGGAAATCCTCCAAACAACATACAGCCAATGGCACACTAAAAATATGCCAATGCAGTGGTGCAGATGCACAAACACAAACAGGCAGCCTCACACTGCATATCAAACACAAAAGGTGATGGGGGGTGTGCCAGTGTCCCCAGGCAACCACACAACACATGAGGAGGCCTGAATTCCAATTGCACAGATGTGTATACAGTGCCATACAAAAGTAACTCATGGATCGGATTCCCCTATGTGGGCAATCAGGCATTGTTAGATGAGAGGGAGCCCAAATTACCACACACACCACAGTAAGTACAGCACATCACAGAGCAAGCCCTGCCATCATTTGCTAGACATTGCAATTAGTGCTGACACTGATTTGAAGAAGCCCATTGTCTGCCTGACAGTCAGTCATGCCACACATATCCTACCTGTCCATGCACCCATCTGTCTGCTGCCTGTTGTATGCGACTAATCATATGTGCACACATGCACCACATACACAGTTGTTGGACATCCAAGAGAACATTTTGAAATGTGTCACTCCAAACACATGCCATCTCCTGCCACTGACTCAGTACATGTGTCAGGAAAAGTGATGGGCAAAGTCTCTGTTGATATCCGTGTTTTGGTTCCATCACCAGACACAATGATGTCCTCATGTCCTGATAGACAATGCGACAATGGTGTGCATGCAGGACATATCACACCACTGCTGGATCACCCTTTGCGATTGGAATGTCATGGCACAGGCCTGTCTGGCAAGTCAGTCATAACTGTCTCCTGTCACAGGGGCAGTGCATACACACAACACCAGTCTGCACTGTGTCACAATCATGGAAGTTTTTGAAATGTAAGCCCTGTAGCTGACAGGTGCACATGTGCACCCCTGGCCACCCACATCATGAGGACTGAGATGATCCCACGTCAATCAAATGAGACATTTGAGTGACTGCAAACACAAATCCATACACATGTGCACTTCACCGTCTGATGAGAATGAACCAAAGCTGCCTGCATCTCAATGTTTCATACAACATCGTGCACAGTCAAAGGATCAGAGACCTATGCATTAACCTATGTGCAGATCCCATAGTCACAACTCAGATGGCTGGCCACCCCAAATTGTTAAACACTCCAGGAGTCCAAATAGCAAGGCCACACCACGGTGACACAGAGGCATACACCTGAGTGCACTCTTCACAACGCCCAATATGTATGCTGACACACGGAGTGGGAGAACAGAGTGCCTTCGATGTACGGAGTAGGCATTACAGTCCTGGTCCATGTGCAACATGGTATTAGCCTGAACACTAGGCAGGTGGCTATGCATGTGTCACACACATGATGTACATACTTCTGAGGCTCCTACCTTGGTCTCTGCAGCAGCATGGGTGTGTGGCACATACCCCAGACATGTGGTGAGTCAGAGCAGCAATTGGAACACACATCAAAGCCATACCCAGAGTACATGTCAGATCACAGGCATTGTGAGCAATTGTACCACCCATGCAGCCCACCACAAAGTTCATGTAACTGATGCTGTCCCCAACTTGAACCACAGGTAACTGCAAGTACACAGTACCCAAGTGACCTAAGTCACAGATTGAAAGGGCCACACCTGTGTATCAGATGAGGAGGGGGCATGACACAAGTGAGGGACATGAGTCCAGGATGACATGACACTTGTACTGTGGAAGTGGAACCAGGCTAAAGGAGTGCATAGAGCATGTCAGTCATAGTACACAGTTGAGGCTAGCACTTACCCCCTCCTTGCTGCTGTCTGGCCTTCAGCTGCCCATCCAGGTCAGGGAAGACCACCCCCAGGATCCGGAGCATGTGGGGGGTCAGGGTCCGGTGTCCGCCCCTCCTGCGAGGAGGCGACAGCTTCAGCTGGACCCTTGCGATCCTCCGGGTCAAGCCACGAAGGTCCTGCCACCTCTTCTGGCAGTTGCGGATCCTGCGCCTGTAGACCCCCACCGATCGTACTGCCCGGACGATGGTCAGCCAGATCTCCTGCTTCTGGTGGGCATCAACCTGTGAGGATGACAAAGTGAAAAGGCCATTACTACATATGCAACATTTCCGTGCATCACACAGTTGGATATACATGTCTCAATCACAGGGGCATATGATCTACACAGGTAGTGCAACTATGGCTATGAACAGTTTGCCAGCAGTTACTAAATGGTATCATTGCCTGGGAAGTCAAACCTTGTTGGAATGCACTGTTACTGCACTATACCTGTTCAGTGCATGTGACTACACACTTTGGGGGTGACAACTACTCAGTGAGCATGCTAGCCACTGGAGTACACACTGTACGTCTTGCTAGTCAGACAACATGCACAATTAGTAAGGCAGTGGACAGCACACTCACCTGCTCCCCTGGTTTCCCATACAGCTTGCTGTACTGTGGAAGGAGGCTGTCCAGCAGGGCCTGGTTCTCCTCAGTGCTGAAGGCTGGGGCTCTATCCACAGTACGTGCCATTGCAGTAGCCAGAGGATGCAGAGACAGCAGCTGTGGTGGTGGCAGATGTCGTCCTGGAGCATGTAGTGCCGGCAAGTGAGCTCTCAGGGGAACAGCCAGCATTATATGTGTGCTGCAGAGGCAGATACTGTCCCATGTGTCCAAAGTGATAGGTCCAAGTCGTTTGCATCTTCTGAATCTGGCCAATCCATGGAATTGCACCACTTATACACGCCCACAGCATCCTTCAAAAGTTTAACTTCATGACACCCATGAATTTGCAACATTGTTGTGGGTGGCCAACTGAATTCTCTGCATCCGACTCGTACAAGCTTCGAAAACACGTCCGTTACCATGTCAGGCCATAGCCAATGCGTGCGCACCGATCGGACCACTGCTGTACGACGCATATTTCGAAAAACAACACACATCCGTCCACATCATATGCAATGGCCAATGCGTGCGCACCGATCGGTCCATTGCTGTACGACGCGTATTTCGAAAAACAACACGCATCCGTTCACATCATATGCAATGGCCAATGCGTGCGCACCGATCGGTCCATTGCTGTACGACGCGTATTTCGAAAAACAACACGCATCCGTCCACATCATATGCAATGGCCAATGCGTGCGCACCGATTGGTCCATTGCTGTACGACGCGTATTTCAAAAAACAACACGCATCCGTCCACATCATATGCAATGGCCAATGCGTGCGCACCGATCGATCCATTGCTGTACAACGCGTATTTCGGATGACAACACGCATCCGTCCACATCATATGCAATGGCCAATGCGTGCACACGGATCGGTCCATTGCTGTACGACGAGTCCCTGTACAAGTCACTCGCATATGTCACCATGGTTGTCACTGGTGAACGTATGCCAGCCACATTTACTTGCCAGGGACTCAGGGGCACACCTACAACACCACAGCCTGTCCACTCTGTATCCTAAGGCATGTAAGGCTGCATTACCTGTGTGTGTATGGGGGTCAACATGTGGTTTTTTTGGTGGCACTTGGGGGCAGCCACTCCCAGGCTGTGCACGTGTTCATGGGGACAGAATCCTTTGTGTGTTGTGCACATGACCACTGTGATGTGCAACTTTTCAGTTCAGAGCATGTGGCATGGTCACATTTCCAGGTTGTGTATGTGTATGTCATGTCACATACACCCTGAGTCCCATGTGGGGAGGTATGTACGTCACAGTGTGACCCATTTCCACAATAGTGATGGCCCTCCACAGTCTGTGTGCATGTTGTGTTTCCGATGTCTCTGATTCCATGTGCACAATGGGAGACAGTCTCCACATCCACGTTGTTTGTGCATGGACTTTGATGTTGTGCATGTGTGTGTCACAGATGTCCATGTCTGTCCTGCAGAGGCAACAGGGGCCACTACCTGTGGGAGTCATGGTTGTTTTGCTGACGTGTACATGATACGCCATGTCATGCCAGTGTCCATGTGGCAACACAGGGTCCCTGGGAATCTACCTGTCAATGAGCTGTGATGCCTGTGGCACATCTGTCCTCACATGTCACTGTGGTGTGTGTTTGGAACGTGACAGCAGTACATGGGTACTGTGACACAGCCTAATGATTTCCCATAGCACAACCTGGAACTTGTTGTCAACACATGTTGAGCTGTGATGTTAGATGTTGGCCATGTAGGTGCCATATATGTCCATACAGAATGGCACACACATCAGGTACTTGTGTCTCGTAATGATGTATCATGTGATATTGAGTATGGTCAATGCCACATATGTGGGGTGACTGACAATCTTTCTTTCTTCACCTATGCACTGCAGGGCACCAGCTGTCCATAGACCATTCCCTGACCTTGCAACGATGGTTGAACGTGACTGCATCCGATGGTACCGCTTCGACAGGGCGCTGATTGAGGAATTGGCGGTGCGGTTGGCCCCACATTTGCAACCTGGCCGGCCATACCCTACAGCGCTGACCCCCAAGGTGAAGGTGATGGCAGCCCTACACTTCTTTGCCACCAGTACCTTTCAACACACTGTGGCGTCTGCTGGTGGGTGTCACAGACCATGTTCAGCCGTGTGCTACGCGATGTTTTGGAGGCAAAGTTGAGATACCTGAACCAGTACATCTATTTCCCTAAACGTCAACAACTCACTGACGTCAAGAGTGACTTCTATGCCCTGGGGAGGATGCCACATGTCATTGGCTCCATTGATGGGACACATGTGGCTTTGGTACCACCACAGGCACATGAGCAGGCATACAGGAACAGGAAACATTACCATTCGATCAATGCTCTGGTGGTATGTCTTGCAGATATGAGCATCTCACATGTGTGTGGCCGTTTCCCCGGTTCGGCACACGATGCCTACGTGATGAGGAGTAGTCGCATCCCGAGGATGATGTCACAGATGCAGAACCAGCGTGCCTGGCTTGTCGGTGTGCATTGACTTTGTACCATTGTGTGTGTTGTGCAATTTTGTATTCCACCCTCTTTTCCAACTCAGCTAATGTGCAATTGTCTGTATGTAGGTGACTCCGGATACCCCAACATGCCGTGGTTGCTGACACCCCTCAGGAACCCTGTGACACCAGCCCAGATGCGCTACAATGAGACACATGGTCGAACCAGGAGAGTGATCGAGCGGACATTTGGTCTCCTGAAGAGCCGCTTTCGCTGCCTAGACAAGACAGGAGGGGCCCTCCCATATGCCCCAGCAAAGGTGTGCAAGATTGTCATCGTCTGCTGCATGCTACACAACCTGGCAGTGCGGAAGGAGTTGCCTCTCATCCTGGATGACGATGACCAACATCCGCCACCTGTGGAGGATCCTGGCCTGGGCCACGATGCCAGTGATGATGATGATGATGAGGGTGATGTCCGCACACAGCTCATCACCAACTTCTTCAGCTGAATGTGAGTATCCAGAGATGTCATGTCAATGATGTGAGTTTGCATGATATGTGTGGGTGGTGCTCTGGTGCTGTTTGAGTGTGGCCATGTGCTACTTGACTGGATGCGTGCAGCGATGTGTCCTTACAGGTAGTCTGTACTCCCCAACAGTGTTGACATGCTAACTTGGTTTTGTGTAGGTATCTTGTGACATGTATTGGGCATGAGTATTGCAGTTCTGTCCTGTTCTTCAGTGCTTTTGACTGTGTGTCATGTTTGTCCTTCACAGGGTACTTTCAGAGTTGTTTGGTCAACTCGGATCCCCCGACACCATGATTCAGCTTTCAGGGTGGAAGCAGTCGTTTCCCTACAGGTGATGTGCCACACACCCCTGGACTTTATTTCTTCTACACTTGTTGACTGTGTGGCCACTGCCACGTGGGATTACCTTGCATTTGTAGTGGAAACAACATGTTACAAATGTGTAATAAACCTGTGCTTCACTTTGGGATGTGCGTTGTCTGTGGTCACACATCTGACTGACATTTGCTTACTGCACCTGTGGGCTAGTTAACACAGACTCTGAATAGGTGTGGTGTCTGTGCATTCCACTGTATTTCCTGGCAACATCAGTGTAGGCGATGAGTCAGATGGCCCTGGTGTCTATGTGTTGTGTAGCCCTAGTGGTGTGTCTCCCTCATATGTGTCACGTCGCCATGACTCACATGACGGTGTTGAACTTGCTGTAGCAGTTAGCATGCACAGTGTCATTTAGCAGATCATCATCTCCATGACAAAAACAACGTTGGAATCACAACAGAGGCAAGTATGGTGTATTAACCACTTAACCGCGGCGGCAATTCCGCCGCGGTGCGGCGGTTTTATTGAGTGGGCGGGGCCGCGTCGGCCAACGGACGTGCGCAGCACTACGGAGGTAGTGCTCGCGACGGCCGTTGGCCGACAGAAGCAGCGAAGGGGTTAATGAGTTTATTTACATACATGTGTGAGGATAGTGCACAGGATGGTGGGTGCTGTACATTGGTATTGGAATCCAAAGTTCCCAGATGAGTTGGAAGTGTTGGTAGCAGAAATGTCCTGAGTAAAGTCCACAGTCATCTGATACATTAGTCCAAATTAAACTCCCCATGTCATGTGGGAGAGTTGGGTTGCATTCAACAGGGTGAACAGTTTGCACACAAAGGAGAATTTCCAGAACAGGTGTTGGGTTCCTGGGGGATGTACATGGCCATCGGCCTCTCAGTTGTCCTTCCTCGGACGACCCCTCTTCTTTCTGGGGGGACCCTCACGTGCAGGCCACTGTGGTGCAGAGGACTCTCCACCAGAGTCATCCTCCCTCCCTGTGGCAGTTGCAGTTGTTGCGGCACCAGATATTGTGGGCACACAGGGAGGTGTGGACATGTTGGTGCTAATCTGGCGGAGGCATGTCAATATGTCCCTCTGCACCGCTGTCAGTTCTTCCAATGTGTCCCACTTGGACTCCATGCCAGACATGTGTGTCTCCACACGGGACATGTGTGTCTCCACACGGGACATGTGGGAGTCCAAGCGGGCATGATGGGCAGCCTGCTGCTGTTGAATGTCCTTGAGGATCCCCACTACCTGGCTGACCTCTCCGGTGCTATTCTGGTACGCATCAGCAATGCGTGCCAGTTGTGGGTCATCATGCAGTCCAGACCCCTCTGCAAACAGCGACCTCTGCCTACCACCCCTCCCACCATCCCTGGCCACACGTGCGGGAGCTGCGGTGGCACGCACAGGTGACCCTAGGCCCCCTTGGGGGTTGGTACTGGGGTTGTTGTCCGTTGCTTCACGGTGGGCTGGGGTCCCTGTGCTGTTGTCATTCAGTGTCCTTGGTCTGTCCGTGTCGGCAGGGGTGGTCTGTGTGTTGGCAGATGTTGGAGGAATGGGTGCAGGGGGTGCAGATGGTGGTCCTGCTGGTGCTGCATGATGACTCACACCAGAGGTGCCAGGTTGGTCTTCGCCATCCGATGAGGGCAGAGGCTGTTCCACACCAGAGAGCTCAGGGTCCCCGGAGCCTGGGACAGGGACTCCTCCTCATCTGCTGCTGTGTCCCCATCATCACCTGGTTTTGGAAGAGACACACAATGTATGTTATGTTTCTGCAGGCATCAATGGTTCAAACACATGACAGTTGTGACTGTACCTCTGGATGCGGCCCTGTACATTGCATTGTCCTAAGTTGTCACAGTCAGAGGTTGATATTGGTGTGGCTCATTGTCCTGCCAACCTGATGCATTTCAATGTGGATGTTGAGGTGTGTGCATGACCAGCATTGGTGGTATTTGGTTGACATCCGGACCTCCTTCTCACCCCAGCCCAGTTATCCCACCATGAAGCATGCCACCCTTGCAGTGGGTGCAGGTTAACTCTCAGTCAGTGGTGTCCTGCTGTTGGTTGGTGCCCAGTTCCCAGCAGGGCCTGGTACTCCCCACAACAGAGCACCATTGTCAGACATCTTTGAAGTGGCTTTTCACTCCCTGTGAGGTGTGCATGCTTCAGTGTGAGCTTGCTGGGCCATGTGGGTGGGGGATGTTGAGCTGTGACTACCACTCCCATCATGCTATTGCCTACACCCCCTTCCCAGCATGCCCATACTTCCTTCCTTTTGAGTGGACTTCACTGTGTGTGAGTGTGACAGCAATGGCAAGATGGCTGACAGTGTGGTCCTGTTGTTTGTTGGTGCACAGTTCCCAGCAGGGCCTTGTGCTCCCCACAGCTGAGGCCAGTGTTAGACATCTTTGAAGTGGCTTTTCACTCCCTGTGAGGTGTGCATGCTTCAGTGTGAGCTTGCTGGGCCATGTGGGTGGGGGATGTTGAGCTGTGACTACCACTCCCATCATGCTATTGCCTATACCCCCCTTCCCAGCATGCACATACTTCCTTCCTTTTGACTCTGCTTCCCTGTGGGGTAGTGTGCCTGTGCTGACAGGATGGCTGACAGTGTTGTCCTGGCGTTTGTTTGGCTATAAGTCCCAAAAGTGTCCCTGTGCTTCACACAGTATAACCCAGTGTGGTTGTTCTTTGTGGGATATTTAATTAGAGTGTGAGGCATTGCATTCTCCCAGGTGAGTTGTGTGGAGTTTGTGTTAAGGGGGTGTGTGAGAAAAGCTGCTGGTAACTATGGTCAGAGCTGTCAGTCCTCCTTCCCACCCAGCCAGATATCCCACCATGGAACGTGCTTCCATTGCAGGGAGTGCAAGTTGGCTTTCAGGATGTCAGTCAGTGGTGTCCCCATGTTGGTTGTTGCACAGTTCCCAGCAGGGCCTTGTGCTCCCCACAGCAGTACCCATTGTCAGCCATCTTGTCAGTTCTTTTCCACTCCCTCTGATGTGAGCATGGTTCAGAGTGGTGTTGATGGGCCAATTGTGAGGGTGACCAATATCTGTGACTACAACTCCCATCATGCTATTGGCTACACTCACTTCACCAGCATACACAGAATTCCTTCCTTTCAGTGAGCTTCCCTGTGAGGTGGTGTTCTAGTGGTGGCAAAATATCTGACTGTGTTTGTTGGTTAGATTTGTGCCACTGCCTTGCTCTATTTGTTGTTAGGTTTGTACATGTCATGACACAGTTACTTATCACTATGAGATGGCATGTATTGTGTTTATCTGACTAACATACACATCTTGGGATGATTATCTTTTGGTTGCTGTGGATTTGCTAAGGGTGCATGGTTTGACTATCCCCTTGACAGTGATGTGTGTGTATTGTCACACAATATTGTGTATATTGGTTGTGTACTCACCAGGCTCTGGGATGTTTGATAGTCCATATACGCTCACTGGTGGTAGGATGGCCCGCACCTTCTCCTCCCAGGGCCTGAGGTATACTGGTTTGGCAGGAGGGCCACTGCCGGTGCGCTGACTCAAGGCGTAATCCTTCTTGAGTAGGTCCTTGACCCTCCTGCGCACATCATACCACCTGTTCTGGATGTCTTCCTTTGTGCGCAAACATGGTGATTGTGCGTTTACCCTGTCGACGATCCTCTCCCACATCTTGGTTTTCTGCGACATGGGGGTCTGTTGGACCAATGTACCAAACAACTGTGGCTCTACCCTGAGGATCTCATCTACCAGGACTTCCAATTCACTGTCTAGGAACTTTGGATTCTTCTTTGGGGGCATGGTGATGGGTGGTGGTGGGGATTGATGTGTGTGTGAGTGTGCAAGTGAGGGTGGGTGAGTGTAGGTTTTGCTGGGTGTATGTGAGGGTGCTATTTGTGAGGTGCTAATGGTGTGTGGCTTGTGTGATGGATGAGTTGTGAGTGTGTCTGTGGTTGCTGTCTGATGGTGTTCTGTGCTGGCAGGTCAGTTGAATTTGCAAAGGATCATGGTAGGGATTTGGGGCCTTTATATGGGTGGAGTTGGGGGTGTGTCCTTGTTCCATGTTTTTTTCCCCCTGTATTTATTGACTTTGTCATTGCTTGTTTGACCCTTTTTTTTGTATTTTTTCCTTTGTGTTTTTTAGGCATGTAGGAGACGTTCTTCTGACCGAGTAGGACACTGCAGTTGGCTCGTGCGGGCTTCGCCGAGTCTTTCAAGCTGTGTTCCTGCTGGGTTTCATTTGCGGCGTACGTGTCGGTTGCGGAGTATTGGGTTGCTTCGGCTCGGTTTTGTATGCGTGTCGGTCGTACGGCTTGGGCTCCGTGCGACTCGGTCTGGTTTTACACGCATTGCAGCGTACTGCGCGGGTCGGAGTTCGCGGGTACGTTTCTGTCGGGTTCATTCCTGGTGCGTGTCGGTCGGTTGGATTGGCGTAGTTTCCCGGCCGGATAGCTGGTTTCCGTGCGGTTCGGTCGTTCGGCTTGTGTTCCGTACGAGTCGGTCGTGATTCACATGCATTTCATCGTACTACGCGGGTCGGGCAGCGCCGATACGTGTCGGTCGGACAACATTCCCGTATTGAGTCGGTCAGTATGTTTTCCGGCCCGAATCGGAATCGGCCCCTATGTGTTAGAAGGTGGTTCTGAAAATCTGAGCTGCCCAGATTTTTCGCTTTTTGAACACCTAATTGTTGAGCTTTTACTGTGGGAGAGCCTCATAAGTTGGGAATCACCCACAGTGAACTCATGATGAAAGAGACTGTATGTGGATTTTACTGGTGTCCCCCTGGCGAGAGTAGGCCGCTGCCCTGCAGCCGGAGTAAGGGGCACCGGGCTGGTTACATGCAGACACGTGTGTACATGCGTGTGCACACGTGTAGGGGCTGCGCAGGGGAGATTCCTGGTGTACGCAGCCCAGGAGCAGGTACAGTTAGATTGATGTTGCAGGAATTATGCAGAGTTGGGTGGTGACATGGAATAGGCTTTATACTATGAGAAGACACATGTAAGGGAAAGTCAGTGTGCTTTACTGTTTTCACTGAAGGAACACTCCATTATTCTCCTATGGAGATGGGGACCACATGGGGTAGTTTCACTTCCCTAGGGCCTACAAATTCCAGACACGCTCCAAAGTACACTGTAAGTTGTGTGAGAAGAAGTATTATGCTGAGTCCAAAGCCGTATCTGTACTGCTAATGGGTCATCCAGAAATGTCATATTCTACTCTGACTCAGCTCATAACCAGAGCCTGGCTGGGTGTGACCCTGCCAGGCTGGATTAATGACCTTCCTCCCCAAGCTGTAGCATCAGAGGCCTAGCCCTTCACTGCAAGCATTCCAAGGGCGAAGGTCTCCTCTCCAAGAGGGAGAGATGGTGGGTGGAGCTGCAGGTTATCCATCAGCAGCTGTCACCTGGTGCCAGGCGCCAAGCTGCTCTGGAGAGAAGGCAGCAAAGGGGGGGAAGGGGGCTTTTCAGAGACCATGTGGCATGAGACCCCTGGACGACGCTATTTTTGAACTATCCCAGAGGCCCGTGCAGGAAGGAGGGAGCAGGGGCCGAGAGGTGAAGTGTCGCTGCAGGATAGGGCAGCAGAGCCTTCCTGCCAGCCCCCTCCAAATTCTTTTAAAAGGTCTTGGACAGGAAGAGGAGCTCTCTCTGGGGTGTGGTCTGCTGAGGAAGACTGGTGCTGGAGCCTGGCGCCATGGGCAGTTGGAAGGAAGAACCCCCTGACTGTCCCAGGACCCTGAATTGCGCCAAAAGGGGAGCCCAGGACCAGTGAGCAGAAGCCTGGGCCTCTGTGCAAGGCGAAGAGAGGCCCAGGAGGAGCAGGAGAAAGGCTGGGGCAGGGAGCCAGTGAAGACAGCTCCCTGCTGAGTTCACCCTCTTGGAGGCCAGGAGGGCGAAGGAAAGTGCTCCAGATGGGGAGAGCTGGTTATCCGGAGCAAGAAGAGGCCACAATAGTGAAAATCTGCCACCTGGGGGCCGAGATACGCCCCCTAGAAGGTAGGCGACCTTTGTCCTCTGAAGAGGACCGACAACGAAGCACGTGGGGCTCCGCCGCAGGTCTTAGATGTGCCCCCGGGGCTGCCCCACAAGAAGTGAAGTCGGGGAGCGCCGTTGCGCTTCCCGTGAACCTGCCCCAACAGGGGTGCCAGGAGCCCACCCTGGCCCCCGATAGCCCTGGAGGGAGGGGAGCGCTGTTGCGCCCCCCTCGCAGGAGAAGAGAAGCGCGCTCCCCGCGAAGAATCCCCTGGGGCCCGGGACCCCAACCCCCGTCGCCCAGAAGAAGTCGGGGAGCGCCATTGCGCTCCCCGTGAAGATTGCCTATGGGGCCCGGGATCCCAACTCCGGGCCCGAAGCCCAGAAGCCGAAGCCGGGGAGCGCCATTGTGCTCCCCGTGAAGACCTCGTTGGGGGCCTGGGATCCCCAACTCCGGGCCCTGGTGTGCCCGGCGAGGGTGGGGGAGTGCCGCCACACTCCCCTGCTGCAGGAGGAAGGCCAGGGGAGTGCCGTCGCACTCCCCCGAGGCCCGGCGGGACCAGCGGCAGCCGCAGTGTCTGCCCGCAGGCAGACCAGAACAGAGGTGCCAGCTCCCGCGGCAGCAGGCGAGGGTGCTGGCCAGTCGAGGAGCCGGTGGGAGCTGCCTGGGGTGGGCTCCCCGAGCAGCTCTCCAACGATCATGAATGCGGGGTGCCCGGGTGGGACCGGGCCCCCAAGAGGCGGCCGGAGCAGCCGGGAGTGGGCTCCCCGAGCTGCAACAACTCACCTAGCATGAGGGGTCCTGGTGGGACTGGGCCCCACAACGGAGGGCGGAAGCGGCGTGAGGCTGCCAACGAGAGAAGCGCAGCTCTCCCCAAGCAGCGGGGAAGCTTTGGCAATTTGTAAACAATTGCCCGAAGGGGTCAAGGCGCTAATGAGGTTAGTCTGATGGAAGGCAAGTGCATCATCCCAAAGCTAAAGTGACATTACGAGGCAAAAAAACAGGTCTTCAAGGCCTTGCAAAAAGGAAAATGAGATTCTAGGGCAGAAATGGATTGAGGGAGACTATTCCAAAGCTTAGATGCAACCACAGCAAATGCTTCCCCTCCCCATCTTGCCCTTCAAAAGCTAGGAATAACCAACAGATTTTTTCCAGCAGAACGCAACTGTCTAGAAGGAACATACTGTTGAAGGAGTTGCTTAACTCCATCAGGGTCTAAATTGTGAAGTGCCTTATGGCCTTGAAGGCAATTCGTTTAGCTGCAGGGAGCCAATGCAATTTCCGAATAGCAGCAGAGACTGAATCATATTTAGGAAGGTGCAAAACGAGTCTTGCTTCAGCATTCTGGACAATCCACAACTTGTTGATGGCTGTCTTAATATTGTCAAAGTAAAGCGGGTTGCAATGATCCATCCTGGACATAATCAGTGCTACTGCAGCTTGTTTAGGCGCGGGAAAAGAAAGAAATGGAAACACCTTCCTAAGAGTCTTAATCACCCAAAAAACAGGATGATACTGTCCTGTTGACCTGAAGATTAAAGGACAGATTGTTATCAACCAGAACGGCAAGATTTTTGGCAGAGTCAGCTGGGCTGGGACATTGCCCCAGCATTTCTGACCACCAAGAATGGGTCTAAATAGATTGTTGGCTACCAAAGATCAGGACCTCGGTCTTGTCCCCATTCAGTCAGAGGTAATTTGTTACCATCCATGTGGCCACAGCCTGCATGCAGTTGTTAAAATTGGTGGCAGAGGCTTCTATGTCCTTTGTGATAGACACAATTATTTGTGTGTCGTCCGCATAGGATAACACCTGTAGCCCAAAAGATCTAATCAATTTGGCCAGCAGGGAGACATATATATTAAACAAAGTTTGATTCAGGGATGAGCTCTGCAGGACCCCACACAGAGTGGCAATGGTTTCAGAGTAGAACTGGTCCACCCACACTGCCTTTGTCCTATCCGTCAGGACGGATGACAGAAGCTTCAAGGCTAAATCTGTGACCCCAATTTCCTGTAGGCAGTCAATCATCCTGGTGGGAGAGATGGTGTCGAAGGCTGCGGACAGGTCCAGCAGGATCAGCAGTGAAGCCTGACCCGTATCAACCATGGAGCGGATGTTAATGACTGCAGATAGTTGTGCAGTCTCAGTTCCATGGTTACTCCTAAATCCATACTGGGAAATGTCCAGAAAATGCTGTTGTTCCAAGTAAGCCAGGAGCTGGATATTTAGATGTTTCTCCAGGATCTTGGCGGGGACGTGTAAAAGGAACTGGGCCGATAGTTTTTCAATTCAGAGGGGTTCAAATTGGATTTTTTAAGCAGAGGTTTGACAATCGCAGTTTTCCAGCTTTGGGGATAACATCCAGAGGAAATAGCCTGATTAAAAATTACTGTGAGATGGAGAATATAGATATCCCCTCCCAACTGCATCAGTTTGGGGGAACAGGGTTCAAATGTGGAGCCTGATTTAACCCTCCAAAGAAACTGTTCGGTCAGCTCACGGGATAGAGGGGAGAAAGCAGACAGACAATAATCCCTACTCTTAGTCTGTGGAGGGCCAAGGGCTGTGTAATTATTCTTTTGGGCAGAGATGTGGGGCTCAGAATTCAGACTGTCGAAGGAAGAGTAAAGGTCAAAAAAAGTTCAGAATGAAAGAATTTTGCCATACGATTACAGAAGACCTGCGAGCTTTCAGTATTGGAGAAAACAGAAGGTGTAGATAGGAGATTAATCAGTTTAAAGAGATCCCCAGAAGACTTAACTGATACAATCTTCTGATTGCAATTCAGGGATTTCTCTAGCCTAATGGCTGCTTTGTATTCTACCAGAATAGCCTTATAGCTGGCTCTTTCGAGCGGGTCATAGTGTTTACGCCAAGCGCGTTCTTGTCGGCGACAGGCTTGTCTATGTATTCTCAGCTTCTCTGAGAACCAGGGAGAGGTGGGCTTCTTCCTACCTATATAAGATTCTTTAAGAGGAGCAAGCGAGTCAATAGCTGCTGTAATCCATGACGAATACTCTATAGCTGCCATATCAGTGTCTTTATTGTCAGTCCAGTTTTGATTGTTAAGAGCCCATAAAAAGAATTCTTTACTTATACCTTTCCAATTTCTTTTAAACACCTTATTAATACCACTCGTAGGAGTTTTGTGTGTAGAGGGAAAGGTGAGGGAAAAAGGGACAGCATGATGGTCAGACCAAATGAGGGGAAGAGGTTTGTCAACCCAAAGACGATGGTCATTGGAGAAAATGCCATCAAGAATGTGTCCTGCATCATGAGTAGCTGTCCTTACTAATTGTGCAAGACCACAACGTAGCACTGTGTCTTTAAGAGCCTGCAAGACCTTACAAAGGTTGCTGTCCAAATGAAAATTAAAGTCTCCCAAAAGGGTGAGGTTTTGTTTTCTGTGCTGAAATCCCTGCCTGGAGAAAGTGGTCAAGCCGACCGCCCACTGATGTGATGCTAGGTGGTGCCCCAGCTGTCTGGGAGCTTTAGAAATATCGGTGCAGAGACAGAACATCGAATCACAAATATCGAGCTGCACAAATATTGAGTTGCAAATATCGTGGGTCAGAAATATCGACAGCAAGAATATCGTGGTCAAGAATATCGACTTAAGGTAAGTAATATCGATTTTAAAAATATCGAAGTGTTTATATCGTTTGCAAAAATATAGTTGTTAAAAATATTGTTTGTTTATTAATGTTATGTATTTTAGTATATATTTTATATGCATGTGTTCTATTGTTTGTGTTTTTAATACATGTGTTACATTTTTAGTAGTTATTATTTTTTTTTATTTGAATTTTGCGTTTTTAGTTCTGTGGCGGGTTGTGGGTTTATAGGTGAATAGGGTGGGAAGTAATTTAATTATATTAAATGTATTGATTATTTTTATTTATTAATATTTGTTTAATTGAGATGTTAGTGTTAAATGTGTAAAGTAATTTATTATTAAATAATAAATAATTGGTTGTTTAAATTAATTAATTGGTAGTTAATTATGGTAATTGTGTAATTAATTTTGGTGTGTGTTGTGGTGTTCATAGGTGTTAAGGGTGGGAAGTAACTTATTTTTAATTGATGAATTTATAATTGGATGTTAATTAATTTTAATTAATTAATTGGTAATTAATTATGATAATTGTGAAATTAATTTTAGGTGTGTGTTTTGGTGTTTATAGGGTGGGAAGTAATTTGTATTTCATTAATTAATATATAGTTGTTTATTAATGTTAATTATTTGATATGTATTTTGTGTAATTGTTTATTTTTTGTCTGCTGTTTTTACTTTTAAAGGGGTAAAGGGTGGGTATTAAATACATTTTAATTACTTTATTATTAGTTGTTAGTAGTAATAGTTTTTAATTTTAATAGTTTTTAATTTATAAATAAGTTTTAATTGTGTTTTATTATTTTAGAGTTTAATTTAGGTGTGTGTTGTGGATATCATAGTGTTAAAGTGTGTGTAGTCAATTAATGTTTATTAGTGTTTTTTAATAATAATATTTTTTAAATTGATTATTAATTATGTTAATTTTGGGGAAAATGTAATTAAAAATGTTGAAGTGTTTTGTTATCGGTGTGGGGTTATAGGGTAGGAAATATAATAGATACATTTATGTATTAATTAATTTATTTGTTTGTAAATATTTTCTAGTTTAAAAGAAGTTTTTAAATAAATGTATTTATTATTTTATATTATATATTATTTGTAGATTTTTATATGTAATTAATATTATATATTTTTTCCTTTTTATATATTTAATATATTCGATTTTTCATTATTAAATATTGTTTATTTATTTTTATGATGTTTTTGTATAATTTTTAATGTTTTTTATTTTTGTTTTAACTGTTTGAGTGTGAATAGTAATTTTTGTCTCTTCACTATCCAACACTTTCCCTAATGTTCCACTCACTGGAGTGGAAATAGTTATTTTTACCTCTCCGCTATCCAGCACTTTCTCTACTGTTGCACTCACTGGAGTGGGAGTAGTAATTTTTACCCCTCCGCTATCCAACACTTTCCCTACTGTTGCACTCACTGGAGTGGTAGTAGTAATTTTTACCCCTCCGCTATCCAACACTTTCCCTACTGTTCCACTCACTGGAGTTGGAATAGTAATTTTTCCCCCTCCGCTATCCAACACTTTCTCTACTGTTGCATTCACTGGAGTGGGATTAGTAATTTGTACCCCTCTGCTATCCAACACTTTCCCTACTGTTGCACTCACTAGAGCTGGAATAGTATTTTTTATACCTCCGCTAATCAACACTTTCTCTACTGTTGCACTCACTGGAGTGGGAATAGTAATTTTTACCCCTCCGCTATCCAACACTTTCTCTACTGTTGCATTCAGTGGAATGGGAATAGTAATTTTTACCCCTCCGCTATCCAACACTTTCCCTACTGTTGCACTCTTTGGAGTGGGAATATTAATTTTTTTCCCCTCCGCTATCCAACACTTTCCCTACTGTTGCTCTCACTGGAGTGGGAATAGTAATTTTTACCCCTCCGCTATCCAACACTTTCCCTACTGTTGCACTCACTGGAATTGGAATAGTAAATTTAATTATTTTGCTATCCAACACTTTCCCTACTGTTGCACTGATTGTATTGGGAAATATAAATTTAAATATTTTTTAATAGTTTGTTTTCATTTATTATAGACTGTTTTTTTATATTTTAAATTATTGATCTATATATATATATATATTTTATTTTTATATAATTTTAAAGTTTTAAAATAAATTAAAGATAATAGTTATTAATTATTTTAAAGTGTATATATATATGTATAAATTATTATGTTTGCGTGGTTATCTTTTTTTAATTAAGTTTATTTGTTATATTTTGTTAAAATGTATATTAAATTTAATTTATTTTGTTAAAATTAATATTAATATTTAATATATATTATTTTATTTTATATACATATTTAAATCGATATTTTTTACATCTATATTTTTTTACATTGATATTTTTGATTCGATATTTTTGTACTTACCTGTTTAGGTATGGGAGTCGATATTTTTGTAGTCTATATTTTTTTTTTTCGATACTTTGAACATCGATATTTATGTCATCGGTATTCTATCAGTGAACCAGAAATATCCTGGAGGAAGTTATCCTGCATCCAAATAAATTGGGAATCTTTACCGCAGCTTGAGGGAGGGATAGAGTGGGCTGTCTTCCTTTTAGTCCCTCAAAAAAACGCCTGGAAGTTTGGAACCATTTCGGAGTACCTGCTTGGAAGGCAGCTGCCCCTGCCCCTTCCCTCTTGGTTTGTGTGGGGCTGAACAGTTTGCTGTTAACTGCTGTTTGTGCTTTTTTGGTGCCTCCAGTGGCTGCTTTTGGTGATGACTAATACTGAGTTTTACACCTTGTCAGGAAGATAAAGGAACATTGTGAAACTGTATTGCCTACAGTACAATATCCAGGGTTCAGAACCTCACATAAGATGAGAAGAGTGCAGGCATGAAAATTTGGAAGACGGGAGCATGGAAACTAGTATGAGAACTACGGGATCCTCACTTCAGGGTTGGGGGGTACCTCTGAGGAAATGGGGGTAGAATCAATATGGAAGGCTCTCACAGGCACTGGGTGGGTGCTTTGCAACTTTACCTAATTGTGATGGCTTACTCCACTTCTGAACCACTTCATCACTCAGTCTTGCGTCTCTGCACTTCTTTGTTTTCTTCATTTCTCAGTTCCTTCTGTCAATGACCTGCCTCTTCATTCTCCTACTTGGTTCTATCCGATTCCTCCTCATCCTGAATTCTGCAAGACTGCTGCTTCTTTGCCTGCATTCTCGGTTGCCTTATGTCACCTAGGCCGCATCACTCTTCTTAGCATCCTCAGCTCCATACCTGTATCCTTGTAAGACCGGGACTAGTCATGACGCTCCCTAGCCAAGCGAGTGGTAAGCTGATAACAAAATATGCCTTGTGCTATGTGTTGCTACTTGTTTGTTCACTAGAATTTCACAGGTCTTGTTTGCCTTTAATCCTGTCAAGGTTACTAAATGGTAGTTCTGAGAAGATCTGAGGCTACTTTTGGCACCTTTCTGAACCAGTTTTCCCAGTATCTTTCCATTCCCGAGATTTTTCCCTGGGCTCCTAACCAACGTAATATTATTCGGTATATACGTGAGAACAAGTGGACAGTTGGGACCTTCAGCTATATCCTTAAACCAAATCCTGACACCCCAACATTGTTGCTTTGGGTGTTTCGCGTTACTTAAAAAACAAAAATGCATTTCTTGATACCCTTATCCAATTTTTAAGTCTCCCCTACAATACAGCGTATGCACTGTCTATTGTGAGACATATTGTTAGCTTACAATGGGCTGAGAATCTATCCATTGCTTACCAATGGTTGACTTTATTGTCACCTTCATCTGTTTTCTTTTTGTGCGTTAGCTTGTATGTGCTTTCTTTCCTCTTCTTGCATTTGCACCTCCCCTTGACCATGGACACATTACTTGTGGCCTTCCACTACTTACCTTGCGCTTCTTTTTTCTTTTTGATTAAGCACTTCCCAAGAGTGCATTTGTTTCCCAGCTTCCCTCTCCCCTCCACCACGCTCTGGTGTTCCTCTCTCTCATGCGTGTGCTTCTCCTCCACTATTCCTGAGTTGCTTTCTCACCAGTGTGGTTCTCCCCGCAGCTCCATGTTGCTCTGTTTTGCCCATTTGCTTCTCTCCGCAGCTCCACTTTCTCTCCCTCCATGTCCATTCTCTCCCTCCTAACACCATGTGTTCTTTCTGCCCCCATCCGTACACCCTTATTGCTTCCACCCCTGATCCTCCAGTCCCTAGTGTTACTTTTGGGCTGCCCCCTCTGTCCCCTGTGTTACTTCTTGGTACTCCCGTCCCCTGTGTTGCTTCCGTTCCCAGTTGCTTTATAGCCCCCCCCATGACCCTCTCCCCTCCCCCCTCCCGGTAACTAAAAAGAACGCGACATTTTATAATGAGCGTGCCTACAAAATGATGCAGCTGCTTTTGTTCCACATCAAAAGCTTTGTTTTATTCTTTAGCCGTGCTACATAGCATTGGGGATGTGGTTATCATGGCTCAAAGCCACTGGCAAAGGCAATAGGTTCCGAAAGCGAGAACTATTGGCTTGGCCAATGCTTGTTGTTAATTTTTTTGTTTGTTTTGTTAATTATTTTTACTAAATTCGTTTTGGAATTGCACTGATTGGTTTCCTAACATTAATATTGTATACTTAATACCCATTTATCTGGGCAAAGGCTTGCCGTTGTGCTCCATTGCTACCAGAAACTAACCCCAGATTTCCTCATGGAAACTATGTTTTCCCCAACAAGTACAGGTTTGCTAACTTTGTAGAGGTTTATATATTGTTGTCCCTCAGGTAATAATCCAGGATTTCAGCTGTACCCACAATCCTTGTACATTCCTCGTCCATGAACCACACACACACACACACACACACACACACACACACACATGCACACGCACACACACATGCAAGTGCACTCACAGACACACAAATCTCACACTCAGGGGGCAGATAAGTGTTCTAGTCATGACCGACAACTCAGATTTACCAAGGAGGGCCAGTAGGCAGCCTTTCCAATTTGGGGACTGGCAAAAGATCAGTACCCCTCAACTTTATCTTCACGCAGTTCAAGCTATTTATCATTTTGTTTCTTGGACACAACGATTTTAGTAGCTCCTATCAAAATAAGTATCACTTTGGGTCAACCCCATTTCTGGCTAAGTCAAAAATACCATAAGCAACTAACTTAGTAAATTCATGTAGAGCACCTGGTGGGGGAGTCAGCATGTAAATCTCCTAGGCAGGAAACACACAGGGGAAGATATGCAAAAAAACTCATGCAGCGCAACATATGCAAATTTTGGGAAAATTTGGAAAAATAAAACAATTTCTTCTTAGTAACCCCTCCCTCAAAGATGTGTTTTTTGTGTGTTTTTTTCATGCAAATCCCTGTCTATCATTGTTAGCAGGTAGGCCTTCACATCAAAAACTATGGGGGGGCGAGAGGGGGGTTGCACAGGAACACCCATGGTATGTATGCTCCGTGACAAAAAGCAATGCAAAGAAGGTCAAATCCTGCTTATTCTTACTTTCAGCCATCTGAAAGCAAATATGAAATAAGCATTGGGTGCGGTTTGCATAATTTTTGTGGCCTGGTGCAAAATGTTTGTAAATCTGTTCCACTAGCTGTGATAGAATGATGACACAGGGAGCAAGGTGGAGAAGTGTGCCTGCACCAGGGACTTCAGAACCAATATAACGTATAGCAGAAAACATAAATTGACAAAGGTCCTCTGTACACCACACAGAGCCAGCAGCACGGTTGAAAGTTTCCACCCCAGAAAAAGTTGTGGACATGCACATATTTGAAACCTTGTTATGTTTGATGAGTGTTCCGTCGGTAGCAGACGCACATTGCCACAGCATGCACACAGAATCTGGGGTAAATTCCCTCAAGAAAACCCGACAATATACTGGTGCCCGTGCAGATAGGTACGTGGAGTGTGTTTTCCAGAGAGAAAGCTGCATTTGTAGATTGTGTGTTTGTCAATTTCATTTCAAGTTCCAACACTCGCCCACTGTGTGACCTCGGGTAAGGATGCTTGTCTGTTAACATGCCCCCATATATTTTACACGGTCTGCACGGCAAGGGTAGCAATTACAGCCAGTTTCTCACTTCCCTTCAGCAGCGAGTGCATTCCTGGAGCTTTAGAGAAAACAAAATCAGACTAAATATTGAATATCACAACAGCTGTCTGGCCGAAAATACTGAAAAGCTGATTTACAGCAGTGGTGAAAATCTGGAAATGTGGGATAATGAGATTGCCAGCATTGATTTCCTTCCAATCCGCTAATTTTGAGTGTTGTAGGACAATCGCGTTACATCACTAAATATGGGAACTACGGTAAATAAAAGTGGCAAAATACACTTGACAGTCAGTGCTGCAATCACATCTTCTGCGCCACAAGTTCTACTACATTCTATTGCACTTGAGTTGTTTATTCTGTGGCGGCGCCATCTCTCCGAAGCACAAGGATCCTATTCACCTCATCATTATATTCTTAGTTCTAGAGTCAGCATTAATCTCTAAATCAAAGCATCAGTGTAGGAAAGTAGGATCTGCTTTTATGGTTTCCCCCACTTTTTGCCTGGTGCTATGCTGTTTCTGACTAGTCTGACTGGGATCCTGCTAATCAGGACCCCAGTCTCTGTGCTTTCTCCCCTAAATTGGTTATGGTAAGTACTTAGGTACACCCCAGATTGGATACTGGTGTACCCTTGTAAGTCCCTAGTATATGGTACTGAGATACACAGGGCATAGGTACACCAGGGGTCCCCCATGGGCTCAAGCATGCATTATGCCACCCATGGGAGATCACTCAAACTGCAACTACAGGCCTGCCATTGCAGCCTGTGTAAGCTGGTGCTAGCACCACTTACGACAGATATAGGTTTCCTTATATCTAAGGTCACTGCCCTTAAAACCTATAAGTCACCATAAGCAGGGAAGTCAGGGCATGATTCCAACATGTTTGACACCAAACATGCCAGGTTTCGTTACATCCAGTTTAGAGATGGTCATCGCGTAATGTCGCATGACCACTCTATGTATCTCAATGGCTGATGCACTTACAACCCGGGAGAATGGACTCCATAGGCTGCAGGGGTGTTCTGCTCATGCAGGAGCACCCTCTCACTTAGAACCAAGCACCCTGCCCTCAGGATTGTAAAGGCCTGCTAGAGGGGTGACTTATAGGTTTTAAGTGCAGTGACCCTTAGATATAGTAAACCTATATCTAAAGTAAGTGGTGCATTCACCAACTTACACAGGCTGCAATGGCAGGCCTGTAGTTCCATTTTGCATGGCCTCTCATGGGTGGCATAATACATGCTTCAGCCCATGGGAGGCCTCTGGGGTCCCTATGCCCTGGGTACATTGGTACCACATACTAGGGACTGACAAGGGTACCCCAGTATCCAATCTGGAGTGTACCTAAGTACATAACATAACATGTTAAGGGAGAAAGCAGATAGACTGGGGTCCTGATTAGCAGGATCCCTGTCAGACTAGTCAAAAACAGTATAACATGAAGCAAAAAGTGGGGGTAACCATAAGAAGCAGATCCTACTTTCTTACAGTGGGAGTCACTAGTTTTGAATTTCGTGGTATTACCACTGTAAACGCTATAGCTAAATAGCAAACACTACAGTTTTTCAGAAAATTATTGTGACTTCTGTGACTGCCTACGTGAGGGTGAGAGCAGAAGGAACAATATGGGAATCCTCACAAAATGACCACATTTAAGCGATATTTTTACCAACAAAAAAAATCCAGCTTGGATAATCAGATACTTACATTAACTGAACGGGGCAGTCTGAGGGAAATTTTATTTGTTGGACACAAAACAGACTGGGTCCTATCATGATGCCGTTTTCTGCCCTGCACCAGTAATTGCCCCTCTATGTTTCCGTACTCAGTTGTTGTAAAAGTACATCCCCTGTGTGCTTCTCAGACCATGATGTGTGAGATACAAATCCTTCTGGTGGCTCTGAAAGAGGGCTCTGACTGCAGGATTTCCTGGGCATTATCAAGAAGCAAGTACCCTTTTTTACAGGGTGTCTCTTTTGATTGGTGGCATTTCTGTTTCTAGAATTGGAAATTTGATCCCTTTCAGAAGACGATGCTGTGGAAGCTCCTATTCCTTAGGTTAATGTTTTTTGGCCCTCGCCTGTAAATATTTGTGAAGCAGGCTTCTACGGATGGCAAGCTGGCAGTGCCCTTGATTCCCAAGCAAGGAGGTGGGGCCTTCTTGAATATCTGCTCCTGCCTCCAGGTTCTCTATTACCGGTGGGACTAAATGCCCCATTTGGAGGTGGGATCAGCCTGTGCTCTTCCACCCGGTGCCTGCGGTGACACCTGTTGGGACCTTGTATGATAATCAAAGAGTTAATTTGCTGGAGTTTTCTGCCATTCCCCAGTTAGTTGAAGGAAGCCTTCAAGTGCCTAAGCCTCCACAGGTTTATCCAGACCACTTTGATAAGGGGGCCATTGCCTGAGTGTCTGCGTCTGAATGGATAAGCAGTGTGAGCTCCATTCTCTTAATGGCTGCAGCAGTTCAAGGGATTTTCGCTCAATAATCCACCTTATAGGCCTGAACTGGTTCTTTTCAACTACTGCTTTCTACATGGAGACAGTGCAACATATCAGCTCAATAATGTCTTCTGGGGATTCCAGGACCGCTATCTATTTTCAGGATGCTATTATCACATCCTAGTGCATTCAAGTCATTAGGGATTCCTGTTGTTTGCCATGCTCAGTGGACAGTACCTGTTTACGGTGTTTACCTTCAGCCTCAAGTCTGACTTAAGCTCCTTTACAAAGGTGCTGGCCACCCTTGGCGGTCTATTACATTTTCAAGGCAACATCCGTCTCTAGATGACTGCCAGGTGGTCCCTCGCTCCTTTGACCACGTTATCAGGAGCAAAACCTTGGCATGCAACTTTCTGACTTGTCATGATTTTCTTTTGACCTTATTGAGGCTTGTTTCAACACTGTGGCCTGAAAGTGTTTCTTCCTCATGGTGGAAAACACAGTCTCACCTCAAGGCCCATTTCTGAGTGGCTTCCACTTCTGCGAGACAGTGCCAGACAGTGGCTCCATCTTCAGGGGAGGGCATGGTGTGCTATCTTTCTGTGGAACCTTGGGCCAAGTTACATCTGTATCCCTTGACTCAGCATATTCTGACCTACCGGTGATTGGACTTGTAGAACTTAAACATCTCTATTTCTTGGACTTTGTCTGCCTCATCTTCCCTTCAAGAGTCCCTCATCCCTGCCCTCCTCAAGGATTTTTTACTGATGAACTGACATTTTGTGCTAACTAGCCTCAAAGCCACCACTACACCTCCATCTTGGCTATTATCTGCTGTATAAGTGCCCCTGGCAGCCTTGACACATTGTTCAAGGGTGTATATAGGTCACCACTGTGTAGTTATAGTTATTATCATGTTTCCATAGTAAATGCATTTTTTGGTTTGCTTATATCTTTGGCACTGTATGATGAATCTCTACGAAACTTTCCAAAAAATGCGACTTTTTGACTAGTTTGCACATGGAAAGTTTCAGGGGGGATTTGGCAAGGGGGGGCCAAGAAAAAAGAGGGGAGTCCCAAAACACGTTTCCCCATTTATTTTTCCATATGATCTAATGACACAGCTACAGGCCAAACCACTGAACCGTTTACGCCAAATTTGGCAGAAAGCTAAATCTAGGTCCAGAAAAAGTGTTTTTGGGTGTAAATCCAATCAGGAGTTTTTGAGTAATTAAGGCTGAAAAACTTTGTATATATCAGACTGCAGGGACTGCACGGACCAGATAGATCTCATGCTGAGATCTGATTGGCTGCCACCATATCAACAATGATGTGGTGGCTGCCTGGGCCAATTTTGTAACAGGGACCCTATTCTTCAGGGTGCGTACACATCTGGAAAGAGGGAGGGAGGCACAGGGCCCCCCTACCCAGGCTGATTTCGACCCCGGGTCCCCATTTCTCAGTGCCCGGCCAACAAATGGTGAGTGACCTGGTTCCCACCCAGGGCACCACACACACTTTCGTTTGGTGCCCTTGGGGGAAGCTTGAAGGCTTCCCCCAGCCTCAGCTGGCTCCCCACAGCCAGCAGGAGCCGGCATTGCTCCTGCCCAGAGGGACCAGCTAAAAATGCTGCTCCCTGTGGGTGGGAGCAATCTTTTCATCTGTTTCCCTGCCCACTTCACTGCAGGCAGGAAACAGATGAATAGTCCGCTCCCAGCATGCGGGAGCATTTTTCAAGCTCCTTCCCGCTGGGAGCAGACTTTGCTCCCACTTGGCAGGAGATTTGAAATTGCTTCCACCAAGCGAGAGCAAACACAGGTTTCCGTGTCCACGCAGGGCAGGCAGGTAAACCGATATGTCCCGGGGGTGGGCACCCTGGGACATAGCATAAGAGCCAGCCCTGGGGGATGGGGTCCCCAGGGCCATTAAAGGCTCAGGGAGTAGGGGCCATGCAGCCCCCCTTCCCTTTCCAAATACAGTCAAGCCGAAATCAACCCGGTGAGGGAGGTCACATGATCCCCTTTCCACATTTGGCTGGGCCCTGGGGGATGGGGTCCCTGGGGCAGAAATCGGCCTAAGGAGGGGGCTGTGTGCCCCCTCCCCATGTACTACAAGGCTCCCTTTCCAAATTCGTCCAGGCCCCGAGGGATGGGATCTCCAGGGCCAAAATCAGTCCGGGGACACCACGCTTTTTTGCCTCGGATCCTCCACGAATTCACAGCAAAATAAAAAAATATATATTTTTAGCCCCAGGCAGGGTGCCTCTGAGACTCCACAACCAGGCCTAGAGGGTCAGGATATTTCTTACCTGCTCCCTTGGTCTTTTTTAAAAACTTTATATATATATAAAGGACCGTGGAGACAAAAGTCACTGGGTATATATATATATATATATATATATATATATATATATATATATATATATATATATATATATATACATATATATATTCACTGAAAAAACAAAGGTTAAAGTAACATTCTAGTTAGTTGAATATGTCAGTGACAACACTAACATTTTAAACTAAAAAAACATAGAAATCACCACTTGACATGTAATTAGTGATGTCCTAAATTATGTCATAGAACATGTCATGAGTAATATAATATGTGAGGTCATAAGCAGTGTGTGGCGGGGTGCTTGTTATCTTTAGCTCTGCTAAATTAAACTGGTGAATATCTGTGGTGTTTTTGAGTTTGGAATGTTAATGCTGTCACTGACATATTCACCTAACTATAACGTTACTTTAACCTTTGGGTTTTTCAGTGAATTTCTAGGTTTTTTTTAACGTTAAGTAATATTTTATTAACATACGTAAAGCCAACCCCCTGCCTGTGGCCTGGCCCTGTGGCAAAACCCCCACAGGCAGCCAACCCCATGCTGCGCATGGCCTTTGGGCAAGACTTTGGCCATGAATAGCTGGGGCCAACCCACATGGAGGCAGCCAACCCCCTGAAGGAAGCCAACCCCACGCTGCGCACTGCTTTTCGTCATGTGCAGCATGGGGTTGACCACAGGGCCTGACTTGCAGCCAGGCCCTGATTCAAACTCACAGGCTAACAACCTAATGCTGCACACAGCCTTTGGCCATGTGCAGTGGGTTGTTGGCCACAGGGCTTGGCCTGCTGCAAGGCCCTGTGGCCAAACCTCCAGCAGGCTGCTAACCCCACACACCACACCTTACACAGCCTTTGGCATGCGCAATGTAGGGTTGGCCTTCAGGCCCTGTAGACCCCTTCCCCTGGTGAAAAACATATATATTAAGGATATGGGGTGTGCAGACCCCTCCCCAACACTTAATTTGCCACAGGGACTCCATCCCCAGGGACAGTTCCAATTAAAAGGGAAAGGGGGCCATGTGGCCTCCCTCCCTAAGACTTAAAAGGTCCCATGGACCATATCCCCGGGGGCATAATACAATTAAACAGGGGAGGTGGCTGTGCAGTCCCCCTCCCTGAGCCTTAGGCCCCAGGGACCTCATCTCCTGGGGCCAAATGCAATAAAATAGGGGAGGGCCAAAATTTAAGGGGACGGGGGCATGCAGCCCCCCACCAAGCTCTAATAGGCCAGAGGACCCCATCCCCTGGGGTCGTCCATTTTTAAAATGGGAGAGGGCCACACGTCCTCCCTTCACAAGTTTCTTTTGGTCCTGGGGAACCCATCCCCCGGGCTCATCAGGGTTTAAAAAATGTTTTAAAAGGCAGGAAGGCCACATGGCACTTCTCCCCAAGGCTTATTTGGCCCTGAGAACCCATTCCCCGGGGCCGCATTACATTATAAATAGGAAGAGAGGACAGGCCACGTGGCCCCAATCTCTTGAGCCTTATTAGGCCCCCATCCTCCAGAGTAGAGTAATCAATAAAGGAAGGGGGCACATGGCCCCATTCCCTGAGCCTAATTAGCCCTGGGGACACCATCCCGCTGGGCCAAAATTTCAATAAAATGGGTGGGAGCCGTGTGACCCCCCCTCCCCAAACCCATCCCTCCGGCCATACTTTTATAAAAGGGATTTTTATAAACAGGAGGGGGGCTGCATGGCCCCTATCCTTGAGCCTCATTAGGCCCGAGGACCCCATCCCCCAGCGCCGTTTTTATTTCACAGGGGAGGGTGAACATGTGGCCCCCCTCTCTGAGCCTCATTAGCCCCCGGTACCCCATCCCCCAGAGCTGTTTTTATTTTAAATGGAAGGGGGCCATGTGGCCCCACTCCCCGAACCTCAGCAGGCCCTGGGGACCCATCCCTCAGGGCTTCTTTTATTTTAAATGGAGGGGGGACCACGAAGCCACCCGCCCCAAGCCTATTATGGCCCGAGGACCCCATCCTCCGGGGTCTTATTTTAATATATATGTAGGTGCCCCGGTGCGTACCTGGGGCACCCACAAACAATACATTGGGGGCCGCGGAGAACCCCAGCCAGATCCCTGCATGGTACGGGAGCCGGCATTGCTCTCACCTGGGCAGGGAAGCTATGTATGCTGCTCCCTCGGGGCGGAAGCAATATCTCGATGTGTTTCACTGCCCACATCAGCATGCCCCTACCCATAATAATTAAATTGGACCCCGGAGGATGGGGTCCCCGGGGCCGAATATTTTAACTTCAAGTCAGAGGAATAAGTTCCTAAGTCCTGCAATGGCTGGCAGCAACATTTTTCTCATGTTGCAGGCATCCAATCAGAGCGCTCACTCCAACAAGAGTCTAAATCCCACAGGAGCGAATTGGCTCAAGGGAAAAAAAACTCCCTGGGCCAATTAGAATGCTCCATTTTTTTAAACCGTGCAGATATACAAATATTGTTGTACCGTAATATCTTAGAAACTACTGAACAGATTTACATCAAATCACAAAACGCACTATCTTCGTAGCAAGATCTAGCTTCCTGCCAAATTTTCTCTGCCCTGCTTGACAAGTCACCTCAAAACTTTACATGCACAACTAGTCAAAAAGTAGCACCTTTTTGAAAAGATCTGTGGAGATTCGTAAAAGTCGGCCAAAGTTATTAGCAAAACAAAAAGTAATTTTCTGCGCAAATGCTGACCTAACTATAACTACTCAGTTGTGACAGACATATTATATACATCTTACCTACTGTTAGTTCTAGTTAGGACCTAGTTTCCATAGGAAAAGCGTTTTTTCATGTGTCAATAACTTTGGCATTGTTCGATGAATCTTCGTGAAAATTTTCAAAACTAGTTTGCCACTCACTTCAGCTGCTGTCTTGAAAGTTTCGGGGTGATCCGTCAAGGAGGGATCCCAAAACACGTTTTCAACATGTGAATTCCGATAGGAACTTTAGACACGGCTAAAGCCTGAACTGCTGAATGGAATAACACCAAATTTAACAGGAAGGTAGATGTTGGTCCAGGGAAGTGCCTTTTCATGATGTGGTGTAAATCTGTTCAGTAGTTGTGGAGTTATTAAAAGAAGTTAGCAACTGTATATATAAGGAGGCGGAGGATCTGCGACCCCTCCCAATCTCGTGCTGAGATCTGACTGGCTTCCAACACTTCAAACAGGAAGTGTTGGCAGCCATCTTGGGACTCGTCTTAAGCCGAGTCCCAGAAAAAACGTAAAACAAAAAAGAAAAAAGGTCAGGGTAGAAATACCCTGACTACCTAGGCCTCTTGGAGGGGTCCACAGGGACCCTTCAGAGCCAAAAAAGCATTTTTTTGTTTAATTTTCAGTGGGAGCCGCGTTAGATCCGCGGCTCCCACTGAATTTTTTTTTAATGAAGCTCTGGCTCCCTTGCTTCTCAGGTAATCAGCCCCCCAGGGGGCCAGGTCCCGGGGGCATTTTCAAAACAAAAGAGGGGGACACAGCCACCCCCCCTACTGGGGCTTATTAATGCCCTGGGGACCACCACCTCCCTGGGGTTTATTTATTTTAAAATGGCGGTGCCTCTCGGCCCCAACAGGACCCAGGGACCACCACCTCCCTGGGCCACTAAAACCGGGAGGGCTCACCTCCCCGAGCTAATGCAACATTATGGAAGGGGGCTTCTCTGACTCCTCCTGGCCCGGGGGACCACCACCTCCTCAGGGCCATAATAAATTTGTAGTGGTGGCCTCAGGGACCTCCACAGGCTGCGGGGACCACCACCCCGAGGCCAAGATAAATTTTTTTAAATTTAAGGGGGCCACACGACCCCCTCCAGGGCCGCTCTCGGCCCCGTACCACCACCTCCTTGGGCAGGCCCGACCAGAATAAAAGAGGGGGCCACACGGCCAACCTCCTGGAGCCATAGATGGCCCTGGGGACCTCCACCACTCAGGGCCAGCTCTTGCTATGCCCCGGGATGCCCACCCCCGGGACAAAGCTGTTTGCTGTGAATTGGCGGAAGCCACAGCAAACACTCCACTTTCAGCAAGTGAGAGCATTAAAAATGCTCTCACTTGCTGGAAACAGAGCAGAATTGTTTTTACACACATGGAGCTGCCTTTCCAGCATCTCCCTGTGTGTGAAAGCAATGCTGGCTCCGCAGGAGGCGGGACTCGGCAGGGACCGTGGAGACAAAAGTCACTGGGTGCCCTGGGTGGGACCAGGGCACCAAGAATGGAGGCCGGGCCCCATGGGATGGTGTCCCCGGGGCCGAAATCGGCCCGAAAAGGGGGCCATGGTGGTCCCTCCCCGAGTGTAAAAATAAATAAATAAAAAGGCCAGGCCCCTTGTTGAGGGGTCCCTGGGGCCCTAACCTACTGTAAACAATAAACAAAAAGGCCAGGCCCCAGTTGGTGGGTTCCCAGGGGGCGAAATAAGCCCGGGGAGGGTGGCCGCATGGCCCCCTCCCCTAATAATAGGAAAAAGTTGCAAAAAAGACAGCCCAACAAGTCGCCGAAGGCTCCGTCCCCTTTCACCACCACTCTGCAAACGCTCCTCATGGCGCACTACTAATTGGGGGATGAAGTCCCCTTGACTCCTGAGGGTCCTTGGGGGCCAACTACCCTTCCTATTACCTCCTGTAAGTCCCACAAAGGAGGATTGCTGTGAGGTCATCAGAGGCCCTGCTGTAGTGTAGTTCCTATTTCCCTAATAGGCTCTGCGCATTGGAATAATATAACCTATAGGTTTGACATAGGACTAAGTCGGTATGTCCCTATCGATTATATTAAACTTAATTACCTGTGCCAGCTAGCTCAGAGGCCACTAGAAACTCCTTGAGAACAAGAAGGGAGTAGTTTCTGGCAACCGAAAAACATGACAACTTTGTTTCCCTTTAGAAGCGGAACATGTCTCAGAATCGTAGAAACAATAGATAACAGTTTCACTCATTCAATCGTGCATGCTTAGTTTCTACAGAGTTACACAGAAAGGAAAGACGGGCGTTTCAATAAAAAGGGTTTTATTGAACAGTCTTGTTTCTCGTGTAAGAGATATGTGCTGTTATGATCACAAGACAGTATGCAAGATAAATAATGTACAGCGTAAGCAGTAGAAATAAGTAATACTGCACTAGCATTATCTTTTAGCATATATTCACGTACATAAATAACATGAGCTAAGAATGCGAGTACTCATACGATGCGTCTCTATGCTAGTTCTACCCCAGTGTACCTAACCTAGTCTAGGTGTAGGGAAGAGTAGAAGTAGGTGGAGTATGCTCTAGTATGGTATACTAAGAGTATGTTAAGTCTAGTATGCCAAGAGTCCCTCTAGGATCTAGTCAGCTCCATAACTTGAGAATGAGAGAGGTGGGAATCTCCTGCCGGATCTTGGAACTCTAACACCCCGCGAAGGGAGTCAGAACACTGGAAGCTGGATTCGTCTGCGTGCAGGAATGACAGCGTCTTCTCAGTGCGTCAGGCCGGGATACGGGCTCCTCTGAAGTCGAGGTCTCCTCTAACTTGCTTGGGCAAGGGAAGGTATATTTATACCTGGTAGGTGTCGAGGAATGTTAGCATTGACTTGAAGTCGGACAGAGGAAGACGTCAGGAATGAACCCTTAAGGTATAACGGTTCATACATAATATATGAGTTCTTGGAGAAATCAATAGTCCTGTGCTAGGGGAACTCCCGAAGCTTAAGGGTCTGGTTTCTAAGAACTCGTTGTGACGTTAGGGTGGACGGATGTCGGTGACCATGCCTGTATTTGGAGTGCACGGTTAATGCCTAAATAAGGACTGGGATTCTATGCCTATATAAGGGCAAGGCGAATTGTGCCTATATAAGGACATGATTCAGGAAAACCTATATACGGACCCCTAAAGCGGAATACAACACCCTCTCCATCTTCGAGTGAACGATAATACTAAATGCTAAACATTTTAAATGCTAAACATAAAATTGAGTACCACATATTACTAAAAACATTTCTAAAAGCATATTAAAAGAAGCTTAAAACTGTTGAAATGCCATAGGTACTGTACATTTAAAGCATTGTTTTCATTCTAAGCATATAACGGAAGTGAAATGCAACGTGAATGAAACAGTAATATATACATATGATGAAATGGTCGATAAGTTCTTACAATCAAAGCCATTTGCATATCATGGAAGTAAATGAAATGTTAGACAAGTAAGGTGACAATGTGTCCCTGGAAGTATTCAAAGAAGTACGTTTTATAAGACTAGTTCTACTGTAATCAGATTGTTCATTTGCCATGTCATTTCAAAAATTTTAAAAAGAAAAAAGTTCAATTCTGGGAAAAGTTCCAAGTTTGAAAAATATGAAGGCCAAATTTCATTGTTGCCCTGGTACACTGTGAGCCGAATCAAAGTCAGTGTATGGGTCTGGTGTAAACATTAGATCATCTATTTCCTTAGCCAAAATATCGTCCACCGAAGTTGGCGACATTTGGAACACCTCGTTCAGAAGGTTAATTGGACAGAGATGAGAAACATCACCTTCAGCAGAAGATGCAATGTTCGCGTCCGTTGTTACCTGTGTGCCCGTTGATCCATCTCGTACCTCAGCAGCAGCCGGAAGCGTCTGTGAGATCTCAATGAATGCCGCCATCAGGATTGGAATCCTCTGGGGACAACACACAGCATGGGCCGTTATCGGGTCCAGCAGAGTATCGATATCTGATGGCATGACTGATGGGAGTGTTAGACAGGTGTCTAGCACGCATTCTTCACCGCAAAACAGGCAGCGTAGAACAGGTAAGATGCAATCTTGCCAGATTGGTCTGAATGACAGGAACCACGTTGTATTAAGTTCCCGTAGATGAGGCATGCCCAAAAGCTGTACTATTCGCTCACGGCATTTACGTTCAAGGAGGGCTCTCTCCACATCGCTCGGAGTGATGTTGGCGAAGAGGCTTGCCATAGCGTAGTAGGAGGAATAGAAACAGAATTCCTGCAACAAGTGTTAGAATTAACGGCACACCACCAAACACCGAATGTGCGAAGTTTGGGATGATTCCGAGGACAGCCTGGAAAGGTGCTAATAGACCGGAACAGATGGTCTTAAATACATGTACAATTCCACTTGTATCTGACATATTAAAGATACGTCCTATAATTTCTACGAAATGTATAGGGCAGTTTGTACGAATTAAAGCTTGTATCTCAGCCGAAGTCCTTGCAACTTGTAGATCATAGGTTTCTTTGGCCGAGGTCAAAGGCACTGATTGTTGTATAAGCATGGCTTTCATTCTGCTTAAAGTATCAAATCGAATAAAAGAGACATTCAACGAAGGCCATAGAGGCGACTTCCTGAACTGTGTCTATTGGGGCAAACAATACTTGCATACAGCAAGTGACCCTGGAGTTGACCGTTACTAGATATGGGATGCCTGGCAACATGCCACAGCAACTCTGATCTTTCAACATGAGGTAACTCCCATTAGAAAGTTGTCCAAACGTTGGATTAATCACAGCCGCTGGTGTACCCTGCTGGTGGCAGGACAAGTTTGCCACAGAACCATTACAAGCCCCGTGTAAAGAAATGTCCTGACAAATCAGTGAACCGCTAAGTGCACTTTCACAGTGTGTACCGCTTAGAAACACTTCACGATCCCCACTCCAACATCTATAGGTGTAAGGTAAATTCCAGGATGTCTTAATGTATTCTTTACCCAACCTTTCATATTTGCCTGCTTGCATCTGTTTAAGGCAATACTGAAACTGGAAAGTAGTCACAGGTAGACTAATTTTGCCATGAATAAGCCACTCTGTAGCTGGTTTTTCTGCCACTGTGAATGGTAACTTGTCAAGTTTTTCAATGCTCAGTACTGTATACTTTGCTCCCCTTTGTGCCAATTCGATCTGTTTATCAGTTAGATTGTATTCTGCAAACAGAGCCGTCGTGTTGATAAAACGCCAAGGCACATAGCCCGCATGCAAAGATTGCAGCGTCCAGCTTAATAACATAATAGAACGTAACTGAGACTGGCCTTGCTGTAACATGGCTAAATCTTGTTCCAGTATGTCGATAGCAGAGGATACAATACTGTCCAATGAATACATTCTGGAGGACAAAGTTGTTAACCCATTGTCGACCACAGAGAGAGTTTTCTCTAAATTAATACGATCAAGTTCACGTATTCGTTCTGCGGCCTCCATCTGTGACACCTTCCATGCTTCATTATAAGCAGCATAAATGCCGGCATATATGAAACGTTTTTGACGCGGTTTTCTTGGTCCAAGCAAGAATTCCCTAAGGTCTGCGTCTTCTTTAAGTAAAGATAAGTGTTGTTTCACATCCTTAAGTGTAGATTTTTGCAGCCAATCGAGGCATAATTTTCCTACACTGTATGTTGTTACTACCCCCGGATGCTGTCTTTGGACGTATCGTGGGTCTGGCCTATGAATAGTAAACCCCTGTGTTTTATTCAGGAATTCCGTATTGACAGTTGTTTGTGTCTGCGGGCCAGATCAACCATTTTCTCCAATCAGGATTTGTTCTGTTGATTTGTAGTATGGTGTCAACTGTAACCGCTGCCTGTGTATTGTTATCACTTGCAGGTGTTGGTACAGAAGGATTTTTCATGTCTTTGATCTTGGCTAACCCAAGGCAAGACGTTTGTTGGACTGTGTCATTCAAAAACATTATTTGTTGAGGGACGATACAGGCTCTAAATAAAGCTTCTATCCCCTGCACTTGCCAATCTTTAGTACCCCAGACAGATTTTGTGTCTATTGTGTCTTTCCATAAGTCGAAACCCTGTCTAGACAATTGGGCAATAAATGCAGCAGAGTAAATCTGTTTTGTATTTGTTAACATAATTTTCAGTCCTGTTTTGTTTACATTTCTAAAGTAAAATGTTTCTGGATCAGATGTATTGTATCCTGAAAAATATGGAAACTTTTTAGCAAATGTTTTTGAACTACCTTTTGGTGGTGTAGGACAATGCTCCCATTGGTTAAACATAAAACATTTCTAGGTGTTGCAGATTTATGCAAAAAATGATGACCATAGTGGGTATAGCAATACAGCTGTTCATAGTCTGATGAACCCTCTAAATATTCATTATTAGAAAATGCAGCAGATTTTTCTAGGTCAAACATCATATCATTCACAGTTTCAAAGTCCCAATCATCAGAAAAGGTACTGGATGAAACAAAATCACTTAATGAGATCTTAAATAAATGTGGAATGTTCAAATGTTCCGTCGGGCCAAAAATATCAAAATCAGTTTTGTCCCACACTATACCATCCTGTAGAGGAACGGCTGTGATGTTCACTGCAGACAAGTCTCTTGTTTCACAATGGGATGATTTGTGAGGTCTCAAAAGTAAGTTCACTTCTTTTCTTTCAATGTCCAAATGGATGTATCTCCCATTTATAAGCACGCTCATAGTCATAACCAAAGCTAGCCAAAGCAGGAAGAAAAATATTCCAGAAATATCCCAAAGTTCAATCCATGGTGAAACTAGATAAGACTTTTTCAAAAAATGTAAAAAGTCTTGTACTTGCTGTTTAAAAGTTTTTGATGCTGGCGACGTCTCGGGCTCACTTGGATCCTCAGAAAACGTATCCAGAATGGAACTTGCTCACGTTTTGTGGGCATTTTTCCCATGACTGCGTATAGAGTCTGTGGTGTAATTTTTAGTGTATTCCCCGGTTGAGGAGTTTGATTTGGAATGGTTAATGGTGGTTGGACTGTGAAAGTCTGCATGACATATTGGACTAGTTGTCTGTAGATTTTTATTAACTCTGTAAGTTGAGTAAGTAATTCCTCATCTGACATTATATCCAGTTCAGGATGAGGAGTGTAGCCGGCTAGAATCGGCCATGTTGCTCCTGGTCTACCTAGTGGACCGAGCCTGGTTATGTTTCTGTGATGTTTTAGGGCGCCTTTACACCAGAGCTGATGCTCCTGGTATGTTAGTGGAATTTCAATATCCTCAAAAGGAATATATTCCTCTGGTGGATCATCTTCTTTGTAGAAGTGAATTAGTTTTGTTACTGAATTTGATTCAGGAAATATTACCCATGAATAGAATACCTCTGTCTGAAAGGATTCGTGTGCCTCTATCACGAAAACTGCTCTACCGCCTCTTGGTGGTAGGCCGTGTTTTATACGTTTTAAAGTGATGGCTCTTCTTAAGTTTGGAGCGATGTCTATGACACCCTCCTCAGGTTCATTTAAACCTGTAAAGTTAAAAACTGCCATGGCTGGGTCAGCCGCAGCTCCACCGGTTTCGGTCATTTTGTTTTTTGAAAAATGTAGAACAAGTTTCAAGGAAACAAAAAGATAAGGTGCACAATATTTTGGAACACTGTATCCTTCAATGTTTAACAAACCAAACAACTAATATATAGGGTGCTTCCCTATTTAGTTATGGCGGATATTTAACCCTACCCACTCCGGACGTCTTATGGAGTATGTGAGTAGGGGTCTCTGAGAAAAGCACGAATGAGTTACTCAGTATCTAGCGTTAAATTACTGCCTTACCAAACCGCTGGGCGCCATGTAGTGTAGTTCCTATTTCCCTAATAGGCTCTGCGCATTGGAATAATATAACCTATAGGTTTGACATAGGGCTAAGGTCGGTATGTCCCTATCGATTATATTAAACTTAATTACCTGTGCCAGCTAGCTCAGAGGCCACTAGAAACTCCTTGAGAACAAGAAGGGAGTAGTTTCTGGCAACCGAAAAACATGACAACTTTGTTTCCCTTTAGAAGCGGAACATGTCTCAGAATCGTAGAAACAATAGATAACAGTTTCACTCATTCAATCGTGCATGCTTAGTTTCTACAGAGTTACACAGAAAGGAAAGACGGGCGTTTCAATAAAAAGGGTTTTATTGAACAGTCTTGTTTCTCGTATAAGAGATATGTGCTGTTATGATCACAATACAGTATGCAAGATAAATAATGTACAGCGTAAGCAGTAGAAATAAATAATACTGCGCTAGCATTATCTTTTAGCATATATTCACGTACATAAATAACATGAGCTAAGAATGCGAGTACTCATACGATGCGTCTCTATGCTAGTTCTACCCCAGTGTACCTAACCTAGTCTAGGTGTAGGGAAGAGTAGAAGTAGGTGGAGTATTCTCTAGTATGGTATACTAAGAGTATGTTAAGTCTAGTATGCCAAGAGTCCCTCTAGGATCTAGTCAGCTCCATACCTTGAGAATGAGAGAGGTGGGAATCTCCTGCCGGATCTTGGAACTCTAACACCCCGCGAAGGGAGTCAGAACACTGGAAGCTGGATTCGTCTACGTGCAGGAATGACAGCGTCTTCTCAGTGCGTCAGGCCGGGATATGGGCTCCTCTGAAGTCGAGGTCTCCTCTAACTTGCTTGGGCAAGGGAAGGTATATTTATACCTGGTAGGTGTCGAGGAATGTTAGCATTGACGTGAAGTCGGACAGAGGAAGACGTCAGGAATGAACCCTTAAGGTATAACGGTTCATACATAATATATGAGTTCTTGGAGAAATCAATAGTCCTGTGCTAGGGGAACTCCCGAAGCTTAAGGGTCTGGTTTCTAAGAACTCGTTGTGACGTTAGGGTGGACGGATGTCGGTGACCATGCCTGTATTTGGAGTGCACGGTTAATGCCTAAATAAGGACTGGGATTCTATGCCTATATAAGGGCAAGGCGAATTGTGCCTATATAAGGACATGATTCAGGAAAACCTATATACGGACCCCTAAAGCGGAATACAACACTGCCCCTTTACTCCATTTATTTTTTAGAGTTATATATAGCGCAAATTAGACCCGAGAAATCGGGTATCAGAGCGCTTTACATGAGCACCAGTTTCGTTACAGAAATCCACATTCATTTTTGTTAGGCACGGGGAGATTAAGGGATTTGCCCAGAATCACAGGATGTTGAGCGTCATTGCCGAGACTCGAACCCGATTACCCAGCTTCGAGGTCTACCGATCTAGCCGTAAGGCTACATCCTCTCCAGTACTCTGGAAAAGCACCTACTGGCGCACTACTGGTTGGGGGATGAAGTCCCCTTGGATGCTGAGGGTCCTTGGGGGCCAGGAACCACTTCTGTATTCTCCAGTAAGTCCCACACAGTGAGAATGCTGAGAGGTCTTTTGAGGCCACGCCCCCTTTCTCCACCACTCTGCAAACATGCCTCTTGGTTCACTACTGGTTGGGGATGAAGTCCCCTTGGCTGCTGAGGGTCCTTGGGGGCCAACAACCCCTCCTGTTACCTCCAGTAAGTTCCACACAGCGGTATTGCTGAGAGGTCTTCGAAGGCCATGCCCCCTTTCTCCACCACACTGCAAACTCACCTCCTGGCACACTGGTGGTTGGGGAATGAAGTCCTCTTGGGTGCTGAGGGACCTTGGGGGCCAACAACCCCTCCTGTTACCTCCAGTAAGTCCCACACAGTGGAATGCCTGAGAGCTGGTCCGAGACCCCACCCCCTTTCTCCACCACTCTGCAAACTCAACTACTAGTCAAAACACCATAGAAATTCACTTAAAAAAACAAAGGATGTTATAGTTAGGAAATAGAATTTGAAAAAAACTTTAGAAATTCGCTTAAAAAATCAAAGGTTACAGGGATGTTATAGTAGGGAAATAGAATTTTAAAAAGCCTTAGAAATTCACTGAAAAAACCAAATGTTTCAGTGACGTTATAGTTAGGCTCAGATTTCACTCGTGCAAAACCAGTGAAATTCAGCCGTTGTAGTTACCTGAGCTAACTTTAACGTATGCCCCCGCAATGCACTGCTGACCTCAAATATTATATCACTCATGAAATGGTCAATGACATCACTGATGACATCTCAAATGACATCACTGATGACATCATCCACAGAACCACTCACACGCCCTCTCACACTCCCATACAACCTCTCATATGCCCACTTACACACCCACACAACCACTCACATACCCATTCACAGATCCATACCAGTACTCACACACCCACTCACTCCTCCATAAAGCCACTCACACACCCCACTCACTCAATAGTACAGCCACTCACACAACCATTTACTCACCCATACAGCCATTCATACAACCAGTCACTCACCCATATAGCCAGTCACATAGCCACTCACTCACCCATACAAGTATTCACACACCCATTCACATACCCACACAACGACTTACATACCCATTCACACATCCATACAAGCACTCACACATCCGCTCACTCACCCATTCAGCCATTCACACAGACACTCACTTTGCAATACAGCCACTCACACACCGACTCACTTCACCAAACACCCACTCAAACAGCCATTCACTCACCCATACAACGACGTACACACCCAGTCATTAACTCATAGAGCCAATCAGACACCCACTCACTCACTCATACAGCCACTGACACACCCACTCACTCACCAATACAGCCACTCACACAGCAACTCACTCACCAACACAGCTACTTACACACACACTCATACACCCATACAGCCACTCACACACCCATACACACAATGATACATACAATCACACAGCCACTCATATAATATATATTAAAAGTAGTATCACTCAGTAGTAGTGCACCTAGTATACTAATTTAACTTTTCTAGGAATTTAGTATATATGTTTAACACTCAAAAATTCTTAGAAAATACACTCAGTAGATGATGTTATCAGTGATGTCATCACTGATGTCATTTGAGATGTATTTAGTGATGTCACTGACCATGGCATGAGTGATGTAATATGTGAGGTCATAAGCAGTGCATTGCGGGGCGTAAGTTATAGTTAGCTCAGGTAACTATAACTGCTGAATTTCACTGGTTTTGTATGAGTGAAATCTGAGCCTAACTATAACGGCCATGAAACCTTATGTTTTTTCAGTGAATATACATATATATATATATATATATATATATATATATATACAGACATATACATTTATATGACTGTGTGTGTTCGGGTTGTGTGTATTTATTATTTCTTGAATATGGGGGTGCGTGCTTGCCATTCGTTATTACTCTAAAAGGTTCCTTTAAAGGTACAGGTTGACATTGCATGTTGGGCTGTGCTGATTCGAAGGCAGGAGACAAAACACCTATTTATAAGCCACATGCAGCTTCCAATAGTTTCCATAAATCCTTGGGTTTTAAGGCTTGGAGGGCATTGTCAAAATGGCCGATCAAATAGGCCATCCTCCTCCTAGTGAGATAATGTAAGCAATATTGACCTCTAAATCGCTTCTAGATTCGCGGTAAATTTCTGCACTACAAAGGTGCCATGCAGAGCAGATCATGTAAGGATGAGATGCATCAAGCCTCGATTGACTTGACCATCACAGTATAAATTTGTAGGTGTAATCAACAAATAATACAATAACAAACTGCTCCCCGCAATATGAATTTCGAACATTTCAAGCTTAACAACAGTATATGAATTTTAAATTCTGATATCCTTTTGTATTTTTAAATAAGACTAAGTGTAGTTTTAATTTCCACTCAAAGACATTTCCCAATTAAGTCAACGTTCTTTGCAGTGAAGGTGATGTTTTCGAAGGTTTGTTTTTAAAAAGATGGACACAAAGTCCTTTTCCTAAAGTCTCAGTAAAAATTGTTTTTAAATAACAAAACCAAACAGGCCAGAGGAAACCTTTACAATCAATGCAAACCATCCACAGTTTTTTGCATGGGATGAATAAAAGAATATCATATGCAGAATCCACAGGGAGCGTCCAAGGGTGTTTCGACCTTCTCTTACAACCCATATGTAGATTTGAAATTCAAAATATTCATTGTGACTTCACTGCAACACCTGAGACTTCTTTATTCCACATGCTCATCTTTTTTCTTGCCTTTGTGGACCCATGTGTTGTTAATTTTCGGATGCCACCTCACGCTGTTGAATTTCATTTAGTGCCAGAATGTGTTCTCTTCATCTCTGGGCCGCTGCAATATCAGACAAGGTCGGCATTCCTCTTAATCGAAGAAACAAGTAAAGCACAGATTTTTTCTTTCTACCAGCACATGCCTTCTTTTAAATATGCATTTTCAGCTCTGATCTGCAGAGAGTAAAGAAGGTCTTAAGTTGTTGCTTCTAGAAAGATTCCTGTGGGTTTGACATGAAAGAAGGAAATTGTTCCTTAAACCTTCGGTGCTTTGTAGCTGGAACAGCTGTGCAATGGAGTAACAGGCCTAATTACCGGCAGGCAAACGTTACTGCTTTTATAAAATGCATGGTACTTTGACATAGCTATCTGATCTTCATACATTCAGCTATGTAAAAGAGCAATGAAACATTGGCTGATTAGCAACAAACTGGAATACCGGTCATATTTCATCACATCATCATATAATAAAAATGGAAGCATTATAACAAAGTATCTGGCTGGAATAGTCATTTTCCTAAATATGGACATAGAAAAAAAGAAAATATATTGGAAAAATTCCTTTAGAAGAGAGACAAAGGGCAGGATTACGTGTTCAGCTGGCCATAGGATCGCCGAATCCGTGGTGGTGGTCCGACCACCACAAGACTTCGGGCACCGCCAGAATCAAGGATCCCATGCGGTGAAGGCGGTGCGGGTTGAGGCAGCAATATGAAGGCGGTGCGGCTACGGCACCGCCTAGCATATTACGAGTTACCGCTCCACCACCCTTTTCATGGCAGTGAGCCCACCATGAAAAGGGTGGCGGTGAGGCAACTAATGGGGCCCTAATAGGGCCCCCTGCTGTCTCTGGGCTGAGGAGGTGCATGCGGGGGGGGGCACATGTAGTGCCCCCCTGTATTTGCACTCCCAGGGCAGGAAGGTGCAGTCAGAGCTCCGAGACGGCGGCCTGCATGTCAGGCTCTTCAATGAGCCTGACAGACCGCCGCTGTCAGACCGCCGCAGGACTCCTAATCTGGCAGGCGGTCGCACCACAGGTTTGGCGGTCCCAAAGCGGGCGGCCCTTTGCACCGTCCGCTGTGGAACCATGTAGGGGTAGAATGTTACCGCCAAACTCGTAATCAGGCCCAAAATGTCATTGCTTGAGGTAAAGCACATTTCACTGTTTATAACTATCTAAAAAGTCATGGCAAGTTTCAGAAGATCAAATCTATTGGTCTTGGCCTTTTGCAGGACCACAAAATGTGAAATTGTTATAGGTTTTAAAATCAACACTCTACAAAGGAAAAAAAACAACGCATGGTATTATCCAAACACCATAAAAATCATGAATTTCTGTTTATCAGTGGGATTTCACTTTTCTCAGTATGCTCATTTTCTGTTTTTGATCCGTTTAACCATGAACAGGTCAAGGGGTTCAATTGCATGGCTATTCAGTGGCTACCAAATGAGACAAACAGCCACTCTATGGCAAAAAATAATAAGTAACCAAACTATTACTAGTGTCCTCCATTGATACTACAGCCTGGAGTTTCAAATGTAAAACCGATTTATAGTTTGTTCAGCAGGATTCTTGATGCTTATCACAGAATTATGGATTTGCACATTTCCCTTATATTCCACCATCTGTCACATCATGTGCAGATTATTTCAATAAAAATGTCTCGAGATCATATGGATTAAAAGTTACTAAAGTTGCTGAATATGAGTCAGCTTGCAACACTTTGTAAAAGATAACTGGTCACATTTTAGCTGCTGAACGCTGCATCAACCCAAATAAAGACGCGATAATTTTGCCCGAGTGGCGTTAATATCCCTAAGTAATAGACTGGACAATGACAATTGTTTGCAGCAGGAACAAAAACTTTCCTATTTAAATGTGATCCACACAGGCTAGAAATATTAAATCCTGCTTTGTCATGAAAATGTTTTGTTTTAGTACTCCTGCAAATTCATGTTTTGATCACTGTTCTGAAAACAAGTTATTTCAGTTATTTTGTATGTGTCTCTTTATGACAATAAACATTTAATGCAAATTACGTTACTGCAGGGCTCTTTTTAAAAACAAATTGGTGCCCACTAGTGTGAACACAAAGTAGCCCTAAAACTCAAGACAATTTTTTTTAAATTTAACCACGTTGCATTAAACAAAATAAGTACAGAGTTTGCTTTAACTTTGAAATATCATTTGGTCAGCTTTGCCACATAATTCGGGTTGTCATTAACCCATAATTCTGGTGGACCTGCTGCTAACAGAAGGAGCAAATGAAGATGTGAGCATGAGTATGAAATGCTTAATTGGCAATGATATCTTTGTAAAGTTGGGGATAGGCAGATAAACAACAATATTGCACATCTCCTGCCAGAAGGTATATTTAAACTAACATTGTTTATAGGTATTTGAAAATCAGCTTGAAACCTCTGGCAGTCAGATGGTAAAAAGAGAACACGTATAGAGAGAAGACGTGCATCATGAAAAGCGAAAGTGACATTGGATTCCTAATTCTCGCAAACGTATGCTGTTGATTGCTATTAGAAGAAGTTATTATTTATCAGTAAAAGAATGCACAACTTGTTCTACCTCTTATTCTTAAATAGACGCCACCAATAGATGCCAGAATGTAGACTTCAAGGAGAATAAATGGCACACCACATTTCCCAACAGACAAATTGATTGGTCTCCAAGGACAGTGGGGCCAGTAAAGGCTCTGATAAGGGATAAGATTTCCTTCCAGAATAGCTGTATGATCCTACACTGCCACCTCACATGGAGCATCATGGCTATTCGGCTACAGTTTCTGCTGCACTAGGGGCAAATCTCCTAGAAAATCTGTGACACCTTGTCTGGGGTACAATATATATCCAGCCTCCTTCACAATGATGCAACAAAGACGTTGAAGCATGTGCCCATAATACGTTTGGTATCTCTCTCTCTTTCTGAAAAGCATTCTCTCAGCTTTTTATGTTTTTTATAAGTTATACGTTTTATATGACTCTCCAGGGAGCCATAGAAGAACGGTATAGCGTGCTACATATGGCATTGGGACATCAACAACGTAGGGCATGAAAGAGACCTAGACCCCATGTATTTGATCTGGGCATTCATGATTCAGTAGCAGCTCTGATATTAATGGTCACACTCATTGTCATACAAATGAAAAGCTTGTTAACAACTAAACTCCATCAAATTATCTATTCTTGCTAGACCCCCGCGCTGACCATTCCCAGTATCTCAGAGGTGCCAGTCCACTGGAAAAATGAGGAACATTGCATTTCAAACTATTTTGTCGAGAGTGAGCAGCAAAATGACAAACTAGACATCACTTCCTATGGGAGCACTTTATGCTCTTACTCTCAAATCACCAGACCTCTGAACTGTGCATTCTCTCTCAAAGGCCCATCTGCTGGACCTCCACCATCTGATATGGACTTCCACATTATCCAGAATCAGCGCACGTCTATTAAGATATCAGACCATGCCCTCTACTGTTGTTCTGCTGTGTTCCTCCTCCAGATCAGGGCCCATACCTTCAGATGGCACGTCTTCTCCCAATTATGGGAGCAATGACAGACGCATATGGTAGGTACCACCGGTTACCAAAAAAGAACACTGGTGTGTGCTATGTATGTGCTATGTGGTAAGACTGTTCTGAAAGGGGGACTTCTTGATTAACTGAGCACTACATACTAAACTAAAGAGTAAAGTACACCTCAGCCTTGATAAATGCCTAAGCATGTAGAACTTCCTAGGAGTGAAAAATGCAGCATGAGGAGCAGGAAAGGAAAAGGAGAGAGAATTGGAGAGCGATAGTATAGCTTTAGAGAAAGAGAAGCTCAGGATGGCAGGAGAAACAGCTACATCTGGGAAAAGTGATTCCTCTTCCAAATATTCAGGAGTACCTGCCAAAGTTCTAAAAATGCATATATACTTGCATGTGGAGGGACAGGTTATTTTGGAATGGTTTGTGAGTTCTAAGAATATATGTAGAGTTGAGGCTGTGAATGAATTGTTTAAGGCAGCTACTTTAATGAGTCTCCTGCTTATAGAAGGTAAAGCAGTCATTGGAAGGCTGCCTGTGGTTAAACAAATGAATTATGAGTGGATGAAGGTAGCCATAATTAGAAGGTTTGGCCTGAAACCAGCTCAGTACCTGCAAAGGTTTAAAGACAGCAAGATAGTGTTCCATTTAGACTCATAGTGGAGTACTGTTCCCCACTTAGGCAATACCTATAAGATTTGACAGAAAATGATCCAAAGACATTTGCAGTGATGACTCTCAAGGGGATAGGTAACAGGGTTAACAAAGGACTGCAGCAGAATGTCCCTACGCAAAAGGGGTAAAGGAACTCAACAGACTGGTTCTAAACTGCTGGGTAGGAACCAGGGCAATACTAAATGTCCCCCGGAAAGACACAAGCAGAAAGGGAATTGGATAATAAGACAGGAACAACATTAGGAGAAGGGAGGACGTGTGATTAGTTGTTTTAAGTGTCACAACGTGGGCCATTACAAGAGAGAATATCAGCTGAAAAATCCAGTAAAAGCTGTACCCAGAACAGTAAGTATGATGACTGTGGGTGAAGGACTCTGGAGAGGGCCTTGTTGCATTAAACATAGTGGCTATCGACATTTGGGAGAACAACCTATATGCCTTTAAGCATAGTCATCTAAACACAAAGAGATTTTTGTTGGAAGCTAGCATCAAAGGGAGGAAGGTTCCTGCCCTGAGGCATCTTGGCACTCATAGAACTTTTGGTGAGAGGAGGTATTTCGAACCTGAGGAGATTCTCCCTGGTGCCTGGTTAGCACAGGCTTAGTAGCCAGGGGAGAGGACTTGAGTACCTGATGGCTCGAGTTCAGGTAGAAATCAACAGCAAGTTGATGATGGTTGATGTAGGTGCGAGAGACAAGAAAGGTGCTTCATGTCTCTTGGGCAATGATTTGATTGCCCCTGATTTAGTACCAGGACCAGAAGCCTACTTGGTTTGATCATTATCTGTGTTTATCACAGCACAGACAGCACATCAGTCTCAGGCAGAAACTGTGACCATCTCAGATTTGCAAAGACCATAACACGGCGGTAGTAAGAAGATCATGGCAGACTCTGAGAAGGTACTGGCCATGGCATTTATTGACCCTGCTCCAAATGGAGAGGAAAATGAGATCCCCGAAGCAGACCAAGAGTTAGAGTCTGGGTCACAAACAGAGCTGCAGGGAATGTATGCGTTTACATCGCATGCGTTACAACGCGGTCGTTACAACGACTGCGTTGTTACATCGCAGTACCATTACAACACAAGTCGTTACAACAACTTACTGTAGGGGGCGCGCTGGATTTAGGAATAGAATAATTTACTATTCCAACTCCAGTGTGTGCAACAGTACGGAAGGAGTTGGAATAGTAAATTATACTATTCCTTAGTTTAGAGCGCCCCCTACAGCAAGTCGTTGTAATGACTTGCGTTGTAATGGTACTGCGATGTAACAACGCGGTCGTTGTAACGACTGCGTTGTAATCGCATGCGTTGTAACGCATTCTATTCAAACATTCCACTTTTCATTTCATTCAAATTCATGTATACATCTACACCCATCTTAAAAGGGGCCAAAAGACAACCTTACTCCAATAAATTTTTAATATTTCACTCCAAGTGAATTTCTTTTTACAATTTATAAAAACTCATATATTATTTTTATAAAAAAACAATTAAAAAATCCAATAGTAAAAAATATTGCACAATGCATCATAAAACATTACACCAAGAGAGACAACACATAAGACACACATTTGTCATTTGAATGATGTTAATTTGAATAGAATCAATAGTAATAATAATAATAAACTTTATTGCGTGATTTAAAAAAACACATTGCAACAGTATTCAATAGCAAAAATTCGTAACTGGATAATTAACAGTGATAATTAATTTTAAAAATTAATTAAAAATCCTAGCAGTAGTACGTAATGCTACAAGTCGCTACTGAGTAGTATAAGACCAATTTAGCAGTTGAAGATTAAAAATTGAAAGTTGAAAACAAAAGTCATTATGATGTAAAAAGCCCTGCGGCTTGGAGCAGTCCTTAAAGCACCATGGATATGTTCAATAAAAAAAACAGAAAGAAAAAAAGATAATGCAACCAAATAGTCTCTGCTGCGTATGCCATGCATTGGCAATGGGTCTAGATCATGACTGTAAGTCAGTTGCCGGGGACGGCAATCGCGGAAAGGCAGAGACTCTGAGTTCCTGGCCGACCAACCTGTGCACGTCTCGCTTCCCCTAACTTTTTTGTGAAGCGATCCATGAACCTAACCAAGGCACAATTGAGGGTAATGTTCACAGGGTGAAAGCAAGCCAGCACCGCTCCCCTGCAAGATCTAACGCCCTTTGCGATCCAGCCCCTTCGGAGTAAGGTTCTTCTGTCTTCTAGGATATTGGGGCACAAGCATAACACATGAGTTATGTCTTCCCTGTGTTGGGCGCAAAGCCGACACATTTCCTGGGTGCAGTCTCTTTCCCATTTTGGGAGGTGACAGATCGTAGGAATCACCCCCATTCTCAGCTTTAGGAACTGGAGCTTGGTGCGTGCATTAAAAGTAATCATTAGATAGCCCTGGGGTTTCAGCTGTGAGTAGGTGCGTAGGGTCATCCAACCATGACTCTGTGCAGAGAGGCTGGCCCTGTCTTCTAATGAAGAAAGTCGTTTCATGCTGACTTTTGCTAGCCTCTTGAATTCTTGTTGGCTGACTTCTAGATCCCAAAGGTCACTCAAGCCAAGAGAACTGAGGCCACAAGACAAATAGTAGTTGCCTGCCGGCCATCGACTTGTGCACAGCTGTTTCCATAGATGGTGGGCCAGACTGCCTTCCTTTGACGCCCTAAGCTTGTGGCAGCTGATTAAGAAAGCCACCATACGGGCCAAGGCCTGTCTGCAGATGCCAAATTCCAGCCTTATTTGTGCTGGTGATGTATAAGGGGGAAGCTGGAAGGTCGTTCTATAGATTTTTGCCATTATTTTGTCTAATTGCCCGCTGTCCCGCCCTTTTAGAACCTCGCACCCATATATCAGACTTGGGATGACCTTTGCCTGGGCCACCTGAAGAATTGGAGCAAGTGTTGGACCATTTAGTTTTTTATAGATGGATCTAAGTGCAAAAGCCAGCGCAGATCCTTTCTTTTTTAATTCTCCCAGCTGATTCGCATAGCTGCCATTATTGTTAACAAGCATTGGCATAGCCAATAGGTCTCGCTTTTGGGACCTTATAAGTATTTAGTTATGCAACTGTTGCATGGCTAAACACTTATAAGGTCCCAAAGGCGAGACCTATTGGCTATGCCAATGCTTGTTCTTCCTGCGGACGGTGACGACTCAGCTGCAGACATAACAGGAAAATTAATCCACATCTCCCCCCCACACAAGCAGAACTTCATTGCCTTAGTTTCCTGCTCGAGATGTGCCCAGCACCCCGTGACGGTAACCACAGCTGACAATCAAATTCACTCGGCTACAGTTGCCTTTAAATTCAATTAACATAAAATGTTTCTCCTGCCAGACTCATCACACATGCTGTGCCCAACGCGCCTCCACCCCTCAGTGGCACGCGTGCTTCATTCAGCTCCCACTTGGGAGTGGGGAAACATATGCACTTAGGGGCCTGTATGCCGCCCCCAGCATTGCTGTGTTGCTGGGGAGGTGCGCCAACAACAACTGGTGCCAGACAGGAGGGCCCGATCCTTCTTACGGCCCCTTTCAGTCGGCCGTGCGGTCGGCTGCCTTGCCGAGCACCCGGTCGCCTTAGTATGCCGCCCCCAGCATTGCCGAGTTGCTGGATCGGACGGCCAAAAACCTGGTGCCAGACGGGAGGGCGCGATCCATCTTGCGGCCCCCTCGCGTCGGCCATGCAGTCGGGTGACTTCCGAGCACCCAGTCGACCTAGTATGCCAACCAGCATTGCCGATTTGCTGGGACTGTGCGCTGCCACACTCTGTGGCCAAAAGGGAGGGCCCGGGCAATCTTGCTGCCCCGCCGCATCAGCCGTACGGTCGGGTTGCCGCGCACCCAATCGACCCACAACCTTGTGTGCCACCCCAGCGTTGCGGGCGGTGCGCTGCCAAAGCCAAGCCTCTTCAAGACATACCGGCGGTCACAGGACAAACGGCCGCCCGGTACGCCCAAAACACTGCTGGGCGACGCGTTCAGGGAGCTGCGGCGGGCACGCAGCCCCCTCGTGGCACCTTCCGGGGGCCCAGGACCTGAGCAGCCATAACCACCCTGTCGTGCCAGGCCGAGGTAAGCCCAAGGCCCCCTCGGCCATTGGGCAGGCCCCCACCTTACTGCGACACTCTATGCGGCAGCCCGGTGTGCACCATGCAGCTGGGGCAAAGGCAGGCCCAACCCTGGGCCGGAGAAGGCCGCCCCCTCCCCTCCCAATGGGATGCCAGCCAGGTATTGTGACCAACTCCCTGTGCCCGGACGGTGCATTTGACCGAGATGTGGCCGTTAGGGGGCTCCGGGTGTCCCACACGGGGACAACGGGGCATGGTGCCAACCTTACCGCCAACTCGTTGGAAGCCGCTCCAGACCCGACATGATGGACACTTCCAGACGGCGTGACCAGAAGGACAACAAGCATTTGAAGGCACGCGCGGGGAGGAGGGGGGGCGACGCGAGTGGTGCGCGCGCCTCGCGCTGAAAGTTAAATAAAAAATAAAAAAAAGGAAGCTGATAGCCGCGCGGCAGTGAAAGTGACACAGCCGCGCGGCGCGAAAGTGAAAGGAAAATGACGCTGCCGAGGAGGGAGTGGGAGGAGGGGGGAGGGTATTCACGCGCTGTAGACTATTGACATTACGAGAACGAGCAAGATAATTACTAACAGATGCTAGTGCCGCGCATAACCGCACGAAAAGCGAGCAAAATAATTACTAACAGATGCTAGTGCCGCGCGTGCCGCGCGTAACCATCCGAAAAAGGCCAGCCACGACGCACGAGCGTTTGGACTGCTTCTGAAACCCCCTTACTTAAAGTCTTCGCCTTGCAGCGCTTGCGCGCTACTCGAGGCTCGACCTAAAAAGGACGCCTAAGTACTTATGACATCTGGTTGCTTCGATTCTTTCCTGGTCTAGAGACCATACAGGGTTTTTGGAGCCATATGTACGGACCGCAAGGATTTAGGTTTTCTTGTTATTTATCTGTAGCCCATTCCTGTTGGAATATATAGCGGTCGCATCCAAAAGACGCTGTAGGCCTACTTTAGTGTGACTAAGTAGAACCAGGTCGTCGGCGTACAATAAGTTAGATAGACGAAGGCTGCCCAGTTTTGGTGGATGCGAATTGACTAGATCAAGGTCTGCAGAGAGATCGGACAGGAATAAGTTAAAAAGCGTGGGAGCAAGGACACACCCTTGCTTGTGGCCTTGCGTTGTTGGTATTGGTCGTGACAATCGTGAGCCATCCCCAATCTTATTCCTGACCCAAGTGTCTTGATGTAGGAGCTGCAAAGCCCTAAGGAGGCTGTTCTGAATATTCAGTGAGGAAAGTTTCTGCCACAGCTTCTTCCTGTTAACTCTGTCAAAGGCAGATTTATAATCTATGAACCCCATAAATACGGGGTTAGAATTGGATTCCGCCTGATCAATCAAGAAGGAAAGTGTAATAAGATTGACCGTTGTCCCGGTATTGTTTATAAAGCCAGTCTGATTTGGTGGAATGATTGAACATTCGTCAGCCCATTGTCGTAGGGAATTCAATAGTACGCCTGCAAAGTACTTCGCTTCATTATCAATTAAAGCAACCAAGCGGTAATTCACTGGAGATTTTTTGTCGCCACCTTTGAAGATCGGAGCGAGAATCGATCCTCGCCATGAGGCCGGGATGGTGCTCTTTTCTAATATTGAATGGTAGAGCGGGGCTAGCTGAGTGGCCCAGAAGCCTGGGTCTTCCTTGTAAAGAGCTGGTGGAATACCGCCTGGACCAGGGGCCCCGTCCTTGTGCCCCTTCGCGATCTGCATTTGAATTGATGTCACTGTAAAGGAGAGCCTGAGAGGTGACTTATCATGGGTCATACGTTGAGCCTCCGAAGCCGTACTGCCCACAAGGTTTTTGGGCTGTTTGTAATATTGGTCTGGCTGTGAATAGAATCAATAGGAAATTATATTCTATGAGCTTTTTTTACTGTGTAGCTCATTGTTCCTCAAATCTAATAGAAAACAAATCATCGGCGCGTTTCGGTGGGTTGATAAAATGGAACCACCTTCTTCTGGACAACAACAAAATATTTTTTCTCTCTATATGAATATGCAATATCACCCACTGTTTCCTTAGGTGAAATACACTGTGGACCAAATCTGGTCTCAGTCACTTGGGTTCTGATGGTTAATACCCAGCTATATTATTATAGTATATAGCTCCCATATTTTTGGTGGGGCATATAATTAGAGAAGCAGCTATTGATGAACTCTGCGGTGTTGTTCAATAGATGCTTTCCTCTTTGAAGCAGTCCTAGAGAATTCTTGTTCTTTGAATCAAGGAATGGCAGTGATTGCTGGATCCAAAATCTCTTATGGTCCAAGAGGTTAAAAATCCCTTGTGTTAGGATCAACCTCCAAGTTCGAAGACGTGGTTATGGAGGCTAAACAGCCCTCCCGATTCTCAAAATACCGCCGCTTTCGTCTACAGCATGCCAGTCAGTATTTGTGTCTTTCTGTGGTTTCCGATAATGCGTCCCACGTCTTCTCCCGTTTCAGCCAAAAGGAAAGTGACGGTGTAGATGTATACATGAATTTGAATGAAATGAAAAGTGGAATGTTTGAAAAGAGTGAAGTGATTTCTCCAAGGGATCATTTATTGTTGACAATCAAATCTGTAGAATCTGTCCCACTTGCCAACTGATTGGTAAGTCATGAGGTAAAATAAGGCACAAAACAAAGTACCTCTGCCAGTTGTAAGTATTCTGTTTTAGTGGTTGGTAATAAACATTATTGGTCTATTCGGCCCTATCTCTGCACCAGGCAACAAGTACATCTTGGTTATGGTAGATCATGCTGCCAGCTATCCAGAGGTGGCACCTTTGAGGAGCAGGAATGCAAAAGTGGTTGCTAGGGCTCTCCTATGTATCTTTTCTGGGGCTGAATTTCCAAAGACTGTGATTTCTGACTGGGGAACCAATTTGATCTCATTTTAAATGAGAGAGATATGGGATAAGCTGTTGTGACAAACTACTTCTTTGGTGCATGACACCCACAAACCAATAGATTAGTGGAGAGATACAACAAGACCCTTAAGAGCATGATGGCAGCTCTACCAGAGAACTGAAGTGAGATCTTCTCCTGCCATGTCAATTATTCGCTTACAGGGAGATTTCACAGAAGACAGTGGGATTCTGTTCCTTTAATCTTTTGTTTGGACACCCAGTGTGTTACTCACTAACCTTGGTCAGAGAAGAATGGGAAGGTACTTCTGAGAGATCTTAGAAGGGTGGGGTGTGGTGTGGTGGACGTTTGTATTGGCCTCGGGACAATATATGGGTTAAACAAAGTAAAACCTTCAGACTTGACAGGTGCTGATGAAGGGGCGGTAATTGATGCTGAGTGAGTACAGGGAGGGTCAGAAGGTGCTGGCGCTGATGCACATATGTCTCAGAGCTTTGGAGGATAAATGGTGTGGGCCATACAGGGTAGCGCAGAAAATGTCTGATGTGAACTACTTGGCGGACACAAGCGCAACAAGAGAACCCATGAAGGCATTCCAGGTGAACTGTCTCAAGTCTTACCTCCAAAGAAATCATACAGTGAACATAATGGCTATGACAGAAGAAGACAGTGAGCTTTTTCCTCACTTTTTGCATAGTGACATGAAGGCGGAGTCTGTGGAAGTGGTTCAGCTTGCCATGAGTTGCCAGCTGAGCAGCAGATAGAGGTGCTGGGGTGATTTTCCCATATTTTCTCACTTATTCCAGGGTTGACACATGTCTGTGCTCATGAGACTGACACAGGATATCATAATGGCCCTTCCCCCGGGATATCGAATTTGCAAACAGGACCGGGTGGGCAAAACAGGAGGCGGCATCGCCATTATACATAAAGAAAAGTTTAGATGCATCACCACACCCCTCACAATGACAAATTGCGACAGCTTGCAATTTGAAATAACACTTTCCCCTACATGCTAATTTTCAGGAACGCTTATCTTCCCAGACTCTTTAGTCAGCCTTATTGTGGGAAAAGGATTCATTACCATGCTTGGCGATTTTAACATACATATAGAAGAAACCAATAACCCATCTACTAAGAGACTTCTACAGGACCTAGAGGCTATGCAACTTATCCAACTAGTTAGCACCGCTACCCATGAGAAAGGGCATATTCTCTATCCCATTTTCTCCAATGACCCAAAGATTCAGGTGAACACACCTATCCCTGTACCTTGGTCAGATCATCATTTTATCCCTTTCTCATTTTCAAAAACACCTACACGTGTATCATCACAGTCTACTTCAAAATTGGGCAGGAGCTGGTCCAAACTCACACCTGAAGTGTGGGCCAAGACATTAGAGGCCTCTCATGCAATCTTAACAGACAATACAGACGAGGTCCACACACTATGGGAATGTTGGATTGACCAATCGTTAGACCAATGTATTCAGAGATACAGGCCAAGGTTTCAATCCAACATCAAAAGAGCCCCCTGGTTTAACAGTCACCTAGCCTCCATGGAAAAAGACTGTAAGAAACTAGAAAGGACTTGGAGGAAGTCCTATGCCCCGGCCCCAAACACTCATTACAAGAGTGCCATCAGACACTATCACAATTAAATTAAACAAGCCCAGGCTAAGCACTATGAGGAGAATATCAACATGGCGGCCAATTCCACAAGGAAACTATTTAAGATACTAAAATTCCTGACAATGGTTGAGCAGAGTAATACCCCTCACCAACCCACTAAGGAGAGATGCAACGAGTTGGCTGCATTTTTTTAAAATAAAGTAGATGACATCTATGAATCACTTCAGGGGAATAATCCTGGCATTCACGAATCATGGCAGGGTAATGACCACGGTCCAGACCAGAATTTAGTAGCTGAATGCACAGTGATCGCAGCTCCACCTCCCCCTGTATTAGATCACATCTCAGCCTTGAATAAGGAAAGTACTATGCTTCTCCTTGGCAAAACGAAATCAGGATCCCCCCAAGATCCAGCACCGCCCCCATATTTTACTTAAGGGTGGGGACTCGGTTCTCGCTACCACAGCAGAGCTTCTCACACTTACCCCGAAACCGGGAGGGTCCCAAAGATGTGGAAGCATGCAATTGTGAGGCCATTGTTGAAGAAGCCCCACCTATATCCAGCGATATCAGGTAATTTCCATCCTATCTCGCTACTACACATCCTAGGAAAATTACTGGAGAAACACGTTAACCATACCCTATCCCAGTTTTAGGAAGAGAATAACTATTTGCACAAGACTCAGATGGGTTTCCGACCACAACATAGCACAGAATCAGCTCTTCTGGTGGTCACAGATGAGCTCAGAAGTATAGTGGATCAGGGGGGCTCAGCCTTAATTGTGCTTCTGGACTTAAGTGCAGCTTTTGACACTGTAGACCACTCAATCCTGGTACAAAGGCTAAGGGAAGTTGGCATCCAGGGCAAAGCCCTCCAATGGCTCACCTCCTTCCTGAACATTTCAAATCATAGAATCCACCTGTCTTCCCGATACAATGCCAGTCTCATGCGGAGTCCCACAGGGCTAGTTTCTCAGCCCCACACTGTTTAATGTATATATACGCCCTTTGGAGAAAATCGTTCAGGAGTTTGGGCTGTCTATCGTGTCCTATGCGGACGACATGCAGCTTTAGGTACCGGTGGCAAAGGGGCTGAACTCAAATCACCATCAATTAGTACCCTGTTTGGAAAAGGTGGCGAAGTGGATGGCCAACTGTTACCTAAAATTAAATGGTGACAAAACCGATCTGATGATCCTGGGAAATAATTACTGTCCCAGGACAATTATTAGCTGGCCAGATGATTGGTAAAATTACCCCATCCCCGAACTCTCAATAAAGAATCTGGGCATGTGGCTAGACTATCAATGGAAATCCAAGTTAAAAAACTAGCAGGAACCTGCTTTGGCCTACTCCGAATGATCCAGAAGTTCATAGGGCTCATCCCAGAACAGGCACAAAGAACGGTGATCCAGGCCATTGTGGTTTCTCCTCTGGACTATGGCAACTCCATGTATCATGGCTCACCAAAATATGTCATTAACAGATTGCAGGTGGTGCAGAATGCGGCTGCCAGGCTACTCTTAAAAATTCCTAGACAGGAATCTGTAAAGACTTCCCTAAAACAGCTTCACTGGCTGCCCATCGAAGCCAGGATTAAATTCAAATCTCCCTGCCTGGTCCACAAAGCAATGAATGGCAGGGGCCCAGCCATACTCAGAGAACTCATCTCATCATATGTACCAAAGAGGCACCTCAGGTCATCTCAAGACCACCTCATAGAGGCGGTGAGGATCAGGAGATCAAGATGGGGAGGCAGATAATTCTCATTCCTGGTCCCGAAGTTGTGGAATTCCATGCCCAGGAAACTGAGATTGCTGGAAGAAGCCAGCTTCAGGAAAAAACTCAAGGCATGGTTGTTCTCATGATGATTACCTAACCTGTACCATTGCCAGCATCTCTCATTCCGCGCTGTAGAGCCCTAGGGCAGCCATGCGCTCTATAAAACTACCAAACATAAACATAAACAGGAGATAGTCTGCTTGTCAAAATCAAGACATTACAATTCTGACCTCATCCAGGAATGCATTAAGTCAGAAATAGTCGGGGCGTGGCCAACTGCCGAACATGGCGGTCGCCTATTAGGGAAGCTCCGGACCCGGGCGGCAATTATCCTGTTCTTAAGCCGTTTTCAGCAGTCTTGCTGTCTACCGGGACCGGGCATCGCAATCTAAACCTGGTGCCGCGAATCGGAGCCGCATCCGGGCTCCCGCGAGGCCCCTGCTGCGGAGCGGCGCGACTCTTTATTGGCGGGCCTGCAGGCCGGCGAAGGACGGAGGTGGGCCGGGCTGGCGTGCTCGCGCGGCCCGCCGAACAACACACGCGGCTTGAAGGAAATTGGCAGAACCGCGATAGGGAGTCCTAAGCGGGGCTGAGAGGGCACGGCGGGGTCTCGTGAGGTCATTGGAGTGAGGCCTGCAGGCCCGACGCGACCTGGTGAGCGTCGGCGGCCTTGGTGAGCACGGTGCGGGCCTCGGCCGCTCGAGCACCGGGGCTGCGGCGCGGCCTACACGGGCCTACTTTTCTCAGCGTAGCCAGGTGGAGCCCTCCTGCTGGCGGACGGAAGCGGTCAATAGGCAGGTGACATTAATAAGGGCCTGCAGGGGAGAAGGCACTGGAGAGCTACGTGGGCAGACCCCAGGGGCGACAGAACAGTCTGGATTCCAGGAGTGGGCCACCAACTGTCTGCTGGTGTGTGAATGGGGCAGCACTGCACCCGGTGGAGGTGAACAGGCTGGAGCAGGGAGGGTGGCAAAAGTGCATGCTGTGCTGCAGAGCTGGTGGTAGCAAGCAGGGAACTGCCCTAGAGAGTGCACGCACGACAGGAAGCCTGGAGTGACTCCACCCCCTGCCTCCTTGGGATGGCCTAGGCCTACACAGTAGAACAGCGCCGCGTGGACGCAGACGGGATGAGCTGCGCACAGCACTGGGCGACGAGGACAAGGCCGGAGGCTCGCAGGTTGGAGACGGCAGGCGAGTGCTACCAACTATTTTAAGGACGGATGGCGGGACCGGCTGGGACAGCGGCACTGCAGGGGGCCTGGTAGAAACGGCCGGCAGTGCGTGTGTTTGGCCCAACGGCTACATAGTGCACAGATTCCCCGCTATAGTGTGAGGCAAGGCCTCTGGCAATTCCGAGATGGGGCGATTGAAGGGCAAACAACAAGAAAGCGATGCTGACATTGACCACGTCCCAGAGACGGCAGCATCTATGGACGCCTCCCAACAGGCCAGCTGTACACCACCCACCAACGCAGTGGAAACAACGGACAAGCTGGACTTGATTTTGCAGGAAGTAAGAGATTCTAGGAAAGCTATAGAGAATCAAATTGGCGCCCTCACGACCGGTCTGTCGCTACTCCGAGCCGACCATGCTAAACTTGCAGACAAGGTGAAGGGCCACGCGGCGGAGCTGGATGTCCTATCCCCTCAGCAGACCCAAAACACCACCCGTATTAAACAACTGCAGACCCAAGTTGCCACCCTGTTGGAGCGAGTGGAGGATGCGGAAGGGAGAGCGTGGAGAAACAATATCCGCGTCACTGGTATGCCGGAGCGAAGCGAGGGGGCTGACGCTGCCCGATATATGGAGGGATGGCTCAAGGAACACGTCACCTCTGAGGGTCTTTCAGATCAATACTGCGTCAAGAGGGCACACAGGATTCCTACGGGCTGTCCGAAATCGGGGGCCCCGCCACGACCACTCATAATTAAATTGCTAAACTACAGGGACCGGGACGTACTGTTGCAGAAATCAAGAGAAGTGCCCCAAATTAGATTTGAAAACACTAAGGTCTCGTTGTACCCAGACTACACACTGATGGTGCAGAAGCAGTGCTCCTCCTTCCTGGCAGTTAAAAAGAAACTGCGGGAATTGAATTTACAATACGCCCTCCTCTTCCCAGCGCGGTTACGGATCATTTACGAGCGGAAGACATATTTCTTCGAAAGCCCTGGCGACGTGGAGGAATGGCTGATGGTGATGGAGCCGGAAAGACGATCGAGGACCGCCTCTCAGACCTCGACTCCCACAGCACGCGATGGTCGGCCGGCAGGACAGCGCAGCTCGCGCAGATTGCTCAAAAGGAATACACAGCTTCGCCCGACGATTCAACAGATGCAGAACGACAAGGAGACGTCGATCCTGACGGTATCATCCTTCCGAACTATGGCACAGATCGGCGATTTGACCACCTCAGAAGTGGACACTCAGAGATCAGACTCAGATGGGAGTGTAGCCCTGTTTCCATCCGTGACCCCGCAGACGGCGGATGGGCTGATTCCTTAGCGGGTTGGACTGAACTGTGATCCCGGATCCGAACTGAACAGTAACGTACACGGTTGCTATATCCTTTCTCTTATAATTGTTTTAACGGCGTGGAATTGTTTGAAAATATGGCACGGGGGCCGTTTGACTACCATTGTAACCCTGAATCGGAGAGTGCGCTGTATGGGTAGGTTTGGCCACGTACCCCAAACTGCGAAAGCTCTGTATGGATGCTATTTAGGTTTCTATGTTTTTTGTTTCGTTGGGTGGTCCGGTATAGTTTCACGACCGGACCGAGTATTAGGTGTTACTGGGGTGGGAAATGGTCCTGGGTTGCGAGCTCTCTTAGGTTGGCACGGCACTATGTATGTGTATGACGGCCGCAGGGCGGCCAAACCTGGGTACGCGATGCACATACAGAATAAATACACCATAATAACGTGGAATGTCCGGGGTCTGGGCTCAGTTCAGAAACGCCATAGGATACATGCACAGCTACTGAGGCGCAAGGCGCAGATAGTGTACCTGCAAGAGTCCCATATGGTTGAGCTGGAAGTTGGGAAACTGCGTAAAAAGTGGAAGGGACAGGTTTTCTCTACCACATGCTCGGGGTTTACGCGCGGCGCTACAATATGGATCAGGCATGGAGTGCCCTTTACGTCAGCGGAGCAAAGGGTGGACCAGCAGGGGAGATACACTTTGGTGCGGGGTACCCTAGATGGCCAACCAGTAGTCCTGGGTTCTATATATGCGCCGAACTCGGAGCAAGAGAAGTTCCTGGGTGCGCTGTCTGCTGCCCTAGCGGGTTGGGAAAGTTACCCATGGATAATTGGTGGGGAATGTAATGCTGTGATGGATGTTGCACTTGATAGGTCGCATCCTCCCCTCCATGGGACGGGGGTCTGTAAGCAGGCGAGCGCGCTGTGTGGATGGGCAGAGGGATGGGGGTTGTGTGACGTGTGGAGGATGAGACACCCAACACACAGGGAGTACTCCTTCTATTCACCAGTGCACATGCTACACACGAGAATTGATAGGATGTACTGTTCAAGTAACATTGCGATGCAGGTGATGAATACTACATATTTGGCAAAATCCTTCTCTGATCACAACCCACTGGAGATGGTGATTGGTTGGGGCAGGGTACCCACCCCAGTGCCAACATGGCGGTTATGGCCCCAAATCCTGGAAGACTCAGTGTTCCGCACCGCTATATCAGACACTATTCAGCATTATTTTACTGAAAATAGCAACACGGCATCTACTAGGTTAATTGAGTGGGACGCCTTTAAAACAGTGGTCCGCGGGAAGGCAATAGGGGTGAACGGTAGGTGCGCGGCAAGAGGTTCATAAGTCCCTTGTAGAGGTGGAAGGGAAGCTCAGTAAGCTGGAGCAGGAAGCCGTGCTGAACGCCGACAAGCGGGCACCCTTGCAGGAGGCCAGAATCAGACATGCCGAACTGCTAGAGACACTCCGTGTTATAGACCATCAAAGATACACGCAATTGAGCCACGCAGAGGCAGACATGGCGGGGACCCTACTGGCAAAATTGCTGCGGGACGACCCCCCTAATGTTGTTATTAATGAGGTCACTACCCCTGCAGGAGATGCAGTGTCTACCCAAGGAGAAATCAATGAGGCTTTCAGGCAATACTATGCGATACTCTATAGTGAGCCTGGGGAAGTAATGAGCACGCACATAGATGAGTTTTTATCCACTATACCATGCCCCCAGCTATCGGCAGACGCACAGAAAGGGTTATTAGGCCCCATCACGAAGTCAGAAATTAAAACCGCCATTAAGGGTCTCCCCCGAAATAAAACCCCGGGGATGGATGGCCTGCCAGCTGAATTTTATGCTACGCGGATATACTTGTGCCCCAGTTGGAAATTTTATATAAAGAAGCACTGGAGAAGGGCTGTCTGCCCCTCACCACGGCGCAGGCGCTGGTGGTGTCACTCCCGAAGCCAGGCAGGGACCCCACTGACATGGCCAGCTACCGCCCATTATCACTGTTGACGACGGAGTATAAAATACTTAGTAAAGTCCTGGCCAATAGACTGCTGCCGAATCTACATAAACTGATTCACATAGATCAGACGGGTTTCCTGCCTGCGCGGAGTACATCATTGAACACTAGGAAATTGCACCACCTGCTCGCAGAGGCCCCGAACTGATATGATTATGCAGGTTGTATCTCAATAGATATGCGTCAAGCGTTCAACTCCATTAAATGGGACTATATATTCAGGGCCCTAGGGAGATTTGGACTGCCGGAAGAGTATGTCAGGTGGATCCGCCGCCTCTATAACGCCCCTACGGCTAGAGCGCGGACGGGAGGGCACATATCGGCAGAATATCAGATACATAGGGGAACGAGACAGGGGTGCCCGCTCTCGCCGCTTATCTTTATATTGGCACTCGAACCTTTGGCATTGAAGATCAGGGTGGAGCTGGCCGACATGGGGATTACGGTGGGAAACACCACGCACTTGCTGTCGGCATATGCGGATGATATTATCCTCTACTTGCGCGACCTCCGTACCCCTATGGACACCATGGCTGCGATGTTTGAGCGCTTTGAGCAGCTGTCAGGTCTGGCTATCAACCCAACGAAATCGACTGTATTCTACTTTAAGGAGCAGGCGCCCTTATTGGACTTTTCATTTGGCGCACTGCAGTTCAAGGTTGCACCTCATACGTTTAAGTATCTGGGCATCCAAGTTTACCGGTCCCAGGCAGACATGCTAGAGGGCAACCTGAACAAGTCCCTGAGAGCCATACGATCTAGCATTACCTTTTGGACCACTCTGCCACTGTCAGTGGCGGGCAGGGCAGCGATAGCAAAAATGGTGGTCCTCCCGAGGCTACTTTATTATTTTACAAACATACCACTTATGCTCCCGAGCGCCACTTTTAAATTAATGAATACATTACTCATTGAACTCATTTGGGGGACGGGTAGGCGGCGGAATAGCTTAAAGAAGTTGCAACGCAGCACGTCCGGAGGAGGCCTAGGAGTGCCTGATCTCAGAGCGTATTTTTACGCTTGTCAACTGCAGTGGCTGTCCTTCTGGACAGCAGGGCGTAATCTACAGGAGATAGGGATGACCGAACAAGACATAGGACGAGGGGCTATACACACCCTCTTGCTGCCTCATAGCAAGATTCCGCGGGATCTCCCCCCCCCTTTTGCGCACGGCGTTGCAGTGCTGAAGGGCAGCTATGCAGTACACCGGAGCATCACCCGCATATGCCGGGAATATACCCCTGCTTGGTATACCTTTACAAGGTGGACGCATGACGACGCATAGACTTGCACCTTGGTTGGATGTGGCGGTTACTACGGTGGCGGACCTCTTTGGGGATGGGGTGTTATTAGATCACGATAACTTTGTGCGGGAAACCGGAGCGCCGGCCCATCTGTACCTCTTACACGCAGCACTCTCGCAATACGTTCGAGCCCACTGGGCCCCACAAAGGCAAGAACCCCCCACAAATGATCTGGTCAAAACACTTTATTACATGGGGAGGGGCCGGCACCTCATTAAGTGGCTATATGTAGGGCTGCGCTCCCACACACAAATAGACCTGACGCCGCTGCGCAGTGCCTGGGAGGGGGACATGGGCAGGGCCCTCGAAGATAAGGAATGGGAGAGAGTAATGGAACATCCCAAAAAGGTATCACGGAACGCGCGGTTCAAGTATATTCAAACTATGATATTACACAGGGCATATCTTACACCGCGCAAACTAGATAAGATGTACCCAACCACACAACACCACTGCCCCAGATGCCGATTAGAGGGAGCGGACCTAATACACACGATATGGTCATGCCCACGGATTGGAGAGTATTGGGATTCGGTCAGACGCCACACGGCGGAGATTACACGTAGGGAGATACCTGCTACAGTCGAGGGCTGTATCCTGGGTTTAAGGATAGGAACTTCCAAATACAAAGTGCAATGTAGGTTTGTAAACTTGGCGCTCCTGTTGGCAGTACGGGCGATCACCATGCGGTGGAAATCTAAATCGCCGCCCGCAACATATGCATGGCATAGTGAGCTGGTGCGCTGGGGGGGTGCAGAGAGTGCCGCGCTGAGACGGGAGGAAGCGAGGGGGTTACGTAAGACGCCAATTGCGATGGGATGTCATGCTGGATGCGTGTAGGTCCTTGGATATAGACATTACTACTGCTGTTAGTAATACGCAAGGAAGTGAATGAGACTAGGACGCGGACCGACGCGTACATGGGCGTATGTAGTATGCAAAGTGTATGATATAAGATACAATCGTGTAAGTGCCGAAGACTGACACTAGAGGTTTTGTAGGGACTCAGGACGAAGGGGAGGGGGAGGGACCAGTATTGTTGTGGGTCTGATATATTATTTGCTGGGATGAGAAAATATTATAACCAACTACAGAAGTGTAGTACAGATGCGGAAAGCTGAAATGATGCTATCTACTGGTAGGTTTGGACGACCAACAGTAACGTCGTAATGGACTCGTAAAATGTACAACATGTGGGTAACTCAAATATGTCCCTGCAGGACAATGAATAGGAAATGTTGGAGCCTGTTGCAAGTAATATTGTAAGACGTTTGTTGGAATTACTGTGCACACTTAAGCCACTGTATGTAACGTGCAAGCTTTGAAAACCAATAAAACTATGTTTCAAAAAAAAAAAAAAAGTCAGAAATAGTCAGGATGGTAGACTTGAAAGTGATTGAGAAATATCGTAGCCTTGGACCAGCCCAGTGGTGTTGGTGCCCGAGTAATGTTCCACAGACTTGCATTTTTGTGTGGACTACAAGGTCCTCAATGAAGTTAGCAAGACAGATGCACAACAGAACCCCAGAGCTGATGAGCTTGTGAACTTTTGGGTGTTGCAAAATACTTACAGACCTCTGAGCTGTACATTAGCCACTGGCAGATTGCTTTAGTGTCTAGTACCCAGCTGCGGCCCGTGCATGTAAGAGCGGTGGGGCCGGGTGGGGGGGGGGATTTCAACAGACGACGAGGAGGGAAAATGTATTATTTATTTAATTTTCCCTCGTGGTCGTCTGTCGAGTCCCCCAACCCAGCCCCACCCACCACTCTTACCTGCATGGGCCGCAGCTGCTAGTACCAAGAGGAAGACCAAATAATTTTTTACTTTTATTCAGATATGTTATTCTAGGTTAAAGGTTTGTCCTTTGAGATGAAAATTAGTCCTGACACTTTCCAGCACCTGGTGTACTATGTTCCATCAGGGCTTGAATAGTTCTGTGTGACCTAGCTGGAAGACATTGTAGTATTTAGCAATACACTGAAGGAACACCTTAACCACCCAGAACAGATATTGGTCAGGATAAACAGGGTAAAACTGACCATCAAAGTCAACCACGTTCCAGGTGGGGTAGTCTACTATAGTCTACCTTGGGCGTCAGGTGGATAACTGGAAGTTTGGCTCATTGAATGTCAAGATTCAGTCAGTGTTTGAGTGAGAGAAACCCACTACCCACACACAAGTGAGAATCCTTCTAGGACTCATTGGTTACTACAGAAACTTTGTAGCTAAATATGGAACCATAGTGGCCTCTTTGACAGTGTTGACATCCAAGAAGCAATCCAAGAAGGTGATTTGTACTAAGGGTTGTCAAAATATTTTTGAGGATCTGAATAGAGCACTGTGCAATGCACGTTTATTTAAGGCCCCTGACTACAGTCCATCCTTCATAGTACAAATGAACGCTTCGACAAGGGAGTTAGAAAGGTACCAACTCAACTCATTGAAAAGGGTAAAAAGCATCTGGTGGACTTTACAAGTTGTATGATATTACCCAGGGAGCAAACAGGACGACTGTTGAAAGAGAATGCTTTGCCATAGTGTCGGCTTTGAGAAGATTCCAGTCATATCTTTTTAGTAATAAGTTCGCTCCAGCCAGATCACAAACCTCTCAAGTTGTTGATGACAGTGAAGGGTGAAAATCCCTAGTTGTTGAAATGGTCTATCACACTGCAAGAGCTAGATTTCACAGTAGTGCACAAAGTCAAAATGAACCTTGGGAATGCAGATAGACTTTCCTGCCGGTTTTGATGATCCAACAACTGGATTTCTCAGTTGGTGGCTCAAGTGTCCAGGTAGTCTGATCTGGGAGGGGCACGTGTTCTGACTGAAAGGTCTGCTACACAGTGTACAGTCCTGCTCCTCTACCCTGAGTGCCTTTTTGAAAGTATTTGGTATCCTGTTTTTTTATTTTGACCTAATCTAGTATGTGCGCAGAGGCCTAGGCATGTTTCTTGACATGAGTAAGGTCCTGGTCGGAGTGCACCGAGCATGAAGTCATTTTACTGACAGTGGACTACTGTTCTTGTCATGGTTTTAGCATGTAGAGCAGTGGTGGAAGCGTTCTGTGTTTTGTCAATCCATAGTTGTGATCAGGGCTTTTTTTCTGTGTCACTACTGTAGTGTTCATTAGGCATTTGTGTAAAGTTCTGCTTCCATGCGCAAACCCATATCCCAGAGCTAACATCCAGAGTGTTTGTTGTGTGTTTGTGTATGTGGCCTGTGTGGTACATGCAATTGATGTATAAGCCAGAGTAATGGAGGTCTGTGGGTTCCATTATGGAAGTCACTGGCCAATTCCTGTGCACAAGATTGAGGTGAGTTTGTTTTCCGAGACAGTGGAATTGTATTGCTGACATTGCTGAAGCTGAAAGGTGGAGACACAGACACAGACACTGAACTGAACTGAACTGAGGACAGTGGAGACAAGGCTCCTTTAGAAATGTAATTAGGCCTTTTGCTGAGAGGGACTGCTGATTAGTCTTCTTGCAGCAAGGCCATTTGGTAGATGGTGGAGGTGATGCATGGGACTACAATCTCTGTTGTTAAGGTGAAGGGAAACTATAAGAAATTAGGTTATTAGTTGGGGGGGAGTAATAATCAAATCCCTTGCCAGGATGAATCCTTAAAATCACTAAATGAACCTAAGCTCAAACCCCTGGTAGCTATGGCACAGAGCACAGGCAATGTGTAAAGTATTTATGCAGTTCTAAAACCGTAATAAAGTTCAAATGCAAAAGAATCAAAATCACTTACAAAATAGAAAAATAGAGTAAAATTGAATAAACAAAATGACATCAAAATTGCAAATCCCATAAGGGGAACCTGGGATATGAGTTTTTAAAGTTAAGAAGAATTAGCACCAAGAAGCACAAAGTGGCAATGATAGTCACTGGTAATAGAACAGGACCTAGGTGCAATTTAACATTGACCACGATGGAGCGCAGGTTGGATACATTAACCAGGTTCGTCTTGGTCAAAGATTTTACCTTCTGACTTTAGTCATTTAAGTTCCAATCCACCACAGGAGTACACTTCTAAAGTCCCATAGGACCTCAGGGGAGGCACTTAGAGACTCACAGGGTGGCAGGCAGATGCCAGCATGAGGATCTAGTCCAGGTCCAGCTTCCACCGGTCAGTTGGGCAGTTGCAGGAAAGGGCTATTCTTGTTTTGTCCCTGCAGCTTTAATAGGGTGCCAGTCTTATGACTGTTGGAGTCCTCTTCTTTGTCCTGGGTGCAAAAGAGAAAGCAGGTGTAGTCTTCTAGGATCGTCTTGAATCTCGGACAGCAGGTTTAGCCATCTTCTGATCTTCCCCAGGTCCAGGAGTGTTCTGAAGTGAACACTTGGAGATGCCATATTTATGCCTGGCACGCCTAGGATGCCCTAACCAATGGAGTAAAGGTTCCTGGCACTAACCCTACCCTCTTTGGGCATTTTGAAGATTGCCAAAATGTCAGCCACACAAAAATAGGCTCTGAGGGCCGTGGGTGGATGTTGGGAAAGTACTATGGTAATCCAGGTGTCTTCTGACAACTAACACTAAAATCCAGTTTTAGACAGTTCCTCTACCCCCAAGAAACTGAGAGACAGAAATCTGGTAGAACAAAGCTGAGCTCTCAGCTACCAGACAGTGGATACAGACAAACTGTTTTGGCATTATGTTTCCCTCCTTTGAAGTGCGTCCCAAATGTTACATGAAAAACCCCAGCAGACCTGTCAAGCAGTTCTTGACACTCCAACAGAATCCAGTGGCGTAACTAAACCTGAAGGGGACGCCTTCAAGATATGCCGAAGGGTCCCTTTATCCCCTGCTAAGATAGCTTCTCAGCAGATGAAATCTTTGCAAAAAGTAAAGACACTGCTACAAACTGTAACCCAGGATGCATTACATATCTACATTTTTTGCCTGTGATTCTGTTAAAGAAGAAATATGCAGGTCCACATAAAAATTCAGACAAGTCTTTTCTTATTTGCTGAAGAGAGCTGTGCATTAAAATGTAAGTTTTGCCTATGTTATTTGAGCTATTATCATTCAGGTTTCATTTAGAAAATAAATACGTATGCTGTTTTTATAAGCAAAAAGCCGTCGCAGAGCCTACTCCGACTCCAAGGGATGTGGGTATACTGCTGTGATATTTCTATATCCTCTACTGATACTAGGGAAATTATAATTCCAGGGGTATCTTACTATTTCAACTTGCACCACAAGGGTCCCTTGACAAAGGGGTAATTACTGTGGAAATCAGAATTACCCTACTTTATTCTTACAATAATTCCCCAATTTTAGCCCTTTTATATCCAGAAATTCCATTTTATATCTTGTGAAATGTCCTGTGGATATGGTGTCAAGTTCCTGAATCTCCTGAAATTCCTGAGTCAGCCCAACACACTGTTTCTTGGAAAATCAAGAATTCTACCACACTAAACACAGAGGGTTCCATGTTAAAATATCGATTACAAAAATATAGTTGAAAAAAATATCGATGTAAAAATATCGATTATAAAAATATCGAATTGCTATACTTAAACAGGTAAGTACAATAATATTGACTCAAAAATATAGATGTAATAAATTTAGATGTAAAAAATATCGATTTTAAAAAATTTCATAAATTAAAATTAATTAATTAAAAAATATTAAAATTATTAACAAAATAAATTAAATTTAATATATATTTAAACTAATTATAACAAATAAACTTAATTTATTAAATATAAACACAAAAAAATAGTTACATATACATATATTTACTTAAATACATTTTCTTAACTATTATCTTTATTTAATTTATAAACTTTTTTAATTATATAAAAATAAAATAAACACATATATAAATAATTTAAAATAAAATATTCTATATTTAACCACTTAACCGCGGCGGCAATTCCGCCGCGGTGCGGCGGTTTAGCGGAGTGGGCGGGGCCGCGTCGGCCAACGGACGTGCGCAGCACTACGGAGGTAGTGCTCGCGACGGCCGTTGGCCGACAGAAGCAGCGAAGGGTTAATTAACATATTAAACTATTTAAAAAAAATAATACATACATTTAATAACAAAATAAAAACATTAGTAGAAAAAGCGCTGGATAGCGAAGGGGTAAAAATTACTATTCCCTCTCCAATGAGTGAAACAGTAGGGAAAGCGCTGGATAGCGGAGGGGTAAAATTTACTATTCCCACTCCAGTGAGTGCAACAGTAGGGAAAGCGCTGGATACCGTAGGGGTAAAAATTACTATTCCCACTCCAGTGAGTGCAACAGTAGGGAAAGCGCAGGATAGCGTAGGGGTAAAAATTACTATTCCCACTCCAGTGAGTGCAACAGTAGGGAAAGCGCTGGATAGCGGAGGGGTAAAAATTACTATTCCCACTTCAGTGAGTGCAACAGTAGGGAAAGCGCAGGATAGCGTAGGGGTAAAAATTACTATTCCCACTCCAGTGAGTGCAACCAGGGACATCTTAAGGATTTTGGGGGCCCTGGGCCAAACGTATTTTGGGGGCCCCTGTTCAGAACAGCTTTGAATTTATGATCCAATTTGAGCCCCTGTTTCCCACGCAGTTTCCGCTTCCTCAGCTGCGTTAGCGATCCAGTTTGCATCATAGGCATTAGCCTATATATTCCCGATGTAAACGGACGCGCGCAGCTGACAGAGGTAGGATTTAGTGTATCCTGCCCTGCTACTAGGTTTTTAATACCTTTTAAATTGTATATGTGTGGCTGAATTACTCTGTGCTTTTTAACAATTTCTCCTACCTACGCGCACTTGCACTTTACTTGATTCTGCTTGCCTACACCTCCTTAGCTGCTCCGATTCGCATCTTGCTTTTCCTCCAGTCGTGGTCTGCCGCGGCTGATTCGCCCATTGTGCGGAGGGCTGGGGCTACTATCGGGCTCCTCACTTCCGCCCACGCAGTTTCCGCTTCCTCAGCTGCATTAGCGATCCAGTGTGCATCATAGGCATTAGCCTATATATTCCCAATGCAAACGGACGCGTGCAGCGGGCGCGCCAAAGGCAAGCCTGTATTCGCTCATCAGCATCCCGGAGGCGTCCGGCGCCGGCCATGCTGCCCAGTTCCCCTCCGGTGAGTTTCTTCCACTATATTACAATAGGGAAAACTGCTTGGCCTTAGGCGGCTACCATTATGTCAGTGTACAGCGGCTGATCCGAGCTTGGAGGTAGACTTTCGATGCAATAAGTGCAACTGGTCTCTCCTCCAGCCCAGGAAACTCGCACCAAAGATCCTCCCACGCAACAGTAAGTGTAAAAACAATAAGAAAACAGAGAACATAAAGGCCACACCTTTTAAATTGTCGCTCTGTGCAAAAGCATGAACCACACATTTATGACCTACTTTTAGACGAACAGCCTGATCTTTTATTTCTCACTGAGACCTGGCTGTCTGAAGCCTCAACCCTACTATCACTTCGGCCATCCCTACGGATTATAAAATACTTAGGATGGACCGACCGAGTGGGAAGGGGGCGGTGTCGCCATAATTTACAATAAAAAACTAGACTGCTCTCCCATCCTGATGGAAAACATCGAGGGCACAGAGTCCTTAGACTTCCGCTGTACCTTATCCCCCCATCATAGCATCGCTGGTTTTCAGTTGGAAATTTTATTACTACACTTAATGCAGCCACCACCTCCCTGGCCTTAAAATACAACAACTGCCTTATTCTGGGAGATTTCAATATACATATGGACAATGGAAAAGACCCTCAAACTATTTCCTTGTTGGAGACGCTGCAGGCCTGCAACATGTTTCCATCTATTTCTTCGGCCACCCATGAGAAGGGCCATACCCTAGACCAAATCTTTCACAACTTTGACATATCAGTAAGCCTACCTCTTCCCATTACCTGGTCTGACCACCTCCTATTAAAATTCGTCATTCCCAACTCTGCCACAGCCCCTCGGGCTAACGCAGAGCAGAGGGTCCCTAATTACAGGACGTTCCATAAAATATCCATCCCGATGTTAGCAGACGCCCTCGGTCGTTCCTCACCGGAGCTGTCTGGCTGCCCCGACTCGGGGGCCCTCTCAATAGATTCATGGCTCCGAACCAACATTGGTGCAGCGGTACCAGTTGTTTCCCGCTCCTCAAAGAGGTCGGCCCCACCAGCTCCATGGTTTAACGATTCCCTCAGATCTAGCAAAAGTAATTGTACAAAAATGGAACGGAAATGGCATAAATCCTATCTACCTGAGGACAGGAAGGTGTATAAAGACACCTTAAAAGCTCATTACATTCTCGTGAAGGCAGCCAAGAAAACTTCTTTCAAACCAAGATAGAAAATGCCCAAAATAAGAGTAAGGAAAGCTTTAGCAAGGTTAAATCCTTTACCGCCCGAAAGCCGGCACAAAGGAAGGGCCATGCACGGAATAATGGTCTAAGCAAATAGCTCAATTCTTCCACAAAAAGATCTCTGTGATCCAACAAGCCTTCACTAACATCTCAGAGGAAGAACTGACCTTCTACCTTAGTTCTTATAGCAAATTTCACCTCTTGGATTCTCCATCTTTATTAGCTTTCCCTGAGTTTCAGCTTGAAGAGTCACTGACCCTTCTCCAAAGCATTAAGTCTGGCTCTCCTACCGACCCATGTCCAGCGAATATCCTGAACCTATTAGCTCCCACCATAAACCCCACGGTAAACCAGCTCTTTAATGCTTCCTCTCCTTAGGCAACATGTTGAAATTATGGAAGAATGCTAAGATTCTTCCACTGATAAAAAGGCTAACGCCTAAACCGACGGACCCTGCCAACTACAGGCCAATCTCCCTTCTTCCGGCCCTCTCCAAAGTATTAGAGAAGCATGTAAACAAGGCCCTCCAAAAACACATTGAAGATGGGAAGCTCCTTCATGAGTCCCAATGTGGTTTTAGGGCTAACTACAGTACGGAGTCCCCTCTGCTGGAAGTGACTGAATTTCTCAAGGGTAAGCTGGACCAGGGAGGCAAGGCTGTTCTGATACTGCTCGATCTGTCGGCGGCCTTCGATACGGTCGCACATGAGAGGCTCCTGGAGAGACTTGCTAACATCGGCCTGGGGGGACCGCCTTAACATGGATGTCATCCTTCTTGGCAAATAGATCTCAGAACATCTGGCTCCCCCTTTCTCATCCCCGGTTCCGGCCATGAATGTAGGTGTCCCTCAGGGCTCCATTCTCAGCCCCACCCTTTTAATATATATCTATCCCCCTTGCATTTCTGGTAGAGGAAGAGGGCGTCAAAATTGTTTCCTATTCTGATGACACTCAGCTGATTTTTACATGTGAAAAAGGAACCGACTTTGACGGGGCAATGATTAGGTCTTGCCTCACAAAGGTTTTTAACTGGCTTAAGATCAATCAGCTGAAGTGCAATCCTGACAAAACTGAATTTGTTTTCTTTGGCAATCCAGAAACGCCTGACTGGAGCTCTTGGTGGCCAAAAGATCTGCCGCCCGCGGAAAAGGAGAAAGTCAAAACTTAGGAATTATCATAGACAAGACACTCTCCATGCGCTTTCAAATCCAAAATCTAACTGGCGCTTGCTTTGGCATACTCCGGATGCTAAAAAATTCCTGCCACTGTTACCGCTTGAGAGCAGAAAGATCGTGGTGCAGGCTCTGGTGACATCAAAGCTTGACTATGTCAACAGCTTGTACCTCGGTCTTCCCAAATCCCTTATCCAGCGCCTACAAGTGGTACAAAAACGCGGCGGCCAGAGCCATCCTGAGACCTAAACCCAGATCTAGTATGACCCCTATTCTTAAGTCTCTACACTGGCTCCGCATAAAAGAACGGATCGACTTCAAAGCGATGACCATGTTCTTTAAAGCTTTACACGCCTTAGGAGCCGGCTACCTAAATCGCGTTAAAGCGTGTTAATCGCTACACAACATCTAGACCCCGAAGATCTTCCAATGCCAACCTGGCCATCGTGCCTAAAATATGCCATTCCCCGCACTGGAGGCAGATTCCTCGGCCTTCTAGGCGCAAAATTGTGGAATAGACTCCCTGAGTCTCTGAGACTAACCACAGACCTACTCTCTTTCAGGAAGAACTTAAAAACCTGGCTTTTTAATAACTGATGGGTCTTTTACGCAAGTTTTCCTGGCGCTGTCACGCGCCAGGACACTCTAGTCTGAGTAGCTGCGCGCTTTATTAAATACACTATTTCATTTCATTTGGTCCCTGTCAGTACAAAGGCACACTCGCACCAGCAGCGTAAAAAATGTGCCATGTTGCGCCCTATTTACAAAGTGATGCATCTAGGCAGATGCGTCACTTTGTAAACCCCTGCACCACATTATACCTGCGCCAGGTATAATGTATGCAGGGTGGGTGTTCCCCCGCAAAAGCCTCTTAGAAGTGGCGCATTGAAATCTATGAGAACTCAGTGCGCCACTTCTAGGACGCCATTGCGTCAGTATCTTACACCTGCCTCACAGCAGGCGTAAGACTGATGCAGGCCCTTTCACATGGGGCTTGCCCCTATGAAAGGACACATTGCTGGAGTTGTGTCTATTTTCAGACACACCCCAGCAATGCATCACTTTGCGCCCACAGATACGTCAGAAATACTGACGTATCTGTAACTCCTTGCGACATGATGCGTCATAAAGTAAATATGACGCATCCATCATGTTGCAAGGAGGGCGCACTAAGAAGTGACGCATCCCTGTTTTCACACAGCGATGCATCACTTCTCATAAATAGAGGCCCTAAATGTGTTTACATCTAATATTCAGGGATAGTTGTGTGTTTTCAATATTGTAACACAGCAGCAGCTCACCAATATTACTGCAAATAATCTCTGTGACGCCCTCCCATTTCTTATATGTTAGGCCTTGTTTTGATCTAAAAGAAACTTTTTTTATGTATATTGCATGAAACATAAACACAACATTTCTCTGCAAAATGGCTGTACTAGACTCACACATCAGGTACATAAAAAATAAATTAAAGGAAAACAGTATTTAAAACAATCTGTTTAAGAAATATTCAAGGTCATTAGGGCAAAACTCTGGAGAACGGAGCTGACTCAGTCAGGGGGCCCCCTGAAAGGCTGGGGCCCTGGGCCAGAGCCCACTTTGCCCATGCATTAAAACGTCTCTGAGTGCAACAGTAGGGAAAGCGCAGGATAGCGTAGGGGTAAAAATTACTATTCCCACTCCAGTGAGTGCAACAGTAGGGAAAGCGCTGGATAGCGGAGGGGTAAAAATTACTATTCCCACTCCTGTGAGTGCAACAGTAGGGAAAGCGCTGGATAGCGGAGGGGTAAAAATTACTATGCCCACTCCAGTGAGTGCAACAGTAGGGAAAGCGCTGGATAGCGTAGGGGTAAAAATTACTATTCCCACTCCAATGAGTGCAACAGTAGGGAAAGCGCTGGATAGCGGAGGGGTAAAATTTACTATTCCCACTCCAGTGAGTGCAACAGTAGGGAAAGCGCTGGATCCCAAAACAATAAAAAATAAAACCATCAACATTTTTATTAAATTTAATTTCCAATATTAACATAATTAATATATATATTTAAATATATTATTATTAACAAAGATAATTAAAAAAATTAATTACCCATTATTTAACACTATTAAATCCACAACACACACCTACAATTAATTACACAATTAAATTTAATAATTACTAATTAATGAAAATTAATTTATTATTTATTAATTAATCAATAAAAAATTAATTACTTACCACCTTTCACACCATTTACACATATTAACACCAAAACACACACCTAAAATTAATTACACAATTACAATTAATAATTACTAATTAATTGATGGTAATTAACTTAAAAGTATTTAATAATTAATCAATAAAAAAAAATTACTTACCACCCTTCACACAATTTACACATATAAACACCACAACACACACCTAAAATTAATTAAGCAATTAACCTAATTATTTATTAATTGACTAATTGAAATTAATTAACAACTAATTATTAAACTATTATTAATCAATTAACACATTAATTATTCAATAAATCTTATAAAATTAAATTATTTCCCACCCTAATCCCCTAAAAACCCACAACCCGCTACGGAACTAAAAACGCAGAATTAAACTTAAAATAAATTAATAACTAGTAAAACTCTAAAACATATAATAAAATAACAAACAATTCTCATTAAAAACACTAAAATACATAAAATTATTAATAAATCGATATTTTTGTAAACTATATTTTTGTAAACGATATTTATTACAAAGATATTTATGTAATCGATATTACTTACCTGTCAGTCGATATTCTTGTCAGCTATATTTTTGTTCTCGATATTTCTTCTCCACGATATTTTTGCAGCGATATTTCTGTCCCGCGATATTTTTGCGGCGATATTTAGACTCTGCACCACACAGAGGCTTTAGACTGTATGACTGTATGATTTTGCTAAGGACCTCAACTACTGCTTGGAGAACAACAAAGGGGGCATTCCAGTGTTCCAGCACAAAAAATACCCTGAGACTCAATCATCAAGAGTTTTCTGTGAGCAGCTGAATTCACAGATGTAAGTCACACCTACTCAGAGAAGAAATCTTTGTGACTAGAGCCCCATGAGTTCAAACATCAAGCTTACCAGAGATGCTAAGAGACTCACAGTATTTAGGGGGCATGTCCCTCTAAATATTTGAAGCATTCCTTTGAGACCCCACCCAACATTTGATATCTGACTCCAGCAAGGCAGTGATACACAAACAGAGCATCTACATTGATTAACATCTTACTAAGTGCTCGGGCAAAAGCTACTGAAGAAAACCTTAGTAAAGGTAAATCTGAATGTGAGCTTACTCTGGGATCAGCTGCTTGGAGAGTCATACAACTACATCAAAATAATTTTTGGTCATAGAGACTAGAGGTGGGCATAACCCGCATAATTCTTTGTAGCGGAATTCCCTAAAAAATCCACAAGATTACACAGAATTATGATAGAGGAGTAGTTCTGAATTTAGCTTTATTTTCTTAGCGCAAAAATGCCCCTTTCCATTCAAAATGGACATGGGGATGCAACAGTACAGCACACGAATAGCAAGCGCAAGCAGCCGCTCGCACTCTTTAAATGTACACTTGGGGTGGGAGTTTCCCCCAACTCACTCCTAGCATTTAGCTCTAGTTTTTTAACGCAAAATGCACCCTTGCATCTAAAATAGGTGCAAAAATGCATTTTGTGCTAAGAAAGTAGCGCTAAATGCAGCAGAACATAAGTAGCAGTGTTCGCTAAATATGCTCTTGTGGTAGGATTTTTTCCCCGCAAGTTACTCTTAATAACGGCGGGCATTATCACGTTATTATCGGTAATTCCGCATCCAAGAGTAATGTGGAATAATTGAAATTCCACCCAGGCCTACTAGAGACTCTAAAGCAGGGAAACTGAAATAAAAATAGTGTTTTATTTTCATTTGGGGGGAATGGGAGGTGTGAGGTAATGGAAAATGCAAATCTCTTGTGATGTTTTTGTGGAGGGAGACAATAAAAGGCATCTAGTTCTTTTTGTCCTTTTATGGTTTAATAGAAGGGAATTATTGAATGGTACCACAACTGTTAGAAATGGGGGTCTCTAGTTGGCAGAGGTAGGTACCTTTGTCCAAATAGGGACCCTTGCTACTAGTCAGGGTAAGGGGAATACACTTTAGATAACCCCTGCTCACCCCCTTGGTAACTTGGCACGAGCAGCCAGGCTTATCCCAAAGGCAATGTGTAAAGTATTTGTACTCAAAACACACAGTAATACAGTGATAACACCACAAATGGACACCACACCAATTTAGGAAAATAAAGTATCTTTATCTAAACCAACACAAGACCAAAACAACAAAAAATCCAACATACAGGTGATAAGATATGACTTTAGAACAGTTATTGCAAAAATAAAGCTTGTAGAAAACAAATAGCACCACCTGTGGCTATTATGACGTAGTGACGTAAAACCAAAGTACGGAACCGACTGCAAGGGGCACAGCGTCGGGCACAGAGTCACACAGACCCCCAACCAAACAGTACCTTTGGAAACGAAGTCTATGACGATGCACGGCATCGTGGAGGTGAAGCGTCGGTGCCAAGGTCAAGGCTGGCTCTCTGGCTGCCACGGGGGAGGCGAGGCGTTGTGTCCGCGAGGAGGTGACATATCGAATCCATGACAGGGGAAGTCGGTTGCGTCGGTGCTAAGGCGTCGGCTCCGGTGACGGTGCGAAGTCAGCGAGTTCGTGGAGTCACCCTCGGCGGTTATCGGCGCCGCGATAACAGGATGCAGGCGCTGGCGATGACGGAGTCGGTGCAAGCGCTGGCGTCAGGAAATGCTGATAACTGCAGGTGTTGGCAGGCATCGAAGGGCATCGGAGCTGCAGTGAAGGCCGGGCGGTGTGTCGTGCACTTCATGAGCGGTGCCCCTGGTCTCGGTGCTGGTCGCGGCATCACAGTGGCATTGCTGACGGTGTCAGAGACAGATTTTCTTGCTTCTTTCAAGTTGCTTCCAGCTCCCAACAGCAGAAACAACCTTCAGAGGCCCAAAACTGGAATAGGCACCTCCTGGCAGGTCAGAACTCTCAGCAATAGAGGGGAGCTGGGGGTGAATTATTTGTGTCCCTGAGACTTCAGAACAGGAGGCCAGCACACACAGGCCCTTAGAGATTCTTCTTCAAGCAGGTTCACAGCAAAGTTCCAGTCTTTGTCCTTTCCTTGGCAGAAGCTGCAACTGCAGGCCAACCCCACACAGCAAAGGGGCAGTACTCCTCCTCACAGCTCTCCAGCTCTTCACCTTGGCAAAAGGTTCGTCTTGAGTCCAGAAGTGATCTAAAGTTCTGAGGTTTTAGGTCTACTACGTATACCCCATTTTATCTTTGTTCTCTTTGTGCAAGGGTCTCTGAGCCCAGTCTAAACCAGTTCTGTCCTCACTGGTGCAGTATGACTACAGGGGGTGGAGACAGTATTGTGCAAGGGAAACAGGCCCTATTCAGGTGCAAGGAAATCTCCACCCTCTACTCTAAATGCAGCCAAGCCCCATTCATCTCAGCTCTGAGTCATGCAGGAGGGACCAGGCATACCTCAACCCCCCCAGTGGCTGTCTACAGTGAATTAACATCCCCAGCCCCTATCATTCCAAAACGAGGCAGTCAATCCACAAACAGGCAGAGGCACACCAAATGGTTCAACATGGAAATGCCTACTTTCTAAAAGTTATTATGAACAATAGAGGGTTCTGGCCCATAATCAGCAAGGCTAGGCCAAACTTCAATAATGTAACAACGACACAATTGCCAATACTGATGCTTACTATACTGATTTCTTCAACCAATCACACGTGACACTCATAGTGACTGAAAAAAATAAATTTTTATTTTTGTTTCTTGAGAACTTTTAGGGATTCAATTTCATCAAGAAAACTTTAACCGTTCATGTTATTAGTCCAACGAACAATTCTATGGGAAGTTATACTTGTAAGATCAACAAAGTATCTCCCATTCTATCCTAAGGAGCAAATAGCCTTTCAATATTGAAAAACGAAACTGGCAGTATTTCACTATCAGGACATGTCACACACACCAGTACATGTCCTACCTTTCACACACACTGCACCCTCCCCAGGGGGGTACCATGGGTCTATCATAGGGGTGCCTTACATGTAAGAAAAGGGAAGGTTAGAGCCTGGCAAGTGGGTGCACTTGCCAGGTCGACATGGCAGTTTAAAACTGTGCACAGACACTGCAATAGCAGGTCTGAGATACCTTTTCAGGGCTACTCATGTGGATTGCACAATCAGTGCAGCAGGCCCACTAGTAGCATTTGATTTACAGGCCCTGGCACACTTAGGGCACTTTACTATGGACTTATCAGTAAATAAAATATGGCAATCAGGGAGAACCAATTGTAATAACAATTTACACAGGGAGCACTTCCACTTTGACACTGATCAGCAGTTGCAAAGTGCCCAAAGCATCTAAGCCAGCAAAAACGAAATCCAGCACAGCATAAAAAATACAGGAGGTAAAGGCAAAAAGTCTGGGGAAACCACGCCAAAGATGCCAAGTCTAACAACAACCCTCCATTTTTAATGACATTTCTCAGCTTTTAAAGTTGGAATATTTTGGGCCTGATTATGAGTCGGTTGGTGTATTCTGATTCGTGCGTAAACCCCTGTTTATGCATGGGTAGGAATTACAATTTGGAAGGTATTCACCATAGCTGAATATTATCTGATGCGCTATTACCTCAACCTTCATTAAATTTCGGTAAGTCAAACCTGTCGAAATTTACAAGAGGAAAAGCATAAGGTATTTACTGTTTCATGCAGATTTTGGTCCGTAAAAGACCAAAATCCACATATTATTCCCTATAAAACTCTTAATAGGTGCTATTTATCGCACTCGATAAATAACATACCCCACAATATTGTTCATTATCAGGTGGATAAAAAGAATAGCATAATTAGCACCTATACTCATAATCAGGGCCATAGCGTTTCTGTTGTTGGATAATGATCAAGGCACAGTAATGGGCAGGAAGCAGGTTAAATACCCACTGGTTCTGACATTCAAATTAGAGAAAGCTGAAATGAGGGACATTTGAGATAAGAAATAATATATTTTTTATATTTAGTCTAAATCGTGGGATAGGCAAGCATTGTAGTACATGCTGTTTTTATTACCGAAGTCAACTGAACTAATTTTCCACCTGCTGAAGGATGAATAGATGAGTTAGGCCAACTTGGATTCAAATCTGTGAAATGTAAGTTACAAAAAGATCTATGCAGTAGGGTGCATTAAACCACTGAAATGTATCACTCGGATTGGAACTTATTACCAGCAGGTTACATACAAATCTCAGCAGAGGGCTCATGACACCTCTCAAATAGATTGGCATTGGCAGTCTTCACCTGTGGCGTACACCCAGATCTCTGCACAATTAGAATTAACCTGACAAACTATCTTAATGATACACGAAGACATAGCAGATCTTAGAAGACTCCAAGCTATAATTTGGTAATGGCATAACAAAAACCTTCAAGTACGGATAGAAAAAATACCATTTATACAGCACATTTCCCCTCATCTCAAAGTTCTGCACTGGCTCCCAGTGGAAAAGAGGATCAGGTTTAAGGCCCTGGTGTTATTCTTCAAGGCCTTTCATGGGAGTGGTGCGGGCTACCTCAGCAGGAGAGTAGCGCAATATGCACCACCCAGAACTCTGAGATCCTCTTCCCGGAACCTGGCTTCTGTTCCCAGAATATTTCGCGCTCGATCGGGAGGCACCTCCTTCAGGTTCTTGGGAGCACAGGCGTGGAACTCTCTCCCTATGTCATTAAGATCTGTGACGGATTTAGCCACATTTAGGAAATCGCTTAAAACCTGGTTATTACGTCAATAAATTGCCCTTCTTTTAGCAGCTTTTTTTACAGCATTAGCGACAGGGTGTCTGTTGGGTTGTCGGGAAGGCTGGTCTGACCGCCGGGACACTCTATTTGAGTAGCTGTGCGCTATATAAATGTCTTCATTTATTCATTTAAACTAAATTACCTTTTAATTTGTTGCAGGTGCTATTAATAATCAACTCAATGGTATTCATCTCAGATTACAATTTATGAATGTGCAGATTATACATGTCTGCAAGAATTCACTGAACCCGTGAGCAACCTGACCAGAAAAATGGACTAGCTTTCTCATCATACATTTTATTGTAATGTATTGTAGTTACATCTGTGTAGTACTTCTTACACCTAGTGAAGTGCGTTAGGGAAACTGTAGCACGTTATTCTATTAGGTGTGCTTCACGGAAAGGATGTTGGTTTCTAGTGCAGTCTGTGAAGTGTTTTAATAGATAATGACCAGAGTGGCACTTCTATCTTGTCATCTGTTGCTGAGCTTTTGCTTATAGTGACTTAAAGAGGACTGTGAGATCAAACCCTTGAGCCATCCATCCTTCCAAGGTTGATAAAGTCAATACATATAAATTGGTAATAGTATCATTAGTTATTAGCAGCACTTAGAAATGGCAGGTGGGGTATGAAGCACTACATACAATTCTGTCTATTATCATGCCACTACATCTACAACCTGGGACCATCACCAATCAGCACCACCCTGACCCACATCATCAACACCTCCATTACATCTGCCACTTTCCTAGAAGAATGGAAACTTGCAGAAATCAACGCCCTCCTCACGAAGCCCACAGCCGACCCGAATCAACTGAGCAACTTCTGATCTATCTGCCTGCTCTCCTATACTCCCAAAGTGATTGAGAAGCCATCAACAAGCAACTCAATCCCCACCTCGAACTTCTCTATCTTCTAGACAGCACTTAATCATGATTCAGAAAGAACCACAGCACCAAAAGAGGCACTCATTGCAACCACTGCTGACATTCAAATCATCCTGGACCCGAGAAGAAACAGCTGCCCTTATCCTGCTCGACCTCTCCGTGGCCTTTGATACTGTCTGCCACAACACCCTCATCAGAAGACTCCACGAGATTGGCATACAATGATCCACTCTCAAAGGGATCTGTTCCTTCCTCACAGGAAGAACCCAAAGTGTCAGGCTGCTACTCTTCACATTTTCGACCAAATAACTGATATGCAGAGTCCCACAGGGATCGTTCCTCAGCCCCACCCTTTTCAACATATACATGACACCACTCTCCAGCATCATCCGATCCCAGGACAAGATCTCCCACGCCGATGACATCCAACTCATCCTCTCCCTGAAAGACAAGACAACCACCGAAAGAACCAACATCACCAATTGCATGACCATGGTAGCAGACTGCATGCGAACCAACTGACTGAAGCTCAACTCCAACAAGACTGAAGTATTGGTCGTCTGCAACAGCCCTCCTGATGGGACTCCACCTGGTGGCTGTCAGAGCTAGGGCCTACACCCACACCCACAGAGCACGCATGAAATCTAAGGATCATCCTAGACGACAAGCTCAACATGACAGCTCAAGTCAACGCAGTGTGCACCTCCTGCTTCCACATCCTACGGATGCTGTGAAAGATCTTTAAATGGCTGCCTCAGAACACCAGATTGACCATCACCCAAGCACTCATCATCTACAGCAACACTCTGTACGCCGGAATCTCCAAACAACTCCTACACAGACTCTAGGTCATCCAGAAAACCGCCACAAGACTCATACTCGATATCCCATGCCACACTCACATCACACTGCACTTCAAGAAGCTTCACTGACTCCCCATTCACAAGCGCAGCCAATTCAAACTTCTCACACATACATACAAAGCCCTATACAATACAGAATCAGAATACCTGAACAGCTTCATATAGTTTCACCAACCAAAAAGACACCTACGCTCTGTCTCACTCTCCCTTGCACACACTTCTCGCATCCACAAAAGCAAAAAAATGGAGGTTGCTTAGTCTCCTACATCACACCCAAGACATAGAACGACCCTCAACACATCAGAGTCTCCTCCTCACTTCTTGAGTTCCGCAAGAAGCTGAAGACCTGGCTCTTCATATAAGCACCTTGGGTACACACACCTAAACACCTTGCCCAGGTGCCTGGATACCTTCTCGGGTGATTAGTGCGCTACACAAATCTACATAACATAACTACTGGGATACCAGTATATACAGCAAGAGAGATCAGAGATGAATCATGGCAACTTTCTGCTTGTTACATGAAGAGTCATTGATGATGACGACCAGGATAAAAGGTAATTTGTGAGAATACTGTGGAAGATAACAATGCACAATGCAGGCCAGGACAGATATACACTGTGAAAACTAGTAATGGTCTGGCAGCACCACCCAGATCAGAAAACAGAGGTGCATGGTCAGAGCTATGTGGCTGTCTCAGTACTGGAATGACCATACATTGTTCAGGCCAGGATGGAGGTGAATTGTATGAACTCACTGGAGGTCTTGGTACTCGGGCAGCAAAGCATGGTGCAGGTTAGGGCATTGATGTGTACTGAGATCACCATAAAAGTTATATTGGTAAAGCAGTGCATGTTTAAGTCATGATAGAAATGCATTGAGCACCTTTCATGTTGAACTTTACAAAGGGAAGTTTAACGTTTCTGTAGGTGAACACATGGTAATGTTTTGAGCAAATTAAGTTTTATAATAAACACTCAAAGAAACACAGAGCTTGCAAGATGCCAACTGTCAGATGTGACCAGTTTATCCAGTTGAGAATTCACATTTTTCACTATGTCACTTGAAGTTTTGTTTCCCCATTACAGCTGAAGATTACAAGTATTAAAACGCAAAGTTAAAACCTGAACTATAAGAGCTACTCATGCCTGATACTGGGTAACTAGAGACAACATGTTCAAGGCATAACAAAGTGTCATCTCTACGTACCTTTCTGCTCTCTGACTCTAGTCTCTAGGGTTGTCCCTAGTGCTGCATTAATGATGAGAGGTGTGTTGGCTGTTTTATAGTTCCCTGATGTCGGTGGTGGAGGTGTAAGCAGTATGCATGAGAATTTTCACTCAGCGGAGAGCAAGCACTTCACTTCCTGCATAACTCTCACTGCTCTCAGACTGTAGGAGTGGTCAGAAAGGGAGTGGGCCCCCACTCCTAATGTGGACCCCGCGTCATGATTTTATACAGCGCACAGCTACTCAATGAGTGTTGCTGAGCTGGGCATAAAAGATCGGAAAAAGGGATCGGACGAGGCCTGTAGAATTAAAGTTTAAATAGATAGCTTTTCAGAGAATTCTTGAAAATCGCCTCATGCTTAATGGATCTGAGTTGGAGAGGCATCTGATTCCAGATCTTCGCAGCCAGAACCACACAGGAGGCCTCACCCCAATGTTTTCTTGTAAAGCAGGGGACCGATATCAGGCGTGCATTACTCGGGTGCAATGCCTTTCCTGGACTGTATTTTAGAATCCTCTCATTTAAGTATCTGGGCCCAGTGTTGTGAAGGTCTTGATGAGGTTTCATTAAAGCCTTAAACATGATTATCTTATGGACCGACAGCCAGTATAGCTGCTCTCGAAATTGGGACACCGTAGAATGTTTAGGCAGCTTGCACAGAAGGCGAATAGTCATATTCTGTATCACCTGGAGATGTTATAGTAGATAGTCCGAAATTCCCAGGTACAATACATTGATGTTGTACAGCCTAGAGAGAATCAGCTCCCTAATCACTGTTATCTGCACATCACATGGAAGAAAGTCCAGGAATTTCTTGAGCATTCTTAGAATCCTGTCGCAGGATTTCATCACCACCACAATCTGGTCTTTGAAGGAGAGCTAAGTATCGAACAATATACCCACATTTTTCACCACCTCAGTCGGGGGAGGCTGCAAGGCCAGGCCCCTGTCTAACCTGGCCAGGGGTCGGGCCAAATAACAGGATCTACATTTTGTCTGGATTGCATTGTAAGTGATTCATTCTAAGCCAGTCCATCACTGCTTCCATACAGAGTCTAAACACCTTCATATGTGAGCAGCAGCTGTGTGTCATCAGCATACAATATGATCTTAAAGCCGAATGACTCGACCAAGAATGCCAGCAGATCTATATAAACATTAAAAAGAGTTGGGCTCAAGGAAGAGCCCTGTGGAACCCCCCATTTTAAAGGTTTTACCATAGAGGAGGAGGGCTTCAGCCAGACCACTTGTTCTCTGTGTTCCAAGGAGCTTAGCCAACTCAGTGCCGCTCCAGCTGCCCCCTTGGTCTCCAACCTTTGTAAAGGATTTCGATGATCATAGTTTAATGGATTCATGGTTGTTGTAACTTTAGACGTCTTCACTGAGGCTCAATTGATTACATCCATTTAGGCTCTTCCAAGGAGCCTTCTGCCGCAGATCAATTACAATTTAAACTTTCAGTCTCAAAACCCAGATCGTGGCATGCTCTGGGAGTGGGAGTGGGCCTTATATGCTGCACCATATTTGTGCCCATCCACATTCACCGTCTCCAGGAAGACAGCAGATCACATGTCAGCCTTCACAAAGTTAAAATAGCAAAAATGTGTTATTTTCCTTTCTAATTATCTTTAGAGCATTCCAGGCACTGTTTCGTGTGCATACACTTTAGGCTTAAGCAGAAGCTGCTGATAATAATCTGAATTACACTGCTCACATAATGTGATCTGACACAGTGATGTTAAAAGGAGGCCTGCTTTGATGAAGATGGTCTGGCTGGGGGACAAATGATGAGTATAGGCCTGAGTGTTATCTACATCTGCTTGTGACAGGGTAGACCTCTTTAAAGTTATTCCCGTCATTGGGCCCAGCCCACATGCCTAGCTGTCAAGGGCACAACTACAGCTCCCCACACCCAAGGCATTTTGTCCCTGTCCTAGAAGCAAGTTCACACCTCATTCACACCTCTTGAAATGCTAATTGCTGGCTGGCAGAACCAGGAGAACAAAATGCAGATTTAGCTTTAAGGGGCTTAGGCAGGACAAAGTTAACTTTTTAGAGTCATCTTTCCAACCTATTTATTGCAAATCCAACTTCTCCAATGAATTAGGCTTGTAATAAATATTTCAAAACGTTCAAAAATGCACTTTGTGTCTGCTTCCTAGGCAGAGATAACATGTATTAAACTTAACATTATATCCCAATGTGTTCCTATGGAACAGACAACCCTGCTACAGAGAAAATTGCTTTTAGTGCCTTTTCATTGTAAGGACATGTTTGATATTAAACTTTTACATGTCATATTTTTAAATACCATGCACCCCGCCTTATGGGCAATTAGTCCTACATAGGGGTGGGTTATAAATATTTAAAAGGAAGCTATAAGCCTATCAAAAAGGGTTATTTTGACAGGTCAAATTTGCAGTGAAAACCTTCACAGCCAGGATACTGGTGGCAGGTCTCTACTCATGTTTACATTGTCACTGTAGAGGTGAGTCCCGCTTTCCACTTGTGACATTGAGCTTACAGGCCCTGGATACATTTTGTACCACATACTAGAGACTTATAGTTAAGTTAAGTTTGCCAATCAGGGGTATACCAATTTTACCATGTTTAAAGGAGAAGCACAAGCATTTTACCTTTGGTTCGCAGGGGTAAAGTGCACAGAGTTCTGTAGCCGGAAAAAAATAGGGTTCAGCAAAATGGCAAAACAAATTCGGGGTAACCCGCAGAAAGGGCAAATTTCCAGAACTCCTTTAGTTAAAGTCAGCTTTTTGTCGCACTGTTCAGTGTGACTGTGCATAGGCAGGTGAAGAAAGCTCTTTTGTTGGTCACAAAGGCTGGTCTCAACAGCAGCTTGGAAAGGGAACTTGAAAGAAAAACACCCCTAACAGCTTCTGAAAGTGAAGACAGTGAATCCATATCTTTTATCTGCTTTGACTGTATAAAAGTGGGAGCCACTGACTCACTTGTTGTTCTAGTTCCAAGTTCTCTTTGACCAAGAAATTGAGTTCTCCACAGTGTACTCAGAGGACTACTGTGGAACCAAAGATGGTGTCTGTCTGATAGATAGATACTCAAAGGTGAGGGAACATCACCTAAAATCTTGTCTTCTTGAAAAAAGCTGGTTCTCTAGCTTGAAACACCTACAAGCCTGTCTGCTCGGTGAGAGAGGCAAAGAGTCTGCTGACCCTGCAGGAGGTGTGACTGTTCAGAGAACTCCATAAGCAGCTTGACACCCGGTGGTGTATGGGTCCACCAGAAGAAAGATCACTGTGGTGAGCAGTGGCGGCTCCTCCGCTGTGGCAGAGGAGCGTCGCCCCCCCCCCCCTAGCCAGGGGCCTCAAATGTGAATTATTAAATCATAATAAAACGTGTTTATTATTGTTTTTTTTCCTTTCCTGACGTGTCTTGTGGGTGGGGCCATTGCGGGGGTAGTCACAGTAGGAGTGATGGCACTGCACTCAGTGCACATGACGGTTTGGCCGGCTGTCTGAGGATGGCCAAACCGCTATGCGCACTGACTTCTCCCCAACCCAAGCTGAATTGCCGGGTGGAGACAAGAGCAGGCATAGGCTCCCTGTCCCCTTTGAAGTGGAAAACAAGCCCACTTGGGCCAATTCAAGCACTTCTCTCATGCTGGTACCTGTATAAGAGAAGCGCTGGGATTGACCACAGGGGAGTCTGGGAACCTAAGCAGAAAGGATAAGAGTGGCAATCAGCGAGGAGAAGGTAAGTTCTTTTTTTTCTTTATTTTTGTCGTCCATCCCCCCCACCTCATTCTCCTCCCCCACCCCACCACTCTGCCATGAGGGCAGCCGCTACTGGTGGTGAGTGGTCTATGTGCCCTGAGGATTGTGGACACAGTCTCTCCATGCTATCAGGTCTAAGCAGGCATCACAGGCAGTGGTTGTCACAACTATGCAAACAAACTGTGCCTGAGGTGGACTGTGCTGCCATGACCAGAGACTGCTCCCAAGCTGAACCCTTCTACTGCAACCAAAGACCCTTCCTTGGCTGCCCTCATGCTGCTTTGGCTGTCGGCAGCCCATGTGTTGCAGCTCACCTGAGGCCCAAAAGAAGGTTCACTGAAGACCTCCACATTGCCCAGCGTCATTGCCCATCTGTGTGTGCCTCTGTCTGTGGCCCCGCTATTGTTCTGCTGTGACTGCCTTCCAGACCACAGACTATACTTCCAGCTCCCAGAGAATGGACCGAAGAGAGACACATGCTATAGGCCCCGGCTAGTTGCTACGAAAGGATTCTGATATTTACATTGTGGTGAGACTGTGCTGAAAGGGGATTTTTTGATTAGCTAAGCGCTGTGTACTGAACTAAAGAGTAATCTGTACCTGAGCCTTGATTCATGCCCAAGAGAAACTCTAAACCCCAGGAGTAGACCTGCCTAGAATTACCAAAAGGGAGAAACACTTAAAAGAAGGGGTTGGTAGGGCAGAAGCCAGGGCTCAGTAGCTTAAGCCCCAGCATGTTATTTGTACCTGTTCCTGTAACCTGTTCTGTGGAGAACTACATTTTAAGTGTGTAGAATAAAGTAGTTTTACTAAAGTAAAGCACTTGGTTGGATAATCAGTTAGCTGCTGAGTCATTGTTGTGTTCTGAGCTTGCGCGCTTGCATATCTCCCCCTTACTTCCCTGCGTAGCCTGTGACTGCTCTTCATCACTACCACTGAGTGTCAATTGCTGAAGGAGTTGTACTTGGCCCAGTTTTGCAGAGTCATAACAGGACGAACCCTGGGATATCAGAAGAAAATTACACCAGCCCCCACAACCGTGGCACTACGAACGGGGTCTGGCAATATCCTAATTGCAGAGAGAGTAGCCTTTTGAAAAAGCAGAACAATTTACTCATGGACATCATGGCTCTCTAGGCACTCTGGGATTCCAAGAATTTGAAAATGATTCCTACAGAGTCTATTCTCAAAGTTTCCAGATTAGCAAAAAGGTCAGGAGACTTTGCCTCCTTCTTCTCTATCCATTTAGTAAGTTTAACAGAGTGTAGTCAATAGCTGCTATTCTTTCCTCGAAAAGATTTATCTGAGTTGAAATATTGCAACACATTTAATCACTTTATGCAATGCACCCTGTGCTTTCAAATTAGCTGCATTCGTTTAGACGCCTGATCCCTCTTGCCCTGCTTAGACCATGTCTGTTTAGGTGTTGGAGGCGCATGTACCCATTTGGAGAACAGAGATGTGGATTTGCCAGAGTTACTAGAGTACTTACTTTACTTGTCTTACTAGGCATTGTAATACCTTCTAACAATTCTTTGACAGATTCATTGGTTTCTAGTTGCCCTCTAATCTGGAGGCATATTGCTGCCATTTTAAAAAGACCCACAAGAGTTCCTTGATATCATTTAGGAAAAGCCTGTGGGGATGAGACAATAAATCTACAAAGTTGATATGCCAAACCTTTAGGATGTTCCCTAGAACAAAAGCAGGTGGAAATCCCGAGGAAGCCTTGAGTCCAAATAACAGGTCCTGTGTGTTGGATGACAGAAATTCCACACCGCTGTCTCTCTTATGAAGTGGCTTAATGAGGTTTGATATAAGTGTGTAAGATTCCATATAAGTGAGTTGCTTGCATATTGTAATATACGTCTGTGCCTACAATTTAGGATGGTAATGGGACATTATGTGCCTCACTTCATAGGATATTTACCTGACTTTGCTATCAGCGTTGTGATTGAGCCTAATGTAGATCAGTAAACTAACCCAGTATTCAGAAGGTAAATCAATAAGGCAGTCAAAGGATGCAAGTCCTGTTCTGTGAGGCCTGTGGGTCTCAGGTCAACAGGACTATTTCATCTCTTCACCCTCATTTTTTCTCCTCGCCACCCTCATTCCTCCACATATTCTATCCTCTTTCTCATCATTACCCTTGTTCTTGATTGTCTTTCTGCACCCACATTGTTTCTTGTCCTATTTACTGTCATTCTTCATCGTTCTTCCAGCTATTCACGCTTGTTGCTTTATCTTCTCACCTTGATTCCTCCTCTTCCTTACACTTCTTCATCTCTGTCTTCACTGTAGTTTCACTATTTTTCCTCATCCTTATTTCCTCTCTCTCTCTCTCTCTCTCTCTCTCTCTCTCTCTCTCTCTCTCTCTCTCCACAGCCTCCTCTTCCACCTCTGTAGCATGTATCAGAGTGATGATTCCCAGACAGTGCATTCTAGGTGAGGCACCATTCAGCTCATCTTGCAGTCAAGCTGGAGCAGCTGTCATCTGCCCCATCTTGTCCACTCTCAGACATATAAAGCGCCCAGGGCACAAGATATGCTCGCCAAGGCCCAGGACCATATCGGTAAGTAGAGGTGTGAGGATGGCTTGCAGTCACATTGCTTCCAAACCTTTGGGTGTGAGGTCTGGTATTTGGACAGAGTATGGGCATTAGACTCTCACCCTGAAGTTTCTCCTTTCATGAGTTATTAAAGGGCTTTGGAGATTGCAAGCAAAGTTGGAAGAATTATTAACTCCACACTCTCCCCAAATTAGCCAGGTCAGGAGTGCAAAAGTGATCAGCTCTTTATGTTTTTTTAACTCTCCTCTGCAGCCTTTTTAATACTGCAGCCTTTTTAATACTGGAAAGGCGTGGAGTAATGGGGCCTTGGAGCGCATGGATTTGTAAGTTGCCAGCCTCTGCGCTAGCCGGGGCCCTAGAATTTAAAACATTCATGGGTTTCTATTTTTCATGTGTTTTCTTGTATGTCTTGGCCCATATAATTCCACTACTGCAAATTTCCATTGTATGAGGCAACCCTTGTTGTAACAGTGCCGCAATGGTCCCCACTAAAACCCAGAATCTCATTTAAATTTGCATATATATTCTTTAAAGAACTTAACCTCTCACAATCTAAATACTTTTGTCCTGCCATGAGAATATATCATACGATATATAATGCAAATTACAGGATCACACCCTGAATACTTACACCCTGCCCTGAAAATATCTGAATGTTAAGAAGTCTAAGGAGCAAAGAACTCTAGAGGCTGGAAAACAACTGAAAGGTGATTCAGCCATTTCATGAAGGCTTTCTGTAGTAGCCGCTGACTGTGGAAATCCCTACCGTAACACCACCAAAAGCTTGCACTTTTGTAACTGATGGGTGTGAAGTGGGAGGGTTTCTCCACAGGCAAAATATTTTCTCCGAAGAGATGGAAAACCTCCAAAAGTAAGTGTACTTGCAATTGTGTTGCCAATATCCTCTTGCAAAAACCCACAGAAGTATATTTTGGTGTGAGAATGCGAAATTTAGGCAAGATGCCTTCAACCTGCTACTGTTGCTGGTTTCCAGTCATTTTTTTCCTTGAAAAATGTTGTGAATTTCAAAAAGTCAGAAATCTTCACCCAGCCAAAGCCAGAAACCTGTGGATAAGATTTCGGATTTTTTTTTTTTAAATGAGGTCCTATCTCACTTGGGATAGCATAGCCACCTTCCTAGGGCAAAAATGCATTACCCCCACGCAGGCCTCCTCGTTATAATATTAAGGGACTGAGGCTTCCCCTGCCTCTCACAGAAACTACCTAATCCTTTCTTTATGTCCACACAAAACGTGTAGCATCACACTAAAGGACCCTCCCTCCTCCCGCACATCCTGTTTTTCCTTTGATTTGATACATTCCAATATAAGTAGGAAGTTGTTGCTGTGCAGGACTATTGTAACAATGACGGAGCAGCCAGGCACATCGGCAGCAGCCATGGCAAAGGAAGAGAGCGTTATCTCAGTATTAAGGACTGAGCAACACGCTCTTTTTGATGAGGCAGTAGCCTCAACTTTGGCTCGGCCCTCAGCAAAATGGGCAAAATGCCTGCAAGATGATGAGGATGATGCGGGCTCCTCTCAGAGAGGAAGATATGTGCAGGGCATTGCTTTTCAGAATATGCTGAAGCTTATCAGGACTATGTTGGGGTTTGAACAGAAGGAGGGGCAGATTGAGGAGTTTTTTGTGCAATACAAAACTCATGAAATTGATGATTTGCCGGTCCATGAGGTTATTGAATCCTTCTATTTAAAGGAATGGAAAGAGATCGATAAGACTGACTTTCCGCGCTTTCTGGCAAAGAGATATCCTTTACGTGCATTTGAGGAAAAGTTTCCCCAAACCAAAAGTTAGTACTATTCTGGCAAGTATGGCGACCCCCGCTTCAGTGCTGTTTGAGGAAGCATCATTGCCTGATCCGGTGGATAAGAAAGTGGAAGCTTCACTCAAAAGGTCATATGCCACTTCGAATTTTGCCCTTAGTACCGCAACATGTGCTGCATATGAAGCTCAGACAATGCTCAAAGACTTTCAGTTTTTATATGATTGCCTCCAAGATCAACATGACCCAACTGACATTTTAGCCACAATGGAGATATTTGCACAGTTTTTTATCAGATGTCGTCTTTGATTTTTTTATGTCTTCAGCTATGGCTGCTGGGGCTTTAATTACAGTGGGTAAAGACATTGAAATTGGAACAAGCCCAGAAATCTTTGGTTCTTCCTTTGCCTTTTACCGGGGACAAATTATTTTCCTCTCAATTGGATGAATTGATTAAGAAAACAGCAGAGATGAAGGTGTGCAGCATTTCATCGTTTCAATGTAAAAATAGTCCTTCGTTCAGAAACGTTATGTGCATACATTCTCTAGTAAACAGCCGGGCTCGAGGTCAGGAAGCTGCGGCCGCATGGAAATCCCAACCTCAATTGTTGCAGTCACAACAGTCCCAGCAGCAAAATAAATGACAATCAGTCAATTACCGTGGGTGGACGAATCAGCCACTTTTTGGAACTATGACAGTGACTCGTCAAGGACAGGTGGGCTCAGGACACTGTTCAAAAGAAAAGGGTCTCTTTCCCTTCCCACCCACAAGAGTGGGTTAGTTATAGGCTGACGTGGGAACTCTTGATGTTGCATCTACTCAAGAGAAAACAAACCCCACCCCCCCACCCACCCCTTTCCTTTTGTTCTTGAAGGAACCACTCCGGTTCCAGAAGGGATACTTGTTACCATTTTGGATATACTGTTCCTACTACTGAACCAGGAGGCAAGTTCCGACTGGTTTTTGATCTGAAGACTCTCACCAGATACATTCGCAAGAGCCCCTTCAAGATGATAACACTTCAACAAATAATCCCTTTGATTTGAGAAGGAGATTATGTAATGACCCTGGATTTGCAGGACACTTATTTTCACGTCCCTGTGCATTTTAAAAGCCAATAGTATCTTGTTTTGCAGTGAACAGTGAACATTATCAATTCAGGGTTCTTCCTTTCGGCCTGACATCTTCACCAAGAGTATTCATAAAGGTGCTGCCACCTGTGGTAGTCTATTTTCATTTACAGGGTATGCAAGTATATCCGTATCTTGGTGATGGGTAACAGTGGCATCTTCTTTTTCTAAGGCTTATCACAATGCCATGGACATACGGATAGTCCTGATGCCCTTGGGATTCGTGTTGAACGAGGAAAAATCACGCCTGACACCAACTCACCAGAAGTAATTTATAGGTGCTGTGTTCGACATGGGTTCGTCCTAAGGACAGGAAGAGTTCTCCTCAGTCTGCCCTTTCCCGTCTGTGTCAAAAAGACATCAGCGTCAGCCAGAGATTGGTTGAGAGTGCAGGGTTTGATGGCTTTTTGTACGTCCCCTGGTTACGCCTCCATTTAAGATCCTTGGTCCAACACAAAGAACTACGAACAATTGATTCCAGTGTCACCCATGATAATCCAGCGATTGCAGTGGTGGCTGTCCCCTCCAAATTTAGATCAGGGCATTCACATGATGAATCCTCTGCAAGTGGTTCTGATGATGGATGCCAGTCACTGGGGCTGGGGAGCAGCTTTGGAGAACCAAGAAGCGCAAAGCAATTGGTCAGATACCGAGTCCCTAAATTCATTGAATTGGAGGGAACTGGCAGCCATAGGGAGAGTCTTTGCCATTTAGAACCTGCTTTGTTAGGGAAAGCAGTTTTGATCAGAACGGACAATCAGGTAGCAAAGTCATACATCAACAGACAGGGGCACGAAGTCTCAAATACTGGTGATATTGGCATCAGAGAACTTGAATTGGGCGGAGGTCAATCTATACTCTCTAAAAGCTATGCACTCCCCAAGGGGTAATCAATCTTCAGGCAGACAGTCCAAGTCGGAACATTCCCTCATCACTCAATTTCCATCTCAGTCAACATGCTTTTCAGTGGGTGGTAGGCAGAATGGGTCTTCCAATGCTGGATCTCTTTGCATCCCCGGAGAATGCTCTTCTTCCTTGTTTATGTACAGAGACTGCTTGCCCAAAGGCTTGGGGGGAGACGCACTATCAATACCTTGGTCCCAGGAGAGATTGCATGCCTTCCCTCTGTTTTTCCTCCTCCAGAAGCTGCTTCTGAAGATTCAGAGGGAATCCACAACAGTGATTCTGATTGCTCCATTTTGGCCACATCGGATTAGGTTTCCATTGTTGATGGAGTTGGCCATTGTTCCTTCATTGACTCTTCCTTACAGTCCGAGTCCTCTTCAGTTTCCAATTCTATCGCTCAGGCAGATCCGTCAACTATATCTGAAGGTTTGAAAATTGAGAGGGAAGGGTTGCAAAACTTAGAATGTTCTAGTGATGTTGCTGCAGATATTCAGGCCTTGAAAAAAGACTCTGCTCTTCATGCTTATGTCAATAGTTGGAAGAATTTTTCTTCTTGGTGTTCAATTTGTAGGTTGGACCCAGTATCGGGGGATCCCTTTAAAATATTAGAATTTATTTGTGATGGGTTCGTGAAAGGTTTGGCTCCCTCTACTTTATCATCTCAATCACCGCTAATAAATCCTGTTGAGAGTCATGAGGCAATTTACAACCTATTTTCCCTTTGGTCAGAAAGCTTCTTAAAAGCTTCAGGCTTCGCAAGCCGGTGGTAAATCCTCCAATTCCATCTTGGGCTCTTCCCACAGTTTGAGGTTTGGTTAAACCTCCTTTTGAACCTTTAGAAGTTGCGGACATCTCTTGGATTTCAGTAAAGGTAGCCTTCCTTATTGCCATCATGTCGGCTAGGAGATTGGGAGAACAAACTTCCCTTTCAATATCTTTTCCCTATTTAAAGTTATTTCCAGATAGGGTAGCTCTTTGGCCTGATCTGAAGTTCAGACCAAAAGTGCAATCTGTTTTTCATGCTTCTCAGGAGATTATTGTACCAGTTTTTGAGGCAAGGGATAAGGTTCCCTCTCCTTTGGATGTCAGAAGGGCCTTTTTGAAATAACTAAACAAAACTAAAGATTTTCGAGTTTCCCAATCACTTTTTGTGTCTTATGGGCACACTAATAAGGGTAAGAAGGTTTCTTTTCCTACTCTTAGCAGGTGGGTTAGGAAGCTATTTCCAGCCTTGGCCCGTGCAGGTAAGAGCGGTGGGGCCGAGTGGGGTGGGGGGGATTTGGACAGACGACAACGAGGGAAAATAGATTATTTATTTAATTTGCCCTCGTTGTCATCTTTCGAAATCCCCCCACCGCACCACCGCTCCTACCTGTACGGGCCGTGGCTGGCTATTTCCCAAGCTTATAATTCAGTGGGCAAGATGGTTCCCGGACATGTAATGGCCAGCTCCAATAGGGCAGTTGCAGCTTCATGGGCAGAGGCTGGAGGTTTTTTCATTCAGGAAATTTGGCGAGCCACAACACGGGCCAGTTCTCATACATTTCTTTCCGATTATAAATTAGACTTGTTTTCCAATGCTTTTCTGACAATTTTGTTTTTCTGTTCTCAAAACAGCTATGAAATAAAGAATTATACCAGTGATATAGCATATAACTGTTTCTGGTCGAATTATTGCTTGGGTTTATCCTCAGTCCGATGATACCATAACGAGGAGGACTGCATGAGGGTAATGAACCTTTTAATTCCCGGTAATCTTCATTACCCTTAAGAGTCCTCCTCATTATAGTAAGTCCCCTCCCTCCCTTCCTTCCTGCACAATTATCTGCTTGGTACTTACAGGATGTGCGGGAGGAGGGAGGGTCCTTTAGTATGATGCTACACGTTTTGTGTAGACATAAAGAAAGGATTAGGTAGTGTCTGTCAGAGGCAGGGGAAGCCTCAGTCCCTTAATACTATAACGAGGAGTACTCGTAAGGGTAATGACTAAGTAAAAGATTCATTTTGTAAGTTGGGGAAAAGATCCTTGCGCTACCTCTGATAGGAGGTGAATATTCCTGGTCACAACAAATCATCCACTTCAGGAAATGCGCACGTGGGCAGAAAGAAGCAGCCGGAGTGGAAACAGTGATTCACGGCCAACACAGAGCGCTCCTTTAATTCCTTAACAGCATCAAAGCAAACGCAGGATGATGCACTTCCGGGTTGACTTCACCGGGGCCTTCGCAAGCCTTTTGCTGGGAACGTGCTGTGTTGGATAAGGACAGAACTGTAAGTTCTGTGTCAGTCTCAGGGTCACAGGTAGAAGCAAAGACACGGTCAAACTTCAAAGCTAGGCGCCGGGAGGGCTGTAATTATCGTCGGGAGAAAATAACAGGTTGGTTCTTCTCGGTGAAGTGCTTTGAGGTCTAACGGAGGACAGGACATGACGCCCTGGTTAAGTGTCTAATTATAGTATTTGCAGGTTCCCCAAGATTTCACGATGGCTGGAAGCGCTGGCATAGGGTAAACAATGAAGCATTCAATCTTTTCCACATTCATTTATTTAGGGCTAGTATTTGTTACATTTCAGACATGATGGCTGTGGACAGACGGACTCGAAGCACAGGCGGCGATGGATTCGAATGACTCACCTCTGAATCCTCACGGTTTCAAACCTCCTGTCAGAGTGTGGCCTACTTTGAATACCCACTCTGCGTTGTGTGGCTGCTCAGACACCGATAGAAGCGCAGGTGACTCAAATGGTCGAAATCAAAGGCCAAAGGGTCCGTCGGGAGATTGGGGACCTTTGCTTGACATGCAGCTAGTGTGGAAACAGGTACCATTGTTGCAGAAAAAGTAACTTGCACCAATATTGTTTAAGCCCTCCAAATGATGTGGGTACAAGATGAAAAACAGGGTGACATGTTTTCTCTTTCCATGGGCAGAGGCTGGAGTATGGTTGGTCACAAAACAACTCTTCCTGTTACTTATCGTTACTGCTCTTTTAACCACTTAAAGTCTGTGGCATAAACCTTTTCCAATCTTCTTAGGGCCATGAACTAATTTATTTTTATATATTACTCTCATGAGTTTGTTTACCTTGAGGTGATTGAATTTTATTCAGCTTTAACACTGATTTCATGGCAAGGCAGGAGGCTAAAATTATGCATTCCTTCTTTATTGTTGAAACTCAGCATAAGTTAAAAAAAATTGGATATATATATATTATTTATATGTGTATATATATATATATATAGAACCACAGGATGTTTAGCCATCTTTCTTTCTTTGCTCCTGCTCTCAAACAGAGAGGTTCAGCCGAGATGTGTGGAACTATTTTCTGGTGAAAGTGTTTTTTTTAAATTAATTAACTGTAGGATGAGCTATTGGTAAACATTGGGTTGAAGTATGTTGCTATGGGGATTGTTTCGTTTGTAGACAGTCAGCAGTCTGTGTAATTGTTGAAGGTACATGGTTAAGATTGATTTTTCCAGTCATTTATAAGATGTTCTAAAATGGCTGCTCAACTTCAGTAATAGCCATAATGTACGCGGCGCATAAAGTGTTCAACAGCGTTACTGCTGTTTGAAAACCTGATGATTCTTTATAATAGAGTTGGGTAACATCGGGATGCATACAGCCGTGTGGGGGACACTATTTGGCATGCAGACGTGGTAGCGTTCACTGATTCTTGTGCCCATACACTGACTTTCCCTAAATCATCATCTTGAGAAACTTATCAGTCATGAAATAAAGAGCATTCCACCAACGTCTGGCACAATTGTTAATTACAGTTATAGAATTTATCAATTAATTTCATTAAACCAACCATCATTTTCCTAATGAAGCCATCACATAATGCAGCACATTTTGCACAAGTGACAGGTGCATCAGTGAACATCAAATTCAATATGTAGTGTTACCTCTAGCTTGAATACAAATGTTACATGTACTGCCCAAGAAGATCTGAGGTCATGGAAATTATAAATGCACAAAACTTGTACCACTGATGTGGTCTCGAAGAGCTTCTTGTTACCTGCAGGACTGTGGCAAATCTTTATCATGTACATTGTTGTGTGAATGTGTGTTGCTGTTATGACCTACCAGAGAAGTGTTCAGTGTTGTGCCTGAGGGTCAGAAACAGAATCCAGTTATGCTGCTGCAGACTTTGTGTTGTGCTTAGGCATGACGGTGATGCAGAAAAGTGTGAGGAAGATAGTTCGCTCAAAACAATGCTGTGCCTGGTGTGGCTGGTTGAGTTTACGTTTGTAGTGTGATCCATTTGGGACTCTTTGGGTGAGATACCTGAGATATGGAGGGAGCTCTCATCATGTCATTGAGGGCTTGGCACTGCACTGCACTAAGGCATGTCCAGTTAAGGGGAGGAGTGTGAAGTAGGTGATAACAAACATGTCAAAATGTAGTATGAGAGGCTGCAGCTTCTTAAACCTAGTCATAGGCTTGTTGCCAGATGTTATGTTCTCCGGTGAGCCAGGATGAGTTTGAGGGGCAGTCATTGTGAACAGCCAGCCTTTACTGGTCTTTGAAACCCCAGGTGGATTGGAAAGTTTTGGGTATTTGCTCAGAGAGACTTCCAGATCTTGGTCATCAGTACCACAAAGGAGGTCCTACCAATGTTGGACTTCCTGAACTTGCTTATATCCACGAACAGTGTAAGTATGGATGTGGGTTCATTTTTGGTTAATATGCCTGGAGTTTGTTTTGAAGAAAGATTGGCTCAGTAACTATTGGCTCAGTACCATCAGATGCTCAATGACCTTGAAAAAAATGCGTCTAGCTCCTGGGAGCCAGTGCAGTAGCTGCCTAACAACTGCATTCCGGATATACTGTAGTGTGCAAAGGACAAGCACAGGATCCACAGGCAGTGACTATTGGCGTCATCTAAGCATGAGAATACTAAGGCAGTAGTGTTTTGGGCCCTAAACTAACACTGTAGGCAAAGGGAGATGTCATGAAAAGTCCTAATGGTGAAAAAGGAGGTTTCAGAACCTTGTTCACGTGGAGTAGAAGAGACAGGTAATGTCCATAATCTTCCTCAGGTTTCTCCCTTTGCTGGGACAGAGGTCCTAGTTTACTCATTGTGTATTGGCGTGGTGCTGAGCTTTAGTAGTTTAATCTCTCCTGTTAGTTGTATGAGCCAGGAGCATAGGGCTTACTATTCCACGTCTGAAGGTTGTTCCAGTGTGAGGAGTATTTGGATATTTTTTGCACCTTTGCTCCATGAGAGGTTGGAAGATCTGAAGTTGTCATTGAGAGGGCGGAGATAGATGTTGAAAAGGGGGATGCAATAGGAAAGTTTTAAGACATGCCTTCAATGGAGATGAAAATTAATGACAGTGGAAAGGAGGAACTGTGAGATTTTGAGGAGGTATAAAAAATTATCTAGTCCAAACCATTGGATCTTGAGGTTGCTCAATCTTTGTAGTAAGATGGCCTTCTACATAGAAGACTTGAGGAGAGGGTTAGTAGTAAACCCTTTTGATTGACAGAATGTTTCAAGTTGCCATAGATTGTAAATATTGAAGCTTTTTCATGTTAGTTGCAGTAGCGGCCCGTGGTGGGAGTGCTGCCGGGCGGTGACGTGGGGCGGGGGAGTGGCACGGTGGGGGGTAGTAAACTACGGAATACGGCCGAATAGAGGTAAGTAAACATATAAATAAATAAAACAAATTCCGTTGCGCGCGCTGCATCGCATTTGGCGATGCAGCGCGCGCAACGAAATTCGTTTTATTTATTTATATGTTTACTTACCTCTATTCGGCCGTATTCCGTACTTACTACCCCCACCCTGCCCTCCCCGCCCCACTTCACCGCCCGGCAGCACTCCCACCACGGGCCGCTACTGGTTAGTTGATGTATAAGCCAGCAATTAGCAGGACTGCTAGGTCTACGGTGGCTTTCTTTGTAACAGGAGTGATAATTGCAGATTTAAATAATTAAAGACTTTCCAGCTGCGTAGTGACACAACAAATATACCGGGATCCTATATCTTAACACAAGTTCTTTATGAAGTTTAACCAGTAATGTTGTCTGGGGATTCTGCTGCTCGGCATGATTTAACTTTGTAAGCAAAGTTTATCTCTGTGAGTAAAACAAACTCTGAGAGACATTAGACAGAAATTGCTATATTTGCTACAGCTGAGTCTGAAATCTAATTGGTTGTCCTCCAAACCTTCAGCATGCGAGTAAGTGTTAGACCTGGCATCTTTAGTGTGTTTTTCCCCTGTCCTTTTGCTTCTGACCTCCTGTTTTTTTACTGTGTGCTGCATTTCGTTTTTGCTTGTTTTTGAACACTGAGCACTTTACCTCTGCTGATCAGTGCTAAAGTGCAAGCGCTCCCTGTGTAAACCATGATTATGAGTGGTGATCCGTGATTAGCATATTTGATTTACTGGTATGTCCCTAGTAAAGTGCACTGTGTGCACCCAGGGCCTGTAATACAAATGCTTCTAGTGGGCCTGCAGCACTGATTGTGCCACCCACATTAGTAGCCCTTCAAAAATGTCTCAGACCTAGCACTGCAGTGTCTGAGTGCAGTTTTAAACTGGCATATCGACCTGGCAAGAGCACCCACTTGCCAGGCCTAAACCTTTCCTTTTCCTACATGTAAGGCATCCCTAAGTTAGGCCCAAGGTAGCCCATGGGCAGGGTGCAATGTATGTGAAAGGTAGGACATTTGTCGGCGTGTTTTCGTTTTTCACGATTGCAAGGGCTATCACTCCCATAGGTTATCATTGAAGTTGCCTTGTAACATCTTACAAGTGTAGCTTTTAATTAGGAAGAGATAGAGAGTTGGAGTTTGGGCTCCCTGACCTCAGAATGTAAAAATACATATTTTAGTGACGTTGGTTTTTAAATTGTGTGTTTGAAAATGCCACTGTTAGAAAGTGGGTATTTTCTTGCTTTACCATTTGGTGTCTCCGCTTGCCTGTGGAATCAACGTCTGGTTTAGGCTGACAGTTGGACTGTTTGTGCATTCACTCTAGACATTCACACAAAGGGAACGGAGATGTGCACTGCATATCCTGATGGCTCATCACCAGGCTGATGGTCCTTCTTGCGCTAGAGTGGTGGTAGGAGTTGTAACTGATACATGAATAGGGCTGTGCATGTCCTCAGACAAAGCTGTCTCCGACTCTCTGTAGAGTGTCTGGAGCCAGACCAGGGAAAGGCAGGGTCTTGTGCACTATAAAGACTTTTCTTTCAAGTTTGCCTACTTCAAAGACAGAAACTGGTATAAGTACTGGAGCTGTGACATCATAAATTTACTTCTGGACTAAGAGGAGATTCTGCTAAGAAAAAGAGCTGGAGAAGATGTAGGAGGGAAATTCCACTCTGCTTGTTGCTGTGTTGGGCTGGCCTACTGCTTGTTGTTTCTGTCTTGGAGAGTGAAAGGACTGGACTTTGTTTTCATCATCCTGCTTGCCAAGGTTCTCCCAAGGGCTTGTGTGTGCTTGCCTCCTGTTAAGAAGTCTCAGGGCCATCAAAGACTTCATCTGCAGCCCCTGAACTCCTCTGCTGGGAGGTCCGACCTGCCAAGCGGTGACAATTCCAGTTCTGGGCCGTTGGAGGTGGCTTCTGCTGCAATCCACACATTGGTCTTCAGCACCTGTTTTTCCCACTGCAAGTTTGCCGTTCGGTTGAAAAACCAATACATCACCGTGGTGCGGCAGAAGAATCGATGCAGCGCCTGTTGTGCAGTTCTAAGAACGCCGCAGTCCGAGTCCCAAGCACTGTGTCTTTGACGTCCGAGACACTCCCTCTGACTCCGACCCAGGCCCTGCTGTGCGGCTGAAGATTTGACGCATCACCTGCTAGCTGCTGGGAGAATCGACGCATCACCTATTTCGCCACCGCCGCATCGACCCCAGCACACCCGGATTTTCCACGCATTGCACCTGTGCGCCAAGTCTGCATCAACATTGCCCAGCATGAAGGAACCAAGGCCGTTTGCCTGAAATCCAAGGCCTCACCTCCCCACGCAAAAAGGAATTGATGTATCACCTCCCCTGACAGCAAGGAATCGACGCATCACCTCCTCTGGCAGTAAGAAATCAACCCATCACTTCCCCGGAGAGTGAGGAATCAGCACCTTATCTACCATGCACCTGTTTTCGTATTTTGATTTTGACGCATCCCAGGTACTTTGCAATAAGTGATGCATCAATAGTTTCCTATGAACTGAACTATTTTTAGGTTTAACTGTTTTTTATTAATATCATCATCATGCATACAATTTTATAACTGCATCACATTTCTTAGGGTACACCATATCGCCAATATATTTTCTATGACACTTAGTGCTGCTGTTACAAATGTTATCCAACATAATCCACAGTATGCTTGTGAGGCGCTCATTGTTTTTAAACAAGAAAAAAGTGATAAAAGGAAAAAAAGAGGCTTATCCCGAAAAGTTCAAACAGATCCCCCCACTCACCCCACCCACCCAAATACTGGTATTCGCATTACCTATCGCTATGGTGAAACTGGTGTACAGAGAGTGTTCCAGGCTAGATTTCAATTTGTGTTGGGTGGTTCGTCTGTCGCTGTTAGCCGGAGAAGACGGGGGAACTTTGGACACGTGATTTCATTGAATCCTGCTGACAGCAGAGTTAGAAGTGGTTTCGAGAACTCTTTGAATCCGGCTTCAGAGTTTGTGAGGGAAGCGTGTATGCGTTCCATCCCCAAGATATACCATAGTCTATGGAGCCAACCTGTATGTGTGGGTGTCGTTTGTGTTCCCCAGTGTGTTAAAATGTTTTGAAGCGCCGCTCCCAAAGCTAATCCTGTCTGCTTTCCCTTGCGAGAGTTCAAAGGGAACGTTAAAGGATTGGGCAACCCTAATACTACATAAACCGGGAATCTTGGGATCTGTGTCTCAAACTGCTTATCTATCTCATCCAATATCTTGGGCCAATACGTGGACAAAACAGAACAGTCCCACAACAGGTGTAATAGGGTCCCTTCCTCCCCGCACCCACGCCAGCAAGTAGGACTGTGATCCGGGTTCCCTTTGTTAAGGCGCACGGGAGTCAGGTACCAGTACGTGGCGATTTTGATGGCTGATTCTTTACTAGCTGTGTTTCGCGCTGTGCGCTTGGCCCTATAATATATGTCCCCCCCATTCCTTCCTCGTAAGATCCCTTCCTATTTCTGTCACCCAGCATTTCTGGCTAGTAGTGGGTTGTGCGGGGGCCAGCAGGTGCAACATATCATAAAGCTCGGAGATCAGTTTTTTATTGGTTAGTTTTGTGATCAGCAATTTTTCATATTTCGTCAGTTTCCGATTGACTTTTGAGTGGATATCTGGGTGGAGTAGCCAGTGTCTTATTTGCAAATAACGGAACCGTTCCGTCTCTGGGAGTGTGTAGTCCTGTCGTAGTTGTGGGAATGGGATAATCCCCTCCACGTCAACCATATGGCCTGCCGCCTTGCAGGGCGTAGCTTGCCATGCTGAAAAAGCCTTGCTATCTAACCCCGGAGTAAACTCCCTGTTTTCCAATAATGGCGTCATCGGGGAGGGGAATGTCGTAAGCTCCCTTCTAGTAGCCACCCCGTCCCACACCTGCATCACCGACTTTGTGATAGGTGACCCGTGAAGACTCTACGGCCTATCAGATTTCTTTAGAAAAGGAACCTTCCACAGCGAAAGTCTTGCTAATGCCCTATCCTGGAACAGCCACCGCTTTTCTGACTCCTCTCTGTTCCACTCCACTAGATATCTAATTTGAGCTGCTCTAAAATAATCCAACAGGTTCGGGATACCCAAGCCCCCCTCCTCTGGTTTCAAATACTCCAATTCCCTGCGCATGCGTGGTCGCGCCCCCGCCCCAACAAAATGGAGTATGTCCTTCGGCAGTGCATTGAGTGCGCCCTTAGGCGGCCAGACCGGTAGCGTCTGGAACAAATATAATGCCTTTGGCAGAATAGACATCTTGACCGCTGCAACACGACCCAAGAGTGACAAGTGGTGATGCCTCCAGCTCTGCAAATCCTTCGTAATCTGTCGGGCGAGTTTAGCGTAGTTCAAGGTGGCCATTTGTTGAACAGACAAGGCCAGCTCATCCCCCAAATATGGGATAGAGCCCGCTACCTGGATCCCTGAGAATCTATTGCCCCCGTCTTTGAGCCTGCGGATATCCCGGCCAGGTCGAGAATCTGTGACTTCCCAACATTGATCCGGAAGCCGGAGACCCTTCCAAAGGACTCCAGTTCCCTTAAGAATGCCGGGACCGATCGTTCCGGAGACTCAAGTGAGGCTAGTATATAATCGGCATATAGGCTTATTGCGTGACTTTCCCCCCAAATGGAATGCCCGTAATTTCAGGGTGGTCCCTGACCTTTTGGGCCAATGGTTCAATGTATAAGGCGAATAAGAGGGGCGACAATGGGCACCCCTGCCTTATACACCGCTGGATGGCAAAGGGATGAGATGAGACCCCATTGACCCTGATGGAGGCGGTGGGGGAGCTATAGCAGCTCGCAACCCAAGCTCTAAAACGGTCCCCCATACCAAAGTGGATCAATGTCAGTTCTAGGAATCCCCAGTCCACACGATCAAACGCCATCTCGGCATCGACCGTTAATAACAGGGCATCCATGTTCGTACGGTTTGCCTTATCTATCAAATGAAGGATCCATTTGGTGTTGTCTCCACTTTGTCGATTTTGGATAAATCCCGCCTGGTCCGGATCTATTATACCGGGCATCAACGGGCCTAGTCTTGCCGCCAAAATGTCCGTGAACAACTTGAGGTCCACATTGAGGAGGGACACCGGGCGATAGGAGCCACCCTTTTTTTTTATCCTTCCCCGGTTTGGGCAGAACCACAATAGCTGCTGCCAGCAATTCAGAAGGAATTGAGCCCGGCCCCTCGAATGAAGTAAATAATCTCGTCCGGACTGGGGCTAAGATCTGACAAAAGGACTTATAGAAGCCTGCCGAGAATCTGTTCGGCCCCGGCGACTTAAGAAGTTTAAGGCGTGATATGGCCCCAATCACTTCCTCCACCCGAATTGGGGCATCCAGCATTTCCGCTTGTTCTCTAGCTATCGTGGATGTGTGGATCCCTTGTAAGTATGATGTCACGTGTTGTTCTGAATTGATCTCCCCTCTGTATAGGTCCGTATAAAAGTCCCTGAATGTTTGCGCTATATCCTCGTCCTCGGTGAATTCCTCCCCCTTGTCGTTCTCAATTGACTATATCTTCATCTGTTGGCTCTGGGCCCTAAGTTTACCCGCCAACATGCGCCCCGTCCTATCCCCTCCGATGTAATAGGAGTGCTTTAATCGCAGCGCCGCATACTCAGCTCTATCAAGGTCTAGCCCCGCTAATTGCGCTCAACTGTCGCCATACCCTAGGCGCTCCTGTCCGGCTGTGTACCCGTTCTAGTTCTAAAACTTGTGCTGTTAAATACTCCCTCTTTTCCCTGCGTTCCTTATTCTCTGCGGCTGAAATAGCTATTAGTTCACCTCTCACTACCGTCTTCAGAGCCCCCCACAGTGTGGCCATGTTTATGTCTGGGGAATCATTTACCTCTAGATACTCCCTAATGCATTTGTGGATTTGTTTTGTCACTGCTTCTTTGTGAAGCATGCTTTCCCTCAATCGCCAGCCCCCCGATTGTTTCCGTTGTGGCGGCAACCAAAGGGAAACAGTCACTGCATCGTGATCAGAGAGTGCTGCCGGTGATATGTCGACCTCCCCTACCATCTTATTGATTTCCGTCGTGTCCATCAAGTAATCGAGGCGTGCGTATGTACCATGTGCATGGGAATAAAATGAGAATTGCAATGCTTGGGGATGTGCCACCCGCCACAAATCCACCAGGCCCATGGACTGGAGCCACTCATTCCCTTCTCGTGACAACTCTCCAGCCTGAGCGTATCGGCTACCTGACCTATCCCTAGTCGCGTCCATGACTGTTTTGAGATCCCCCCACAATCATCCTACGCTCTTGTCTGTGTCTGTGTCTGAGAAAGCTGACTTCAGGAATTTCTCCTGTCCCGAATTAGGGGCGTATATTGATCCTATCACCAGTGTATGTCCCCCCACCTGGAATGTATAAGCTAAGAGTCTGCCTTTAATTTCGGCTCCTTATCCCCCACTGTCCCTATAAAATGCTTAGGGACCAAAATAGCCACTCTTGCCTTTTTATCCGGAATAGAAGAAAAAAATTGTTGGGGGAAGATTCGCGACCTCATTTGGTGCCAATCCTTTGAGAGGAGATGAGTCTCCTGAAGGAGGCACACATCCGCTCCCATGTTTTCCAATTATGAGAGGATAGCTTTCCTCTCAGTGGGGTTATTGAGGCCTTTCACATTGAGTGTAAGAACTTTCAATGTATAATCCGACATGACGTGAGGGTGTGGTTATCACTTCGTTGATCTAGCTCTGGGTCCCAGGGTCCCAGCATCCCCTCTGAACCCCCATCCCCCACACGTAGCCTTTCCCCCAGTAGGTAAGATTTATCTCTGCAATACCAGTACCATATATACCAGTTCCCCGCCCCCCCTCCCTAACCCCAACTGGAAACCCCAAAATTCCCCATATTGTCCAGGACCCACAGGTCGTATTCGCGTGTCCTTGGAAGTCAAAAATGTTGGGTGCATAGTGTGGTCAAATCCCCATGGTCTCCCCGCTCCCATCGAGTGCCCCCTCCTCCCGCTCAGCCTTGATCTAGTCACTTAGCTGTCCCCCGGTTGTTCAGGTGCCTTCTTGGGAGGACGTCTCCTTGGACAGCGTCTCCAGAACCGACTGCCTCTCTTGTGCCATGGTTGTGGGGTCTGGTTTCGTCGTGTGCTCTGTGATGCGCCCCCCACAGACTCGCTGCCATCTCTCTCAAGGGGTCTTGCGTCCGTTGCGCTCCACCTCTTCCTGGTGCGGGTGCTCGATGCCCAACACCCGGCAAGTTTCCTGTAGTGATTTTAGCTGATGGAGTTTGCTCTGCCACCTGAAAATCAATCTGAAGGGATGACCCCAGGAGTATGCTACTCCTTGATTCCATAGGTGCGTTGTTGCCAATCGAAACTCCCTTTGTTTTTGTAGAGTTATCAGGGCGAGATCTTGGTAAAGGGCAATGGGGTGGTCTTGATACTTGAGTTGTTGCTTGTCCCTGGCTTCCCGTAGTATGCACTCTTTTAGTTGAAAGTCGGGAAGGTAGGCCAGGATGTCCGGCGGGAGCCCGGCGCTCGTCTTTGCAGACCCACCCTGTGTGCGCAATCTATTTTAATCTCAAAGTCTAATATACTCCGAAATAGCCCCTGCAAGTATTGCGTGATGTCCGAGCCTTCTTCCCTGGGCGGAACTCCCTTAATGCGAATATTATTCCGTCGAGAGCGACTCCAAGTCTTCTGTGTGCGCCTGGAGATCAATCTGTTGAGCCCGAAGCCGGATCACCTCCTGCTGTAGCTGTTCCCCTTCCTCATCCCGGGCTTGCTCGTGTTCTTCGATATTAGCCACTCGTTCTCCCACTGCATCTACGTCCAGCCTGACCTCCTTCATTTCTTTCGTTATTTCGCCCTTCAGCATCTATAAGTCTTCTCGCAGCGTGTTGAAGAGCATCTCCAAAGAGGAGCGAGGGACCGGGGCTTCAGTACCCTCCGGATCTTGTCCTGCTTGCGCGGTTGGGGATATTCTCCCTTCCCCGGTGCCTGCCATCGGGAGCTTGGTCAGAGTTATATATCAATGGGGCAACCCAATAAGCCACTGGGCATGGGTAATATGTGGTTCAGAGAAGAGGTGTCCCAGTGGAGACCAAATAGAACCATGGAATCTCAAAAGAATTAATCAATAATAATGATATAAGGTCAAGGACCACCATACGCGATTCCAATGTATGTGATTTTATTTCATCACAAGTCTTGAAATAAATCAATTATCATGCTCAAAAGACAAAAATAAATCTGTAATCAGTAAATTTTCAAAAACATAGGTGCACAGAAGAGTGAAGTGATAAGTGCATAGGGAAGGTGGTGAGAAAGGACAGTAGTGTACATGTATATACATCAGGAAAGTAATTCACAAACTATCCCGGCAGTTATCTGCCAAACGCAATAAAAGTCAAATCATAACATCATACAGATATATATTCTCTGTCATATGTGTCTGTTGAAACAAAGGGAAGTGTCGACGTTTCGACCCCTAGACGGAACAGCCAATTGTGTGCATTGAGGGCGGGGTCTTCATCAGGACGAAGGTGAGTGAGGGGGAAAAAAAGGTTAGCTGTTACCGGTTTTGCCAGCAGCCAGGAGCCACAGGTTACTGATCAACCTTGGCCTTAACTCCTTTCGCCATATGAACATTAATGGATTAGTTTGAGAGCCTGCCCGGCCCAACTCCTTTAAGTCCACAGCCTGAAGTGTTTGTGCTGTTTTTATTGGTGCCCTTCTCTTTTTTCCCCTCACTCACCTTTCGTCCTGATGAAGACCCCGCCCTCAATGCACACAATTGGCTGTTCCGTCTAGAGGTCGAAACGTCGACACTTCCCTTTGTTTCATCAGACACATATGACAGAGAATATATATCTGTATGATGTTATGATTTGACTTTTAATGCGTTTGGCAGATAACTGCCGGGATAGTTTGTGAATTACTTTCCTGATGTATATACATGTACACTACTGTCCTTTCTCACCACCTTCCCTATGCACTTATCACTTCACTCTTCTGTGCACCTATGTTTTTGAAAATTTACTGATTACAGATTTATTTTTGTCTTTTGAGCATGATAATTGATTTATTTCAAGACTTGTGATGAAATAAAATCACATACATTGGAATCGCGTATGGTGGTCCTTGACCTTATATCATTATTATTGATTAATTCTTTTTGAGATTCCATGGTTCTATTTGGTCTCCACTGGGACACCTCTTCTCTGAACCATCGGGAGCTTGGTCAACATCTCTTTTAGGTTCTGGTCTTTCTTACCTCTCACTGAGGACATGGCTGCTGCTCCTCAAGCCGCCCCACCGCCTTGAACTGCACCACCTTCTGAAAGTGTTTATCGTGAGGGGGTCCCTATGTCGTACCCTCTTCCGGAGCCGTACCTCAAGGATGGCAACTCCCGAGGCCCAGTCTCCACACCACCGTGGTACCGTAGGAGCAGCAGGTTGCTTCTTTCTCGGAGTGTCCACCCCCGATGGGATTCCAGGGGCGTTCCCGCTCCGTGTTCCTGTGGGCCCAGTGTCCGCTCTCTCTCACCAACTGGTCCCCTGGTCAGTTGCCCCCTAGTCCTGCTCCGCTTGTCCAGTCCCACCTGCTCCCTCGGAGGGTGCCGCCGTGAGTTTTCCTGGTCCGCTGGTCCTGTGATCTCCTGTCTTGTCTCCGTACCCCGGTGCTTAATACTCCGCCCTGGGTACTCTCTGCCTGCTTCTCACCGCTTCTATTCCTGGTGGGTGCTCGTGCCGAGGTCACTTGGGCCTTGTCTGCACTCTGACCTTGAGCCTGTATTGAATGTGGGCCTTTGACTCCCGAGACTCAGCTCCTCCGTGACCCGACCTCTCCTGTGTGGCTCCCGGGTGTTTCCGTGCCGGGCTGACGCTGTTGTCAAGGCCATCTGGTTCCCAGCGCCTCGTGTACTCTGGGCACAGCCCCCAGTGTGAGGAGGGCCACGCTTCCCCCCTCTTTGGGGCCTCTATCGTTGTCGGCGCTACAGCCACCTGCCCCCGCCGAAGGCCACACTATGCCGCTTTGCCGCCCCTAACCGTCTCTGCAGCTGCCTTAGGCAAGATGGCGGACGCTATCTTCTCCCCGTAACGCCGCCACCCGGGGAAGCTCTCACCTGGCTCAGGGGTGGTGGGTGCTCAGGCGGTCCCCACCGCGGCGTATGTTCCCGGCTGGGGGTCCGCCCTAGATGCAGCGCCCCACTGACGCTCCGTCTTGCCGCCCCCAGGGCCCTGCCCTTCCTTCTGTCCGGCACACTCAGACCCACGCCAGCAGAGTATGCTGGCCGATGCGCTGTGGTCCGATGCGGAGGTGCCTCGTCCCGCTGATATCACCTCCAATCGCCGAGGCGCACCACCCCAGGGATCAGCCTCAGAGGGTGCCAAAAGACCCAGCCGCCCTCTTGTCGCTCGGGTCCCGCTCTTCTCACAGACCACGCCTGCTCTCCAGCGAGCCCCAGCACCGGGAGCCCACTCCTTCTCTTGCGCCACCGGCACTGGAGCTCTTGCTGCTTTGAGGTATGCGACAACACCTCCTCCCGCTGTCGTCACCTCCAACCACCGGGGAGCACTGCTGCAGGAATCAGCCCCAGTGGTCTCCGCCGGGCCCAGCCGCCATGTCCTTGCTCAAGCCCCACTCCGTCCCGCAGACCGCACACGCTCTCTAGCGGACTCCGTCCCCAGGAATCCAGCTCCTCTCGTGTGCAGTCGGCCCCGGAGCGCTTGCTGCTTCTAAAAGATGACACTCCGGGGGTCCTCTGCAAAATTTGAGCTGGGATGGACGATCGGGAGCGGGGAGACGAGAACAGCACGTCTTACCGGCTCGCCATCTTGGCCACGCGCCCCCCTGAACTATTTTTAACCTTTTAAAAGTTATATCTTTACTTCGTTATGTTGGATTTTTGTCGCATTGGTCTTGTTTTAATCCGATAAAGATTGGTTATTTTCCTAAACTGGTGAAGTGTCCATTTGTATTGTTTTCAATGTGTTACTGTGTGTGTTTTGTACAAATGCTTTACATATTGCATCTGAGATAAGCCTGCCTGCCCGTGCCAAACTACCAAAGGGCTGAGCAGGGGTTATCTTAGCTGTGTAGTCCCCTTACCCAGACTAGAAGGAAGCGTCTCTACTTGGACAGGGTACAAGCCACTGTCAACTAGAGACCCCAATTTCTAACAGTAAGTGAAGCATTTATTTCAGTAAAATAATCTGCAAACTGAGTTCAACCCTCAGTTGATAGCGCTCTGTAGTTAGAGGAAGTCGATAATGTAGCCTAAGATATTAAAATAGAGAAAATTGCTGCTGATTGATTAGGAACTGAAAAAATATGATTAGTTTGATAGGTAGATTTCGTTTTTTTTAAAGCTGCTTTATAGTTCGGATTAAAGACTTGCCCGTTTATCGTTGATCCCTGAGTGCAATGTGTGCGCCATTGTTGTGCAGGATTCGGAGGTCTCTCGCCGTACTATTAAATTCAGGCATAAACCTCTGGTTGTTGTTTTTCCCTATATTACTAATCCATTCAGTCAGAGGGTCAGTCTCTTCAATTGTATTGCATAAGGCACCTACATATTTATTTAAGAGAGGGGGTTCCTTCCTTATAGAGTTGTCATAACATGAGTAGCTTGAAGCAGAGTCAGCTGATACATTTTTCCATTTAGCAATATAAACTTCCCCTTCTCAGTTTTTACTCCTTCTGTTCTGAACAGACTTTAGTAAAACAAATTGTGTGGTTCTCTGGCCATAGTAGTACAGTAGGAGTTCCTGTTTGACACATTCTTTCATTTGCTTAAAATATGTCAAGTAAATTACCTTTCTGGTGATTAGGAAGTGTCCAATCTCGTTCCAAGTGAGAAAAAAGTTTATAATCAGCTCCAGAAGCAGTGGCAGCTGGCACTGATTGGAAGGGGTGGGGCAGGGGGGTAGGAGGAGTGTAAAAAAAATATCAAAATCAACTTACCTTATCGCCGCGTCTCTCCACCCGTCATCTCTCACGTTGGGCTGGAAACAGGAAGCAATGCAACACTCCTCCACCTTAGCTGAGCCACCACTGTCCAGAAGCATGTGGATACAAATGCCCTTCTTCATCCTTTTCTAATCGCTTTTCAGATGGGTAGTAGTACTGAAATAGTGGTGGTAGATACCTTGGACGAAAACCACTTGACGTGTGTTGCTGGGGTACCTGCAGCTCAGATATTATTGGATCCCTCAGCGGCATTTGACAGCGTAGACAACTTGATTTAGTTAACACAATCGACGCGTCTGTGTGTCCAGAACCCAGTCTTGGACTGGTTTCATGATTTTCTGTCATCCCAATAAAATAACATCATTTTATCGCATTGGTCTATTTTATCCCCACTACATACGTTTACGTCCTTCCATTGACCTTTCTAATCCAGTCATTCGACTGTATGTTTTTTATACATGCGATGACACTTGGCTTTTACTGAAGATATCCAACTACTTAGACCCCAGTGTGGGAAATGTATTCAACTTTCCAGAGCTAGTTGAGACATGTTTGAGGTGCAACCATCTAAGACTCTACAGGGTCAAACCAGAAATACCAATTCCCTGTGTACAAGCAGAATTCTGGCAATATCTGTTCTGGCCGTTGAAACTAGGCATCTGTTCCAAGCCAACCCCGTCCTTGAAGGACCTGGGGTTAAATCAAGTCTGAATCTTACAGCCCAGATCAGTACAGTAGTGAGCACCTGTTTCTTTCTTCTTTGTGTATTGAGGAGGATTTTTGATCTATTCTCTTATTCACGTAAAATAATATTTTGAATGTCATAATCTTGGCGCACTCAATACTGCAAAGCACTTTATTGGGGTCTACCAACTGGTTCTGCCTCCAGACTTTAGTCATTTCGGAATACTGCAGCCATAATGATACTGGACTTTCCAAATGTGACCATATAACTACTGCGATAGCATCATTAGATTATTTCCCTATCGAACACTGAATTCTGTTACTATCTATGTCCCTGGTCCGTAAGACCATGTACAGTAACCTCGCGTCAACTGTTTCAAATTGGTTTAGATGTTATCGGCCTGCATTCACTCTTAGATCATCCAACCAATGAGGTCTACTAGCATTTAAGGTTAGCATGCATGACATTGGAGACAGGGCTTTCTTGAAGGTTGCAGCGGTACAGTGCAACCACCTGCCAGTAGCTTTTAGGAAAGATAGAAATCTATTATATTTCAGGAAGGCCTTAAAACTTGGCTCTTCCCACTCCAATAATTTGGCTTCTGATCCCTTTTTCAATGTACTCTATATATGCACCGAGGTGCCCTCGGGTAGAAGAGCATGTTATACATTTCCAAATAAACATGCATGCCTCCAACTCTCAAGTAACCAAAAATCTTTTCCTCCTAAAGAAGATAGGCCAGCGATAGAAGGAGCAGTAAACATCTACCTCCAACAGCCACAAAATCACTAACACTTTTGAATGCCTAGTTTGCAAGTGGTATTGACACTCATTGACACATAGGTCATCACTAACCACTTATAACCAGGAAACAAATGTTGGCACTGCACAGGAGCAGAAGGGATGGGCTGTGTCAGGCCAGTTCTCGTGGGATTAGAAAAGCTATGGACAAATGAACAATCCTTGTCACAAGTATTGCTTTTTGTCCTTGGAACCCCAGAACTATATATTGCTGCAAGCTGTCTAAATGCCTGGCCCTTCATTTTAGTATTTAACTTTTAGACAGTAGCGAGGACCAGTAGTCAAGGTTTTCTCCGAAGGGGGAGACTGGAGTAAAACACTCAAGTGCCCCTAAAAAAATAACTTCACATATTATGATACTAAAAACGTATAATTCTTTTTTCACTGTACAAGTATAGCAAAATATTGTTTCTTGTGGTGGCCGATTGGCCATGCATTGGGCCTCTAGCTGGCTGTGTGTGCTTCAGGTGTATGCAGTCAGAGTTTGCTAAGTAGTGGTGTGTGCTTCAGATATATGCAATTAGAGTTTCGCCATGGGGAAGTGTGCTTCAGATACATGTGTTGTAGGTAGTACCCTTTGCACTTGCCTATGCACCAGATGAACTACACCATTTTTTCTGAGGTGGCTATGTATGCTTTATATGATTGGAGTCAGAACTCCCCTGGTGGCCAAATGTGTGATGGAGCGTAAAAGTTAAATGACGTTTACCTCTATCAATTCTCGCTATCAAAAGAGATTTACGATAATTTTTTCTTGATGAAAACATGTGAACTGGCTAAGTCGAAAACCGTGAGATTTCATACTTCATCGTAAAAGCATGCAGAAGTGTTTGAAAACATGAAAACGTTAATGAAGAGAGAGAAACAATGATATTATATATGCATGTAAACACGTGTTTTGAGAAACAAACTTAGTTAACATAGAGATTGTGGTGACAATAACTTCTAATATATATCAAAATGAAATAATGTCTGCATAATAAAGCTCCTGAAAATGATTAGAATGCTTCATTCAGTAATGATCGATAGTATGCAAAACTGCAGCTTTCTCTAACGTTATGTGATAAAAACATGTATTTCAGAGTGACACTTTAATATTTGTTTTGAAAAATGACAAACGTGCAAATGATTTTTTAGTAGTGCCTAATATTGACATGTAACTGCTCAAGAAGAATATTAATTGAATTAATCAAGAAAAGTTGAAATACAATTATTAATGTGTGATTTATAATAATCATAACATTGAAATAATTCAGCAGAATTTCATGTAGGCTTCAGATGCTTTTTCTTTCTTGCTCAAAAGGCAGAATCAAGCTGAAGTAGTCACTTTAGACGCTGTGAGAACTGTTCGTGAAGTTTCTTTTCTGTACTCTAAAACAATGGGTTCACTTTTGATTTAGCAACACTTATGACAGAAATGTATCAATATGATTGCAAACCCAGAGAAGCGCCTGGGAACAGACAGAGTGTGAGTAAAAGGAAGATTCTTACTTCCGAGGAAAGGATGAACAATTGGAACCTAATGGATTTGCAAAAGGATTACTTAATGCTTCCGGATTTCTTAGTGAGGTATTGATCACACCATGAGCAGCCCACAGTGAGCAACCAATGAAAACCATGTGGGTTGATGGAAAAGATACTTTGTGGGTGTAAACCATGAACTTTTGGAAGTATAATTGCCCCTTGGAGGAGGAGTCGGGCTGTCTGTCATTTTCTATTTTCCCTGCCTGGCATGCTGTTGGACTGCTCTTTAATTTTCATTGACACCAAAACCTTTGAACTGAACTTTCCTGACTGTCCTGAACCTGCACTTTGCCAGCTGGTAAAGTTGATCAGGAAATAACCTTTCGGCTGAAGGGTTAACAGACTCCTTCTGTGGCACTTTGAGCTGCAGTTCTGAATTGGCCAGATCCTTATCGGAGACGGACTATATCTCAACAATTTTTTGGTTTGTATGATTTGACAACTGACTCTGGAATGTCCTGTGTTTCTCTCTCTCTCTAGGCAATCAGCAAATGTTTTTATTGAATCTGCATTGTACTGGGTGTCTATTTGCACTAATTATCTAATATTAAATCGGTTATGAAATGCGATTTCATGTTCTATCCATTCAAATTGAGGCTTTAGATAAATAATCTCCATGAATAATCATTCCTGTATGTGTATCACTTCTTTGGGTCATAACTTTCTTGTCTCAAGATATGAGGTTTGATAATCACTAAGAAAGATGATGAAATAGACATGTATTTGCCATTTCTTTATTTCAGGTCCTCGTAAGGAAATTGCCTCACGTGCTCTAAATATGCAAGTCCCTGTTAGTGCAACAAAAAGATCTATTGGAGGACCAAGGTTTGATAATTAGGGTGGTGAATGATGTAGGAAGCTGGGTTTCTGTTGCAGTAAACCCTCCACTTTTTGCCAGATTTCTGATGCACTTTGGCTTGATGTGTCCTGGGTCCCTGCAAATCAGCTTCCCAGGGCCTGTGTTCTTTTCCAAAACTGTACCTTGTACCCCCCTATTTGCACCTCTCTGGCCACATGTAAGTCCCTTGTAAAAGGTTCCATGGGTACCAAAGGCACTGTGACCAGGGAAGGCCTCTAAGGGCTGCAGCACATATTGTGCCACCCTTAGAGGTCCTGTACCTTAACACACACACACTGCCATTGCAGGCTGCGTGTTTTGGTGCAGAGAAAAGTGAGGAGTCGACATGGCACACATACCTGTGTGCCATGCCTGCAACCCACTGCCTATAGTATAGGTAAGACACCCCTCTAAGCTGGGTGCACTATACCACGGGTGAGGGTGCAGTTGCATGAGCACTGTACCCCTACATTGTATAAGTCCATTCTTAAACATTGTAAGTGCAGTAAAGCCATAAAAGAGTATATGGTCTGGGAGTTTGTCATTACGAACTCCACAGCACCATAGTGGTTTTACTGAATTCTGGGAAGTTTGATATCAAACTTCTCAGCATAATAAACCCACACTGATGCCACTGTGGGATTTATTATACAATGCACTCAGAGGGCATCGTAGAGATCCCCCCTGAAAAACGACCAGCCTCTGGTGGGTTCCCTGACTGGTAAACACCAGCCTGTCACCACAAGACCTGTTTCTGGACCCCTGGGGTGGGAGCCTTCGCTCCCTGAGCTCAGAAACAAAGCCTTTCCTGGGAGGAGGTGTTCACACCTCCCCCAGGTCAGGAAGAGTCATCTGTGGCAGGGAGCTTCAAAGGCCTTGCTGCCTTTGTAACACGACCCCCAGCCTCTCCTAACTATCAGGAGCAGGCCCCCTTCCTGTCTCACCCCCTGTTCGGCGGGAAGACAGGCGGGAAAAATTAGAGCAGCCAGAAGGTGTGCCCACCTCTGAAAACCCCGCCACTCAGGTGGGGGAGGCGAGGTGAAGCCCACTCTTCAGTGCCCACCATCTTGCAGATGGCGAGCACTCTCCAATCAGGATTAGGTATTGTGGCCTCTCCGCCACGTGGGGTGTAGTCACCCTAAGGTCAGTAGCCCATTGGCTACTGACCTCAAGATCCCTAAAACGCCCCCTAAATACAGTATTTAGGGTGGCAGCCCTGAACCAAAAACGCAGATTCCCACAACCTACGAAGAAGAAGGACGAAACAAGACGACCAGCAGAGGGGCATGCAGAGAAGAACTTACTTCGTCCCAGCCCTACCGGCCCGTCTGCAGTTTCTAGAGATCCTGTGCCAAAAGTCTCCTTGTCCTGCAGCCAGCAACTTCCAGAACCCTGGGAGGACTGACTGCCTTCAACAAAGACTGTATCTCCTGGGAACAGCAGCTCTGTTCAAAAGAACCTCCCAAGACAGACTCTGAGCCTGCTGAGGACAAAGAAACCCGACGCCTGGAACCACCACCTCACCCGACGCCTACGGCCCGAATCCAGGTGGCCCACTGGTCCCAGCGAGGTCCCCCAGTGCACCAGAGTCCGAGTCCACCGTGGGTTGACCCCTCCAGGACTCCCTGACGTTGCCTGCAGCCTCTGCACGGAGACCTCCCGTTTTCCTTTAAGGAAAACGGGCTGCATTAAAAAAAAACTGCTTTATTAAAAAAGCAGTCAGCAGTCACAGACATGGTGGTCTGCTGACCCCAGCAGGCCACCATCCCTGTGAGTGCTAGCCATTCCCAATGGGGTCGCAAATTGTGACCCCATTGGGAATCGCAAACAGTGTCTGAAACACTGTTGTACATTCACTTTTGCGAGTCGCAAATTGCGAGTCGCAATTCAACGCAATTTGCGACTCGCAAATGTGAATGTTCGTACATCTGGCCCACAATGTCTTAAGAGAGTTGCAGTTGGGGGGCATGGCCAGCCAGTCAAGAGGGGTACAGCACATATATTATGGGTGGGGGGTTGGGAGTGTCAGTTCCTTTCAGTGCATCTTCCTTAAACTTTGGTCCAGTCTGTTGGAATTGAGAATCTCATAATAGTCCCAAAGTCCATGTCCAATAGTGATGGCAGACATCTCATAATTTCAGCATGTTTATAGAGTTCATGCATGGCAGTCCTTCAGACAATCAGGTACTTGTTACTAGGCCTCAGTCCTCTGCTGTGAGCCACTGGGGTAAATAATGGCCATTCTGCACCTCTTTTTTGTTCAGGTGTTGTAGCGGGGTGCTCTTGCCCACAGTATTTGTAAGGGCGGTTCTTCCTTCCAGGCCACAAGGCTGACCTGTCGCAAATGGTGTGAATCAGTGGAGTAAGTACAAAGGATTTCCATTGATTCCACTGATAATTTTGGGAACCAGAACTACAACCATCTAGCCGCAATGGCCACAATGGCCACCATTTGCTGGATAGGTGGGAGAAAGGATAAGCAGTGAAGGCACACTGAGGGAAATAGGGGAGACAGTGATGCATGCACTGAGGCTGTGTAATTATTGCAACCTACCTTATTGGGTCTCCAGATAGGGTTCCCCCCATTGTACACCTTATTCCTGCTACACATACAAATCTCATAGTATAGGGTAATTTAGGAGTTCCCGTCATTCCTGACTATGCAGATTCACCAGGGAGGGTAAGTAGGCATCCTCCTCAAATTGGGGTGCTGATAGAAAGCACTGTACCCCATGACTATACCATCAACCGTGACTAAACATCATTCATGACATGCATTGTAATAGTTGTCACCCACTTGTGGTGGACCCTTTCTCCAGCAGTGTCTAGTATTCTGCTGGTGAGCAGGCCACTTATCAAAATCATGCACAGCACCATTCAGAGGACTCAGCAGGCAACATATTGGGTATATCAGAATACTGACAAAATTAGAAGCAGAGCTTAACAGGGTCTTTCTGCCTTATAGACAACCTTAGAGTATGGGATACCTGAGAACTGCAGCAAAGCCGAACCAGTTTAACTTCTCAACAGCATTTAAAGCCCAGGACTGCGAGCTCCTACTATTATGACTCAGAAACACGAGCAGGTCAATGGTCTTGCGCATTGACATTGATTGCAATGTTCCTAAACGCTGAGGAACCACTTATCTTGCAAACAACTAGAGTGCACCAGATGCCCAATTAAACACTGCATCTTAGCTAAGCGCTATATCTAGCTCATCGGAAGAGCCCGCTGAGAACAACCGCCCTTCCAGAACCACCTCAGTACAGGGTAATGCACTGTCTATGCACAGTTCACTCTGTGGTCACTACATGCCAAGAGAAACTACACAATAAATACTTGAATGTGGAAAGACTGACCACACACGTTCTCTGTTGAACAGGACCTGTTTCCCCACCCTGCCGTGCAGCCTCCCATGAATCAGCAAGCAGGTCAGCTGTATCGAAACACTTCTTGCATGGGTATGAATAGCTGACCTACTGTCAGCGCCCACTGATTAAAATATTGTACCAAATCTAAGATGCCAGTCTCATTGCACCTGCAAAAATTATCTGTCAATCAACCCTTTGTACTTTACTCTTCTGCAGTAAGAGTTCTCCGGCGGTCATGCATTTTCAGGTACAAGTAATCAGTTTCCCAAGTGGCATGGTTGCTTTGGGGGCATGTGTCAGCGTTTCCCCAAGCAGTTCCCTTGGTCCAAACCCCTCCTCACAGTCGTAAAAGAAAATGTCCCTCCACCACAATATAAATTTGTCACAATTCGCACCAGCAACTGTATCTATATGTTGTTGTTTCTTTGAAAGGCTTTGTGGTTTTTAAACATTCCAATGCAATTTCCTCATCAGACCACTGCTTTATACCTCGCACACCTAAGGTCTGTATTCTAATATTGTTTTAGAACTTTGATGTCCATTCTGTTTGATAACCGGTTCGTCTTTCTCTCTTGGGTATTTGAACCTCGTTCTGGTTCAGAGTAGGGGTGGGCGATGTATTCCACTGTGCCGGTGGAATTGGCGGAATTTTGGCCACTTAGTGTTACACTTGTGACGTGGAGTTCTGGCCAAATTCTGCCAGTTTTTTCTCAGATGCGGCTCGAAAACAGTAAGTTGGCAAGCACTTTGCGTCCCCGAGCACGATTTTTGTCACTAGGAGGGCAACGTGCGAGATTTCTCTAACGCGAGCGGTTGAGGGCGGTTTCAACTGTTCACAGTGAGAAAGCTTGCACCGGAGTAGAAAATCTACTTGAGCGGCTGCAAAATCAACTCAAGAAGCTGCGTCCTCTGGCGCACCACGTGTTGATGTTTGTGCTGATTTTTCATCGTGGAATCAACTACCTGGCACTAAATCACAGTGTGAGTAGCACAACGTTCCTATTTCCACCTGTTCGCGGAATCGCATGCAGTTTTTTGTAACTCCATGGAATTCCAGAGTGAAACTCCTCAAGTTGTGCCAGGCCTAGTTCAGAGCACTATGCAAAATTACATAAATCAATACAAAAATAAATTACAAAAGAGGAATTATGTTCCTATCCTTGAGATCTTATACCATGGACTATTCCTTCACCTCTCTCTGTTGCCCATCTAGAATCTAACTGGATGCATCTTCCATAACAAGGCATCAAGGTCAACCACACTGGAACAGATTCTACTGCAACTCCATCTGCTGCGGTCCGCCCCCTGAGGTGGCGCTAACAGGGATCGCAGATGGAACCCTAAGTATTGATGAATTGCCCGAAAATCAGTAATTCCATCCCCAATTCTCCTCATTATTCCTCCTTAGTTCTTAGTATATCACCTGGAGATTGTGGCTGCTTCTAGTTATTTACCCATTAGGGTTGCCAGGCAGCTGTAGGAGGCCCATACTGTAGGAGAGAGAATCCTAATAATGGTCTGTAGTAGTGTATGAAGTCGCTGCACACACTAATTTGGTCTCGTGATGAGTATAAATTTATTGGGTTCAGGAAAAACAATGAAATAAAGATTGCAGTAAGTTCAGATTGGTCTCTGAGCGCTTCAGATAACATTGATATGTCGACTTTTCTTCAGGAAGCGTCACGTCTCTCAGGGCACCCAAAAGAAATAGAACAGGGAAAAGAAATCTGAAGTAATCACACTGAAGCAGGTAAGTGTGAGACCAACTGGTTTAATGACTGTCTGTCTCCACAGCTTCCAGGGACAACTCACAACCGTCCCTTCCAGTTCAAACTAGAACATTCCATCACAGTAGCTATGACATAATAGGTTCTATGAAGAACATGAGTAGAGATATGAATGCATGCTTTAACAAGACTGCTACAACATCTCCTTTCTTTCATAAAACAAAAATCAAACACAAAAAAACAGAAAACAAAAGAAAAAACAAAGAATGCAATAATAAATAAATAGACTATACATAAGTAATAATTTAAAGATCTAACCGTTTAGGCGGAACAATTCTCCTTCCACTCTTGCGAGGAGTGACATACTCCAATGACAACTTAGAAGGATGTGCAGATTGCAGACGACTTTGTTGAACCATAGGAGGATGAGCAAATTCCAAACGATCTTGTTGAACCTGAGCAGGATCACTACTAGACTCTAGACCCAATTGCAAGACAACCCTCCAAGGAAGTTTATAGATCCTTGACAAATTCCACCAACTCCTCGAAATTGACCCTCACAGCAAAACGTGAAGTGGCATCCACTTTAACAGGAGGACCATATTTAGACAACCCTTTTGCCACATTGACAGGAGATTTAATTCTCACCCAATATCCAACATGTACGCTAGACTTAAATCGACCCAGGTCAGGTGAAGCAGGACAGGTAGGCGTCTTTATTTCAGTTTTAGCATTACCAGACAAGGACCGTGAACCCCATTTCTTCATCCATACAGGGCACATATGAAAAGAAGCCTCCCTTCCACGGAGCAACACAAAAGGGCTAGAACCTGTGATAGGACTGGGAGTAGTGCGATGCGCCCACAACATACTTTGAACTGCTTCCTTGATGTCGATCTTAGAAGAAATAGCCCACTGCACACATTCAACTAAAATGCGATTCGTGCTCTCAATGAAACCATTGACCTGTGGGTGATACAGAGCGACACGACGATGTGAGATTCCAGATTGACTTAAAAACAAAGACATCTCCTTGGAGGTAAATTGCACCCCGTTGTCAGATACAATCTCTTTCGGGAAACCCTCTCTGGTAAAAAGAGATTGAAGGAACTTGATAACTTCTTGTGTATTGGGATCAGGCATGAATTGCACCTCCCACCACTTACTAAAATAATCCGCAACAACCAAAGCAAATTTGCATTTGTTGGGTAAGACATTAAAAGGACCCACAAAATCTATGGCTAACTTCAACCAAGGAGCATTAGGTACATCAACCTCTTGTAAGGGAGGGACAGTAACTTTGATGACTTTGTCACTGGTACAACACGTAACACATCCCTCAACAATATCATTAATCTGGCGATCCATGGAAGGCCACCAGTAGACACATCGGATCCTTCTTTTGGTGCTAGTTTGTCCAAGGTGACCCGCATGACCAAAATCGATAATGCGTGCCCTCAAAGACTCAGGAGGAATACATTTATCCCCACACATAACCATTTCACCAACCTCCAAGGTAAGTTCATCAGCAATCTTGGCAAAAGGGTGGAGCTCACTATCCAAATGCTTTTCTTTGGGGCCAACCTGACACAAGGAAATTTTTAACGTTCTTGAGTACGGAATCTGACTCCATAGCAGAGAACCACTCACGTTCAGTGAAACAACCCTGACTGCAAACATCTACAACAGCGATCAAACATTCTTCATCCGCATCATCATCACAAAGTTCATGCTTCTTCAACGGTAAGGGAGATCTCGAGAGAAAATCAGCCCTTGTCTTTTTTCCACCAGGAATGTGCGCAACCTCAAAATCATAATGCAACAATTTTGAGCTTAATCTGGCAATTCTAGGAGTGTGGTCCTTGAGAGTGTTACCATTGAGTATGGGGATGAGCGGTTTATGATCGGTCAATAATCTGAATGTTTTCCCCCAAAGAAAACATTTGAATCTTTCTGCAGCCCAACAACATGCCAGCAGCTCAAGCTCTATTACAGAGTAATTTTTTTCACTTGGACGTAAAGCACGGGAGGCAAACCCAATGGTGTGTTCCTTCCCCTGCTTAAACTGAGATATCATCCCTCCCAATCCATCCAAACTGGCATCCACAGATACAGTACACTGGTAATGGGGATCAAAAGGTGTAAGTATTTTGCAGGATCCCAATTCTTGCTTAATACGAGTGAACTCATCTTCACAGCAATTGTCCCAGATAAAGGTAGCTCTTTTCTTCAGTAAACTTCGCATATGCACAGTTTTCGCTGCAAAATTAGAAATACATTTTGTATAAAACTCACACACCCAAAAATGAGGAGACTTGTTCTTTTGAAGTGGGACATGGAGCATTTACAATGGCCTCAATGAGACCTTCCCTAGGTACAATACCGTCACAAGAAATGCAATGACCCAAGTACTCAATAGTTTCCACCCCAAGAACACATTTGAGTTTGTTGGCAATAATCCCTTTCTCTTGTAATCTCTCCAAAACAATTGCAAGATTTTTGTCATGAGATTCTCTGCATCTACCTGCGACCAAGATATCATCCTGAAAAACCACAGTGTCGGAGACACCCTCCAAAACCTTCTCCATGACACGCTGGAAGACTGAGGCTGCCGAAGCTAGCCCAAAAGGCATCCTTCTGAACTGAAATGTCCCAACGGGAGACACAAATGCAGTCAAATGTTTACACTCCGGATCCAATTCCACCTGGTGGTAGGCAGAGGCAAGGTCAATTTTTGAAAAAAATTTAGCACCCTCAAACTTGGAAAGAATTTCGCCAATATGAGGGAGGGGATGGGAGTCCACCCAGATTTCTTTGTTGAGACTACGTAAATCAATGCAAACTCTAAGACTGCCATTCTTCTTACGGGCCACTACCAAGGGAGACAACCAAAGAGAAGACTCAATAGGCTCGATGACGCCCGATTCACACATCCTTTTAAGTTCACTCGACAAATCATCTCTGACACTAAAGGGAACATTGCGTAGCTTGTGTTTAACCGGAATGGCCTGCTCCTTAACTTTTATAAAGTGTCTAAAACCTTTGACACATCCCAAACTGTCAGCAAAAACACTAGGGAATTTGTTTGACCACATACCCAAACCCTCACAATAGGGGATGTCATCAACTACTGAGAATTGTTCAGTGGTACCAGGCCTAAGCATCATGCCAAACAAACCCTGATGATATCATCCAAGTATGTTAAGACCTTTCTTTGCCACGCAGACCTTCCCATTAATATGTCTGTCTTTAAAAACAAGACTCGTTTCGAAAAATCCCTTTAGCTCAATTCTCCTCCCTTTATACGAGACGGGACTTCTGTCTGGTGGATTGAGAAGTTTATCCCCCCACACACTCTCAAACAATTCTTCAGTAAGGATCGTCATGCGCGCTCCAGAATCTACCAACAATTGTAAAGGTTTTCCATCAACCAAAACCTCTACGACAGGATCAACACAATTTTCCGAATCATCACGAACAACCACCACAACATCAGTCAAGGAACTCACAATCTCACTCTCTGGATCATCTTTGTCCTCCACAGAGTAAACGACATTGACATTACCCCTAAAACCACACACTTTAGCAAAGTGTCCTTGTCTACCACATTTCCGACAAGAGGCATTCCTGGCGGGACAAATACGAGAATTAGGGAAATGTGAAGGAGATCCACATTTGGTACAGGCATTTTTAGAAAAAGTGATTTTTTTCTCAGGTTTAAAGGAAGGATACCGACCCCCTTTTTGCTCACTGTGTAATTTGTCTCTATCTACTTGAGATTTATCTCCCTGATCTTTACGCTCCTTGACCACACCCACCATGCTCTTTTCGGGTTTAAGCTCTTTTGAGGCTTTTTGGGACAATTCAATACTTTTAACGATGGTAATAGTTTCCTGTAAGGAAGGATTCTTTAAGGTTAACAATTTTTCTTGAACTTTCTTGTCTTTACAATGAACTACAATCTGATCGCGAATAAGTTGAGAAGAAAAATGTTCAAATTCACACTCAGAAGCAAGAATGCATAACCCCGCAGCATACGATACAATGCTTTCATCAACTTCTTCTACTCTAGTGAAAAACTTGTGTCTAGCTACCACCAGACTGATTTCCACATCAAATTGCTTTTCCAACATTTTGACTGCTTGATCAAATTCATTCAACTCCTCTTTACCTTCAACAACGTCGAGAGGAGGTAAATGTTCTAGGACAGCTTGACTCTCAAATCCTAGATTGTACTCTAAAATAAATCTCTTCCTCTCAGCACTAAACCTAAATATTTCTCAAACGCCCTATACCATATTTTCCACCGGATTGGCGGATCACCTGGAAGCTGTAAAAGGAGGGGAGGGGGTTGTACATTTTGCATTTTACACACTCTTAATGACCTAATAACAAAAAAACCACAAAAAAAAAATGAAATACAAGTCGATAACCTAATCCTGTAAATAAAAAAAGGTTAAAACACAGTTACACACATTGTACAGAATGGGAATAGTAGCGTTGTCTATAGTGTAGTTTCTACCTAATGGGTTACTATAATTTAAGCAGAATGATATATGACCACAAGTGACAAACTGCAGTTAGAAAATAAATTAATAACCAAAAAAAAACATTGTTATGACTTGTAATTCAATCGCAGAATCGACTCATGTGCTAGAAACCAGGAAACTGCAAAGCGTACCAATCCAGTCAACAGTTAAATCACACTGGCGGAGAGTGAAATTTAGAGTCAGTCTCAATGCGTCTGAACTAGTCAAGGGACGATTCACAATAAGATCCAGACTCGGCGCATAATATCCAACCTCAGCGCGTATACAAAATTGCTCACCGACCACAGGATGAAACTCCAAAAGATGCGTAATGTTGAGTGTATTGCGATCTCCTCTGCAATACGAAACTGACAGAATGCGCAGACTGCTCTCTGTTTAAAATTCCAATGTGCGCAGATCTGTAGCTGACGGCATGCGTCGAAACTCTCGAAGACTCCAATGAACGTAGAGCCTTGGCTGACAACGTGCGTCATAGCCCCTACGTTCTATGACATCATCAAATGGAAAGCAGCATCAGGGAAGAGCGGATTGCTACAGAGACGCGCAGAATCCCCTCGCAGCACGCAGGCAGCCAAGCATATGGGCAGAAAGCAGCGGATCGGCACTCACCGGGAAAGCGGCGATTTCACCCAAAAGCCAGCACCGCAACACGGGGAGAGGACTGCGGAGGGACAGAAAATCCCTGCAAACTCACTCGCCGATGTCGAATACCTCAGCAGGCACAGGTAGGAAACAGCTTGGGCACAGAACTGCAGGACTACGCCGAGACACAGTGTCCCATCAGCTAACAAACGACCCGCTTCCAATGCTGCAAACAGCTCCATTGGAGTAAACCACTCGAAAAGAAGAAGAATGAAATGCTGGATACTTCTCGAGCACACAGCCAAAGCCACACGCGTGGGTGGAGACACGACCAGTCGTCCAACTCGTCGCCAATTTGAAGTAATCACACTGACGCAGGTAAGTGTGAGACCAACTGGTTTAATGACTGTCTGTCTCCACAGCTTCCAGGGACAACTCACAACCGTCCCTTCCAGTTCAAACTATAACATTCCATCACAGTAGCTATGACATAATAGGTTCTATGAGGAACATGAGTAGAGATATGAATGCATGCTTTAACAAGACTGCTACAACATCCAAAACAGGGAATTAGCAAGACTCACTTCTTTATGGGACGCTTACCTATGTGCCACCTGCACCAGTCAGGGGTGTTTATGCAGAGAGTAGACAATCGACCCATAAACACCATTTCAATGGACCAATGTGTCTCTGTCCATCCAAGTTTAGGGCTCCTATCAGTATTAAAAAAATCACACACCTGTCATTTGAAGAGATGGTGTTTGATTTTGCTTATTCCCCCTTTTAGTTTCATTTGGAGAATTGTGGGACTGGAAGGGCATTAAAATTATTAGTCATTCAGCACAGAGATTTTTGTTGAGATGAGTGGAATCCTTGTATTCACTCACTCCTGCGTATTGATCACACCTTATACTTTAAATTAAAACTTTCTATGCTTTCCATATTCAGAATACCTATGTTGATTTTTCAAGCCTGCAGATAAGCCATGTTGCCGTCTACCTAACTCAATAGGAACAACCTAATGGAGTTTTCATGCAACTCTAGGTGAGGTTTGCATGACTGAGAGCACAATAATATCAGACAACACACCAGTTTTGACCTCTTTAATTATTCCAATATATCACTACACAGGTTACCCCACCCCCACGTCCTGATGAAGACCCACCCAGATGATTCCAAGTAACCAAGCTATCTAGGGTCGAAACGTTGACGCTTTCAATCTTTGACTATACTAAGACCTATTCAATCCCATTTGGGCATTTAAGACAGCTTTCCGGTTGCCCTGGATTTATGGGAATTTTGACCTTTATCATCGTAGACAGGCAGCACGCATGCAACTGAAGCACTGCAAAATGTATCTTGTAGTTTGTGTTTTCAGTCATTACGTTCTCATATGTCACGTGACACGAGAACTTTTTTCACTTTAGCACTACTGGAGCAACCTGCAGTAAACAGTGTTCATAGATACTTTCATGTACTTGCGAATAATATATGCATTTGATAGAACTCTATCTCTGGTTGTGTTTTTTTTAACATTTATTTTTCTTAAATTAAATTAAATTTAATTTGTGTTCAACTGTTCTACCCCAACAGGGCCATTTGTTTATTGTATTAGTAGCTCTTTGTTAAGCACCTGTTTCTTTAGGTAGATGTATGTGCTCTGCTCAGTACACGGCCAGAGATTTAAATTTTGGCTTGCCCATTTTGTAGTCTTGAATCCTTTTCATGCCTCTTTAACTCACTGACACTCCTTGATCCTTTATTTTTCGTTTTCAAGTTCCTGTTTATCCCTTTGTGATGGTTTCCATATTTTACTGCTTCCTTCTTTCCCCTATGTTTGCTTTTCTCTGTCTTGCTTTCGGTCAATGTCTGATGAGGAAAAATAAGAGGTGGTCCCCAAAAACGAGTGCCAGTCAGCCAAGTTAAGCACTGATGTAATCCTTCTCGTGCGTCGGGCCTATTGCATTGGCCTTGCTGCATGCTTTTTTAAAGGAGGGAGGGCAGGAGGTTTTACCAAACTCTATTGGTATCCTGCTATTATTTCTATTTTTTTAATGCAGTTTGTAGGGAATCTTACTGAATTTAATTTGAATTTTTTAAGACTCCTGTGGTTGATCTGAGGCTTGTGGGTGCATTTTTGTATTGGAAGCAGTTGTATGCAGTAGCATTTTATCATTTTACTGCTCCCTACTGTCAATATACTAGTATGGCCGCCATTTTTTTTTTTTTAGGTTGGTGGTCTAGTTTTCCTCAGGAAGTCCAATGTGCCAGTCCGCAGAAGCCTACAAATACACAGTGTCTGTATGTCCGCATCCAGGGGCGGCTCCTCCACTAAGGCGGAGACGCATCACCCCACACCTCTCAGAGCAGTGGAAAAGGGAAAAATAAAGTGATAATAACAAGGTTTTTATCATTTTATTTTTTGTTTCTGCAGGGATTGTTAGGTTTGAAAATTCCATTCCTGCTATGCACTCGTATCATGCTACATTAGGTTAGCAGTGTGTGGCTAATAGATGCCATTTGTATTCACGTTATGCAACCCACTGAGTTATCCCTGCAACGTGCAAGCTTTAGTTAGCAAGTGTGACTCCATTTTGTATTTCGTAATCCCTATTAGGCTGTGTTTGAACTTGGCCTCATTATTCGTATTGCCTGGCTCAGCAGAACACTGTATTTAGTTATTATTTTTCTTTCCTGTTCAAGGCTGCTTTCCGACTTTACTAATGAATAGGCCATTCTGCCCTCGCATGCCTATCAGAATGTGTAGTTCTGCTCCCACGTTAGGAGACGCTGAGACTCAGTGCGGTAATCTTGAGTTGCTGATAGCATGTACCCATCTGGCAGGTGGTAGCCCATCCTTCTGTGCCTTCTTCGTTCATTTTCGGCCCAGGCCGGTAACTTTCCACTGTGGGCGTGGTTGGGGGTTCTTGGAGGAATGATCATGCATTGCAGGCCGTTGGGGAGCCAGTCCCTCGGCAGACATCTTAGGGTGCAGGTCAGATTGGACTCCTCTGCAGAGTATTACTAATAAATGCTTGTTTGTATTCTCTACTGTCTGACCGACTCTTCATTTCTTGGGAAGGCATAGCAGGTGGTTGTAAGTAACCCGAGTGGCCCCCTAAGGATGGGTTAGGGCGGGGCGGAGCTGGTGGCCCAGGGAGGAGGAGTGGACTGTGCACACTAAGTGCGCATGACTGCTTGGCCTTCTCGGGCTGGCCAAACAGTCATGCGCACTTTACATGTTCCCCACCCAGGCTGCATTACAGCCTGGGTGGGGAACATGCACAGACTCCCTGTCCCAGTCTGAGTGCCGAACCACGGCGCTCAGACCAATCACAGTGCTGTGTGCTGTCCGGACTCTTTAGTAACCACGGAGAAGAGACGGAGGCGGCCGCGGCACGAGGAGGTAAGTGGTTTTAAAAAAAAATATTTTGAAACCACCCCGCCTCCCTGCCCTGTTCTCTGCCAACCACTACTGTCGGCACCAGCAATGCGCCAAAGACGCACCAAAGACCAGCCTGTCTGCGCTTGCTCATGTCCGGGAAGCGCCATGCACCAGTAGACTGCTTGTTTGACCTATTCCAAGGAATCATTACCTGCTCTTCACAAGTATGTTATCCCTGTGCCTCCACCTGCTACTCCAATGGTGAGTGAATCTGCTACTGCTATTTCGGTAAAGCTCGGTATCTCAGAGACGCCAGCCTTTGCCAGAGCCACATCTTCCTCATCTAGTTAAAGGCCCCCTCTGCATATGCTAGCTCTAATCCTAAATGCATGTTGCTAAATGTACGCTCATTTCCTGGCAACGCAAAAACAAATCTTTTTAACTGATTCTTTCAAACGTGACATTTAATTTATTACGGAATCTTGGTTAAATGACACTTCTGGGCCAGATATTGCTCGCACCTTATCTTTAACTGAATCAAACCTCCCACATTTACTGGATGAGGTGATGTGTCCCCGCATTAAGGCACCTGAGTAAATCAATTCATTAAATAAAGGGGTCTGCGTGACGGATGTCCCATGTTCCTTATTACAAGTCTGGGGTTCAGTACTGAATCCGCCATGCTGGAAGTGTCTGAATTTGTCAAACTGAACCTTGATGAGGATCTTGCTACAATGGTGGTCCTGCCAGCAGCAGCGGCCCGTGTAGGTAAGAGTGGTGAGGCTATGGGGCCGGGTGGCGGGGATTTCGACGGACAACGACGAGAGAAAATTAATTATTTATTTAATTTTCCCTCGTGGTCGTCTGGCAACGCCCCCCCCCCCTCCAACCCGGCCCCACCGCCCTTACCTGCATGGGCCGCTCCTGCCTGCTAGATATGTTGGAGCATTTGATATCATCTCTTGTTCCATTCTGTTGGATCGACTGGAGAAGGGGATGAATGCTTTTGACCCTCTCCTGGCTCCGTTATTTTCTGTCTGACACAGACCAGGCAGTTCATCTGCTGCCATATGCTTCCTTCACCAAATCCCTCAGATTCGGGGTTTAACATCTACATGACTCCCTTAGCCAAGGTTGTGGAGTTCTGGGGCCTTAGACTGATGTCTTATGTCTACAATAGGCAGTTATTATTTTCTTTCCAAAATTTTGATGGGAACACTGCAGATTCGTTCAAAAGCTGTTTAGCCGCTTTGGCAAACTGGATGAAAGCCAGTGGCCTGAAATTTAATTCAGACAAGACCGCGGCTCTGTTCTTTGGGGCAAGAATACTCTCGACACCCACAGCTGGTGGCCAGGTGAATTGGGCCAACCCCCTGCGCAGACCTCCATTGTGAGAATTTTGAGTGTCCTAAATGACACTAATCTCTCTTTCTGTTTACAAATCTCTTCAATGTCATCGAGCTGCTTCTTCCTGCTCAATTTCATAAAGAAGATCTTTCCTATAGTTCCTTATTGCACCGGAAGGACCATCATGCGGGCCTTAATAGCCTGAGTGGACTACACTAACGCCATATACTTGGGGTTGCTGGTTTATGTGTTGAATTGACTACAGATTGTCTAGATGCAGTAGCCAGGCTGATCCTGAAGATTCCGGCTAGACAAGCCATTTTCCCATACTTGAAGTACCTACATTGGCTACCTATAACAAAACATTTTAAAGCATTGTTTATTGCCTATAGCACCTTCTATCAGTCAGGCCACCTGTACCTGAGAGAGGGGTTGCTGCATTATACTTCCAACAGATCTTTGTGTTCCAGCAACCTACTCCTATTGCGAGTTCCTAGGGTATGCAAAGCAGAAAGTGAGTGCAGCTACTTCTCTGTGCTAGCAGCCAACCTCTGGAATAATCTTTCCTTTTCACTCAATACCCACAGAAGGTCTTTTTTTCTTTTTTTAAATGTTGAAAATTCATTTTTTCAGCTTTTGATTCTGCTGTTACCATTGCACCGGGATGCCTCCACGGAGGCAACTGTCACACTTTAGACAGTGCTTAATTTGTGAGAAAATAAGTGCCAGGGCCCTCGTCAGGGGGCCACTGCATCTTGCACCACCCATTGCCCCTGCCATGCTGCCAATGACCGTATTGACACAACTACTTACCATCACACTTCTACAAGTGTGACAATTCAGACTATTCCAGGCCCCTAAAGCTGTAAAAATGGCTTTGGAGGCAGGCATTAGTTAGTTTAATGTACATTAAATTAATAAACAACTGTTGTTATACTGATCTCTAAATTAAACAAACCGGGCCACCATGTGTTAGAACGCCATAAGCATCGGCGTTGACAAATAAGTGCCTGTGCCGAGCACCGGAACCCACCGGCTCAAATTAAGCACATTTTATTTCATTCATTTATGTCGTTTAAGCGCCATAGGATTTAATACACTTGAAATAAGGTGGACAGGATGTCTATCACGTTTGCGACAGCCTAACCTGTCCACCAAACTCTGAATCAGGCCCTAAGTCTCTAAAGATAGCAAACTTCACGAGTGATTGTCTAAAAAACGATGCATTGTGGCAGGTGTTTCATAGAACTCATAGAATTTGCAGCATCCAGTGGCTTTACCTGGCTCTACCTGCTACTTAGTCAGTTCTTTTGCCACTGGAGCTTAGTGTTAGGGTCTAAGTACACCTTTACCTTGATAGTTAAAGATCTATAATGGTTACAGAGTTAGTTCAAATGGTTTCCCGAATCAGAGTGACCAGCCTTAGATAAGAGAACACTCCTGTAAGATGTAGAGAGAAAAGGAAGCACCCTAGTGTCCATCCAGGACTGAAGATGGGTAATATAGGCTCCAACATATTCAGAGAGGCAAGAGTCAGTGCAGTATTATCACAAAAAGCTGTTCTTGGATGGTCTATTCACATTCTTGACTGCTGGATGCAGCAAATGTCTTCGGGTGGTCTTGGCCAGATGGCTGCAATCTGTCGTAGCCCAAAGGTAGGCTCAGTTTCCCAAGCAATCCTCCCAAACAGAGCCAAACATTTGAACCATGATCCTACCTCTTAGGATCCTGTTTTTCTTATGGCATTCCTGCTATCATCTACCGAGCATGCTACAGAAGGATGTCTTCCAATGTTTCAGACTGTTCCTAGTCTAATCGGGGACAGCTACAATGGTTGCTTTGTTTTTTGCAGATGTCTTTCCAAGTGTGTACTGTAGAGCTTCTACAGTCCAGGTGACTGTGAACTACTAAGCCATTGGAGCAAACGTTAGCTTAATCTCTGTGTATTGGTGCGGTGCTTGGTTAAAGACTCATCATCCCAATCAGTTGAAGGTCAGCATCTCTCCAAGGGATTTCTTTCTAGGCTTTCACAAAAGAGAAGCAAAATCTTGTGTTGAACTCCTTGCAGGTTTTACCTGAAGTTTGTGGAGCTCTTCCATTAAGTGCACCCACACAGTTGAGTAATTTTTTTGTGTGACTAGTGTTTAGCTGGCATATTCTGGCATACATATTTGTCGCACAGTAAAGTTTCGATACTTCCCTCATGCTTGCAACTTTTTTTCGCCAGGTTTTGAATTTTAATGATTAATGGCATCATGTGAAAGGCACAATTTTTCTGCTGAGACACACTGATGGTGTTGTGTACTTCACATGACTTTCATCTTGAGGAATTTTTTACGTGATTACATACTCTAGAACAGACACCTCATGTTATATTTTCAGTCGAACAACACAAAGGGTATAAAGTGTTAGAATTTAACAAAAACAGTCAAAAGTCAAAGTTGCCTCTAGAAAAAGAGCAAAATCATTGTTTTTACACAGAGATATTTTTTTACGCATATTACACAAACTACTTGTAGTTCTCACGTGAACTACGAGCACTTCACATAGAAAAACGACATGACTTCACGCAGTCCATGAACTGGTCTGGGGAATGTTTATCCAACGAAGCTAGTACAAACTTCCTGAGTGTGGTCTCTGATTTCGAAATCAGTCAGAGCACAAAGATGGAATGGGGTAGCAGATGCCCTCAAAGTGTAGCTTGGTCTAAAGACACAGTGTAGAAGTTGTGAACAGTAGAACAGGCTGTTAGGCATCTCTGTAGTATAATTGTCTAAGCCACTGAAATGAGTCTGGCAGTCGTTTGTCCCAGAATCGGTTCATGTCTAGTATGAAACCTTGTGTGCATTCCTTGTGCCTCTCAGGACAGCTAATGGTTACTTATGGGGAATGTAGACCTATGCCGGTGAGGTCATATCCCCAAGGCAACATAGAAGGAACCTTCATCTTGTACTGCAGGCATCGTAACTTGAGGAGAACGCCACTGTACTACACAGCTCTGGTTTTGACTGAAGAAAGTTGGTAGACTTCTCTTCAAGAGGTCCAGAAAATGTGATTGCACCTCTCACTACACTTCCTGCTATCAATAACCATTAGCTTTTACTGGTCTGGTGAGAGGCGGTAGCCCCCCTCCTAGGTAGGTGTTAATACACTGTGGGTTGTCCATCAGAGCCTGTTGCAGCACCCGGATGCCAAGTCCACACAAGATAACCAAATGATGAGCTAGGAAGTTGAACAAAAGGGCACGATGGCACAGCTATCCACTTAATTCTTGGACATGTGTTCTTATAAATTTCTTTTAGGGAGCAATGGCGATGTGGCAAAGAAATGTATTGTAAAAAAGAGGGGACTGCACACTAAATCTTCATGAAAGCGGTGTTCAAATTCAGCAGAGTTCAATCAAACTGTGTTGGGGCTATATTTTTAACAATATGAAACATTAATACAATACACACAGTCTAAAATCAGATCCTTGGGACATCACTAGGGACACCTAGGACGAATTGTTATGCAAATTCTTATCAGAATAATATGTAAAGTCACCCAGTCTTCAATGACCGGATGGTGGAGACAATTCCTTGCATACATAAAAGGTTTTTGAAATGATTGGAAAATCTGAGTGTGACTCTTGAGACTAAAGGAGGTGTGCTGGGAACCACGGCGAAGCCTGATTCTTCATAGCTCTTTATGGAGCCTTTAAGCGCCTCCGAATGTCTCCATGTGCTTTCAGTTACTGCTGAAATGCATATGATTTCTTTCATCTTGCTGAATGAGCACTTATTTGACAGGGCCATGGATAAGTGAGTTTCAGTGGCTTCTACAAATGGACAGATAGGCTCAGGACAAGGCAGGATCCAAAATAGGTCCTTCTAGTGGTCTTTCATGGAGTTTCCTCGAACATTTGACTCGGACACACTCACCTCCTGCTGCCTGAGGTCCAGTGTGTCTCCTCCCTCTAGTGGGCCCAGGTAAACTGAAAATGCAGCACTCTTCCTGTTGGCTTGGATATCAATGTTGTGATTCTTACGTGATCAGGAAAACAAGCATACCCAGTGGGTTATGCGGGGGGTTTAAGCAATAATCTAGACTTAAACAGGCAATCATTTGCTGATCCATAGTCGGCTTAGAATGCAGAACTGGGGAGAAGTGGTCTGGCTCATTCCAGAGAAAGAGAGAGACGTATACAAATTGAGAACCCAAAGGAAACAACTTTAGACAAGGGGCATTAGTCTCTTACACTCCAGATCAGCAGCCATCTCCAACCAGGCTTGCCATCATTTCTCAACATCATCTCTTACGCCGACAACACCCAACTCATCCTCTTATCGACAAACGACCATCAAAGACAAGTTCCAAAGATGCATGAAAGATGTAGCCGTCTGGATGAACATCAATTGTCTCAAACTCAATACTGACAAGACAGAAGTACTCATCTTCGGTAAAGGCAAAGACACCCTCTGGAACACCGAATGGTGGCCCCCAGAGCTGGGCCCAACCCACCGAACACACCTACAACCACAGCATCATTCTCAACAGCCAACTATCCATGAAGAAGCAGGTCAGCGATGTCTCCTCCGCTTTCTTCCTCACCCTCCGCATTCTCAGGAATATCTTCAGATGGCTCCCACCCAACACCAAGCAACAGTCATGCAAGCTCTCGTCATCAGCAGACTCGACTATGGCAATTCCCTCTACATAGGAATCACCACACCACTCATGAGGAAACTCCAGACTATCCAGAACACCGCGGCCAGACTCATCTTCAAGCTTCCCAGACAGGCGCACATCACCCCTCATCTCAAGAAACTCCACTGGCTACCAGTTGGGAAGAGATGTCAGTTCAAGCTGCTCACCCACACATACAAGGCACTACACAATGAATGGCCGGCGTACCTCAACAAACAAGCTAATTTCCACAAACCTACCAGGAAACTCTGGTCCGGATCGCTCTCCATAGCACCCACTGACGCATCTACTGGACGAACAGTGGAGGCCGCTTCTTCTCCTACCAGCTGGATGCAAAGAAACTGTCTGAAGCTGAACTCGGGAAAAAAACGAGGTTTTGCTTTTCAGAAATGAGACCACCTTCTAGAAGGAGACATGGTGGCCCTCAGATTTAGGCGCGTTACCATTTCCGGTTCAGAAAGCAAGAAACTTGGGAGTCATCTTTGACACCAAACTATGTTTCTCAGAACAAATAAATTTGATTACCTCCGCAGGTTTCTTTATGCTGAAGGTCCTCAAAAAAATCTTCCTGTTTATTCCCTTTGATCTGCAAAAGACAGTGATGATGGCTCTCATTTTCTTGAAGATGGACTACTGAAATGCTCTATACTTGGGCACTCATAAACACTTGGTAAGGAAACTGCAGTCTCTGCAGAATGCAGCGGCAAGACTTCTGTTGAAAATTCCCAAGTTTGCACCTATATCCCAATCACTGCAAGGTTTGCACTGGCTTCCAGTGGGAAAAAGGATCATTTTCAAGGCACTGTGCCTGGTCCATAAGGCCCTCCAAAGGGCCGGTCCAATCTACTTTCAGGAACGGTTCTCCTGGTACATTCCTAGTAGGAACCTCGGATCCAGCTCAGCACGAATGGTCACTATCCCTAGAATAAACAAAGCAAGATGGGGTGGAAGAACGTTCTCTATCGGTGGAGGGAAACTCCGGAACTCTCTGCCTCCTATACTACACTCCCAGCCTACCCTGCTGCAATTTAGGAGGCAGTTGAAGACTTGGCTTTTTACTGAAGCCGTCAGCTAAGCTGCCTTCAGAGTTGTCTTTTTTCAGTTTGGCGGGAGGTTCTGTTGTCCAATCTCAGCGCTAAGACACCCTCGGTTAATTGCGCGCTTTATAAAATTATCTCATCATCATCATCAACTGGTGGCTAAGGCCTGGAACAACGTCTCCCTGCACCTCAGAACCTCACCATCGCTTCAACAGTTCAGGAAGGACCTCAAGGCCTGGATGCTCAACCAATAGAAGAACAGGTAGCATGATTCCCTCAGTGCCTCGAGTCCCTCATGGGTGAAGCAGCCGCACTCTACAAATATTGATGGATGGATGGACGACTCTTCTCAGGAGATCGGGTGGGCCCACACAGAATCAGGATAGGGCCTCATTGCCTTTCATATTCAGACTATGTATAAGCTGTTTTTCCAGGAACTAGCTAGAACAGTGAGTGTGAGCCGACCCAGGACTGATCAGATATGGCCTTTTAAATGTTGCATTCGGAAGTAAACACAGTGCTAATGCATGAACAATACTGGGCTCTAGGCCATGCTCACCCCCCTTTTTCTCCCAGTTGGTTGAAGCAGACTAATGCGCAAATCCTAGGCTCATACTTTATTGGAGTATTTTTAGTGCCATACAACATTGCAGAGAGTCAAGAAATATGACCCCCTAGAATGGATATCGGTATTCAAAAATGTGACAGTGCACGTTCTATGGTGTGTCATGAGAGGCATACCACCTTAATCAGCAGATACAGGACCTGGAACAGAAGGTTCTTGTATTCGCGTCCTCTGGTTTATAGGGGAGCTGCATCTATCAGAGGAAGGGAGGGAGGGGGCGGCTAAAGGAGAAAGAACTCTGTTTTCCTCGTTTTTATCCCGTGAGAGGTGTGTGGTTTCACAGAGGCCCTACTCCAGGATGCTGTGATGCGCTCTGGGCTGCCAGGAAAATAAAATCTTGACTAGGAATGAAAGCTCAGAAACACATTTCTCTGAAACTGCGAACAACGAGTAAAAACAGGATGCCAGCACCGGATCCACTTCGGGGCTACAACGAGATTAAAGTGGAAAGTTTTAAACACAAACCTCACAAATGAAGCGGTTAAACAAAACAGAACAAACATGCAGCTCTTTTCCCAAGGGCTAATGGAAACCAAGCTTTTCAAGCCGACTGACACACACAACAAATATACACGTCACTTGTAGGCATTGGCAGGTACTCTGAATAATCATACATCAGATTACCCCAGGGACTCACAGATCCACCATTCATTCAGTGGTCAAGTAGGGTCAAACACTCATTCAGCCATTTTACATGCATTTCTCAGGCGACATCATCCTCTTACTGCATCGACCTATACCTGTCAGAGAGTTTGCAAAGGAGCAGTGGCGTAACATACGCCCCCACGGCCCCCACGGTGCAAGGGGACCCCCAAGCTCTGGGGTGGGGGTTGGGGGGGCTCTGGCCCTGTGCACAGGCAGGAGCCCTTGGCCTGAGAGCTCCTGACTGGTTCCGGAGGGAGGGCCCCCTCCATGTACTTTGCAGGGGGGCTCCCTCAAGTTTCGTTACACCAGTGCATAGGAGTGTCACACCCACACAATGGCGCCCAAGTGTCCAGACGGAATCTTATTGAATCTTATGGAAAAATAGGCTAATAGCAAGCTCTCTGTCTAACTAGCATTAGCAAGCAATATGTCTCACCTATGAAAGAGCTATTAGCTTTGCCAATGTTTTTGGGCTATGTTGTACACCAGTGCTGCTGCTGTTCAGCATGCCTAAATGCTAGTGGCATAGAGGAGAATGGTGTAGAGTGCTGTAGGGTGGAGTGGCGTAGAGTGTCATAGAGTGGAGTGGCAAAGAGTGTCATAGAGTGGTGTAGAGTGGATGGTTGTGGAGGGTCGTAGAGTGGAGTATTGTGGAGTAGAGTGGAGTAGAGTGGTGGCGAGGGGTAGTAGAGTGGAGTGGTGAGTGTGGTAGAGTGGAAGGGCATATATTGGAGGGGCACAGAGTGGAGTAGAGTGGAGTGTCATAGAGTGGGGTGGCATAGAGTGGCGTAGAGTGGAATGGTGTAGAGTGGAATAGTGTGTTATAGAGTTGAGTGGAGTGGAGTGGCATAGAAGGAGCTGTGTAGAGTGTAGAGTGGTGTGGAGCGGCATGCACTGGAGGGGTGTAGAGTGGAGTGGCATAGAGTGGAGTGGCATAGAGTGGAGTGGAGTAGAATGTAGTAGAGTGGAGTACAGTGTCATAGAGTGGAGTGGCATACAGAGGAGTAGAGTATCATAGAGTGGAATATCGTAGAGTGTCATAGAGTGAAGTGGAGTGCTGTAGAGTGGAATGTCATAGAGTGGAGTGTTGTAGAGTTACAGCTCTGTGATCTGTATTCAGTTTCAGTTACTCCATATGATGGGACACTAGATGGGGAAATTATTTGTGTGAGCCCCGTAATCTAAAAATTTGGGTTGTTGTTTTAACTGCATATTACCCTTGTGAAAGAGGACACTCTCCCTGCTCCCTAATATCGGGCTTTCTGTTAGTAAAAAAACCTTTATGCCGTTCGTCGAAGGTAAAGCTGGAATGGTATTCATTGTTTATAATTTTATGATTGGTTTTACATACAGATTCGAAATGTCTACCCAGAAAAATATACGTATACACATATATTTAGGGTGCTTCACTTTAGCGCTATTTATTGTGTTTGGCCCTTATCGATGTTAATTCGAAATATACATATTTACATGCGTGCTCACTGCGTTTGCTACAAAAGTCTAGGGTTTCTTTATATATGTGAGCATATTATCGCTGTGTATAATTCATGCGGTGTTTTAGATTTCTGGAATATTTACGAGGACCAGAGCAGCAATTTAACCTCGTACCTCCACCGTATCAGGGACTTCCAATACCACAGAATATGCCACCAAATATGCCATACTACCAACCAACCCACCCGAATCAGCATTTTTTAGGGTGAGGTGAGGAATTTTATCTTTAATGGTACGCCCCCTTACAAAATATCTCTAAGTGCTCCCTGAAACATGGTTGAGCCCACCCCGACCTGTAGGAGGCGGGATGGCCCTATGATGAAGCATGTCACTATTAGAGTGAGTGAGGGCAATTAAAAGAAAAAAGGGTTCTTTCTTCCTTTCCACCCGCAGCGGCGGGTTGATTCCATATATATTCTCTTGATCCTCTCAGTAACACTAGACTAGAGAGAGTCACCATTATACATATAGGAAGCTTACACCCATTTTTGTTTTCTTTGTCCCCCTCATCCCTGGCGGGGTATAACAAAGGAATAACGGGAAGGATACTCTATTTTGCTAAAGTTACTGCTAAAACTATACAGCGCACAAATGATAATGTGTAGAAATGGCATCCCCTAGTGTAATGATTTGTTTTGATCGTAGTAAGATATTTGTTTCCACCACACTTCATAATTACAAAAAAATCTGCTTCATTTCTGCTTTCCTAATTCTGATATATTCTGAAATATTTGCAGAGTTCATTTACACACCTTTAAATTTTGTTGTGTGCTAGAAAAAAGTCTTTCCTTTCACACCCCCAGATTGTCAGATAAATCCTCTCACTTTGAAGTCAGAGAAAAAAAGTGAACACCAGGCTTCCTCGGAAAACAGAGTCTGATATTTAATGTCTGTCTTTGAATGCTCAGCAAATGTAACGATAAGAACTACATTTAAAGGCCTGTTTACAGAAAGTGTGTACTTGTGGAAGGATACAGTGAATAGGCTAAGCTCCACGGGAGGGACAAACTCAAGCTGGACAGCCTAAAACAAATAAAGCCAGCCAATAGAAAGTAAACAAATGTGAGTTGCAAACCACAAAACTAAAAGTAAGTAATGGGTGGAATGTATTCCCACGGAAACTTTCCGAATGACCCCAAAATGTCTTTAGCAAATCATACTGCTGCGCTGTCTGGTAGGCTGCAACCTAAAAACAAGGAACCAACTACAACACATAAACTCACTCTGTCCACTAGCAATGAGAATCCATAGAAGTCACTTATTCTAAAAAAAAAAAGAGTACATTCATTCACATTCACTCATCAGTCATGAAACATAATTCCCAATGTGACTTAGTTTCGCAGGTATACCAGTGTATACATCAGACACACTCTGAATTCCTGTACTCATGCCCCAAATAATATAAAGTTTTTCCCCACTTTGTGTGTCTGCTGTAAAATGCAGCACACTTGCAAAGAAGAAAAGAAAAGAGAAATCAAAACATTCTTTATTAAGTCTGCCTCGAGGAGGCGCAGGATTTTGGCGCAAATACCGGTCTACATTTCTTTATAGAGAGATATTGGCTCAAAACCCGTGGGCGGTTGCATGAGAACGAGAATGCACCACCCATGGAACTCTCCCTTGATGCAAAGTAACACAAGGCAGCAAAAGCGCAGCTTTGCAGTATTTTACAATTTTACAATCCAACGCAAAGTGAAATTTGCGTTGCATTGTAAATCCCACCGCAACAATCTGCATTATTGAAAGTAACAGAAACCCGATGCAAAGTCTTCGTAAATCTGGGCCTTGGTGAAGACCGAATGGCCGGATCTTCCAATAGCACCCAGCTCATTTCGGTTCTATAATACCAAACAGAAGTCAAAAAGATTTGCGTCAATATTTTGTTTTGTTCGTGAACCGTTTACTAGGTTGTGCAGTGTCTTCCAGAAATAGCCCTGTTGATTTTGTTACCTGGCTCAGTGTATGTAAAACGGAGCTCAGATAAAACCACAAACCTTTCAAAAAGTTCAGCAATAGTCTGGTATGTTTCTGCAGGTATACTGCTTATCTTAAAAGCATGTTTACCTTCTGCCTTCCTGGACAAATCCTGCACGCAGATCCAATTACATGGTCAGCCTGGCTTCGTAATGCGTCACTGATTGATTCAGTGCCCAGCTGGTGGAGAATGTGTGCACTTCCGGAGACTTAGCCCCTTTAAATTGCTTTTTTAAATGCTTTTTGCCACACCGGGACCGTCCTGCTGCGGATAGGAGGCTGCACACTGTGTATATCCTCCTCAAATTGGACCTTCCAGCGTCAGGACGGTGCAGAGGCAAACAATGTCCCTGTTGTAAGCGTTAAGCCGCGTCTGAAATTCCCAACAGGCTCCTTGGAATCCTTGTAAATCTTCCGGGGCCTTGAGTGGGGCTCACAGCGCCATCTTTAAGATGCATTAAGCCCTGTTATATTATCTGTAACGGGAACACCAAGCAGGCCCGGTAGCGGGACCAGGGGACGCCTGGCTCCTTTATGGGAGTGCTTGCTTTCAGCAGAAGAAATAGTCATCTGCTTCTTCTTGATGGGGATGGAAGGGGAGTGCAGGAGGAATGGGCAGATACTGCTGACTATTCAACCACCAAAATATCTACATTTCCCTCCTTTTGGGGGTAGGTTGGGGGGGGTGGGCACGGGGCAGGCGGGGCTACTGGTTCCCTGCCGTAGTTTTTGAAGTCGTTTGACACCAGTGTGCTGGGCCCTGTCTGACTATGGCTTTGAAACTGGGGCCAAGTACATCCTTTCCGCATTTGAGATTCAGGGCAGTCCAAGGCACCTTAGAGAAGTAGAGACATAGGGCCATATGTATCACTTTTTCACGGTAAACATCGTTTACCACTAATCCGGAACTCCGCATGAAATTACAACGCGGTTGTCACAACGACTGCGTTGTAACAACGCATACCATTACTCCGCAAGTTGGAACAACGACTTGCGGAGGGGTCAGAAGGTGTAGGATTTAAAATCCAACACCTTCCCTACTGTTGCACAGACTGGAGTTGGAATAGTAAATTATACTATTCCAACATCCAGCGCCCCCCCCTAGAGCAAGTCGTTGTTCCGACTTGCGGAGTAATGGTATGCGTTGTTATAACGCAGTCGTTGTAAGGACCGCGTTGTAATTGCATGCGTTGTAATTGCATGCGTGGTAAGATGGCATATTCCTTTTTCACACAATGCAGTGCAGCGCAGCAAGACACCTTGCTGCGCTATAGAAAAGGGAGAGGGCAGGAATGCACCATATTTACCAAGATATGGTGCATTCCTGCTTTCTCTTTGTTCTGGCGCACCGTGCTGCCTAGCATCAACGCAGACACCCTTGCACCATGGGCGTATGGAATTACTTGACAGACCCTCCAGCATTTCGCAATTTCGCAATTCACGAAAAAATCGCAAAATCGGCTGACCAGAGCGATTGCCGCGACATTTACTATTTCGGCTGCGAAAAAAGGTCTTCCGGAAGGCATAAAAAAATGGTGGCTTCTTATTGGCTGTAAGGAAACACGACACTGGACGTCTCCGTACAGCCGTAAAATAGCTGCTTCCTCCGGCCACACTGCCACTAGCAGAGTCAGCGCAACCAGTCTCTGGCTGTGCGTGTGTCAAGCCTGCTCATCAAGTTACATGACAATGCCGAAAATATGACAGGAATTTAACCCCTCTTTACCGGACCATTCAAGGAATCGCCACTGGTGGTGCCACAAGAAATAGCAAGAGGTAACATTGCTCAAAACATTATCAAATCAGGCTGTCTCCTTGGGCATATTTTTTAAATCAACCCTTTTAAGCACAGTGAGCCAGAAATGATACTTAGGATGTAATACACTTTGAGGACCACTTGGGAGTATTCTGGGGAAGAGCGTTATCCATGAAGAAACATTTGGTTGAAAAACTGTCAAATGCTGCAGTTTTAGGCACATTCAGTCAGTAGCTCAAAGTAATATGAAGTGGTTTACAGGCATCTTTAAAGGGATGTATAATGGATTTTTCCATGGAGTATTTCTGGAAAAGTTGTGTCAAATTGCAGAGATTAAAAGACACAAGGTATTTTTCAAGAACATGTGCCAGATGAATAATAAAGCAGATTGTGCCAGTGAGATTGATGAACGTGGATGAATTGACAATACTTTGAAGGGGAACTTGGGCGTCCTCTGTCAAGGAAATGTTAAGAAAAGGTTTGAAAATGGTGACATTCAAAGCACCGATGGTAAGTGTCGCTGGTCAACACTGAAACAAATTAAGAACATTTTTCAGTACATTTTATGTTTTTGTCCTAAGTAGTCATTACGGAATGTAGCAAATGATGCGTTTTACGCACACCGTGGACAGCTGCGTGGTAAAAAATGTTTAGAACCCAGAGCCTCTGTAGCCTTTAGTGGCATACAGCATCCAAGAGAACAAATAATAGATTAAAGTCTGCAAATTCTTTTCAAGCAAATAGTACTCCTGATATTACTAATATTTTTCTTCATGCCGTCAGCACAATATAATGGCTATAAAGCCCATCGCGTAGTTTCCTCCATGCTGTTAGTGTTTAGTATAGCCACCAGCAGAAGTTTATAGTATATACTATCCCTGATGCCCATATACAAGCTCAACATATCAGCAATGTGGTGGTCAATCAATAGATAATGCCCCCATTAGTACATATATCTGCACAGTTCTCACAAGGCCACAGTTAAGTCCATATTTCTTATATTCCCTAATACTGCAGTACAGCACATATTCGTCCAATTTCCATACTGCTATAGTAATTCCTAAGCTGCATGTCTATACTGACCTTCAGACGGGTATTACAAGCTACATGCTTCTAGTCACCAGCACATAGGTGTGACAAGAATTGTACGTCTATAGTGATCTGCAAGCAGGTTTAACAATAGGTGCTTGGCTACAGGGATCCGATCAAGACTAGCATGATTTCAATCAGTGCCTAGCAGAGCTTTTCTGGAGCTGTGTGCCTAATGTGACATACACATTTGTACAAAACCTATACCACTCTGAAAGTGACCTACCGAGTGCACTGTGAGGGAAACCAATCACTATAGTGATCAGACATCCTGCACAGTGGGACAGGTGTGATATCACTATACAGACTGGCTGCCCTGCTTGCTATGCCAGGGAATGTGCCACTGAAGATGCACCTTCACCATGTAATAAGCATGCATGGCTCCACTGGTGACTGGCACACGGCAAGTGTTGAATTGTGCAAGTGGGTGTGAATTCAGCACTATAGGAATGAGGTACACGTATATACTTAACTGCCAGTCAGTCTCTAGGTACAATTGTTAACTTGGAGAACAGGAGGCGAGGCAGTGATGCTGTCAGACTACAGTCTAGGGGTTCCAGATTACTAGGTGCTCTTTTCCCAACAACAGCCCCCGGATCCTCACAGTACTCGGGATAAAGCCCCCAGTAGCATTATTTACATGAAAAGCTACACACAGATCAGCAGAAAGCTAACTTTGCAGTATATGAGGTTCAGGTGTTTCATTCAGATCGGTTTATTTCTCTGCATTCTGGGACTTATACCCTTGAATTTACAATAATAATATCAAAACCACAAATGTCAAGATTGAAAGAAGGACTGGATTAGGTGCTGGCACTCACCTAGGAAAAACACAAGACCTCTATTGCTTTGAAAAGGTGACAGCAAGTTTGCCTTCACAGGCCAATCAAGCAGGGGCATACCTACAATTGGTGCAGCAGGCGCAGGGACACCGGAGTACATTGAACCCGAAGAATGCTGTATTTTACTCCCTCAACAGCAGTCAGAGGGGATTTTTTCTTGCTTGCACCAGGGCCCATTGCATCCCTGCAATCAACCCAAAGTACAGTCTAAGGGCCTCATCTACAAGAAAATGATTCGCGCGCAAGCCATTTAGCTGCGCTGTGCTCTGTCATTTTCAAAGCACAGGGATGTGTCGTATTAACAATACGACGCATCCCTGGGCTTTCCCCTGCACTGGCGCACAGCTGCCTGCCATGCGCCAGCGCAGGCACCCTTGCGTCATTTTGCAAGGGTGTCTGTGGTGTGGGGAGGATTGTTTTTGTGCAGGAAGGGACACCTTCCAGCACAAAAAACAATCATTAATTGCATTTTCCTCTTTCTATGTGTTCTGCAGCACGCATAGAAAGAGGAAAAAACAAGGAGAAATAAAAGTATTTCTCCTCGTTGTGCACTTCCTACGCCTCCCCTGGGGAGGGGTAGGATTCTGACGCATTCCCATTTTTACAACATTTTGTAAATCTGGGAATGCATCAAGTTCCATGGATGTTGCGTAGGAACACCCACAGCAACACCCATGGAACGTTCCTTTCACACATAGTAATGCGTGGAAGGGGCCCATATTTACAAGGCCATGAAAAGTCACGCAGGGTGACTTTATGTGACCTTGCGCCGCCGGTGCGTCTAAAAAAGTGACTTACCGGCGATGCAGGGGGCTTGTAAATAAGCCCCATAGGGCTATTTACAAGCTCCCTGCGCCGCCTGTATGTCACTTTTTGTGGCGCACCGGTGGCACAACTTGCTGGCCCATATTTGGAGCTGTGCTTCCGAAGAGCTGCAGAACTTTAGACATGCCTATTTCAAAGTGGAATATTCTGCTAAAACAGTTTCCATTGATTTAAAGCTGAAAATGAATGATTATGAGTAAAATAAAGTGCCGCAAAAATGCCGCTAAATTCCCATATTTGTGTCGCTAAATTTCCATATTTGTGCCGCTAAATTTGCTAATCCATGCTGCAATATCCTGGGGGGTCTGACTTGATGTGATATGCACTCTGGATTAACAAACGTGGGTGTGCTGGTGGACAGGTACGAAGAGAGCGGTAGTGCTCACCGGGGCTCTAAGGGCACCGTCCTCCTTCTCTCCTTGGTCAGCAGGCTGGTACAGCAGCAGCTCCAGGAAGTCTGCTCCAGCAGTCACAGTCGAAGGATCTTCCTCTTCCAGTCCTGGCACAGGTTCTTGCACTGAAGCACAAAAAAGGGAAATCGAGCGCTGGATGTCGGCATCTTTCTCCATGGCAGTCTTCGAATAGCAAATTCTTTATTTTGAGGTTGACACTGGAAAGTTGACCACAGCCTATCTCTCCAGTCGGACTTGACTCAGCAGTGGGGAAGGGAGCCAGTGAAACCCTAAGCACTTCACAGGTCTTCTCACCGCTCTCTCTCCCACATTTCCTCTGCTCCCTCTGGTCTCTCCTTATAACTGGCTCGCAGCTTGGTTCTCTACAGACAGACGGACTCCTGTGGTGCAAGACTCTCCTCTCAGCAAGCACACAGCTCATTCTGTCACTGACAGACCCACAGCTTCTTGCAAAGGCTTGCAGAAACCAGGGCCTGTCTTCCAGTCTTTGTGAGGATTGCTATTGGCAATGCCAGTTCTGGAACACAGTGGCTCTACTCCTCGGGCAGTGAAACAACTTGGGAAGTTTGGGGCGCACCTTTAAGTGGTATTTTGAAACAGGTGGTGTAGAGTCACTCTCTGGGTTTATATTCTGATTTGACCTCGTTTCTTTTCATAGGTCATTTTTTCTGTGCAGTACATACAGGTTCTTTGTGTATTTTGATGTCTTCCCACAGCAGGTAGTAACAATGCGGGCTACAAGCAGGAGTACCCACAACATGAACACAATAAGCATGACGATCTGCACCCAGCTCTCATCAGCCTTCCAGGTGGCTCTCATCAGCCTTCCCAGGGTGGACCATTCAAAGTAAAACAAAGGACCCAGGCTTTTACTTTAAACTTCTCTTTCATGGCAACCGTCTCTGTGGAGTCACCTCTGTTCTCCCACCATTCACCAAAGGGCAGTGCTCGGGAAGGGCTAACCAGCAATCGATTACTAAAAAGGTCACAAAGAATTTCTAAAGGTAGTCCTGTCTCTACCCCGCCACACTTCTGTGTCTAGGGTTACACCCTACTCACTAGGAATGCAGGTAATGCACTTCCACTGTCTGGGGGCTGTTTCACAACTTCCATCCAGCGTCATGTCATGCAGGGGACAATTCAAAATGGATTGCACTGGTAACAACGTACCTGCATACTGACAAACAATATGGAGTTCTGCTACCATACATCATGCATGCACATGCACTTGACATTCACATAGGGATGACAGTGAAGTCTCTGGTCATGACACATGATTAGAACTTTACTCCAGCAGGCCTATAGGCATCATGCTCATATCCCTGAACAGGTAAAAATGCTTGTTCAGCTACTGGTACGCTGTCGCCAACGCTCTCTGCACATGGCCAGGGACACAGACAGCAGTCTTGTTTCCAGTCAAGGGTACACTTTGTGGGCCCCTCCATGAGCTCACAGTCAGACATTTGTCCTCGGCACCATTTTAGAGCCTAGGCCTGAAGCAAGCACTCAGAGGTTAATGTACAGTGAGGCAAAAATAAAGTCAGGATACCAGATTTGCTTGATGTTGGGTTACTCAGTACAGGGTTACATATCCATTACCGTGTATAGGACAAAAACTCCAATCCCAACATTTGGTAATCCAAAAACAGGGTAGTGCATGCAGTGCAGTCATATGAAGGTGTCATTGACTGGAATTGCTACAATATCACACTGTATCATAAGAGGTTACCATGTCAATATTTGTAAATTTTCAGTATGACGATCCCGGTGCAACATGTGAAGAAATCAATAATTCTCAGATGCACAGCAGGAAGTGACAGAGGAATGGCAGGAGATGAAATAAGAAAATGAAGGTAAGTAGATTCAGGATGCACTGGAAGCTATAAAGAAATAAGGGTTGATAATAATTTTGAATGCCTTGTGCATCACAAACTTAATCATCTCCTGATGCTTAAATATGTATGGTATTTTCTTTCCCATCTCACTATCACACTTTTCATTGGCCTTGGAAGGTTGAAGGGATAAAAGCATAAATAGGCCATGGTGGATTGAGAAGCTACAATCTGAACCTGAAGTTTACACTCACATTTCTTCATTAGGCTCTCAGTACTATGGCCTCTGCGACTTAGATTCATTACTCCAAAAACCAGCCAAAACCCAGCTTCCATTCTCTGACTTGGGAATTAATTTCTGCTCTAGGTTGATCTCTGCTCTTAGCGTGTTATCTGCTTTGTCAAGTATGTGTTTGAGAGCCAACCAGCTGGATGGACTGTATGTTGAAATCTACAACTTCCTCCTAGGCAATCAGTCGGGTTTAGGGCCATTCTGCAGCAACCACGGAACCGGCCATAGATGATGCCTTATTAATCACTGTCAAATGCCAACTCTTGACTCCTGGTTCTCCTCAATCTATCTCAGTCAATTGACACTGTTGACCGTCAAGCATTTATAAACATCCTGTCAATAGGTTTCATCATCACCACACTAGAGGAATTCGCGTCCTGACTCTACAATAAGCATCAATTCCTTATCCGGTAATTGTATCCAGATTACAGCAGATGATATATGGAATATGCTTCTGATCCAACTTCTCTCCTACTTTCTTCAGGCTCCTAAAGTCTATTGGCTGTTTATGGGAACATAGTTGACCAGTGATAACATTTGGCATGGCAATATTTCTGTAGTCAACATTCTGGCACGCAACCACATGAAACGTATGATCATGTGACCTAATTGTAGATGGCTTAAATGTTTGCTATAAATGTGTGCCTGCTTTTCCTAGTGCAAATGAAATGAAAAAAGATTTTTAAAGTGCTCTACTACCCGAGGGTGTCGAGGCGCTAGCCAAAGTAAAGAAAACAAGCGACCCGGTAAATCTCACAGATGAGATCAAGTTTCTATTGGTTGAAGAGCCATGTTTTCAGTGTTTTCCTAAATGTCAATTTATCAGTGGCGCTTTTGAGGTTGAGGGGCAAAGAGTTCCACAGTCTGGCTGTGCAGACTGCAAAACGTATACCACCCCAGGAAGATCTCTTAAATCTGGGACTCACAAGATTATACGAGGAAGCAGATCCCAGGAGTGTGCCTGGGGCATAGGGGAGGAATTTTTGTTTAAGATATTTAAGGCCTATATCATGTAAGGATTTGAATGCAATGCATAATGCTTTAAAGTCAATGTGTTTCCTGACCGGAAGCAAGTGCAGCTGTTTTAGAGATTGCGGTACTGATTTGTGCTTACGAATACCCATCGGCAGTCTGGCAGCTGCATTCTGCATAGCCTGTCATTTCTTCAGGAATCATTTCTGAATGTTCATGAAGAGGGCATTGCAGTAGTATAGCTTTGATAAGATGAGAGCGGACACCGCCGTTTTCTGTAGTTCCACAGCAATTTCAGCATATAAAAAGAGGCTGAAGTGATATAGTTGATCTGACCCTCATATGACAGTTTGTTGTCCACAACAACCCCAAAGTTTTTAACCTTTGCTACTGGGGTCGAGAGCATGGCATGTTCCTGATGCCACCATATCGGAGACCAAAATGAAGAATTCCTGCCAAATATCATGACTTCCGTTTTAGAGGAATTCAATTTTAAGCAATTTTTGCACATTCAGCTCTTTATATGTAGGATGCAGTTAAAAAATCTGGTGGCAGTAACCTCTGGGTTGCTGGCCACCGACACCACAATTTGAATGTCATTTGCGTAGGACACGAGTGTAAAGCCAAATGATCTCATCAGAGCCGCCAGTGGAGTCACATAAAGGTTGAGCAGGGTGTGGCTTAAAGCCGAACTCTGTGGCACTCCACAAGGCAGAGAAAAAGCGAGAGAGCTGAAACCATCCAGTGCCACCACCTGTTCTCGTCCTGAGAGAAAGGATTTTAGAAAAGAGAGTGCAAGATCTCTGATACCTAAGAATGTAAGGCGATCTATGAGCACTGATGCCTGACCGTATCGAATGCCGCCGAGAGATTCAATAAAATCAATGCTGCATTTTCACCGACATAAAGGGTTTGTCTAATTTCTTCAGAAGCTGTGATAAGTGCTATTTCAGTGCTGTCATGGCTTCTGAAGCCATATTGGGTGTCATCTAATAGGTTGTTGTTATTGACAAAGGAGGTAAGTTCCATATTAACTGCCTTTTCAATGATCTTTGCTGGAAATGAAAGCCGTGCAATAGGCCGATAGTTGTTAGAATCAATCGAGTCCAGGTTGGGCTTTTTGAGCAGTGGGAGAATCAACGCTTTCTTCTAATTAGTCGGAAAGTGACCACTGCTGAACATCTTATTAAAGATGTTCGTAAGCAATGTGGCTGTTATTTCTGGAACTTAGTGCATTATCTTAGGGGGACAAGGATCACTGGGGACGCCTGATTTAATGGTTTTTAACAATCCCAAGGTTTGGTCTACAGTGGGGAGAGAAGGACGTAAAGGTGGTTAACGGCAACCTTTCTGGTGAGCTTTTACTGGTCATTGTATCAGGTCCAGTTGTGGACCCTGCAGCTTCTGCCAGGTGAGATGGATTAGCACTGGCCAAAAAGGGGTCGTATACACTCCTCAACTTATCCTGGAAGAAAGTGGCTAGATCATTAACAAACTGTTGGCTAACCATGCTATTTTTTTCTCTGGCAATTTTATCAATTTCTTTATTATTGTAAAGAGTTCCTTAGAGGAGAATTTTTGGCTGACTCAATTTTCTGGGTAAAATAATTAGTTTTTTCCTTATGTAACATGTCCTTATAGGGTAGAAGATATTGCTTGTAAATTTCTTTTTGTATGGGGTCATAGTTAATCCTCTATTTCCTTTCCAGCCTGCAGCATTTTTGCTTTTGGAGTCTAAGATTGTTAGTAAACCAGGGTTCAGAGGGTGTACTTCTCTGATTATGGTGAATTTTTTCAGGGGATAGCTGATTAAGGGCTCTGTCTAGCCATTGATGGTAGTAGCTGGTATTTAGATCTGGTTCATCCGAGGCCAAGGGTTGTGTTTGGGCTAACATTTGTTTAAATATATCCTGTCCTAATCAACTGCTGTGGAGAGCGCTATTTTCCTTAGCTTTTTTCATAAATATACTTTGCAGACTCAGCATAAACACAGATTGCTGAAGTTTTCTTCAACACCAATGTACCAAAAACTCTCTGCATGAAAGCCTTGGCAAGCGATGGCATAAACCAATGCAAAGACTGCCTCCCTCTCATCGCAGTTAAGATGTCAAGTGTCTAGCTCAAGATGAACCCTATCATGGCTAGTTTCACCCCCATAACTAATAGCTCAAAATAGGCTGAGGTCCAGTAATTGCTCACTGCCATGAACCTGAATGTGTTTTCACCACAATTCCTGGCCCAAATATTCACTACGTTAATCATTGACAACAACCCTCACTCCATGAGAAAGGCAGTGTTTTGTCATTAGGCTGAGCACATGAGTTCCTCAACTTATGCTTGAGTAGAAGAATATCTACATTTTGCCCTTGCTCTGTTTACTAAGGGGGGGTATTGTTTTCGGCACAAAATAGCTGTTATCATTCTGTTGCAGAAATAGGCTTAGAGTGCTTTCTTCAAGTTTGCAAGTTTTGCCCTGGCTTCAACTAGCAGCTGATGTATTTTTCTCAGTGTAGGGGTTATATTTTCCTTTTGGGATAGTTATAATTGCACAGCTGCCCAACACAGACCTCACATTCATTGTAGAAGCCCGGTCCTCGCCCACATGGCAAGTGGTAATACAGTGGTCATTTGCCACTTGACTCAACTCAGGACTGTATTGAATGTCGCTGCCTAACTCATCAAAGATCTGAAGAAGTATGACCACATCCCCAACTCCCTCACCAAAGTACTCTGCTGCACTATATATGGCTGCAGGATCTTTAAGATCTGCTGCAGCATCTACAAGGAAATTGCAACAATAACATATATATCTTCTTCAAGGTATGTAGATGAGTAGTTAAGAATAGTAACTCTATACTTACCATATGCACTTTCTCCATGGTATTTTGATTCTCGATATTTCGTTCACAATATTTTGGACCAACAAATATTTTGTACTTAAGAACATGGAATAACCCCATAAAATGGTGATGTGTGAGGGAGCAGCCAAGATGGCCACATGAGCAGATGCGGATTTGTGTTGCACGCGTTGGCGCCAATAAATATTCTACCCTCTTCTGTGTTATCAGGGCTGCATAGTGGCAATAATTGAAGCAAGGTCTCCCTGAAATGTGATGAGCTGGGAGAGTGTTCATTAAATCATGTGTGACCCAAGTTTGCAGAGCAGTTCAGCAATGCTTAAGGAAGCATATAAAGTGGCTGCGGGGAGATCCACTAGGACTGAGCTGCATAGACGGATGGAAGAAGCCGGCCGGGTGGCGCATGAGTGAGGAGTGAGGCAGCGTGGCATTGTGCTTCTACCTGCTCTGTGCTGTGGGGATGAGATTGCAGTGAGGCATGCAAGGCGACAGAAGACACCAGAGCTGTGGCGCATATTAGGTGCATTGCTCACCAATCGAGTAATTGGAACCCCGATAAGGAGAAAAGCAACCTCCTTCTGAGCCCCTCAGCGTAATATGACAGTGATGAGGCTCATAGGGGGAGGTAGGGGGTGAACTAGGATTGGGTCTAGAATACAAATTCGCCCAAAAATATAACTGTTTACCGGGACCAGAGCTATGAATGTAGCAATGGTAATAGCTTATTTATGAAGTAACAGTCAGACAATGTGAACATCTCCCAGTATCCCATTACCTGTGCAGGCAGTTGGTTAGAATGGGGCTATAGAGACCAGCTGGCCCTAGTTTGAAGATTGACTGCAGTGGAGAGCGTGGGGAGAACCTCTTACACAGGACTATCCTGGACACAGAATGAATGCTCAAACAAGGCGAAGGCGGCGATAGTCATCATTCATGGAGCAAGCATAGAGGGACTGGCCTAGATGGCACATAGCTACTCCACCAGAGAGAATGCACAAGGCAACACATTTGAAAACACCCCATATTCCAATATGAACCTAAAGCAGTTGATTTTGGAATGGAATAGGACAATTAAAGAAAAAATGGATTGTATGGCCATCACAGTGGCCTTATAGCCTCAGGACATAGACAAGATAAGCAAACGCACATAAGGGGTGGAAAACAGGTTGGGAGTGCTTGAAGACTCAGTAGCTGAACATGCACACCAGTTAACAGACGTCGGAACAAGGTTGAAATGACACAAGGATAAACTGGCCGATCTGAACGATAGGTCCCATTAGAATAAAGTGCGAATTGTAGGATTACTAAAAGGATCTGATTTGCAACCGATGAAGCCTTGCATAGAAACATTACCATCCACACTTCTTAAGGAGTTGGAAGGAGGAAATACAGATTAATATGGCAGGACGGGGACCACCTCCTGGGGCACCACCCAGAATGATCATGATACAAGTGCTGGGAAACCGAGATAAGATCCGTATTATCGCTGTGATGAGGCAACAGTGCAATGTGATATAAATGGTTAACCAAATCTCTATTAGTTCTAACTTTTGTAGTGCTACACAAAAGAAAAGAAAGACGTTTGAGGAGGTGAAGTGTAAACTGAGACAGCTGAATTCACAGTATGCCTTGCTCCCTCCCGCCCGACTGAGATTGATGTCCAAGGGACGTGACACTTTTTTGATCAGCCAGAAGAAGCTTTGAAACACGTAGAGACATTGGGTTCAGGAAAGTAATGTATAACCCAATCTGTTTTGCTGTTTAGCATTGACTGTATGCATGCCAAACTGCCACGGGGAGTAATGCAGTAAGCCCTAGGGGGCAATTACAGAACTTTAGACCAGGTAGTATATAAAGTGTGACACTGTGTTTGAATCATTTGGGAAACTATCCCAGACAGGAACCATATGTGGCTAGGACTGGTAGCAGTGGCCAACTTAGGTGACCTCTCTATCAGGGAAACCCACATGTACAACCCTATAGGGGGACTAGATAGCTATATGTTGTTACAGTTACTGCGGGGGAGGCACCGATTGTGCTGCTTGTGAGGGCTAAGTTGGGGTAGGCCACATAGGAACGGTGTTATTTGGGCTTTAGGGAAGGTGAAAAAGCTCACTAATATTGGATTATTTATGGCAGATCCCAACACAATTTCAACAAACTACATTAAGGTACGCAACACTCAATGAGTTACAATAATATCTTGGAATGTTAAAGGTATTCATGGAGCCATTAAGCCGCAAAGAATATGGTCATACTTGAAAGGCAGACATGCCCAATAATAATGCTTCAAGAAACTTATTTAATAACAGAAGAGCATAAGAAACTTCAGACTAAATAGGGTGGGGGGCAAACGCTATGACATGCCAGTTTTACATCATCAGTTTGGGGATAGCCATATGGGTGGCACCATAAGTACCATTTAGTGTGTAAGCCATGTGCAGGAATTTGAGTGGTTGATAAGTGGGAGTGGTTGGTAGGATGTTTGGGAAGTTAATGGTACTTTTAAACACATATGCTCCAAATGTGGACACTCTCACCTTCTTTGAGGAGATTCCACACACATTGCTAACTCCTTACACACATTATGACATCTGATGAATGGGAACTTTCAATTGCCTCTTAGATAGATATCTCAACAGCTCCAGGGCCACAGTAAGACAACTGGTTAAATCCTTATTGATGTTACATATTGCAATGGAAAAAGTAAACTTGGCGAAATATGGAGGTCCAAAGATGCAAATGTGAGGGGATATTCATTCTATTCACCTCTGCATAATACATTTTCCACATAGATTTCATTTTGGTACTTCAAGAACACATGGTGGAATTTGGGGAGGTGGTATATTTAGACCATTCATTATCAGACCACGCAACCATGTGTGTAGACCTAATTGGGGGATATTTAGGGCTCCAATACTGCAATCACATTTTTAGCCTAAAGATTTATAGGATAGTTTATATCGGGAGGAAATAAGGGATGCCATAAGGGATTATTTTATCATAGACACAGTTGAGTCGACAGGGACACTTTGGGAAGCTTTTAAAGTAACGATCAGGGGGAAATGTATAAGTACAACATATGATGTGAGGAAGTCACTTGTGGCAGCAATAAGTAAGCTAGAAAACGAGGGCCAGGAATTAGACAGGCAAATAGTGGTAGGAAAATGAATTGGGAAGCCTGCAATGTGTCAATAGAAAACTTGGCACAGGCCAGGGACTGTTTGAGTAAACATGATTACATGGAATACAGTGAACTACGACATTAAGAAGGAGGTAAGGCAGGCTGATTGTTGGGCTAGCTAGTGAATATGGAGAAAGGCAGTAAGACAGTGGTAGTAATTCGAAATGAGGGAGGACAGATCCTAACGACTCAGGCTTCTGTAACCCAAAGATTTAAGGAATTCTATGGCAAATTTTACACTGAGCTGTTGCACAGAGAATCTCAAGAGATTGTGACCTAGTTACCCAGACTGACAGATGATTTGAGAGAGGGACTTAATACCCTGCTAAATGTTGCAGATATTAAGTGGGCATTAAGAGACATGAGCTCGACGAAAACTCCCGAACCCGACGGCATTCCAGTTGAGCTTTATCAGCAATATGCAAACATACTCGCTACACACTGTTAGACATGTATAATGAAGCATTAGATAAAGGGACACTTCCAGATACACTCAGAGAAGTACAGATAGTGGTCCTGCCAAAACCCGGTAAAGAAATTTTGGAATGCAAATCATACAGGCCACTCTCACTGATAAATGTCGATACAAACATATTAGGGAAGATTTTGGCTTAGAGGTGGACTAAGGCCACCAAAGCATTAATCCGCACAGATCAGGTGGGATTTCTGGGAGGTCCCATGACCGCCACTAATATACGGAAAGATTTTGTGATTGTGGAATGTTAGTTGTACCAGAGACCAATGCACAATTGCTAGCTTAGATGTGCATAAAATTGTTGATACTGTAGACTTGTAACTTATGAGTGGGGATGTGCACTGGGAGAGAGTTTCTTGAAGTGGGTTTCCTTCCTATATACACATAGTATGGCACGGTGCATATAGGCCACAGTGTACCAGATAAGTAGGAAAAACGAAAAGGGACTAGATGGGGTGCCCATACCCCCATACATTTTTACATTGGTCATAGAACTGCTGGCGCAATTGCTCAGACTGAGACATGCAAATAACTGTGTCTTGTTATACCCAAAAAGAGTTTGATAAAGGTATATGCTGATGATTTATTACTAACGATGCAAGACCCTATGGAAACCTGGCCCTAAATAGAAAAGATGCTGAAGGAAGCCAGTTGCCAGTCAGCTTTCAAACTAAACTTACATAAATCAATACTATACTCCATCAATGATGTACATATAGGGGAGGACACTGGGTATCCTGTTACAATTACAAAGTTCTCAATTTTGATACCTGGGAATTGTATTAAGTGAGGACTGGGAAATGGTACACAAGGTATACTCTAGAGCTGAGGGTTGCCAAATGGTTGAGGTTCCACATATCTCTCATGCAACGCATTACCTTAAGTAGGATGATTATCATACCCAGTGTGCTATACATATTGCAACACATGCCTATGGTGATTCTGGAAAAATGCTTCTGCAGCCTTCATGACATATTGAGGAAATTATATTGGAAGCATAGGAAGACCCGGATAGCGCAGGAGGTCTTGCAACTCCCTTGAGAAGAAGGGGATATGATCGCACGAAATTATAGGCCATATTACAAGGCAACACTGTTGCAGTATGTTATCCTTTGGCTGGATGGTGCAAATTCAGACCCAGTATGCGAAACATTTGAGCTAGTAATGCGCCGAACTAAACTGTTAGTGACCCCATTGGTATCCAAGAAAATATTGCTGCATTTGCCTGCGCACCAGAAAATTAATATAACGGTATAGAAGACGGTAACTGAACAGGAGGGATATAACTTCATATATTTGCCACACTTTATACCTTGGCACACGGCTCGCTGCCCTAATCCACCAAGATTTTCAAAAGATTTGTCCCTGGATGGGAAGCCTTGGACACTGGAGGACTTGTATGCATAAGGTAGACTGATGAGCTTTGATGACTTTTGTAATGTCCAGGAATAGGGAATGCAAATTTCCTGATGTATGCTGGTTGGCCACAGTCATCAGGAAGAACTGGCCCACATTTCCAGATGTCCACATAGTAAACCAGGTGATACTGGGACTGCAGGAAGGGGAGAGGCTGATCTCCAAGCTTTACCTGGTGCTTCTTCCAAAAGGAACTAAGAAAGATGAGAACTTGAAGCCACCCTGGAGCAGGAATATGGAGGATTAACTGGAGGAACTGCATCGGTGCAAGATATTTCAAAGATGTCACGAAATGTAAAACAAAAATCAATTCGCTATAAATGTGTCCATAGGACATACATGACCCCTTATCTATTACACAAAATGAATCATGTACTCCAAGGCACATGCCCCAAATGCAGTAGCGGCTCCTGGAGGGAGTGCCGTGGGGCAATGGGGCGGGCGGGGGGTAGTAAACTCCGGCTTACGGCCGAACTGATTTAAGTACAGAAATAAATGAATAAAACGAATTACATTGCACGTGCTGCATCGCAATCGGCAATGTAGCGCGCACAATGTAATTCGTTTTATTTATTTATGTACTTAAATCAGTTCGGCAGTAAGCCGGAGTTTACTACCCCCCACCCTGCCCCTCCCCACCACACCGCAGCACTCCCTCCAGTAGCCGCTACTGCCCAAATGTAAAACAGAGACAGGCACCTACATTCACATGTGGTGAAAATGTGGGGGTATAGCCAGATTCTGGAAGGTGGTGGTCAACAAACTGACCTCTTTAATTGGCAGAACTCTGCAAATGTATGTGCTTGATGGGTTTAGTCCCCAGGAGTACATCTAATACACAAATGGCCTCAGTGGTGGAGCTGGGATTTGCTGTAGCCAAGAAATGTATCACACTGAGGTGGATAAGATAACCAATCCCGACATTGCAGCAATGGAAAAGCGATATGATCAGATGGCTAAAAGTTGGAATGGGGGCTGCATAGGAAATGTCAATACTGTGCATGTGGCCAGGATGGCCTAGTAGAATGGGATCTACTGGATGTAGAGCTGGAGCAACAGAATCTAGATGTAGAGGTAAATGGAGACCGTAACAACGTCTTGGACACTAAGAATTAAACTGTAGTAATTCTGTGGATATTTTGTAATTGCTTAAATGTGGGTATCATGCCTTACAATGTTGAAATAGATACTGATTGTGATCTAATTAATATGTAACAGGATAGATGGAGTGAGCTCCCCATGGAAGAGGGAAACGGGTGCAGGGGTGTTGGAATGTCTTTTCTTTATTTGTGGTTTTAAATGTGTTAAAACCAATAAAAACACATCATAAACATAAAAGAATATGGTGAAGTGTGGTATTTAGCACTATATAAACATCAGTACTATTATTAGCATTGGAGCATTTCACCTTTAAATATCTCATCTGCCATTGCTCGGATACTCTTTGGGGCATATCTTTGGGGCATATTTACAAGGAAACTGTCAGAACGCGGCGTTAAGCCAAAACTGCTAATGCCACGATCCAACATTTTTCAAACGCAGGGATGCGACATATTTACAAGAATGCAGCGCACCACTGCATTTTCCCTAGTGCTGGCTCTAAAGTTAGCTGCCTAGCGCCAATGCAGGCACCCTTGCACCATAGTGCAAGGGTGCGTGCGTTGCAGGGAATGATTGTTCATGTGCAGGGAGGTGTCCCTTCCTGCACATAAACAATCAGTAATGACGATTTGTAACTTCTATTTGTGCTGCTATGTGCACAGGGATAATGACCTGCAAGGGTCAGCAGACCACCATGTCTCTGATAGCTTTTCAAATGAAGATTATTATTATTTTTACTTGGCCCTTTTTCCTTAAAGTAAACGGGGCTGAACATATATCAACTGGGTTTTTGAAAGGGACGCTCCCAAAATGCCCCTCCAAGTACTGAATCGATATGGAGTCCAAACCCATTTTAGAAGCTGTTAAAATATTACTGATTCCTAAAATGGGTTTGGTAAATAACAAAAAATATTTCTGCTGGAGTACACAGCGATTTGGACTGTTTGCGATCATAAAAACTTTTATACCACTTGCTTCATCTCTGCACAAGATCAGACAGTTTGGTGAAGCTGAAGAACCAAAACTACAATTGTTACTTGTTCCCAGGATCTTGGCTTTTCCACTACATTTTGATGAGTGAACCAAAAGACTGGGTTCAGTCTTCAAAGACATAGGGGCATATGTACAAGCCCCTATCGCCACTACAACGTCACTTTTAACGTCGTTGTGGTGGCGATAGGGACTTATCCTTATTTACAAGGCAGCGTTAAGCCACATAACGTGGCTTAACGCTGCCTTGTAAATAAGGCCCCCATTCACGCTATGGTTAGCGTGAAAGGGGTGGGCAGTGGGTGTTGCGGTGGGCGTTCCACCGCAACACCGATTGATTTTGACGCTGCGCCCTATGTACAAGGGCAGCGTACATAGGAGGCAGCTCCAAATTTAAGACCAGGTAAAACCTGGTCTTAACTTGGCTGAAACGAGGAGAAATGCATTATTTCTCCTCGTTTTTGCTTTTTCCATGTGTGCTGCCTTGTGCAGCACACACGGGAAAAGCAAAATGCCATGGATTGTTTATGTACAGGAGGGTCCCCCTTCCAGTACATAAACAATCTTTTTTTTTTTTAAATGCCATTTTGTGACTTTCAAGTGTGCTGCATTCGCAACACACATGAATGTGACAAAATGGCATTTCAGGATTGTTTATGTGTAGGAAGGGACACGTTCCCACGCACAAACAATCCTCCCCTGCACACAGGCATCCTTGCACTATGGTGCAAGGGTGCCTGTGTTGGCGCTACACTGCTAAGTGTAGCACCATTGCGGGGGGAACGCAAGGCTGCACTATATCCTTGTAAATATGGTGCAGCCTTGCGTTTCAGAAGTGGCAGAGTGAGGCGTTAAGCCATGACGGTTAACGCTTCACTCCGCCACTTCTATTGTACATATTCCCCATAATATCCAATGAGCATGTGTTGGATTCCAATCCAGTTTTATTATCACACACTACTACAAACTCTAAGTCGAATTCAAATTTCTTCCAATCTTGTAAAGCTAACCAAAGACAGAAAATTAATGTCTAAGGTCACACAACTTAGTCCCAGTTGGAGACCAGGATTAAAAAACATTCCCCCTGGTTCCACAGTTTCCAAAATGCCCACTAGATCACTGATGTGGGGGTGGTTCTGACAGCAAGATGGAAAGAAGGCTGTCCCAGGGGTATGACACTGTTGGGGGCCATGCCCAGATTTTTATGCAGAGTTTATTATCCGCATATTTTGTTAAAGTGGTAAAGGTGTGGTTAGACGTAAAAAAAACAAAAAACTTTCGAGGCCCTTCCCTCTTCTATCCCTCCACTATTCCTTTTCAATCCAAATAACAGACTACATGTCCACCACTCAAATTAATTTCATATTTCCTTATACTAATTCACCACTAATCCTGTTTTGGGTTCCGGAGTAGCGTGCTACCCCCAAAAAGCAGTTCAACACCTCATCAGGGGTAGCAATTGCTATATAAATGCAAACCTTTTCCCTCTTCTATCCCTCCACTATCCTTCTCAATCCAAATAACAGAATAACATATCCACCTCTCAAATTAATTTCATATTTCACTATACTATTTCACCACTAATCCTTTATGGGTTCCGGAGTAGCGTGCTACTCTCCAAAAAAGCCCTTTGACGCCTCGTCGGGGCAGTATGCGCTATATAAATGCAATTACAATACAATACAATTGTCAGATGTATGTTGTTGGTTAGTGAAAGCGATGCTAAGCTTGGGTGAGAGATGCATTGAGGTGCAAACGGCAGTAGCAATCAGCTTTCTCTTGCAGGACTTCTTTGCGTCAAATGTTGCCAGGACTAACATCCCAGCAGTAGCAGCCCGTGGTGGGAGTGCTGCCGGGCGGTGACGTTGGGTGGGGGAGGGGCAGGGTGGGGGGTAGTAAACTACGGAATACGGCCGAATAGAGGTAAGTAGACATATAAATAAATAAAACTAATTTCGTTGCGCGCGCTGCATCGCCAAATGCGATGCAGTGCGCGCAACGGAATTCGTTTTATTTATTTATATGTTTACTTACCTCTATTCGACCGTATTCCGTAGTTTACTACCCCCCGCCCCACGTCACCGCCCGGCAGCACTCCCACCACGGGCCGCTACTGCATCCCAGGTGATGTCTGCCGGGAGAGCATATAGGGGCTGACCAGTGCAAAAATAGTATGATCTGGTGCTGCTGAAATCTTAACATCAAATCAACTCAGGAGTCCCAATGTGCCATGGACTATAACTTGATATGCCTCGCATAACCTGCTGTTAAAGTGAAATTGCGCGTTTTACGGGGTTAAAACTTTTGCGGTTGTAATGACATAAGAATTTGTTTATACTTAGTTGTGTACTTCAGGAAACAAGCTACGCACAAGGGAAATGTGCCTTGCCTTTGACCATACCACATGCTAAGAGTCATGCTAAAGTGACATTTTTACATGAGCGTCACACATGATGTAAGGACTCTTGAAAGATCCAGCACTATTCAATTTTTCCTCTTTCTTACAATGTAGCGCTACAATTTTTCACACAGTGCTCGTAGAACGTGGTGATAACACTACTAATAACTAGGGGCACTATGAATTTGCGGATAAATATGCCATCATTTAATCAAATGTTTTTGTAATGCTTAGGGAAAAAAATGTAAACCTATAGAGAAAACTTGAGCATTTGTAGAAGCAATAGTGAAAGTGTACACTAATATTTTCACAAACTGATGCAACAACTAAAGACACAAAGGGATTATATATTTATTTTAAACATCCATGAAAGTTTAGAAAGGAAGCCATTTGAAGTGGGATATTTGCCGGCCACATACATGTCTCTTCAGAGCCCTCCTTGTGTGCAGATCCCATGGGCTTCATGTTCTCCCAGACCTCTCCTCAGCATCCCTGTACGTGTTTGCCAAGCTCTGGGTGGTCACGTGACTCACCATGAATAGCTTACCTGCAAAATCCCACTATTTATGTGAGCAGTGGGCAGCACTGCAGGCACCCTTAGCCAAGCTTCCGCTAAAGTAAATGAGTGCCCCAGCCTGTGGCAGCAGTGATACAAGCGTAGGGCGACAGGGCGCTGTGACGCGCCTGCTTGGCTAAGGTCACCCCTTCTTCCTTTACATGCTTCTCCATATTCTCTGCCCGGAAGTGAATGAAAGGAGAGGAAGGAATTCTGCTGCCACCGAGAGAAACATCTGGGTAGTCAGTTTTTTTTTTTAGGTTGAGAATACAGCCTTGCATTCCCAACATGTACCATTCACCAGGCGACACTGAAAAACATATTTCATACTTCGTCTTGAAATAATCCAGTTTATGTTCTAACCTATATTCAAGACCATGATTAGCAAGAAAAGATGCCCCTGCAGTAAACCAATTTCAGCTATGTTTTGTATAGATGGACATATGCTTTTCAATGTCTTCCGCGTGTTGGGAAATATCCAACTTTCTCCATAGAGCAGTCTCTCTCTGAGACGGAATGCAAACACCTGCTCGCCTGCTTCTGCTGTCCGGAGTCATCAACAGGAGGGGCAGGCCTCTGGCAAAAGTAGAGCAGATGCTGAAACTGGAAGTAACTGTCAAAGCGGAAATCAGGTGTTGGGAGGGCACAAGGAAATTACTACAAATTGATAGCCACCTCCTCAGTGGCTGCTGTTGCCTGATGCTTGGTTATGCTACAGGCTTTGCTTTGCCAATCATACTATGTGGATGTGGATGTGTGTTCAAGGCCTGCCATTATAGTAGGGATCGAGTAGTGTATGAGATGCTCAGTCCTGGCTAGGACCAGATGCGAGTGCATCATGGGTGATGAATAAACAGGAGAGTAAAAAAAAGTGCTTTGCCTTGGGATATCTGTGCATGTCTATGTATGCAAAATAGATTGTGAGTGTTCCAGGTGTGATGTTTAGGCACTGTGCTCCCTGCCAGCAATCCCCATCTGACCCCTAGTATCTTCACCCATGCTAGATGGCGCCCCCTTGCATATAAAGACCAACTCTAGCATGATGAGGACCACCCCTGGCGTACTGGTGGTGTGTATTCACTTACAGTAGGCACCCTTGTCATTGAGGAGCATATCCACAGCTTAATGTGAATTTAACATATGAAGGAAGCACAATATGGTATAAGGGCTCTATATACATAGTAATGTCTGTTACAAATAAAATAAATGAACTTTTACATCAGTTAATAACTCAACACAACTCCCGAAAGAGTCTGTCTTTCTTTCGCTGCCCCAGCAACGGCCAATAGGCTACTCTTAGGACTTGTGGCATTGCCTAGAAGCAGGCAAAATGGACACTCTCAAAACCCAAAGATTTCTCCATTGCCTGTTGCTGGGCAACCAGTGTAACTCCTCTGAAGTATGCAAATTAGAAATATACAGGGTGCCAGTTGCTACTCCTGTTTGCCCTTGGGTGTCCATGGCACTGCCCTTACTGCCCCAGGTATCACTTCATGAAGGCATCAGCAGCAACATAAAGTAAACAGGCTGTAGTTTCCACTCCAGGCACTTCCTCCAACTCATAACTAGCAAACAGGAGTTGCTGAAAGGATAAAGGATGGAGAAGTGGTCAAGCCACTGATGCCATTGAAAGCCAAAGGGTGCATGATTTTACTTCTTCTACCTCTGGCATTATCGTGCACTTGCTCGTAACTGTAATGGCAGAAAGCAGAGGGACCTGTGCTACATCTTAAGCATTAAATGAAAGAGGCAGATGGAAGGGGTAAGTTAGAGCCATGGACAAAATGGTAACCCCTCACAATGCCCAGCTGTCCCAGAGGGACAGGGTATTTACTTCTAACTCTGAGGAAAGCCTTTCCTCAAGAAATTACAATAAGTGAATGTCAGAACCCCTTTCAGAGGGCCACAGGGCAAGCAGGAGCTACTGGGCCGAACCGTGGGGGTTTAGGCCTTTTCCTCCTGATGTCCTGAGGTTCGACCTACTATGGTTCCTAAGCAAGTGGACCAAGTACCTCTCCCGTATTGACTTTCAGTGGTAACCAGGGTTGAACAGTTCAAGACTTCTCAGGGGAGGTAAATATAGGGCAATGAACACATGCTCACAACCCAAAGTACATTCAGTAGCAGCAATAAATGATTGCCCAGTCAAATACTGTCTTTTATGACAAAAGTAGTATTTATATACAAACACAAAGTGAAATACGGCATACACAATACACACAGCTCAGGGATTGCACACCTGGTGTCTCTGAGAGTGTCTCACTCACAGGCACCAAGGATGCAGTGGCTTGCTTCTGTAAGTAACACTCGCATCGTTTTAGGGGAAGCGGCTGGGTGTTCTCAGCACTCCTCTAATTCAACAGTAAGTTACCGTTGATCCTTCTCACAGGTGGTAGGGGGATTCAATAGTTTTGGTTCTGACCTTCATTTAGAACTCGGGGCCTCACAGGTCACCGGGGCGACCTCTCCTCTTGACGACGGCATCAACCATGCTAAGATCTTTGTAATTTCTGGTGGCCCTCTTTGGCATACAGGGTCACCATTCCTACTCTGCACTCAGGCAATGGCTCGATCGGCTTAGCAGCAGGGTCCTCTTCACAGGCGCCCCCTCTGGTTGCCGCATATTCACTACACACGGGCTACGTCATGATTGGCACGGCTAACTTTACTGTGGTCCCCTCTGGCATACGGGCATGCCGACTTACACATGGCACAAGGCAATGGCCAGATCGTCATGGGAGTCCTCTCCTGACACCTCACTACCAGGATCCACTCACCAGTATATCCCACTGGACCTCCCTCCTTCCAACAATCTTCTCTGATCCTGGCAAGCATGCAGGCACTGGTGCTTCAGGCTCCAGGGGCAGGTGGTCTTGGATTTTCCCTAGGTGATGTCCCCTTACCCAGCTGGGAGACCTGCAGACCTTAACCCCCAGTTTTGGTCACAGGCAGAGGTCTTGCAGAGCTTCTCCTTCTCGCACAGCCCAACTGTCTGCTTGACAGTTGACAAATTTGGGGGCCTCAAGCTCCCCTTCCTAAAGTCAATTTCCAGACACCAAAAGTGATTTAGGGTCTTTGAAGTTTGTGTTGGGGGTCTGCTTCCTTTTGAAGTGCCCTTTCCTCTGCCGTGTCCTTCCTGCAGAAAGAGTCTGTTACAGCAGGAGCGACTCCAAATCTGAAACTCAGACTATGGGAGTGACTAGGGATTCACATCTGGATGTCTGCCACAGTGATTTGTGTATCAAAAGGTTACAGCAGAGACTCAGCCCTACTCTTTATGATTCTGTTATCAGCTCCTTTTTCTTCCTGAGATGTGTCCAGGCCCCTTTCCAGTGACCTCTCTCTGAATCAAAGAGCTCCCCTTGAAGTGTACTGAAGAGCCTGACTCTCTCTTCCCCCAGTGTGCTCCACCCAGCTCAGAGGAATGCAGTAATCCACAAATGTGTCAGGGGGTATTCCTCTACCTCCTCTTGCTCCTCCAGTCAGTCCAACAAGACCACAATCCGTGAGACAGGCCTATGTCATGGTGCATACACATGATCCGTGTTCGCACATGACAACAAAATTCAGCACCAGGGATCAAGACAATATTGCAGATGGAGCACCCAGAGCAGGGGTACTCGTCTGTCACCATGCAAGGGACTTTTCCGTCCCAACATTGACAAATCTCACAGCCCCAGAAACTGAATGTATTTATTGATTTGTACCACACATGAGCTGGATAGGCGAACACTTATTTAACAAATAGCAAACAAATGTGTTAAACAGCATGTGGAGTATGAAGCGGAAATATAAAATAATAACAACATGATAATATACATAGGTTCAATAGCAGTAACAAATCCATGAAGAGGAGCATTGTCAACTGGTAATTGTAACTGGATTGAATGTGGGGATGGGGACAGCATCAGGAACAATTGCAACAAACTCAAGAGGGAATTAAAGAAGGCAATGCCAGTGATTTAGGTGCCACCTTAGCTCCTTTGTTTGAATATTTGTAAGAGGGATTGGTTCTGATAGCAGGGGGCAAGGAGTTCAGGATCTTTGGTGCGCTCCCTGCAAAGGCGTGATTGAGGGTTCTTTTTCAAAGGACGTTGTTTCAAGAAGAGATTACATGCCATTTTAAATAAGTTCCTGACTTCAATGTGGAGCCAGTTATGAGTGTCCAGCAATGGTGTAATGTGGTCAGATACTGCTCAGAGTCTCTCCTGGTTACTGCTCCTCCAAGGGTGCCAAGTGAAGGTTAGGGATGCTAGACAGTAGTGCGTTTCCATACTCAATCCTGGAAAGTATTAGGGATTGCACTACAGATTTTAAATCAACCTCAGGAATGAAAGATTTTATTTAGCTGAGAATTGTGATTTGATAGTGAGTGCCTTTGGCTAGGGTATATAGGTGCTCATTAAGGTTCCTTGTTTTGTCCAGCAGAAACCCAAAATGCTTGGACAACCAATGGCAGAGGGCTTGCAATTAGACAGGTTGAGAGAGCTGAGCCATGTTTGTACTGGAATGGGACAGTGAGGCGGGGAGATCAGGAGGAATTCTGTTTTAGTGAGGCTCAACATTAGCTGCTGGGTGCACATCCAAGAATTAGTATTAGTGAGTATCAGGGAAAGGAAGGGGATGTTCTCAGGGGAAGAATCTCTCATGTTCAGGTGAGTATCATCATCACAATTGGAAATGATGGGGAGAACAGAACCCAGGAAGAGAGGACCGTGACTGAAGCATGCTTAGTAGTGGGAGGAGGAATACCTGAATGAGGCTAGCCAGAAGTTCTGAAGAGTAAGGGGCCAACCCAAGAACCCAGACATTGCACCTCTATACTATTAACTTCTGAAGCAAAAGGAGGAAAAGATGAAAGACTAGGGCAGGGATGTAGGATAAAAGAGAGCAAGGAAACATTGAAAAAGCTGCACTTGAGCCAAAGACTGTGGCGAGCGTTTGAGGAAAGTAACTTGTCGTGAGCCAGATTGGACATGCAGCAATACATTAAGCTTCTCGCTCATTGAGAACTGAGAAACCAAATCAAAAGTGGGTGGGAGGCAGGGTTGTCAAAAGCCTTAACTGTTGAAATAAGTGTTCACATCACATGCCTGTGTAAACCCTGGGACAGACATGCTGTGGCGTTGCATTACCTTGGTCTGCAGAGAGGCCCAGCAGCAAACACCGGAGGAATGAATCAATAACCATTCTACCTGACATAGATTGCTAGTGAGAGTCCAGTAGAGACACTGAATGTCCAGCACTAATGATTCTCTCATAGTCACTCTTGCCGGAACCTTCAACCTGCCCTGGCCTTTTATCCATCAGATGTAGGGATGGAAGCCCTGGGATAGACTTCTGACTGTCGTGGAGAATTTCAGCCGGCCGCGCCAGCACCGAGAAGGGATTCCACCACACTGGACACATTCTGCAGAGAGGTGCACCCCTCCCCATTGCATATCCAGTTTAAATACAAATTAAGGACCCTCAGGGGTCTTAGCATCTATTAGGGAATCCTAAAAGTGCTTGTGTCTAGCATCGCGCCAGAAAGGAGTAAAACAAATATTATGAACTTTCTGGACGGGCCAGGATAAAAGAGTGCCACTGAGTGCTACATAACAGACAGGTGGTCTTTTTCGTGCTGTCTTTTGAATGTCACTATAATTGTTTTGTTACAGTGTACAACTATTATATGTAAGTTCTTAAGTAAGGTTCAATGGATTCTGTTTCTACAGGACTGTATACATAGACAGCAAACAATGCTGTTATCAATTCATATCCTCAAAAAGAAATTATAGTACCTTGAATAGGTGCAGACGGGCACATTCGTTTGTACTACAGTGCTGGTGTTTTCAGAGGACGAAATTGTTCTGTGTCTGACTGTTCTATTTGGCTGCCTATACGTATCCAAGTGTGAGTGTGCACAAATATGTCTAACTAAAGGTGAGCGATACTAGTTGTGACCTCATTTTTTTCACAAAAAATACATATTTATAAATACAGATTGGCATTTTAGAAAATTAAATACGATTAAATCGAGAGCCCCAATTATAAACAACAAAATTCTTCTTAATAGTACACAGATCTCAGTTACATGCAGTTAGTTCGCCTAAAATGTCACAACCAAGCAATAATTTCGGTTATTTCTGCCCAGCTTAAGTGCTCTGTCGCGTTTGTTCCAGTAGGAGACTGCTGGCTTTAACAAGTGTTCGCAGCAGGAGCCTTTGTAATCATTCCAAGGCTCGTTAAATAGTTTGTCTCCTGAGTCCATCTTCAGCAGCAATTTTATAACTCATAGCTGATGAATACGATGAAGGAGAAATGTATATTGTATAATAGCAGACTTAAAAGCGTTCTTAAAAGCGTTCTCTTTACATAATCTAATCTGAATTCTATCTCACACACCGGTGACATCAAAATAAAGAAAAACTCCCAAATGAAAGTGTGTGCAAAATTTTTAATTTACAAGCTTCAATGTTTAAAAGACACTTTAAAGGTTGAAGCCAATTTTCAGTATGATATATTGATTTATTCACAAAATGACTCAGATCTGTCTCCGTTACATAATTCCTTAATAAGATGATTCAATATATTTCTTGATTGTTGTTTTGTGTATGGCATCCACAGCATACCCTTCAACCCGAAGCCAATCACAGCATCATGTTGGTATACTGGTATTCCACACTGCAGTTACGCTGGAAAAGCTAAACAAGACTTAATCAATGACATCACGGTGATTTCAATGACTGCTGCCATATGGTCAAAATTTTGAATATCATTGGCAAAGAAAAGGGCTCTCATAGGGGTGAACCTCACTTAGGTGATTTTGAGGCTTTTCGTTTGTAATCAGCAATGGGCTGGCTGACTCAGGAGTTGGACTCAGCTTAAAGATAGGGTTGACTGAGCTGAGAAGGAAAAATGAAGCGATAATAATCAGTGCCCATTCCTCTCTCTCTCTCTCTCTCTCGCTAGCCGACTCCAAATCTAAGTGTGCTGAAGCAACTGTGGTGAGACAAGGGGCAGCAGTACTACAGAATGAGAATGATAGGTTCCTAAGCATAACAAGAAACCTATACTTTCTTAAAGACACATCATGCATTACTTTTTTAATACCCCTCCTCACGGCATCTTCAAAGTACAACCAAAGAATGAAGTACTAATATTAGTGTAGGATAAGAATGTTTATTGTCCTTATCTTCCTTCTGTTTCAACTAGTTTTCTTGAATTCTCCACAATCAGATTGCCCACAATTTTAGCTGTACTTCATTTTCATACAACACTATACACTCACTGGAGTTGGAATAGTAAATTTAATCCTTCCGCTATCCAACACTTACCCTACTGTTGCACTCACTGGAGTGGGAATAGTAATTTTTACCCCTTCACTTTCCAACACTTTCCCTACTGTTGTACTCATTGGAGTTGGAATGGTAATTTTTACCTCTCCCCTATCCAACACTTTCCCTACTGTTGCAGTCTCTGGAGTGGGAATAGTAATTGTTACCCTTACGCTATCCAACACTTTCCCTACTGTTGCACGCACTGGAATGGGAATAGTAATTTTTACCCCTCTGCTATCCAACACTTCCCTAGTGTTGCACTGACTGGAGTTGGAATAGTAAATGTAATCCCTCCACTATCCAACATTTACCCTACTGTTGCACTCATTGGAGTTGGAATAGTATTTTTTACCCTTTCGCTATCCAATACTTACCCTACTGGAGTGGGAATAATAATTTTTACCTCTCCGCTATCCTACACTTTCCCTACTTTTGCACTGACTCTATTGGGAAATTTAAATTTAAATATGTTTTAATAGTTTAATGTTTTAATTTGTTATAGAATGTTTTTTTTCTTATATTTTAAATTATTGATATATATATATTTTAGTTTATTAATTGTTTTAAAGTAAATATATATATATATATATATATATATATGTGTATACATTATTATGTTTGTGTGTTTATCTTTTTTTTAATTAGGGTTATTTGTTATATTTTGTTAACATGTATATTACATTTAATTTATTTTGTTAGAATTAATTTTAATATTTAATATAATTAATATATATCATTTTATTTTATATATATATAAATTGATATTTTGTACATCTATATTTTTTGCAACGATATGTTTTAGTCAATATTTTTGTACTTACCTGTATAAGTATAGGAGTCGATATTTTTTTAGTCTATATTTTTCCTTCGATATGTTTGTGACATCGATGTTGTGTCAGTGAACCTTATCACCCATATCACTGTATATTGTCCTTGGAGCAGCATCTTGCTCCTACTGGAAAGGAATGAGGTGACTACTGTAAGATGTATGGATATATAAAATCCAAATATGCAATAATTGTTTTTATGAAATTTGTATTTGTTTTGTGCTTTTATGATCTGTTTATGATCGAAATAAAGCTAATATGATAATGATTGAGGAAAATAAATATGCTCATGTATTTCTCAACCACAGCATTTAAGAAAAGCACTCTGCAATATGCCCTAAGAAAATGCCACTGTACTCTTATAGCTCCCAGATGCAAGGAGGTAAAGGCAACATAACACCAGGGATAGCCACGCTATTCTGGGTCTACATTCCCAAAAGAGACCCAAACCAGAAATTAAACTAAAATCACCTCCTTACTTACCTGTACCTACTACACACCTCATCTGTTTGTTCAAACAAAATCCTCTCTCTTCTCCTCCCACTCCTTTTCATTCCCCTCTTCTGCTGACCTCTTAGGATGCACATCCCCTCACCAAAAATATGAAGTACAGCCATTGTGAAATATTGCAATGCATTTTGGGTGGCCTTCTATACTTTGTGCCTGCTTACCACCTGTTTGATGTTGGAGTTAATTAGCACATGCAATTTGCTGTTTATGCAAACATTTGCTAACTGCAAATGCTTAGTACATGCAATTTGAGATTCAGTAGTTATGACTCACAAGATAGGAAATGCAAAAAGCACTCACAAAAACAGGGGTAAATATTTTTCTTTCACTATACAATTTTACTAAACTATGTTTTCCAATGTATAATGCATCTAAGAAGGCCTGTTTAACGGTTGGAAATCATTGCATATGGTTTAAGATTTGTTAAACCTTTCTACATCTGGTCACAAATTATCCAGCTACTTGGGAAACTCCTCTCTCGACTCTGGCTTTACAAAATCTCCAAAGCACAGTCATTCACGCAGTCCTAGTGTCATAACTCTTTCTAGTTCTTGTAATTCACTAAGCATCAAAACCCTCTTGAATTGGGGAAGACAGCAAACCAATTATGCTTTCTAACATCTGTAGAGACACCTGAAATGTATTTAACACAGCTTATATACCTGGCTTGATCATCCTCACTTTCTTCACCCGTAACCCCGACACACCAGCTAACATGTCCACTTGAAAACCTAGGAGTTGTATTTTCTGCACCAATTCCAAAACAGACTTCTCTAAATTCACTAAGAATATGAATTTGGCAAGGAGCACTTTCTCTTTTCTTACATGATCTAATAATTCTTTCCAATTTTGCAACATTAATAAAATGTTGTCCAAATAAACTATCATGCCAGTGGCCATTGCTCTCAAATAAACTGCTACTGGCCTCAATATTTTCTGGCACACCACCGTACTCATATAAGCCTAAAAGGCATATTCATAAACTGGTGCAATTTGCCAGTCCATCTGTATTGTAGACACAATTGGCACTCTTCTAGTACAGGCACTGCGAAGTAAATATCCTTTAAATCTAATTTCATTATCCAAAATTTCCTCCATCTTGAAATGTCTGTACAACACAGATTTGTTCAACTCCTTCGAAGTTAACCCTAGTCCCCATCCTCTGTCCTTTTTCTCCAGCAAGAACATCACAGTCACAAACATATTTCTCCTCTCTTCTATCCTTACAGTGACCTCCTTTTCTAACAGCCGTTACACCCCCTGAACTACCTGATTTCTCAGCTTCCAAGCAACAGTTAACACCTCAAGTTCCTTTCTGAGTACTGAACACTTTAGCCATTCTATTTTGTAACCATGTCTGTTTCCACACTGCTGGGGTCTGTAATTATCCTGTGCCATGTGTGGTAAAACCTTTTTAACCTTGATTGAGCTCGTAGTCTGACTGATCTTTTTATTAACTTCTTTCTCTCTGTAGGAAAAAATCTGTTGTGGTTTGAAAACCACTGAAGAATGCTCTATTTACATGTGAAAGTGGGACCTTTGCAAATTATGACTTGGAAAAGGTCCCTTTCACACAACCCCTTCAAAAACACTTCTGCCATCAAAAGGCCTGCACGTAGCATTCTGTGCCTTATCCAGAACTGTAAATGTTGAGGCTTATTTACATATTGATTTTACAATTTCTTCACCAAAAGAAGGCTGTCCACATCCACACCAACCTCATCTTGTGCCATTTCCTGTAACATAGGATATATATATATATATAAGAACTGCCTTGCATATCTCTGGTATTGGGACTGAATTTGTCTTACCCCTATGGTATATCTTTCTTTGACTCTAACCCCTAAACAATGGTATGTCTACGGTTGTATGATGTTACAACGCATGCCATTACAATGCATGCCGTTACAACGCATATCTTTACCCCGACTTGCTGTCGGGGTGCGCTGGAAGTTGGAATAGTATAATTTACTATTCCAACTCCAGTGTGTGCAACAGTAGGGAAGGTGTTGGAGTTAACTCCAACACCTTCTACCCCCTGCAACAAGCCTTTTGCGTTGTAACGACATGCCTTGTAATGGCATGCGTTGTAACGCTTCCGTTGTAAAGGCTGTTTCCCATGTCTACAGATATACTCTTCACCTGTGCCTCATCTGCATTATCCAAAATTCAAGTAAGGGCACCTAATATGTCCAATAGCTGGCCTTCACACTGCTTCAGTGATCTTTCTAAACGTTTCCTTTGCTCTCTTCTGAACCTGAATAAAAGTTTATAATTTTATCACCCAGCTTTGGCGTTACACAGGCTTTCTCCCATATGATTGGTCTTGCTCCTTCAGGTATCATAACCCCTCTAACTTCTCTTTCTAGTGGCTTAGGTATCCACTTTCTAACAAAATCCCAACATACTCGGTAGGCCACCATTCAGTACTACAAGGACGGCAAATTGGTGCAGGGTCAAATTGGTTCTCTGGTGACACTTTTAAGACCCCCTTATTTCGATTACTCATCTCTTTCCCATTAAACTCATTTTCTCATCATCATATAAGTACTCATCATACTCTGCTTGTTCGTTTCCATGCCGAAAATATTGAGCAAACGTATCATTCTTAAATTTTCCCTGTTTGTTCTTTGTGCCACTCTGGACACCTTTTTTCACTGTGCCTCTTTGGAGACCTCTCCTTTATACCATATGTGTTCCCACACCAACAGACAAGTGTCCTTGCTTTTATTGTCTTCTATATCCAAATGTCTTTTTTTCTTAGAACATTTACCAGACCTCTTCTTTTTGTTGCTTTCACCTTCTTCCTCAGGCAAAGACCAATATTCATCCTCTGAGGTCTCACTCCTTATCCTTTTTCCCAGAACACTCTTCAATGCATCTCTGACTGGTACCTTCACCTCTCTGTGGAGCATGAAACATATCATCTGAGCATGCACTGCCTCCATTGTAATTTTATTACGGGCTCCTTCTGAATCTGCCATCTTACAATTCGCTTTCATTTCACAAACATTCTATCAAAATCACACCAGACTGCTCCACTACTCTTAAACACAGTCGAGGTCACTTCCCTCACAGCTGTTCTTTGCAAGACCCTGAGTCACCATGACGTATCGTTATTGTAACCCAATGCATGGTCATGCCTCCTAGCATGCCCCAAAATGGCAGACTAAAGTTTGCAACATGATTTCAACATCTCCATGCAGCCTCACAAACAGTCTCAAAGATCCTCAGGACCATGGCCATGTCTCCTCCTACGGAATTCCTCGTGCCGGCGGCCACGCTGCCCAGTGGGAGCACCTACTGACCACCTAGTGTCAACACCCGACGCAGGCAGACTGTGTCTGTCATTCACATTTCCTACAAACCTGCAATAACAAAGGTAGACTCAAAGGCAATGAGTGGTAGAGAGAGGAGGAGGAAAGATCCACAGGATCAATGAAAGTAGAAATGGAGCAAAAAAATGGAGGTGCAGTTAGAAAGCGCGGGAGGAGGGACATGATGGGGACTGGAATCAAAGAAGGGTAGTGAGAGTAAAGAGGAGAAGAAATGTAATTACACATTGGTAAAAAGTGAAAGAGAGGGGAGGAGGGATAAGCAAAGATTAATTCAGCATGAGGAGGAAAAAGAGGGGGAGATATGGAAGTAAAGATGAGGAAAATGATAAAACGTGCAGTGGGAAAGCTTAATTGTAATACAGGGAGACGAAAGGAGGCAGGCAATGGATAGAAATGAAAGTAAAAACTGAGCACATTTTCAATAAAATTCTCATAGAAATTTGTCATTTCTACTTCAGACAAAACTATATAAAAAAAAACCTCTGCACTCACCTGTACGAAAATCACTGTGCACCCACTTCATTAAGTAATCTGCAACTTGAGACTCATCTTGCAAGTTTGCCCATACACACATTCATTCATACATTGAATGGGTCACCCGTACACCATACATGTGAATTCCATTAGCTGCAAATCAGACTTCTCTTTCACTGTTGCTGGATTTGGCTGCCCAGCTGTGTCTTGTATTTGAGTGACAGCTCAGCTGATGTGCCACCTACCACGTGGTTCCCACCAGGCTGCCACCAGACTCAGGCATGGATGCTGGGTATGTATGCTTCTGAAGCATTCTTCCCTTGTTCTTTACACAAGAATGCAATCTATTTAATTTTGTAGAACTCTGGTTGATAACAACCATGTGTGCATATTTGCTTTTGTAAACACTTCTGAGAAGGCTCTGCTGCTTAGTCAGTGTATTATAACTTCAGAGGGAAAACGGAACCAGACGTTTTTCCTTTCATATGGCTTTCTTAATCCAACTATCTCATCTCCAGTGTCAATCGTCCCCATTTCATCTCCATCAAAGAAGACATCTTGCTTTGTGTTCACGTGCTGAAAAGCTGATCATGGGTGGAGCTGGAACTTCTGCCAAAGCAACTCTAATGAGCGTGATGTACTAGGGAATGGACACGATGAGCAGTAGGTGGCAACACGCGTGCTACTCTGTTAGAAAAGAGAAGAGCTAGTAGGTGGGGGAGAGGTGTGGGACAGTGCTAAAGATCTAGGGAAGCAGCAGATGAGAAAAGAACAAGTCACCTGGAAGTGAGAGGAAGCATTTTGTAAATGAGATGGTACGTTTGGATCCTGACTCAGAAACTCTAGTGGAGCACTCTTGGTCCCAGAGAAAGTAACACTAAAAATATGGCGGCTGTGTCCACATAGCTGCACTCTCAGCTCCATACTTCAAGCCATGATCCCATAGCTTTATCTACCGACATCTTACCTCGAGATCGCTCACCTTCGGCATTGGGAACACTCCCCAGCCCCCCACCCCTAAACAGGTAACCTGACAGCCTGCATGGGACCAACAACACTTCAAGAACTTTAAAACCTACCACTTTACCAACCGCTCTAACCCTAATCCATTGCTTCGTGTCTTGCCTCTCCTGTGCTGTGACTTTCAATTTTGTTATCCAGTGTTTCTTTTTGGGTTGCTATATTTATGTCCCTCTTCATTATTGATGGCCTGGATCAGCCTCCCAGTGACATGTTTAAACTATGCAAGTGTTTGCAGGTGTTGGGCACTGGCACTCAGCTTTGAGGATCGGGGCTTAGTTTTCATCCCCAGACTGTGACCAGGAGAAAGAGAGAGAGACAAGGATTAAAGTGAGAAAAAAAGGAGAAAAATGGAAAGCAAGGATGAAGAAGAACCTGCAAGAGTGAGATACAGAAATAGGAAGTGTGGTGTAGTAAAAGAAAGAGGCATGAACAGAATCAAAACTGAGCATCTTCGGTATCTGGCAACCCTGGCATTTGCCTCCTAGGAAAGTCTTTGGGCTCCTGCAATAGGAACTGTGATCTTAGGTGCAACTTCAATGGTGGGGATGGTGGTACGGGAGTGATTAGTGGAGACGCAGGGGTCATAGCTAATGAGAGAGAAAATAGTATTTATGTATTTTGTTTACCTTTCCCCAACAGATACCTGCATATAAAAGGTTTGGCTCAGGCACAGACTTCACTGATGCTTACGTTTTACGATGTGGAATACAAATGGCCTTAATTATTTTGGTATGTCATATGGTGGCCGTCTGTCAGAATTTCACAAAAACAAAGTAGCAATCATAAATCATAAGCGTTTTACAACAGTGGTAAATATTTTAAAACAGTAGAATAGAGGTGAATGGAATGCAAACAGGTTCACATGTAGAAACAGATCTTGGAGTCTTCTCCGTCTGAAAAATGACCGCAGCACACAGTACGTTTAAAGCCAAAACCATCACTTTAATGTGGGCTTGACTGTATTTTCAGTGTGATTTGAGGGAAAGAGCTACAAAGCCTCAGATCAAGTGACCAGTACCCGGCCGGGTTTAGTGCCGACTCCAGCTGTCCCCACTTTTTAAGTTTCGGGGCATTTGGAATTTTGCCGCCACTACTGTGGAATGAATGCCAGCAGTTCCAGAGAGTTTGTCAGAGGTACCCACCTCCCAGGGCCTGGCTTAGGGCTGGTGGTGCCCGGTGAAACAATCATTTTTGGTGCCCCCTCCCATGACCTTCTCCTCATTTTCCCTCCGTACCATCGGGCAAAAGTGCCCCTCATCTCTCAATAGCCCCTCTCTCACCTACATTTAATTTGTTTTAAAACACTGGTAAAGGCTGGCTTTACTAATAAGAATGTATATCTACCCAAATGAACCCTTCATGGCAACATTAGGCATAGATAATGAAAGACTTGGGGATCAAAATATAACTTCCTAACCTATTTTATGCAGTTTGCATGCAGCTCTTTGATGACAGTTCGCAACAGTCTCTGCTCTATATTAGGGTTGTATCTTATGAACTGCGGTAACAAAAGGATCTCTGTGACAAAAGCAGTAACCCACTCAGCTAGCCACATAAAATACAGATCTGTGAATTGCATGGTACACATTCTTTGCAGCAGGCATTTTAGCCCTCTGTGCTACTTTATGGTGAGTCAAAACTGCCACTAGACAAAACTCTGCTCTCTCTCTGTAGCAGGAACCTTATTCATAGAGTTATCTTGACATTTTTATTGCTGCCTGGGAGCTGGATACACAAGGAACTCTGCAGCGTTTTTTAAAATCGTATTTTATTGCTAAACACAGCACCCCCCCTGAGGTCAGCACCCCCTCCCCAGGACAGCGCCCAGTGCGGCCACACCAGCCACACAGCTCCCTAAAGCTGGCCCTGCCTCCTCTACATCGGAGGCAAAATTGTGACCTTTCCAGCACACCTTGTCAAAACCATGTCATAGGGAATGCATTTCCCATATGGCACAAAATTGCTGCCCATGTTGGAAGAGCACTTTGCAAGGCAGAGAGGATGTGGCGTAAAGGCCAGAGCTGCCGACTTTGGAACTAGGGAAGTAGGTTCAAGTCTCTGCGTCTGCTCAACAGCCTGTGATACTGGGTAATTCACTTAATCTCCCTGTGTCCAAAAAACAAAAAATGAATGTGTTCTTGTGTGATGTAAGAGGTGCTCATGTAAAGTGCTCCAATACCTTCTGGTCGACTTTGCACTATATAAACTACAAAAAATGGGATGACTACATTGCAAAAGGTCAGCGGTCACTTCCGTGGAGAGGATGATAGGAAAAATCTGATTCCAGTGTCCCATCTAAGAGAAACATTATTTGAACAGTTTGGCCCACTCTGCTCCAAACAAGTGAAGTTTTTATGAAATCTGTGGCTGGGGCTTCATGTTTATCCAGTCTGCTGAGCATTTAAGATTGCTGATTGTGTAGGTAAACGGCAGGCTATGCCCACTTAAATAACCACTCAATACTAACAAGAAAGTCCTGCCAAGACCAAAGTAATCTGCCACAAATTCCCAGTTACTGGAATACCCTACGGTCAAAAAGACGAAAGAAATGTGTGGTGACACTATACATCTTTCCTATTCAGAGTGAACAGTTTTGTGAACATCGAGGGCCAACTAACTGGAGCATCTTTGTGGGCCAAAGTGAGTGAGAAACTGTAGCAGAGACTATCCCTGACTTCGTCACCTGCCTATTAACACACTGTAGTAGACTATACCTGACAGGGCTGAGTTTAGGGCAGTGCGACTGGTGCGGCCACACTGGGCGCTGACCTGTGGAGGGTGGCGCTGACCTCGGGGGGGGGGCACTGTGCTTAGCAATATCTTATGATTGGAGAGATGAGGGGCACTTTTGCCCGGTGGTAGAGAGAATCCGAGGAGGGGGCCGTGGGGGGAGGTGCGGGGGGGGCAAAGGTGAATGTTGCACCATGTGCCACCAGCACTAAAGCCAGGCCTGATCCCTGACTAGATCACCCCCCCTAACATTGCTTAACTACGGGCATGTTGTTTCATAAACTTTACTATGAAAGGAATATGCACATTTTGTCTGTGGCAAGACCACAATCATGGGTGTGCCTCCTAGTTAAGCCACAGGCAAGCTCTCTGGGTCGCTTACCTTTGTGTCGTCAGGTAACTGCTGGTGCTGCCCCCTGTTGCTCCGGAAGTACTAGAATGAAGCATGCTGGGTTCTGTAATCTGGGCCCTGTGTCCTCCAGCGTATTCGACAGCTGTGTGTTACCCCACTTCAACTTCATAGTTTTGTTACTTTGCATTTACACAGTGTAATGGGTTTTCTGGAGCTGGCAGAAAAGTGCATGAGTAATAGTTCTCTTTCGCCTGCCTTACTAGGGATGACAGAGTGGTATGCAATATATGTGATGAATCGCCTTCGGGGGAGTTTGTTCAGTGGTCACTGTCCTTGTGCTGGATGCGAGCATAGGGTGACTGTTGTTCCCTAAGGCCTTAGGTGTGCCTTAGGTGTTCTTGGAGGCAATAAGCTGGTACATGTACATGGCAGGGCGCCTGAAACGTAGCGAGTTGAGAAACGTAATGGCAATACATTATACCTCAAGCAATATGTAGCATAGTATACATTCTATGCCGGATGAACATGATGAAGCATTAACTGTTCCTGCATCTAGGGTTGGCAAGCACACAACTGTGATCTACATAATCACTGTAGAAACAATGTGCTCAAAGACAGCCTATAGTGCACTCCCACCCATAGGTTAGGTGTGATGGCATGCATTTTGGGCTATGGATGCAGATGATGGTATCAAGAGAACTGTGCGGCTCTGTACAAATTAAAGACTCTGCCATGGTAAAAAGTAATGTGAGGCAGCCGGGTGATTGCTGGTGGTAGTCAAGTAGCCCGGGTTTCAGTGCGCGGCTGGGTAGCAGCCTCAGGCCTGCACAGGAAAGGATGGACAGGCTGGCATCCATTAACAAGTGATGAAATGTTGTAAGCTGGATTCCTGCAGTGCTCCTGAATCCAAAAATGAGGGAAATACAATACAACAGTCTGAAAACAGTAACAACTCTCCAAATCATGATTCACAGGTGAGAGGATAGCTAAGGGTGCAGCCATTTCTGGTGTTTTGACATTCCCAATGGTAGATGCATTTTTCCTTGGTGCAGTGATTTGTGAGGACTTCCCTTTGCGACCTCTCTGGCGCATAAAATCTCTGAATGATAAGAAATGGATGCAAGCAAGCTTTGTAAGGCAGTATGCACCACGGCGCATGTTGAGAGGAGAAACCAGCAAACTCTGGGTTTCCAGTCTAAATGGGTGCCAATCAACTTACCAGTCTCAGAGAGGACCAATGCTCTCCAAGCAATGCCTCCGGATTCTGCAACCTCAAGACCTACAGAGCAGCAGCTCAGCTTTCCTTCTCGTCAATTGATGCTCATGAACTTTAAATAATGGATAAAAAGAGAGAGAGACCGCGGCTCCAGAGCACTATATACATTCTGCTCCACAGGATCACTCACATTGATGATACGCAGTCAACAGGGAAGATGGGCTTCCTTGTCCAATGTGGTCAATGTTCATCACAGGAAGCCTCCACCTCTGGTGTTCTGGTTATGTCAGCTAATCAGCTGATATAAGGAGGCAATCACAGCTGATTCCCCTTTCTCCTTTGCCCTGACCTGCTTCTGAGACTCTACCACAATAGACCCTTGAGTCGTTTTCTGACCCAGTGAGTTTAAATGGATGATTTCAGGAGCTGCACCGGAATGCAGGCTGTCCTCTCCAGGATCGTGGGGTCAATTTTGGCCCATGAAGCTGCCTCTTCCGAAAGGCAATCTCACCCATAGAACCCCCATGTGAAACACCTTTAGAAAAGCTTTTATTCAGTGGAAGAATTTGGCCATTAAGTGCCAGAGCCGGGGCTAAACCACTCTTTGGTGGTTGGTGATAAACTTAAATAACTCATATCTCTCGGATCTAGATAAAAAAAAATATGTGACCAGAGACCCTGTCTGGCACACCCCATACTGGAACTAGAACATTTGGGACTAAATTCAAACATAGAGCTCGAGAAGGCCCTGCCTAGCCCGCCACGTGACAGCAATATGTCAGGAACTGCCTTGTTGCTTTTTCTGGGAGGAATTCACCCTCCACCAATGATGTGTCTGTCCTCCAAGGCGACCTAAGAGCCCATGTGATAGGAAGCTTCTTGAGACTTCACTCTTAGTCTCTCATACCTCTCCTCCTCTTTTGTGTTCCTTCTAAGTCAATGTCTGGCCCTGAATCATCTCTTGGTCATTCCACAATTTCACTTCCAACTGCACACCTTTCCCTCAAGGTCAAGTTCTTTCGACAGCAAGTAGAGAAAGGTTAGCAGGTAGGGTACTTATTACAGACCCAAACATAACATAGGCTCCATTCGTCTACCTACACTACTGCGCCCTCCACATCCCTGCTCCCAGGTGCTTTATTGTCCCCTTCCCACACTCTCCCACAGCTATACTGTGGATACCACCTTAAGACCCACATCTCCACTTCAACCATCCCACCCCTTATCGGTAACACGTTTGTGATATATATTTAAAATATCAAAATAAATAACAAACAAAGAATGTAGATGAGAGAAGAACTGACAGTCTGCTTCATTGTAATTGTAAACTGCATTTATATAGCGCTTACTACCCCTGACGAGGCATCGAAGCGTTTTTCGGCGAGTAGCGCGCTACTCCGGAACCCAAAAGGATTAGTGGTGAATTAGTATAAGGAAATATAAAGTTAATTTGAGGGGTGGACGTGTGAATCTGTTATTTGGGTTAAAAAGGATAGTGGAGGGATAGAAGAGGGAAGGGTTTGCATTTATATAGGGCTTGTTACCCCTAATGAGGCATTAAAGTACTTTTCCACGAGTTTAATGTAAAGAACATTAGAGCAGGGGATTACAAAACAAAAACATAATTTATGACTTTTGATATATAAATAACATAGGCTGTGTATGAGAAGAAGTCCCGCTATGGTGCCATTCTCAAATCAAGTCCTATCTTGGTATCACCAACTGACCCTACTTATCACTGGAACTTGTAGCCCTCCAGAGTAGTAGGTCCAGGAGGGCTGAAGCCACGCCCAGTTTTAATGAACATTTATGCATAATAAATGTAAAGGGAAATTGCAAAGTTGTTACCATAAGAATCTGCCACGGACGTGGCCCTTCTGGACCTACGTTAGAAGTCCATGTTCTAACCACATTAGGAGTGGCTGCATGGGTCAGACAGAGGCCACACACAGCGCTTGCTGCTTGCAGATAATTATAATTTATTGATAATTTATTATGTGACTTTTTTTAATTATCCATATTGTCCTCACAAGGAAAAAATTTAAAATGGCCATACAAAATTATGAGGGTATCTGTGCCGTTGTATATGTGTTTTTCAAGTTATTTCTGGCCTTATTTTCAGCTTTGTATGAAAGGCTTCCAAAGAGAGATAGCCCAGGTGTATTTTGCATTACAAAAAAATCCAAATTTTACAAATGTAATTTCTGGTGCTGTAGATTTTGAAAAAATCTGCCCCTTTCCCACCAAGCCAATGAGTACTGGCCTCTAAAGCACAGTGCAGGCTACCAGGGGGCTTGAAAGGCCTCGTGCTGCGAGCGCACTACACAAATGCAACAAACAAATGCAGGTCAACAGGGTTGGATTGGGATTAAAAATCGGCCTGGGCAGGCCAAAAAAAAGTGGCCCACATTTGCATATTGTCTTTCCGCAAAACAGAGCTTCAACGAAATTGTATAAAAAGGGGGGGGGGGGAGGGGTAAAAAAAAATGCACAGTGATGAAACACACCTGTAAACAATTGAGGCCACTTCTGCTCAGTCCCCCTGCCCCCGCTCAATATGCATATATTAATGGGCCGGCCCAGCGAGAGAAAGGGAGTGACACCTCTGCCCGTTGATAAAAGGGAGGTAATGGACGCCCATCTGCCTCCAGAATGGCCACTCAGGCACCCACTGGGCTGCTGGCGGTATCCGAACAATGCAGAAACCACCCAAATCGGCCCCCCAGACTGCTCAAAAAAGCAGCCCACAGCTGGAACTGGACACCGGCCCCTCGGGCATTGCCCGCATTACGAATCTGATCCTGCAGGTCAACAGGGAGCGACCATTACCTCACTCCAGACAGGGCTCGTGCCCAGGGCACGTTCATGGGAGTTCACGCTGGAGACGAGAGAGCCTTTTTATAGAGCCCTGCAGACGTAGTCATTACTGTAGGCGGCAGTAGGGTATTAGGAGAAAGTACCCAAGCTTTGCTTCACGCTCAGTTCATCTCTCCATCGAACCTCTGTTACTTACTTGGAAGTATCAAAGGAGAGCAGGCAGCAGAGGCCTGCTGGGTCCGGTTCAGAGGGCCAAGTCGGTGCCCTAGCGCTGTTGCGCCCATCGTACCTAAGTTCACGTACAACAGTACAGCAGGAGACTTGCATTTTTAGGTTCGCTGTTAGCAAAGGCCATTTGATTTTAGTACAATTAGATGTATAATTCACTTATAAGCAAGTTTTTAAGAGGGATAAAAAAAACTGGGCTCCCTAAAAAAGGAACGTGGCCAAAGATGCACGCGCAGGAGTCCTATAGAAGGGACGTGGCCTGTGTAATTAAGGGTGTGGCCTAAATAAAGTGAATCTAGAATCCCGTGCCAGACAATTTGTTAAAGTCAGCAGGCAGCCAGAGATGCAAGGACACCAGGGCACAGGCCAGCAAATGCACACCGACTGAAAGAAAATCCGGGCGGGGTCAGAGGGGAGAAGTGCCCTTCTCTCATTTAAGAAATATTCAGATTCAAATGTGGACTTTCCTTTGAGATTCGGCCACAGCCCTGCTGCAGAGAGTGGGAGGAGAAACTATACAAACAAAAAAGGTAATACTTCTATTTCCATTATTGATCTCCTTTTTGGACGTAGTGTTGCTGATCTCATAATCAGAGTTCTTCCTTTTAAAAAAAAAGTTAGAAATTCACTGAAAAAAAACAAAGGTTACAGGGACGTTATTGTTAGGCTCAGATTTTACTCGTACAAAACCATTGAAATTCAGCAGTTACAGTTACCTGAGTTAAATATAACTTACACCCCCACAATGCACTGCTTACGACCTCACGTGTAACATCACTCATGACATGGTCAGTGACATCGCTCATGACATCTCAAATTACATCATCCAGTGAGTGAAAGTGTTTCGTAAATGTTTCAAAAACTTAAAAATATATAGTAAGCTACTGCATAAGTTAAATTAATATTCTTTCTGAACTAGAAATGAGTGATACTGTTTCTAACATATGTCATCTGAGTGGGTGTGTGACTGTCTGTATCCGTGTGGCAGTGGGTGTCTGCTGTATGTGTGTGAGTGGGTGTGTGTGTGAGTGGATGTGTAGGTGAGTAGCTCTATGGGTGTGTGAATGACTGTGTGAGTGGCTGTATTGATGATTGAGTGGATTGGATCTATGGGTGAGTGAGTGGCTGTCTTAGTGGCTATATGGGTGGTGGAGTGTGTGAGTGGCTGTTTTGGTGACTGAATGGCTGTGTGAGTGGCTCTATGGGTGGGTGAGTGGGTGTGTTAGTGGCTGTATGGGTAAGTCAGTGGCTGTTTGAATGGATGTATGGGTATCTGAGTGTGTGTGAGTGGCTGTTTTGCACAGTAAGTGTCTGTGTGATTGGCTGTTTAGGTGAGTGAGTGGGTGTGTGACTGCTTGTATGGATATATGAATGGGCATGTAAGTGGTTAACTGGATTAGTAAATGGATGTATGTGTAGCTGTATGGATAAATGAGTGGCTGTGTGAGTAGCTGTACGTGTGAGTGAGTGGTTTTGTGAATGGTTATGTCAGTGAGTGAGTAGCTCTGTGAGTGGCTCTATGGGTGAGTAAATGCTAGTGTCAGTGGCTGTATGGGTGAGTGAGTGGGTGTATGAGTGGCCATATGGGTGAGTGAGTCGCTGTCTAAGTGGCTGAATGGGTGGGTGATTTGGCTGTGTTAGTAGCTCTATGAGTGAGTGAGTGGGTGTGCGTGAGCCATTGAATGGGTTTGTGAATAGGTATATGAGTGGTTGTGTGGGTATGTGAGTGGACGTATTAGAGGCTGTATGGGGTGTAAGTGGGTGTGTGAGTGGTTCTGTGGATGATGTCATCAGTGATGTCACCAGTGATGTCAATTGATATGTCATCAGTGATGTCACTGACCATGTCATGAGTGATGTAATATGTGAGGTTATAAGCTGTGCATTGCTGGGGCGTAAGTTATAGTTAGCTCAGGTAGCTATAACTGCTGAATTTCAATGGTTTTGTACGAGTGAAATCTGAGCCTAACTATAACGTCCTGTAATCTTTTTTTTTTCCAGGGAATTTCTATGTTTTTTAAACTTTTTAATCCTAATTGTAACCTGTCACCTTTGAGAGTGGGTGTATGAGTGGCAGTGTGGGTCTGTGAGAAGGTCTATGATTGCCTGTGTGAGTGTATGAGTGGGTATGTGAGTGTCTGTGTGGGTCTGTGAGTTCCTTTGGGAGTGTCTGAGTGGGAGTGGGAGTGCCTGTGTGGGTGCCTGTGTGGGTCTGTGAGTGCCTCTGTGAGTGGGTGTGCGAGTATCTATCTATGGCTGTGAGTAGGTGTGAGAGTGGCGCTATGGATTTTGGTCATTTGCATACTTAGGGTATTTAAAAGGGAGAACCCTGGACTCTGCTGTCACCAGGAGATGACAAGAAAGAAACCACTCTTCACAGTCACTATACATCATATTGTGCTCTAATAGATCAATGATAAATTCACCTCCATTAAGGATTTCATATCGTTTTTTAATGTGGAATACGAGAGAAAACACACTTGCTTTGCCTTCGCCAAGCCCAAGAACTTAGGGTCACTTGTGCTTTACTGAAGTGGAGCTTCAACTGGGGCTCCTGCAATGTTTATATTTGTAAGCTCTTCCTGTTGAGGTTTAATTTCTGTCAAATCAATACCAGGGCCAGAATTGAACCTCTTTTTTCCAAGAAGAGTCCCTAGTTTTGCAGAAAACGTCTACCCAGCTCGAGTACTTTTATTTGGTTAATTAGTAAGTGTTGCCTTGTTAGGTAAATGTCTTGTGCCTATTCTGTACTACAGCTGCGTAAAGGACCACAAGGTGTGCATGTACTTTCGGCAATGTGATAGTTCAAGTGTCTTCATCCACAAATTAGTGATAACGTGAATCCTCGTCAAGAGAAAATGACAAGACTACAAAGAGGTGATTCTCCACCAAACAGGGGTACTTCCCCTTAACTAAATGAAGTAAGTGCTTCTTTGTTTGGTGGAGATGTCCTCTTATTCCTCTGCATCAATAACGCATCACCAAAATCAGCAGGAAACGCACTCGAAGGTCTTTTGTTAAGCTGTTCATCAACGTGGGAAAAGGCTGGAATACCTTTACATACTACTAAGGAAAACGGGGCGTGACCGAATGAGCGTAGCTTGCAGATGATTTTATGCATTTGCATACTCAGGGTAATTAACAGTGAGACCCATGGTCCCTGTTTTTATTTTTTTCCAAGGGGAGGTAGGCCACGTGGTCCTCTCCCTGGTCCCATTTTGGCCACGGGGACCCAATCCCCTGGGGCCCAGTCAAAACTTAATGGGGGAGGGGGTTGCGTGTCCCCCCACCCTAGGCCGATTTCAGCACCGGGGACCCCATCCCTTGGGGCCCGGCCACGTCACCCTGGGTGCCCTGGCCCCACCCAGGACATTCAGTGTCCTTTGATGGGGACCACAGAGGGAGCCAGAATGCCCCCGCGGTTCCTGCCACCCTGCCTCCAGCGGGAGCCGGCATTGCCCCTGCATGCAGGGAGCTGTTAAATATGCAGCTCCCTGCATGCAGGAACAATCTTTCATCTGTTTCCCTGCCTGCATGGCAGTGGACAGAGAAACAGATGAAAACTCCACTCCAAGCAAGCGGGAGCAGTTTGACAGCTCCCGCTTGCGGGGAGCAGAGTTAATGTTTGCTCTCGCTTCTCCAGCCAAGCGAAGGCAAACTCTTATGTCCCGGGGAATGGGCACCCGGGTCATCGCAAGAGCCGGCACTGGGGGGTGGGGGTGGCAGTCTCCAGGGCCCTTAATGGCTCCAGAAGGGGGCCCATGCACAGGCAGGCGCCAGGGAGGTGGTGGTCCCCAGGGCCATATATGGCCCGATTAGGGGGGGGCACATGAACCCCCCTCCCAGTTTTAAAAGTTATTTGGCCCTATGGAGGTGGTGGTCCTTGGGGTGGCCCACACGGCCCCCCTTAGTGTTTGTTTAGCCCCGGGGAAGTGGTGGCCCCCAGGGCATATTAAAGCACCTGGAGGGGGATCCACGCAGCACCCTGTACTATCCTTGAAAAGCCCCAGGGAGGTGGTGGTCCCCGGGGCTCAATAAGCTCAATAAAGTGGTGTCCATGTGACCCCCCTTCCAAATTTAAATAAAGCCCTGAGGTGGTGGTGGTCCCTGGGGCTAGAAGGGGGGCCCTGTGACCCCCTCCTTTATTTTTTTAAACGTTCGTGCATGCCCCCGGAACCTGGGCCCCCCGGGGGCTTTTTTTAAAACAAGCACGGGAGATCATGCTTGTTTTTTTTTCTTTTTGCCGTGCATTTGAAACTCCATCATGGTATAATTTTATTTTAACCCCTTCGGTGCGCGTGACGAGCTCCGCTCGTCATGTTGCGCGGTAGCGCTGTGCGCATGACGAGCTGAGCTCGTCACGACCGCACCCGCGATCGGAATGTCCAGCACACGAGCGGAATTCCGATCGCGGTCAAAGGGTTAATGCTTCTTTGCCCTTCCGGGGACCCAGAGGGAGCCCAGGACAAGGGCTAATGGGTCGGGGTATTCCTACCCTGCCTCCTTTTCTTTTTTTTAAGGGTGGGTGGCAAATTCCGCTCCGCCGGCGGAGTTTACGGTGTTTTGCAACTCCGCGCTCCACTTGGAAATGCGAAGTTTGGCAAAAAACTTCGCAAACTGGCGGCAGACCGGAGTTTACCCGCGCGCCGACGCTCATCCCTGCTTTAAATTAAGAAAGAGCCAAATGTAGCGTCTTGAACCTTCTGCTCCTTTAACAATTTCAATATTCTGAATGAATACAATTCTTCCCAGTCTCTTTCTAATAGTGTTCCAGCAACACAGGTGTGAGCCTCAGGCCTCAGAGAGAATTGCATTCGCCACACAATGTATTAAATCATTAACCTCAAGTAACGATCAGCATGCAGTACATGCCTAGGGCCAGTGCGCCTGTCCCACTTCCAGCTCGATCACTTCTATTTAAGGGTGGTGCTGTTGTGTAGCCAACTCCCAGGTCCCCACTCCCATCAGCTGGTCATAGTCCACTGCCTGGTGACACCACCACTCACCACCAGGCAAACAATCTTATTAACTTGTAACCATACACATCAAGGCATAAATGATAGCAGTTTTGTAAGCAGCTCAAGGAGCGTTCCTTTAATGTTCAGTACATGGTGATACATTAAAAGTATATTTATGAAAACAAGTGAAGTTCTTAGAAAGCAGCAATGAACAATGCTCACAAGTACTGGGGATCCGTGTTCCCATTATGTTATGCATATTGTAAAGGATATGCCTGATATCATTGCACCCAGAGAATAGCACTGCGCCCCCAGATACTTGGGGGGTGGGGTTGGGTAGAGGCAGTGCCTCGTATATGCCCTCCTAGTGACCACACTGACCTAGAAAGATGTTTCAGAATCTGCTTCTTGATTGTGGCAGCTATGATGCCTCTGCTTGTTTGGGCAGTGGTGGGACCCATGTCATCTCAGTCGGGGAGCCGTGCCCCCCCCACAGGAGTTAGACGTGGTGCCCGAGTGTGACTATCACTGTGGAGTCAGAGAGCTGCAGTATATGGCGAACGAGAACCATCCGACCCGCACATTGCATCATGATGAGTCATCATGACTCAAGAGTGCGTTTCTTCCTGTTGCTGCTGAGACTGTCTGAGATGCCGATCAGAGCAGAGCATGAGTACGGAGCAGAAGATGGAGGAGGATGGCAGCTACGGCTGGCAGAGGCTGCAATGCACACCGTCATTGGTAAGTGTGTTGCCGGAGCTTAGAAGAGTGGCATACAGCTACACAGGGTGAAGTTTTATGTATGTGACTTTACTCCGCCTGCTCGGTGAACTCCGCGTAGCACGTCGAGTTTATTGGTCACTTCACTGAGTTTCACTGTGCGCGACTCCCCGAACTCCGCCCAGCCCTACTTTTTTCCAACTTTTGTTTGGGACACGGCTGAAGCTGAGTCCTAAGATGGCTGCCAGCACTTCCTGGTTGCAGTGTTGGCAGCCAATCAGATTTCAGCACGGGGACTGTCGGATCCTTGGAGGATCTACCTCCCTATATATAAAATTTGGATTTTCTTTAATATCTCCAAAACTCCTGAACAGATTAACACCAAATAACAAAATATGGTGCTTTCTGGACCAAGACTTACCCAAATTTGATGTAATTCCATTCAGCGGTTCAGGCTGTAGCCATGTCTAAAATCTCTATGGAAATTAACAAGGGAAGCACACTTTTTTGATCCCCCTTTTTTCTCAGTCCCCGCTTAATGGATCACCCCGAAACTTTCCATGCACAACTAGAATTACAGGCATACTTTTTGGGGGAAAATTTCATGAAGATTCGTCAAATGGCACCAAAGACATAGGCAAGCCAAAAAACGATTTTCCTATGGAAACATGGTCCTGTCCTATAGCTACCCCCTGCAGACTCATTGCTATTTAGGACATGGTTCAAAGTGGAGGGTATTTTATTTTTATTGCTTCTTTAAACAACTCTACTTGGTAGTGCCTGTTTCAAACGCTGCCCCTTATGCTATCTTACCTCTCTTTCTCCCACCCCCTAAACCACATTAATAATTCTAAAGCCTCTAACCTGACCAGCTTCTGTCCTCTCAGAAGCCATGCTGTCCCTCCATTTTCTCCCCATTCAGCGTCGGACACACAGCTAAATATAATTGTTAGAGGGCGCTCATGATAGGCTTGATTTTACACACTGTGAAGTAGTTTGGTGTTCTCCTGCCTCAATGGAGCTCTCTCTAAACTACCTTAGTTACTGTTGAATAGTATAACATGATTTGAACTCTCTGTCACCCTTGTATTCTTCTCAGTGTAACTTCGAACCATAACAACCTTCTGCCACAAATCATTGACATCGTCCTTTCTACTTCTTATCCTTCCTGACACCCATTATTTCTCTTTTTTCTTACCTCACTGCCTGTTAGACAGATCCAAGGTCAGTTACGTATGAAGCACTGTTGCCCTTCCCAGTGAGATATTAATGTCTTAGGGAATACCCACTCTATCCAAATTTCTCAATACTCATTTTCTCTGCCTTGTGTCCTGCTTTCCTATTCTCCTTCTTTTCTCTTTCCTACTCTATCAGTAACTTGAAGGGGCTTTATGAAGGTTTAAAGAGCTACACAAATAAGCAATATAAGGTCTTAGGACAACTGAAGCCCCTCCCTTTGCACTTAAAATCTATGTAAACATTTCTTTGAATTTCAAGCACTACTAGGCCCAGATTTTTTAAAGGTTTGCGTTGCCCTTGCATCACGCAAGCTGGTGCATGGACAACGCAATCCTAAAGTCTAATTTACCATGACACACAAGACCACCTTGCGTGGCCCTGGGTTGCTTGGTAAATCTAGAGTAACGCAAGACAGGGCAAGTTACAGCCTTGTGCTACTCTGTGCCGGAAGGCGTTACAAGGGTGTGGAGCGTGGGTGTTCCCATGCATCCACCCATGCTTTTGGCGCTTTACCAGATTTACCAAGACTGGTAAACTTGGAAATGTGTCAAAATCAAATGCCTCTCGATAGAGGAGCAATGAGGAGAAATATCTTTATTTCTCCTCGTTGTTTACTCTTTCTAAGTCTGCTGCACTGCAGCAGACTTAGAAAGAGGAAAAAGCCTCCAAGGATTGGTTTTGTACAGCTGTCCCTACCTGCACAAAAACATCCTGCCTGCAACACAGGAAAGCTTGCACCATGGAGCAAGGGTGACTGCGTTGATGCTAGGCAGCACGCAGTGCGTCAGCACAGGGAGAGAGCAGGAATGTGCCATATTTTGATAGATATGGCACATTCCTGCCTTCTCTATTTGATGCAGCACTGCACAGCAAGTTGTCTTGCTGCTTTGCGCTTTCTCAAATAATGATGAATCTTGGCCCTGGTTTTTACTCTCTGGGTTGCTCTCTCTCTCGGTTTTACAGTGTGTCTGGGTATTTCTCTCTTTGGGTCTCATTCTCAACTGCTCCATTTTGGCCTCTGTTTTCCCTCGCTCTCTCTCATTTCCTTTCTTCCCTTGCCTCTCTCATTTATTTCTTGTTTCCAGTTCTCCTCCTTCCCCCTTTCATCAATCTCATCATTTATGTTCAATCTTACTCTTCCTCATTCTTCTCTATTATTCTCTTTTTCTTTTCTTCACCCTTTTTTCTGGCTATTGTTCTTTCTTTTTTTCTTCTTTTTTATTAGCATTTCAAAGATCACACATAAATGTCTGAATGTCTGAATGCCTCATAGCCTCCACCCCACAATAGAGTTTTGTATAGTACAAAAATTGGTGCATAGCAGTGGTAAATATCACCAGCTGCTGTTACATTTGTCACTTACATTGACTTTATATAATGATCCTCACCTGATCTTACTGCAAGTGGCCTACTTTTCTGTATATTCATGATGGCATGCATCCATTTGTCATGTCAAGGGGTCTATTGTTCTGCTTATGGTGTTCCAGTAGCTCTTTTGTATAGTCTTCTGCATTTTGTTTTACAACCCCCTCTCGATACCCTGTGGCGGGCACCACCTCTACCCTTGCCCTCCCTCCACATCATCCGTGTCTTTACTCGCTAAGTATGTCTGGTATAGAGACCAACAATCCCTAGGCCGACTCTGTGGCGTTTGGAGTTCATTGGAAGCGTCCGACTGCACATTGCAGTATGTCATCTCCGAATGCCATTCCACTAAGGTTCGATGGGGCCCCTAGCCCAGCGCATCGCTCCTCTACGCTAGCCAACAGTTGCCCAATAGCTGTTAGTCTACTCACCGATTTTTCGATGCCTTTATCACAGCCCAGCAAGGCCAACATTGGGTCCATCTTTATGGTGAGGCCTGTTATAGCATTCAACTCCAGGAAGATTCCTTCCCAGTATTGAAATATCCATGGGCAATACCAGGCAGCATACATAAACCCGGCATCTTGCCCGTTGCATCGCAAGCAGTTCGCAGAGTCTCTCAGGCCACATCTGAACAATCTTTCTGGTGTGTAGTAAATGTGGTATATGTATTTAAAATGTATTAGTCGGTGTCTCCCATTTAATGATACCTCTTTGGTCTTAGCGCAACAGTATCACCATATATTGTCTTCTATGGGTCAATCCAAATCTCTCTGCCAGTCCAATTGCGCCTTAGTCATACTTGCCCTGCGCGCTTCTTGTACGTGTGCGTGAGCGTAAAGTGTTGTTACTAACTTGTTAGGGGCTTCTTTCTTTATCAAGGCAGAGAGTGCCGGCATGTCTGGGGGTTACTGTAGCTCTCGTCCTAATAGTTCCCGCAATGCATGATGGACTCTATGGCAGTAGTACTGTGTGAGAGCTGAAGGTGTATTTTCTTGTTCTTGAGTGTTCCCCCACTTCCCTGCCACCCCATCTTGGAATAGATCTCCTATCTTTGTTACCGCTTGTGTATGTAGGGCAGTTCTCACATTCTTCTCCAGTCCCAGTGGGAACCAGGTGCACCACTCCAATCTGATATGAGTGGAGTACAGTAATGTGCCCAATTGTCTGTCTAGCAGACTCCGCCAGCCATGCATTGTAGTGTTCAATAGGTCAAAAACTCCATACCGGCGGGTCCGTGCTTTGAAAACTGCCTGAGGGAGTGCATCAGGGTCTGCGGCGGTTCCCTCTAGGTACAGACTAGGCAAATTATGTGGGCCATAGATCCAGTAATAGGCAAATGAGCTTTGTGCTGCCTTGAAATATCATTCTAGGTCTGGTGCATTAAGGCCTCCCATGTCGTAAGGTAGAATGAGGACTTCCCTTCGAACCCTTGGCTGCTTTATCGCCCATGCTAATTTAATCAGTAAAGAGCGCAATGTCCCAAAAACTGTTTTGGATAAGAGAATAGGTATGTACAGTAATAGAAACAGCAATCTAGGCAGGACTACCATCTTCATGAGAGCTATGCACCTAATAAGGGACAAAGGTAATTTTATCCAGTGGTTCACATCGTCTTCCAATTTTTGTATCGCTTTGCCATACTTTTCTAGTATGACTACCACAGGGTCTGTATGAATCGCACGGGGATACGCATAACGGACGGTATCTGTAGTCTATTGCAAGGGGAACTCCAATGTTAGCTGTGCCGTAGATGGGGTAAGTGGAAAAATGATGGACTTATCCCAGTTCACCCTCTGTCCCGAAAGACCCCCAAATCGCACAACCTCCCTCAGCATAGGTGTAAGATTCCGCTCTGTTTCCCGGACATACAGCAGTGTATCATCAGCGTATGCTGATATGACAAGTCTGTAGTCCGGGAAACGCAGCCCTCTATGGCCATGGTATTCTCGTAGTGCGCATGCTAGCGGTAGTAAGGATGATAGCGGGCAGCCCTGACGGGTGCCTCTTGTGATCGAAATTTGGTGTGTGGTTACTGCACCAATACAGATACACGCCACTGGCTTATTGTAAAATATCATAACCAGCCGTAGGAACACATCTCCCACCTGGATTCGCTTCAAAGTTGCTCTCATGAACTCCCACTCAACAGAGTCGAACGCCTTTTAAGCGTCTAAAAAGACTGCTTCCGCTTTCACTTCGGGAACCAACTGCAGTACGGCTCCCAGCAACCTTCTGAGATAGGTATGTAAATTCCGGCCGGGGACAAATCCAGACTGCTCCGGCCCCACCACACCTGGTAGTATTGGAGCTAATCTGTTGGCCAGTATTTTAGCGAATAATTTCGTATCTACATTTAATAGCATTAGAGGCCTATACGAGGAGCTTTGGTTAGGTAGTTTGCCAGGTTTCAGGATTGCAACGACTAAGGGGTCGATTCCGATTCTGGCCGGAAAACGTACCGACCGACTCGGAGCCGGAATTAATTCCGACCGACACGTACCGGTGCAGCCCGACCCGCAAAGTACGATGAGAAGCGTGCAAAACCCGACCGACTCTTATGGAACACAAGCCGAATGACCGAGCCGCGCGGAAAACACCAACTCGGCCGAAAAAACACGCGAATCTAACCGACCGACACGCACCCGGAACAATCCCGAACGAAACGTACCCGCGAACTCCTACCCGCCAAGTACGATGCAACGCGTGGAAAACACGACCGAGTCGCACAGAGGACAAGCCGTACGACCGACATGCATACAAAACTGCGAGCCGAAGCAAACCAAAACACCGCGACCGACGCGTAAGCAGCATAGAAAACAGCACAAACACAGCGTGAACGAATCGGAGAAGCTCGTACGAGACAACTGCAGGGTCAGACTCGGTCACAAGAACGTCTCCTACATGCACGAAAAGTACAAAGGGAAAATACACAAAAAAAGGCCAAACAAGCAATTACAAAGCCAATAAATACTGGGGGGGGGGCAGGGAACAAAGACACACCCACAACTCCACCCATATAAAGGACACAAATCCCTACCATGATCCTTTGCAAATTCAAATTACCTGCCAGCACTCAACAGACAGCAACCATACACCCACAGCTCATCCATCACACAAGCCACACACCATCAGCATCTCAACAAATAGCAACCTCACATACACCCAGCAAAACACACACTCACACACCTTCACCTGCACACCAACACACACATCACTCACCATCACCACCCATCACCATGCCCCCAAAGAAGAATCATAAGTTCCTAGATAGTGAATTGGAAGTCCTGGTAGATGAGATCCTCAGGGTAGAGCCACAGCTGTTTGGTACACAGACACCCATGGCGCAGAAAACCAAGATGTGGGAGAAGATCGTCGACAGGGTGAACGCACAATCACCATGTTTGCGCACAAAGATAGACATCCAGAACAGGTGGTATGACGTGCGCAGGAGGGTCAGGGAGCTGTTGAAGAAGGACTACCTCGTGAGCCAACACACCGGCAGTGGCCCTCCTGCCAAGCCAGTATACCTCAGGCCCTGAGAGGAGAAGGTGCGGGCCATCCTACCACCAGTGAGCGTATATGGACTAGAAAACATCCCAGAGCCTGGTGAGTACACAACAAATGTACACAATATTGTGCGACAATACACACACATCACTGTCAAGGGGAGAGTCAAACCATGCACCCGTAGCAAATACACAGCAACCAGAACAGAATCATCCCAAAATGTGTATGTCAGTCAGATAAACACAACACATGCCATCTCATAGTGACATGTAACTGTCTCATCACATGTACAAACACAACTACAACTACAGCTAGGCAGTGGCACAAATACAACTAACAAACACATCCAGACATGTAGCCACCACTACAACACCACCACACAGTGAAGCCCACTGAAAGAAAGGAATACTGTGTATGCTGGGCAAGTCAGTGTAGCCAATAGCATCATGGGAGTCGTAGTCACAGATATTGCCCACCCTCACAATGCGCACATCAACACCACCATGAACCATGCTCATATCACAGGGAGTGGAAAACAACTGACAAGATGGCTGACACTGGCTACTGCTGTGGGGAGCACAAGGCCCTGCTGGCAACTGTGCACCAACCAACAGCAGGACACCACTGACTGACATCCTGAAAGACAACTTGCACTCCCTGCAATGGAAGCACGTTCCATGGTGGGATATCTGGCTGGGTGGGAAGGAGGACTCACAGCACAGACCATAGTCACCAGCAGCTCCACCCACACACCCCTAACACAAACTCCACACAACTCACCTGGGAGAATGCATTGCCTCACACTCCAATCAAATATCCCACAAAGAACCACAACCCTGGGTCATGCTGTGTGAAGCACAGGGACACACATGGGACCTGTAGCAGAACTAACCCCAGGATAACACTGTCAGCCATCTTGTCAGCACAGGCACACAACCCCACAGGGAAGCAGAGTCAAAGGGAAGGAAGCATGGGCATGCTGGGAAGGGGGTGGAGGCAATAGCATGATGGGAGTGGTAGTCACAGCTCAACATCCCTCACCCACATGGCCCAGCAAGCTCACACCCAAGCATGCACACACCACAGAGAGTGGAAAGCCCCATCAAAGATGTCTGACACTGGTGCTCTGTTGTGGGGAGCACAAGGCCATGCTGGGAACTGGCCACCAACAAACAGCAGGACACCACTGTCAGCCATCTTGCCATTGCTCTCACACTCACACACAGTGAAGTCCACCCAAAAGCAAGTAAGTATGGGCATGCTGGGAAGTGGGGTGGAGGCAATAGCATGATGGGAGTGGTAGTCACAGCTCAACATCCCCCACCCACATGGCCCAGCAAGCTCACACTCAAGCATGCACACCCCACAGAGAGTGGAAAGCCCCATCAAAGATGTCTGACACTGGTGCACTGTTGTGGGGAGCACAAGGCCATGCTGGGAACTGTCCACCAACTAACAGCAGGACACCACTGCCAGCCATCTTGCCATTGCACTCACACTCACACACAGTGAAGTCCACCCAAAAGCAAGTAAGTATGGGAATGCTGGGAAGTGGGGTGGAGGCAATAGCATGATGGGAGTGGTAGTCACAGATATTGGTCACCCCCACAACTGCCCCATCAACACCACCCTGCACCATGCGCACATCACAGGGAGTGGAAAACAACTGACAAGATGGCTGACACTGGCTGCTGCTGTGGGGAGCACAAGGCCCTGCTGGCAACTGTGCACCAACCAACAGCAGAACACCACTGACTGACATCCTGAAAGACAACTTGCACTCCCTGCAATGGAAGCACGTTCCATGGTGGGATATCTGGCTGGGTGGGAAGGAGGACTCACAGCACAGACCATAGTCACCAGCAGCTCCACCCACACACCCCCCTAACACAAACTCCACACAACTCACCTGGGAGAATGCATTGCCTCACACTCCAATCAAATATCCCACAAAGAACCACAACCCTGGGTCATGCTGTGTGAAGCACAGGGACACACATGGGACCTGTAGCAGAACTAACCCCAGGATAACACTGTCAGCCATCTTGTCAGCAGAGGCACACAACCCCACAGGGAAGCAGAGTCAAAGGGAAGGAAGCATGGGCATGCTGGGAAGGGGGTGGAGGCAATAGCATGATGGGAGTGGTAGTCACAGCTCAACATCCCTCACCCACATGGCCCAGCAAGCTCACACTCAAGCATGCACACCCCACAGAGAGTGGAAAGCCCCATCAAAGATGTCTGACACTGGTGCACTGTTGTGGGGAGCACAAGGCCATGCTGGGAACTGGCCACCAACCAACAGCAGGACACCACTGTCAGCCATCTTGCCATTGCTCTCACACTCACACACAGTGAAGTCCACCCAAAAGCAAGTAAGTATGGGCATGCTGGGAAGTGGGGTGGAGGCAATAGCATGATGGGAGTGGTAGTCACAGATATTGGTCACCCCCACAACTGTCCCATCAACACCACCCTGAACCATGCGCACATCACAGGGAGTGGAAAACAACTGACAAGATGGCTGACACTGGCTACTGCTGTGGGGAGCACAAGGCCCTGCTGGCAACTGTGCACCAACCAACAGCAGGACACCACTGACTGACATCCTGAAAGACAACTTGCACTCCCTGCAATGGAAGCACGTTCCATGGTGGAATATCTGGCTGGGTGGGAAGGAGGGCCGGATGTCAACCAAATACAACCAATGCAGACCATGTACACACCCCAACATTCACATAGAAATGCCCAAATAATGCAGGACAATGTGCTACACCAATATCAACCCCTGACTGTGACAACTTAGGACAATGCAATGTACAGGCCCGCATCCAGAGGCACAGTCACAACTGTCAGGTGTGTCAACCATTGATGCCTGCAGAAACATAACATACATTGTGTGTGTCTCCCAAAAACAGGTGATGATGGGGACACAGCAGCAGACGCTGAGGAGTCCCCGTCCCAGGCTCAAGAGGATACGGAGCTCACTGGTGTGGAACAGCCTCTGCCCTCCTCGGATGAAGAAGACCCACCTGGCACCTCCGAAATCATGCAGCACCAGCAGGACCACCAGCTGCATCCCCTGCACCCACCCCTCCAACGACTGTCAACACACATACCACCCCTGCCGACATGGACAGACCAAGGAGCACCACCACCACCAGCACAGGCACCCTGGACCAACGTGGGCCCATGGACACCAACACCACCAACAACCCCCAAGGTGGCCCAGGGTCACCTGTGCGTGCCACCTCAGGTACTGCACGTGTCGCCAGGGGTGGTGGGAGGGGTGGGAGACATAGGTCGCTGCTCGCAGAGGGGTCTGGACTGCATGATGACCCACAATTGGCACGCATAGCCGATGCGTACCAGTCCAGCACCGGAGAGTTCAGCCAGGTAGTGGGGCTCCTCAGGGACATTAAACAGCAGCAGGCTGCCCATCATGCCCGCTTGGACTCACACATGTCCCGCGTGGAGTCCAAGTGGGACACACTGCAAGAGATGACGGCGGTGCATAGGGACATATTACAAGGCCTCCGCCAGATGAGCAGCAACCAGTCAACACCTCCCTGTGTGCCCACAACATCTGGTGCTGAAACAACTGCAACTGCCACAGGGAGGCAGGATGACTCTGGCGGAGAGTCCCCTGCACCGCAGCAGCCTGCACTTGAGGGTCCCCCCCCAAAGAAGAGGGGTCGTCCGAGGAAGGACAACTGAGAGGCTGATGGCCATGCACAACCCCCAGGAAGCCAACACCTGTTCTGTAAAATCACCTTTGTGCCCAAATTGTTCACCCTGTCGAATGCAACACAACTCTCCCACATGACATGGGGAGCTCAAGTTGGACCAATGTCTCAGATGACTGTGGACTTTACTCTGGACATTTCTGCTACCAGGACTTCCAAATCATCTAGGAACTTTGGATTACAATCACAATGTACAGCACCCACCATCCTGTGCACTATACTCACACATGTATGTCAATAAACTCACTAATACACCATACTTGCCTCTGTTGTGATTCCAACGTTGTCTCTGAAGTGGCGATGATGATCTGGGAAATGACACTGTGCATGCTAACTGCTACAGCAAGTACAACACCGGCAAGTGAGTCATGGCGACGTCACACATATGAGGGAGACACACCACCAGGGCTACACAACACATACACACCAGGGCCATCTGACTCATCGCCTACACTGATGTTGCCAGGAAATACGTTGCATTGCACAGACCCAACACCTATTCACAGTCTGTGTTAACTAGCCCACTGGTGCGGTAAGCAAATGTCAGTCAGATGTGTGACCACAGACAACGCACATCACAAAGTGAAGCACAGGTTTATTACACATTTGCAACATGTTGTAACCACCACAGATGCAAGGTAATCCCACCTGGCAGCGGGCACACAGTCAACAAGTGTAGAAGGAAGGAAGTCCATGGGTGTGGCGCACATCACCTGTAGGGACACGACAGCTACCACCCTGGAAGTCGAATCACGGTGTCGGGGATCACAGTTGACCAAACTACTCTGAAAGTACCCTGTGAAGGACAGAAATGACACACAGTCAAAAGCACTGAAGAACAGGACAGAACTGCAATACTCATGCCCAATACATGTCACAAGATACCCACCCAGAACCAAGTTAGCATGTCAACACTGTTGGGGAGTACAGACTACCTGTAAGGACACATCGCTACACGCATACAGTCATGTAGCCCATGGACACACTCAAACAGCACCAGAGCACCACCAACACATATCATGCAAACTCACATCATTGACATGACATCTCTGGATACTCACATTCAGCTGAAGAAGTTGGTGATGAGCTGTGTGCGGACATCACCATCATCATCATCATCACTGGCATCGTGGTCCAGGCCAGGATCCTCCACAGGTGGCGGACGTTGGTCATCGTCATCCAGGATGAGAGGCAACTCCTTCCGCACTGCCAGGTTGTGTAGCATGCAGCAGACGATGACAATCTTGCACACCTTTGCTGGGGCATATGGGAGGGACCCTCCTGTCTTGTCGAGGCAGCGGAAGCGGCTCTTCAGGAGACCAAATGTCCGCTCAATCACTCTCCTGGTCCGACCATGTGCCTCATTGTAGCGCATCTGGGCTGGTGTCACAGGGTTCCTGAGGGGCGTCAGCAACCACGGCATGTTGGGGTATCCGGAGTCACCTACATACAGACAATTGCACATTAGCTGAGTTGGAAAAGAGGGTGGAACACTACATTGCAGAACACACACAATGGTACAAAGTCATAACAATTAAACGAACCGGATGACGGACCCAGAGAAAACGCACCTCACTAGTAACTGTGCCCCTTTTTTGTGGTATTCAGTCGTGCACACTTCGACACTCGTCACCCTTCAGTGTCACTGTTTCACAGATTAACATATAATACATTCAATTGAAGGTGCACCGAAAATTAAGTAACACAATCTGGTGTTGGCTTGTTCTTCAACCTTTTATTCTTTATTTCATTTTCTTTTTCAACAGACAGCCAACGCGTTTCGTTCCCACTTTACAGTGTGTGGAACTTCGTCAGGGCTGTAACATATAACATAGATATATACACTTTAGGACATGGACAAGAAATAATAACAAAAGTTGTATATCACAAAGAATATATAAAATTGGACACAACTCCCGAAATAAAAACAGCACAAACATAAGGACATACGAAGTTGTTCTAAAATCCATTGTTCTGGGTTTCTTTAAAAGATTATTTTTATATATAAAAAGGTATAATTTCCTTTGGTCATAAGGATATGCAAAGAACTAATCAAAAAAATGGAGAAGGCAGCAATTAATTTGTTACACAAAAAGTAAATAAAAATAATTTAGATCAAGTGGTCTTAAAGGAAATGACCGTGCAATTGCCAAATATAATCGAGTTGAATACTATTCAGAATCGAAACGAGCAAAAGAAAATGTTTAAACCAAATACTAGGTGTGTGAGAGGATGATATGATAGTGTGAGGGAGGGAGTATTTAAAAAAAAAAAAGGGGGTGGGGGGGTTGGAGAAGATTAAGAAAACGAGCAGGGAGGCTCTCAGATTGACCGCCTCACCTTAATTAAGATAAATTCAGAAACATAGTTAGTTGGATGACCATAGGGAATCCCAGGGTTAATGGGTTTATCCGAAGTAGGACCTGCCACCTGAAATGACAATTTTATACTTTAGACGATCTCATTAATAAGTCAAATTTCCTAGAAAAGTGTCCTGATTAAGTTTTCACAATGCATGCACAGCCTAATTGCTTTAAGGGAGAAAGAAACCAGCTGTGCTTGAAGGGTTGAAGCCTACTTAATCATTTGTAAGCGAACGCTTATAGACATGCTGTAAAGTGTAACGGCATTACTTCAGCACCCTTTAAATAGAAATTTTGGGCGGGTAGACTTTGTTACATACAAGAATCCAAGGAACTGACGACCGGTCCGCTTATCGAGGTATGTGGGTATACAGCTAAGGGGCACTGATAAGACTAAGATTGCAAGTTATAATTTGGAAATAAGTACGGGATGGCACTTTAGTTGGAAATTTCCAGTGCACTAATCTCTTAGACAGTATGTATTAAGCGAGATTCCTTTGCGCTAAACACATTTTAATACGACTTTATCTGCGATATAATGCAAAATGCCCATAACTAAATGAAGTTGTTTTCTTTATCGGTAACAAACACCCGAAAATTAGGCATCGTCTCATTATAAGGCTGAGACCAGGACTCACGATCTCTAGCACGCGCGCATAGTTTGTTGCTGATCAGTGACATCCATTACATATGGTTGTCAGTTAGGATTTTCAAGTGCATTATCTATCGTATCATGTATTATGCCTTAAGCGAGTCAATTGCACCTAATACATTGCAATATGACTGTATCTAAAAGAATGTAATGTTCCAAATTAAATGCAGTTTTTTAGCGGTAACAAACATCTGAAAATTAGGCATTGTTTTCTAACAAGGCTGAGACCGGGACTTACGATCCCCAGCATGCGCACACAATTTGTTGTGGTTCTGTGACTTCCACTCTAATGTTTGAGAGTTTTTGGGGCTAGGTGAGATCGAACAGAAAGATAGAACTTACCCGAGTATCGCACACAATAATATAAGCCTTCATGTTACTACAGAAGGTAATGCCGTTACACTTTACAGCATGTCTATAAGCGTTCGCTTACAAATGATTAAGTAGGCTTCAACCCTTCAAGCACAGCTGGCTTCTTTCTCCCTTAAAGCAATTAGGCTGTGCATGCATTGTGAAAACTTAATCAGGACACTTTTCTAGGAAATTTGACGTATTAATGAGATCGTCTAAAGTATAAAATTGTCATTTCAGGTGGCAGGTCCTACTTCGGGTAAACCCATTAACCCTGGGATTCCCTATGGTCATCCAACTAACTACGTTTCTGAATTTATCTTAATTAAGGTGAGGCGGTCAATCTGAGAGCCTCCCTGCTCGTTTTCTTAATCTTCTCCAACCCCCTCTCCCCCCCCTTTTTTTTTTTTTTTTAAATACTCCCTCCCTCACACTATCAGATCATCCTCTCACACACCTAGTATTTGGTTTAAACATTTTCTTTTGCTCGTTTCGATTCTGAATAGTATTCAACTCGATTATATTTGGCAATTGCACGGTCATTTCCTTTAAGATCACTTGATCCAAATTATTTTTATTTACTTTTTGTGTAACAAATTAATTGCTGCCTTCTCCATTTTTTTTTTTTTGATTAGTTCTTTGCATATCCTTATGACCAAAGGAAATTATACCTTTTTATATATAAAAAAATAATCTTTTAAAGAAACCCAGAACAATGGATTTTAGAACAACTTCGTATGTCCTTATGTTTGTGCTGTTTTTTATTTCGGGAGTTGTGTCCAATTTTATATATTCTTTGTGATATACAACTTTTGTTATTATTTCTTGTCCATGTCCTAAAGTGTATATATCTATGTTATATGTTACAGCCCTGACGAAGTTCCACACACTGTAAAGTGGGAACGAAACGCGTTGGCTGTCTGTTGAAAAAGAAAATGAAATAAAGAATAAAAGGTTGAAGAACAAACCAACACCAGATTGTGTTACTTAATTTTCGGTGCACCTTCAATTGAATGTATTAAATGGTACAAAGTCAGTACACACCAACAAGCCAGGCACGCTGGTTCCGCATCTGTGACATCATCCTCGGGATGCGACTACTCCTCATCACGTAGGCAGAACCAGGGAAACGGGCACACACGTGTGAGATGCTCATATCTGCAAGACAGACCAACAGTGCATTGACCGAGTGGTAGTGTTTGCGGTTCCTGTATGCCTGCTCTTGGGCCTGTGGTGGTACCAAAGCCACATGTGTCCCATCAATGGAGCCAATGACATGCGGCATCCTCCCCAGGGCATAGAAGTCACTCTTCACGCCAGTGAGTTGTTGGAGTCTAGGGAAATAGATGTACTGGTTCAGGTATATCAACATAGCCTCCAAAACATCGCGGAGCACACGGCTGAACATGGTCTGTGACATCCCACCAGCAGTCGCCACAGTGTGTTGAAAGGTACCGGTGGCAAAGAAGTGTAGGGCTTCCATCACCTTCACCTTGGGGGTCAGCGCTGTAGGGTACGGCCGGCCAGGTTGCAAATGTGGTGCCAAGCGCACTACCAAATCCTCAATCAGCTGCCTGGTGAAGCAGTACCGTCGGATGCTGTCACGTTCCACCATCGTTGCCAGGTCAGGGAATGGTCTAAGGACAGCTGGTGCCCTGCAGTGCATAGGTGAAGAAAGCAAGATTGTCAGTCACCCCACATATGTGGCATTGAACACACTCAATATCACATGATACATCATTATGAGGCACAAGTACATGATGTGTGCAGTTCCGTAAGGATATGTATGGCACATACATGGCCAACATCTAACATCACAGTTCAACAAGTGGCATCAATAAGTCCCAGGTTGTGCCATTGGATATCATGAGGCCGTGTCCCAGTTCCCATCTCCTGCTGCCACGTTACAAACACACCCCACAGTGACATGTGAGGACAGATGTGCCCCAGGCATCACAGCTCAACGACAGGTAGATTCCCAGGGACCCTGTATTGCCACATGGACACTGGCATGACATGGTGTATCATGTATACACCACAGCAAAACAACCATGACCCCCACAGGTAGTGGTCCCTGTTGCCTCTTCAGGACAGACATGGACGTCTGTGACACACACACGCACAACATCAAAGTCCATGCACAAACAACGTGGATGTGGAGACTGCCTCCCATTGTGCACATGAAATCAGAGACATTGTAAACACAACATGCACACAGACTGTGGAGGACCATCACTATTGTGCCAATGGGTCACCCTGGGTTAAACATACCGTCCCACATGGGACTCAGGGGGTATGTGACATGACATACACATACACCACCGTGAAATGTGACCATGCCACATGCTCAGATATGAACAGTTGCACATCACAGTGGTCATGTACACGAAACACCAAGGATTCTGTCCCCATGAACACGTGCACAGCCTGGGGTGGCTGCCCCCAAGTGACACCCACAGAACAACATGTTCACCCCATACACGGAATAGGTAATGCAGCCTTACATGCCGTAGGATACAGTTTGGACAGGCTGTGGTGTTGTAGGTGTGCCCCTCACTCCCTGGGAAGTATATGTGGCTGGCATATGTTCACCTGTGACAGGCATGGTGACATATGCCAGTGACTTGTACAGGGACGCGTTGGACAGCAATGGACCTATCGGTGTGCCCGGCCGGCCCATTGCATTCAATGTGTGCGGGTACGCGTTGTATCCTAGGTACGCATTGAACAGCAATGGACCGATCGGTGTGCCCGGCCGGCCCATTGCATTCAATGTGTGCGGGTACGCGTTGTATCCTGGGTACGCGCTGAACAGCAATGGACCGATCGGTGTGCACGGCCGCCCATTGCATTCAATGTGTGCGGGTACGCGTTGTATCCTAGGTACGCGTTGAACAGCAATGGACCGATCGGTGCGCACCCATTGGCTATGGCCTGGCCTGGCAACGGATGCGTTTTCAAATTTTGAACGAGTCTGATGCTGTAAATTCAGTTGGTCACCCACAACAATGTTGCAAATTCATGGGTGTCATGAAGTTGAACTTTTGAAGGATGCTGGGGGCGTGTGTAAGTGGTGCAATTCCATGGGTTGGCCAGATTCAGAAGATGCAAACGACTTGGACCTATCACTTTGGACACATGGGACAGTATCTGCCTCTGCAGCACACATATAATGCTGGCTGTTCCCCTGAGAGCTCACTTGCCTGCACTACATGCTCCAGGACGACATCTGCCACTACACTGCTGCTGTATCTGCACCCTCTGGACCCTGCAATGGCACGTACTGTGGAGAGAGCCCCAGCCTTCAGCACTGAGGAGAACCAGGCCCTGCTGGACAACCTCCTTCCACAGTACAGCAAGCTGTATGGGAAAGCAGGGGAGCAGGTGAGTGTTCTGTCCACTGCCTTTCTAAATGTGCATGTTGTCTGACTAGCAAGGCTAACAGTCTGCACGCCACTGGCTAGCAGGCTCACTGAGTAGTTGTCACCCCCCATAGTGTGTAGTTACATGCACTGGACAGGTATAGTGCAGTGACAGTGCATTTAAACAAGGTTTTACTTCCCAGGCAATGATACCATGTAGCAACTGCTGGCATACTGTCCATGGCCATCGTTGCACTGCCTGTGTACATCATGTGCCCCTGTGATTGAGACATGTATATACAACTGTGTAATGCACGGATATGTTGCATGTGTAGTAATGGCATTCTCACTTTGTCATCCTCACAGGTTGATGCCCACCAGAAGCGCAGATATGGCTGACCATCGTCCGGGCAGTGAGATCCGTGGGGGTCTACAAGCGCCGGATCCGCAACTGCCAGAAGAGGTGGCAGGACCTTCGGGGCTGGACCCGGAGGATCGCACGGGTCCAGCTGAAGCTGTCGCCTCCTCGCAGGAGGGGCGGACACCGGACCCTGACCCCCACATGCTCAGGATCCTGGCGGTGGTCTTCCCTGATCTGGATGGGCAGCTGAAGGCCAGAGAGCAGCAAGGAGGGGGTGAGTCCATGACTGCATTGTGAACTATGTCTGCCATGCTATGTGCCCTCCTCTGGCCTGGTTAAACTTCCACAGTACATCAGTCATGTGGTCCAGGACCCATGTCCCTCTATTGTGCACTGCCCACTCCTCATCTGATACCCTGGTGTGGCCCTTAAAGTCAGGGAATTGTGTCACTTGGGTACTGTGTCCTTGCAGTTTGCTTGACTCAAGGTGGGGGACAGCATCTGTTTCCCTAACTCTGTGGTGGGCATCATGGGTGGGTCCATTGCTTACACAATGGCTGTGTTCTGACATGTAATCTGCGTGTTACTTTGATATGTGGTCCAATTGCAGAGCTGATCCACCACATGTGCCTGGGGTATCTGGCACACACCCATGCTGCGGGTGGGAACAATGTTTGGGCCCCAGGAGTGTGTATATTACGTGTGTCACACATACTTAGCCAGCTGCCTACTGTCCAGGGCTCATCCCTCATTCATGTGGGGCAGGACAGTCATGCCTACTCCAGGCCATACAATACACTCTGTACTCCCACTCCCGTGTATCAGCTGACTCGTTGTGCTCAGTGATTTGTCCCCTCAGGTGTCTGCCTCTGTGTCAGTGTGCTGTGGCTTCGTTGTCAGGTCTGCTGGGGTGTTTCTCGGTTGGGGCTCAGCATGCCACCGGAGATGTGACCATAGGAGACGATACTTGTGTGACACATAGGTGTTTGATCACCTGACCGTGCAGACTGGGGTATGCGAATGTGAAGTTCAGGCAGCTGTTTCCCATTCACAGCAGATTGTGAGGTGCTCAGGTTCAGAGGGTAGTGTTACAGGTCTCCCATATGTCCAATCGGTATGACCTGGACAGATAAGTGTTCAGATGATGTGGTGTGTGGGGATGTACATGTGCACTTGTTCAGCTCCAGGACTTGCATTCCCCAAGACCTACTATTGTGACACAGTGCAGAGTGTTGTTGTCTGGCTGCCCTGCCCATGTGACTGGAGACAGTGATGTATGACTTAGCAGGCATGCCTGTGCCATGGCATGTGACTTCCTATTAGTGATCCTGCAGGGGAGTGACATGTGCTACATGCACACCATTGTCGCAATGGCTATCAGGACATGGGTGCATCATGGTGTCTGTCGCTGGTATGCATCACATGCATTTCCTATTTGACTCTGGGCATCCCTTTCATCCGGACACCTGTACTGACTCAGTGGCAAGGGTTGTGATGTGTGCATGTTCACATGCTTCACCGTGTTCTCTGCACTGTCCAACTACTGTGTAGGTGGTGCATGTGTCCACACTGGGGTATTGCCATCCAACAGACACCAGACAGATGGGTGCAAGGCCAGGTGGGATGTGAGTGCCATGGTTGACCATCAGACTGACAATTGGCTTCTCCTGTTCTGTTTGGGCACTTTTAGCAATGTTCAACTAAGGATGCCAGGGCTTGCTCTGTAATGTGCTGTACTTAATGTGGTGTGTGCGTTCGGTGCAGGTGACTGATGTCTGTCTGTTTCCCTATTGATTGCAGATACATCCACGGCCACAGGAGGGGACAGCTCCACGGACCAGGAGGAGCCGCAGAGCCAGACTGGGTCAGCAGCCGAGGAGTGGTCGGAGGGACCCAGTGGCACGGAGGGCGAGGGGAGCCACACCGAGGAGTCCTCAGCACCATCCACCTCAGCTGAGGACCACAGCAGCTCGGAGGATGACTCCCTTATGGAGGCGGGTGTCAGCAGCCACCACACCCCAGCTAGTGTTGCTGTCCCCGCCACCACCACCACCACCACGGCCCTTCCATCGGCTCCCATTCCCGAGGTCCGTGGAGGCTCCCATGTTCGGGAGTGTGTCTCCTTCGGGCCAGGCACCGCACCCCCTGCCCCTGTGTCCCCTGCTGCCCTGAGTGAGGAGTCTGTGTACCTCCTTCGCCAGCTCCATGTAGGGCAGACAGCGATGCTGAGTGTCCTCCATGCACACACCACTCTGTTGACTCAGCTGGTGTCGTTCATGGAGGGCATCTCATCGGGCATGTCTGCCCTACAGAGGGGCAATAGGTCCATGGACTCCTCCCTGACGGCAGCAGTGTCCCTCCTCCGACAGTCCCTCACCCCTCCTGCCTCTGCCCCATCCACACTCCCCAGCACCATACCTGTCCCAAGCACACACACACCGGCACAGGCACACACCAGCACAGACACGTGCAGCACACAGACACACACGCCACAAACAAGACGCACACGCACGCACAGTCAGGGGACTGAAACCACACTCACAGGGGATGGGGCCCAGGCACACACACACGCATCCACGAGCACTGCGCAGTCCTCAGTTGCCTCTCCCTCCAAAGCCCCCTCCCTTGCCTCACCTGCAACCCCAAAGACACAGCGGCTCTTCCTCAGTGACCTCGGCCTCTTCCCTTCCGATCCAGCTGATACAGCATTCAGGGGGAAGAGGAAGCCCACCCACACGGAGCGGAGTGCCCCTCGCCCACGGACACCCTCCCCCAGGCGCAGACCGACTGACGCCCCCACCCGCAAGTCCCCCGGACCTGGAAGAGCAAGACCCCACCGCCGCCCTGCAGCTCAGGCACCAAGTCTCCTTCCTCCATCCCTCAGGCCCCCACTCCACAGGTGCCCCCACCACACCCTGCCCCAGGTTCCCCCACCCACAGATACACCATCCCCAAAAGGATCAGGCCTTCTCCCCCTGCCACTTGCTCTTCCGGCCCCACAACCACCGCTGCGCTTGTCTGTGCCACTGGTGTGGTGAGGGTGTCCTGCCCCTCTGTCCTGCCCACCTTACCTGATCCCCATTCTCCTCCCCTGGAGGTAGGCACTGCAGTGGAGTCCACTACCACCCTGTCTGACTTGGGCACTGCAGTGGTGAACCTGTCCACTCCATCTGCACGGTCCACTGCAGTCGTGCCGGCACCCACACCATCTGAGTCATGCCCCCAGTTGTGCCGGCACACACCATGTCAGACACCTCCACTGCAGTTGTCAGTGGCTCTCCAGCAACCACCACCCCTTCCCTGCCTCCTCCTGGTGAGCCCTGATCCTGTCCCTGCGGTGCCTGGCCTGCCCCCCGTATGCCCCTCCTAGGGGATTGTCCCTGGTTTTTATCAGTGCAGGCATGCGTAGGGTGACATCTGCCACTGTCACCCTGTTTTGACTTTCATGATGGACTGGCCATTGGCCTTTGTTTATTTTTTAAATGACTTCAAGTTTCGAACACACATATGCTGAATAAAGCAACTTTCTGTTCTCTAGTGCTTTTGCTTCTGATGTACATGATGTTGATGATGCTAACCATGCCCTTGCTGCAGTGATGGTGATATTTGGTCTCATGAAAATGAAGTGTTACTGTGCTGGAACCCATGTGGTCCAGGGGGACTGTGTCCTATCCTGTGGTGTATCCATGTCATCCTTAGCAGCATCTGAGGTTGTCATGTTTTCAATATTTGGCAATGGGATTTCCTACTTACATTTGCAATGTCACATCTGTGGCTTCCACCCCTGCACATCTGTTGTGCTTGCCATTGTTCAATTAGTCTAGTTCCCTGACCGTGTGGCCATCTCCACTGGACATGCAGGTTTGGGCATCAATGGGGAAGGACTCCTCTGTGTTGTCAGTGCGACTTGCTATACATGTGTGTTGGATCTGTGCTGATGATTTCGTTGACACTCCCATGACCAGGCTGATGTGACGGGAGACTTCATTTGGTGCTAATTGTTGACTGTGTGACCAAGTGTTCTGCTGACATGATGGAGCCCTACTGATGCGGCATATGGCACAGCTTTCCTCACACAGGAGTGGAGTCCCCTCATGGCAGTGTGTACTCCTGTGACATCGCCTGCGCCCAAGGTGTGTGTTGTATGAGCATGTCTGTGTGTTCACTTCCATGTTGCTGTGCATGCTGGGATCCCTAGTGATGTTCCTGTTTGTGATGCTTGCTGAGTTGACCTATGTTCCCCCAAAGTCTTCTCCCTGGGTTCTCTGTGATGTGGGTGCATGGCACATTACTGGTCATCAGGGTGTCACCCATAGGTGTGTTGGCTGTCAGGGCTGAGTTTGTGGGCAGACGCTGATGGGTCACAGTCAGGATTCCCTTGGCACTTGTTGTTTACACCTGTCATGTGATTTCCGGTTTGTGTTAGCTGTCATTGGTTGTGACACGTTGTGTGTGTGACTGCTGGCACTCCTCAGGGTCAGGGCTGCAATGTTGGTAGTTGTCTATGTGTGTTCTTTGTGGGTGACCTTGGCTTCTTCATTGGTGTGTGACTGTGGCAGGGATCCCATTGGTTTGTGTGGTATTGCCGTCATGTCCATGTACAGCGTAGTGTGCAGTGTGTCAGACATTCAGGAGTCTTGTTGAGTGGCCATGTGTGATGTGTTTCTGCACCTTGGTTCCCACCACCCCCTGGGATTGTCATGGGTGCATGTGCAATGTCACCAGTGCATGTGAGCTTCACTGCTGCACATTGTTGGAGATCGAGGTGTGTGGTGTTGAGTGTGTGCAGATGAGAGTTGTTGCCCGGCTAGTCCCCTGCCTCCATGTTGCCCTTGCCTTACTGGCCGTGCTGATTGATTTGTGCTTGTGTAGGTGTGATGGTAGTTTGTTGCTCAGGACACATGACTGTGGTTCACAGTGTGAACGACATCTAGCTTTGTCATCAGAGTGGGATTGTAATGCAGCCCAGGGTCACCACATTGTGGGGGCCCTGGGGGTAGTGCTGTGGTGTCTCTGTCTCTTGCTGTGTCAGTTGCTGTTCCTACATGCTTGTGTGACATGTGTGATTTGTGCTCCCTCTCATCTGACAATGCCTGATTGCCCACATAGGGGATTTGGATCCATGAGTTGCCTTTGTGTGGCACTGTATGCACATCTGTGTAATTGGTATTCAGGCCTCCTCATGTGTTGTGTGGTTGCCTGGGGACACTGGTACCCCCCTCACCTGTTGTGTTTGATGTGCAGTGTGGGTCTGCCTGCTTGTGTTTGTGCATCTGCACCACTGCATTGGCATATCTTTAGTGTGCCATTGGCTGTATGTTGTTTGGTGTGTTTCCCTGCTGTCCCTGGGACTCCTAGGTCATCAGTCAGCACAATGATCATTGTTTGTGTGTCCCATTGCTGCCATGGTATGGTATCTGTTCACCTCACATCTACAGTCTCCACAGGGTATCTGCATTTGTGTACCCATTGGTGCAAATATGTGGGTCTGCATTCTGATGGTCACTTCTGTCATTGTGTCATTGATGAATGTTGACAGTGTCAGCCCCCATGGGTGATGTTTGTCTGCACATGGCCAAAGGTATGTCTTATTTGCACTGCACTGTTTGCCTCCCCAATCTATGTTGCTATGGGACACAAGCACTACTTTGCCACTGATGTGTTTGTTGTTCTGTGACCAGGAATCATCCATGCAGTTTGGCAGTTGCAGCTTTTTCTTTGTCAACACTTACATTTTGGTCACTGTGATGATGGGGGTTTGGACCCCATTGCCACAATGTTCAAAATGTGCTTCAGCTATGGACCCCACACTTACATTTTGGTCACTGTGATGATGGGGGTTTGGACCCCATTGCCACAATGTTCAAGATGTGCTTCAGCTATGGACCCCACACTTACATTTTGGTCACTGTGATGATGGGGGTTTGGACCCCATTGCCACAATGTTCAAGATGTGCTTCAGCTATGGACCCCACACTTACATTATGGTCACTGTGATGATGGGGGTTTGGACCCCATTGCCACAATGTTCAAGATGTGCTTCAGCTATGGGCTCCACACTTACATTTTGGTCACTGTGATGATGGGGGTTTGGACCCCATTGCCACAATGTTCAAGATGTGCTTCAGCTATGGACCCCACACTTACATTATGGTCACTGTGATGATGGGGGTTTGGACCCCATTGCCACAATGTTCAAAATGTGCTTCAGCTATGGGCCCCACACTTACATTTTGGTCACTGTGATGATGGGGTTTTGGACCCCATTGCCACAATGGTCATGGCCTGCTTGCATTGTGGGGGCCACACACATTTATGTGTGGCATATGTGATAGGGGGTCACATTGTAGGTTCAAAGTCATGTTCAGTGTTGTAGGCATTTGACATAGTCTACACACGCTTGTCGTGGTGTTGGGGGATGTCTTTATGTTGCATTCTTTATGTTGGTGTGTGCTTGTGGTGTCATGTATTAGCCATCCTGTGAGTGGGGGTGTTGTTGGTGGTAGGCATCCAGCCCCCCATGGGTAGGGGTGGTAGTAGTGGTAGGCATCTGGCACCACATGGGTAGAGGTGGTAGTAGTGACAGGCATCCAGCACCCCTGGGTAGAGGTGGTAGTAGTGACAGGCATCTGGCACCCCTGGGTAGAGGTGGTAGTAGTGTTAGGCATCTGGCACCCCTGGGTAGAGATGGTAGTAGTGGTAGGCATCTGGCACCCCTGGGTAGAGGTGGTAGTAGTGGTAGGCATCTGGCACCCCTGGGTAGAGATGGTAGTAGTGGTAGGCATCTGGCACCCCTGGGTAGAGGTGGTAGTAGTGGTAGGCATCTGACACCCCTGGGTAGAGATGGTAGTAGTGGTAGGCATCTGGCACCCCTGGGTAAGGGTGGTAGTAGTGGTAGGCATCTGGCACCCCCTGGGTAGAGATGGTAGTAGTGGTAGGCATCTGGCACCCCTGGGTAGAGATGGTAGTAGTGGTAGGCATCTGGCACCCCTGGGTAGAGGTGGTAGTAGTGGTAGGTATCTGACACCCCCTGGGTAGAGATGGTAGTAGTGGTAGGCATCTGGCACCCCTGGGTAGAGATGGTAGTAGTGGTAGGCATCTGGCACCCCTGGGTAGAGATGGTAGTAGTGGTAGGCATCTGACACCCCTGGGTAGAGATGGTAGTAGTGGTAGGCATCTGGCACCCCCTGGGTAAGGGTGGTAGTAGTGGTAGGCATCTGGCACCCCTGGGTAGAGATGGTAGTAGTGGTAGGCATCTGGCACCCCCTGGGTAGAGATGGTAGTAGTGGTAGGCATCTGGCACCCCCTGGGTAGAGGTGGTAGTAGTGGTAGGCATCTGGCACCCCTGGGTAGAGGTGGTAGTAGTGGTAGGCATCTGGCACCCCTGGGTAGAGATGGTAGTAGTGGTAGGCATCTGGCACCCCATGGGTAGGGGTGGTAGTAGTGACAGGCATCCAGCCCCCATGGGTAGAGGTGGTAGTAGTGGTAGGCATCTGGCACCCCCTGGGTAGAGATGGTAGTAGTGGTAGGCATCTGGCACCCCCGGGTAGAGATGGTAGTAGTGGTAGGCATCTGGCACCCCTGGGTAAGGGTGGTAGTAATGGTAGGCATCTGGCACCCCTGGGTAGAGATGGTAGTAGTGGTAGGCATCTGGCACCCCTGGGTAAGGGTGGTAGTAGTGACAGGCATCCGGGCCCCTATGTGTATATGTGGCATTGGTGATGGCCATCCCGCCCCTATGGTGCTGCTGTTGCTGGTGTAAGTAATTTCTGCATCCCTCTGTGTGTGTGTGATATGTCGGGTAGGTGTAGTTTGTTTTTGTGGTTGGTGTCTGGCTTACCTTCTGCGCCGTACGCGTCCGTGCCTGTTCCGGTAGTAGATGTAGAATATTGGTAGGATCGGAACGATGGGATTCATGGTTGGTTCGTCTCGTTCGTCTTTCTCGTTGCTTCGCCTCGTCCTCGTCGCTGGCGTGTTCGTCTCGTAGCCGTGGTTCGTGTTGTGGCGCGAATCGGAGCTTATGTTCGCCTCTCCCGGATGCTTTGACGTGCCGTGCGTAGCGACGGGTTCGGCACGTACGGGAAGCGCATCGTACTAGTCCGGCCGGACGGGGCTGCATTTTGGCTTCCGTGCGACTCGATTCTGCGTTTCCGGATCCGGCTCGGTCGGGGAACAGGACCTGGATTGGGTGAGTACGACTGGGTCGGAATCTGTGCTGTTGTGCGCATCGTACTTATTCGTTCGGATTAATGTGCGGATCGGTCGGGAAACAGGCATTCGCATGGCTTTTTTCCCGAGCGAATGGTGTTAGGTGCGCCTCCGACCGAGATCGGAATCGGCCCCTAAGTGTGGTATCAGGAGGTCCTGATATGCGTTATAAAAGGTCACAGTGAGGCCATCTGTGCCCGGCGCCTTCCCGGGCTGCATACCTGCCAGTGCAACGCGGATTTCCGCGGGATCTAATGGCACCATCATGTGCTCCTGGGCAAGCCACGTCATTTTTATGTGTTCCAAATAGTCAGCTGTGGCTGTGTTGCCTGGGATTATACAGGACCGATACAGTTTGACACTGTACTTATGGAATCTCTCTGCAATTTGATGTGGATTGTGTAGTGGTTTGTCATTGTCATCTAGAACTTCCAGTATAACTTCTGCTTCCCTATTGGGGCACACTAATGCTGCTAGGGTAACCCCTGGGCGATGCCCCTCCCCATATGTTCTGGCGACCGCATATTTGCCCATGTAGTTAACCTCCTTGGCCGCTACTTCATTATACTCTTCTAATCTAGTATGGATGTCACTTAGAGTTTGGTTATCTCCCGACCTTTGATGTTTCGATTCTAGATCCAATATTTCTCTTTCTAGGAGCGTTAGTCTGCCCCAGAGAGATCTCAGAACCCCTGAATGTTTTGATATGGCCATCTCTCTAATGTAAACCTTGAATGCTTCCCAAACCATGGCAAAAGCGTTGACTGAGCCGATATTATCTGTAAAAAAATCACTTATTATTTGACCCAGTTCAGCTTTAAATGCGGAGTCTAACAATGAGTACGGTGGGAATTGCCAAGTGTAAGCCGAGGTCCGACATTGACGTAGCTCTAAATTCAATATCACTGGTGAGTGATCTGAGTAGGTGCGTGGTAGCGGCTCACATTTGGTAACTCTGGGAACTAGGCTTCTAGACATTAACCAGTAATCTATCTGAATGTGTATGTCATGCACGGTTGAGTAGTGAGTGTATCCTCCCCCCTTACTTGAGCAGTGTTTCCATATGTCCACTAGTCCCAAGTGTCCCATTATGTCTAGGATGGCCTTCGCAGCTGCAGCCGACCTGCAGGTCGGGCCTTTTGATCGATCCTGAGCAGGGTCCAGGACACAATTAAACTCGCCCCCCCAAATCTGGGGAAGTTCAACATCCTGATGTAAGCAAGCGCTAAGTGTGTGATAAAAATGCGGGTCATCATAATTAGGGCCGTAGAGTCCCACCCACAGAGCCGCTAAGTCTTCCTTATAGCAACAGGCCACCACAAATCTGCCTCCCAGGTCAATGTTGTCAGGACTCAGTCCGGGACACTGGCACGTGTCAGGGACTCCGGCAACGACTGGTGCCAGGGAAGACAAAGTAGGAAGAATACTGGGTACAGAGCTGCCCAAGATCACACAGCGAGTCAAAGGAGAAAGGGAATCCAAAGAGGAAGCTCTGTACAAGAGAATAAGAGAGGTAAGGCTCAGAAAGGACAGGCCCTCAGAGGTGATTTAGCATTCAGAAATAACTACACACAGGACGGATATGCAAGACATATATATATAACAACATTAACAATAAAGGGAATGTGGGATAAAGCACTCGGGAGCTCCACACGGTAAGACTGAAGCTCAGTAAGTTCCTCACCCACAATTGATGTTACAGATACTGACTGCAAATACCCACATATATGATATGCATGCAAAGGCAGGGTCTGTGGAGCTGATATCTATGGTGATGTTATAAATGTTACTCAAAGACAATACTCACAGTGAACAAGAAACACCACCTAGGTTGTCAGCTGTGCCCACAGATCCTGGCGATCAAACAGGAACAGGAACACGCAAGGCAGTAACAGCAAGGGGGTAGAACTAAGCACAAGCACAATAGACAAGGAGCTAGCAAGGAGGAGTGCTTAACAGGAAAGGAAGGAAATCACAGGACACACTTGGCAGAAAGCAAGAAACAAACATACAAGGTAATCAGAAGCAAACAGCAGGAATAGAAAGACAGCAAACTAGGATCTGGAACCAAGGAAATGGGAAGAAAGGCAGGGACTGGAAAAAGGATACACAGAAGGGGAGGCCACAAGGGTATACCAGAACAGTGCTGTATCAGGAGTCAAGAAAACACAGTAGCACTGAAGGCTGTGCTGGAGCAGAAACAAGAACTGAGCAAAAGCTCAAGAGCCAAGGTAGCACTGCAGGCAGTGCTAGTTCAGGAACAGAAAATCACTATAGCTCAGGAGTCAATGTAGCCCTGCAGGCAGTGCTAGTTCAAGGAAACAGGAAACAGCCACAGCACAGGAAACAAGAAGTCAAGAGAGCACTGCAAGCAGTGCAATACAGGAACAAGAAATAGCTGAAGCTCAGGAACAGGAACAAAGAATAACTATAGCTCAGGAACTGAGGAAACAAGGTAGCACTGCAGGCAGTGCCAATTCAGATACAAGGAACAGCCATAGCTCAGGAATCAAGGAACAAGGATTAACTATAGCTCAGGAATCAAGGAATATCACGAGCTCAGGAAACATGGATCGGTCTCACTGGAGCACAGCTAAAATGACCAACCGTGGGCTGAAGGGAGCTGGGGCTTAAAAGAGCTCACAGTACTCATGCACATCAGGTGCGAGCAGGCTAGCAGCAGCCAGCCACAGGTGAGCTGAATTCCTCCACCCATCTTTGGCCTGCAGGGGTGGAGACAAAGCAGTGAGCAGGGGTTTATAGGCAATGGAGTTTGCAGCATGAGCAGACTGGCTTCCACAAAACCCGGCATGGATTGGGAATGGATGTCTATTCCCAAATGGTGTCCAAATGCCTGGAAGTCAGGGTATGCATGCAGGGGTGTGTCTGGAAGCATATTAGAACAGAGATAAGTCACACTATGCACCCCTCTGGTGGTGGGCACGAGAGTGCAGGGAGCGGATCGTGACAAATGTGCACTCTTTGAAGTTTTACACCCGCCCTGTTATCAACTCAAATAAGGGCCTCTCGTGCATGTGAAGTAAAGCCCTGTAATCTGCGCTGCGTCAATGCATCGCTATTGGGTGTCAAGTGCGTCTCCTGTAAAATTGCTACTTCCACCTTGTGACGTTTGAGATATGTCACTACCTTTCATATTTTTCGGTGGTCATTTAACCCTCTAACTTTCCATGTGAGGAATCTAATCTGTGACTGTAGGCTGGTTATTCATTCCTTCCCCTGTACCCCCTGTTCCCCTGTTCCCCTGTACCCTCCAGTATATCAGTACCTCGTGTGTCATGCGGACACAAGCAGCCAGATGGTCAACATACTACTTCTACTAAACAACACTAACTGAACAATTACAATCCCGCAATGAGTCCCACCCATGCTATACATTCCCAAACTTTGCATCGCATCACTACAACCCTCCCCCTCCCTTTCTTCCATATGCCCCTCCCGGAAATTTAAAAAACTGCAAACTACACATGGTGGTACACACATGGGGGTGGATGTTGCCCGGCCTCTAATCTTCCCCAGCCCCAACTGTCTTGTTAGACGCTATCTCAGAGTTTACATTTATTTTCATTGTGCTAAATCAAAATAGTTCGATTTCCCCCTTTTAGGGTGATTATTAGGGTTCAGTGTGTACTTATCTAGTTCTCTCCTGTTAAATAGAATTCTCCCCCAAACCCTTCTCCGCTGTCCACAAGCATGTCCGTGGGAGATATCTATGCAATTCAATACAGTCTTACAAGTATGGGCCTGGGCAGGAGGATCCAATCATCTCATCTTCCCCAGACTTGTCTCCGTTGCGGTCGTCTCTCAGCAGGGAGCGGGCTGTGGTGTACAAGCGATATTTACAGCATAGTCCATGTCGCTTCCCCCATTCTTCCCTTGTCCTCAGCATTGGTGATACAGTTTTGAAGCAGTTCAGGTCATAACCACCATCTCATTGTTCCTCAAGGTCTAGTGCATCTTTGTCCTCACTGGAAGCGTTTTGGGGAGACCAGTCTCGTCGCTTGTTGCTCCTCTCTTCTTGATGAACTGAAATGCCATCTTGGGGTCCGTGAAAAAGAGAGCTTTCCCGTTCGACATAACTCGCTGTTTGGCAGGGTACATCATGCTGTATTACATTTTTAGCTCTGATAGTTTTCTCTTCACAGGCACAAACTGGCGACGAGCTTCTTGGACTTGTTGTGTGAAGTCTAGATAAATGGATAACTCCTTACCCACGAAGTGCAGTGTTTGTAGCTCCCTAGCCATCCGCAGAGCAGCATCCCAGTCTCTATAATTTAGGAGTTTGGCAATTATTGGGCGGGGGTTGGCACCCGGAACAGGTTTCGGTGCTAGAGCCCGGTGGGCACGTTCCACCACAAAGATTTCTGAAAACGTGTCTCTGTCCATCATGCTTACAAGTGTGCGCTGAACAAACTGTTCCATATTCGTTATGCCGGCGGATTCTGAGACCCCCACTATGCATATGTTGTTCCGCCTGGAGCGTGCTTCTAGGTCCTCTGTCTTTGCTATCAGGGTGCAGGGCAAACCATCCATTTTCTTATTTCTGGCCGTTTCTTCATTGATTGTATCCTCCGCATCCGAGACTCTTCTCTCTATGTTATCCAGTCTCTCTGTGTGCTTGACCAGTCTCTTCGACTTTCTGGCCATGTGTTATGTAAGGGCTTCTATTTCTCTGTCTATTTTTGTTAAGCTGCATTGCATGGCTGCTAGTATTTGCTTTACGTCTCCGTCTGTGGAGGGGTCACTCGTCTCGGGGCCAGAGTCCGCGGTGCCAGCATCGGAGTCTCTGGACTTAGTAGCCCTACGCGGCTCAAACTGTAGCTTGGGCTGTGCTTTGTCTACTTTCCCCATACTAATCGTTTGCTGCTGGGTGTCTATGTACTGTCCTCGTGGTTTAATGCAGTGTGTGTGCTCTCAGTAGCCTCTCACGTCTGTGGGTGGATTAGCCACACCTGGTTGCCGCTCGTCTGCGTTATTTGCTCAATTATCAGTTCCGGGTTATCTTGCTGTGTCCCGTGCCTTCCAACGTGTCCGTGCCTATGTAGGTTCAGTTTGAGCCGCACAGCGTTCCAATTTTTACACATGTAGACATTCTGCAGCCGCCCTGTTTATTTTGATGCAGGACTGCATTTTGAGTAGGGGAGCAGGTAATCTGATTAACCTAGTAAGTGTCTTTAGTATGAAGCAATGTCTTCAAAATGTGCCCTTCCTTTTCGCTTCGTTGCAATTCTGTTACTCAGTCTGTGTTTACTCCTCTGTGATTGCATTTGATCTGTATAGTGGCCGCTCTGACATAGTCTGTAGCACGATTAAGCACCAAAACAATCCCATGCTTATGAGTCACTGTATGTGCAATCGCTTCCATGTGTCTCTGGCCCCTTTGCACTATCTTGCGCTAAGCCAACTTACTTCAGATGTTGTGGGGATGCACTAAACGCCTCCCTGGCCCTCGGGTATTTCACACGGAGGTCATTCCAATTGCTGCATCACTCGCAGTCTCTTATGTCCCGCAGGCCTTAACACCACATATGACGATCGCTCCCGCAAGTATCTCCCGCTGCGCTCGACTGTCCAGTCCTAGCACCTCTCGCTTCACCAATGTGGTCCGGATCCTCAGGACAGCTCTGACATCACAGGAGGATCTGATGGTGGTCCTCCGTTTCAGCGCCCACTCTTCTCTACCAGTCAGGAGGCTTGTATAGCTGCCGAGTCGTCTCAATGCAAGGGGCTGCCACCAATTAGCGGGATGGGTCTGTGCCGAGCCATCTCACCGCAAGCGTAACGGGGTCATGCCGGATGCCTCCCCGGCCCTTGGTCGCTTCACGCGGTGGCCATTTCAGCCGCTACGCGACTCACTGTCCCCAATGTCCTGCCGGCCCCCGCACTGCACGTGACGAGCGCAGGGGGCTTCAGCACCACCACGAGTGTCTCCCACCGCGTTCAGCTGTCCCCGGACTCGGGCCTCTCGATGCAACTTTGCAGCTTCGCAGCTCACCAGTGTGGTACGGATCCTCGACGCGGCTCCGGCCCCACGTCCACTGGCCCAGCGCCCCATTTCTTTCCCAGCCAGTAGGCCAGGGCAGTTGTCGAGCCCTCCACAGTACCCGCCAGCCAAGCCACCACAGTGTAAGGGCCCCCCCTCAACTGGCGAGATGGGTACGACACCACGGCTCCGCCAAACAGGCCACACCCCTTTGTCCTCGAGGCCTGTCCCACCACTCTGTCATATTATCGCCTAGGCACTCAGTTTAAGTCCGATTTTGCCAGCAGAGGACCCGGTGCCAATGCCATAAGTGTGTGCTGGAAATTGCTGCATGTAACTGTAGGATTCTGCAGGATAATGCGGTTGGGTCATCAGATCTTCATTACTCTCTGGCCATCTTGGAGCCAGGCAAGCTCCGCCCCAGCTGTTGTTCTTTCTTTCTGTTTTTTACCTTCTGTTCTTTTCAGATATGCAGAGATTTTCGCACACTCTCACACTCATCACTTTCATAACCTCTACAACATGTCCTCAATAGGTACTCTACATGCAGAAAGGTTTACCTGTGGAGACCCAAAAAAACGGTTTTGTCCCGTTGTTTACTTATGAATCACCTCTAAGAGAGGAGTGTCTTGCTGGTGCTTGTGGTCACAAACTTGTAATATATTGGATGTCACTGCTCTGGTTATGAAAGCTAGGGTTCAACACACACTAACAAAGACACAAGAGGAACTCCCCTTCCTTTTTCCTCCCTTACACGTATCCAAACCCACAAAGAAAAGGAAGAGGCAAAAATGATCAGCTAAATTCCCCTTTTGGAAACCCTCAGTGATTTAAAAAATTGCCCTCACCTACTAGATAGTGGCATGCTTCATCATAGGGTTCCCTGTTTGCTTTATTCTGGGCCCCCCTTGGTGGGTAAAAAATCAAAATCGGGGTATACCTGGAAATTTAGCTCCTTGTACCCCACTTGCCATTATCAACATGTTTCAACCTTCCAACTGCCCCTGCGGGCCAACAGCCTTCCTCAGGATAAAGATCCCTTCTCTTATTTCACTAACAGTTCCCCTCCCTGTCACTGCCTATGTGGAGATAGGGAATCTATAAACGGCCATACTTGCCAACTCTGGACACATTCTCGCAGGAACACCCTGAGTTTCACTTAGTTCATTCCAAAATCGGGGTAGGAGTGGGAGCGTCGAAATTCATCAGGTGTCCGACACCATCATCAGAACCACTCTCTGCCCTCCAATGTACGGGTACAAGGAACTAATTTTTCAGGTATACCCCAATTTTTATTTTTAACCCTACCATGGGAAGCCCAGAATAAAGCAAACAGGGAACTCTCTTAGGTAGTTTAAGGTGTTGTGTGGCACAGAGGATTCCTTGCTTGTGGGGGCATGTGCCAATATGTTTTGTGCTCCACTCTGAGCGTTGGTCTGCGCCAGAGTGTGTTAGCACACCCTATGATGAAGCATGGCACTATCTAGTGGGTGAAGTAAATTATAAAAGTCACTGAGGGTGTCCAAAAAGGGAAGTTAAGCTGATAGTTTTTTGCCTTTTCCTTTTCTTTGTGGGTTATGAAAGCTTGGGCCCAAAAGACATTACTCGTCCATTGATTGTTGCCCAGAAATAGTCCGGGCCTTAATGACACAAAATAAAAAACTACTGGTGGCAGGAACTGTAAAACTCTTATTGAAAAGGTCAGTCCTAGAGATTTTGCTGTTCTAGGGTAAAAATGTCCACGTATTTCCCAAGTAAACTTACCACTAAATCTGAACGTTTTTTTAACGTATGCATTAGCTCTTCGACTAGGACCAGAAATTATCATACATTTTGAATAGAAAGCATGGCAAAATGGGTAGAAAGAGAACAGGAGAAAGCAAGGAGAATGTTAGAAAGTAGAAAAATACAGCAAGGAAAGAAAAGAAATGAAGTAGAGAAGGAAGAATGAATGGAAGTGAGGATGGAAGGGTAGCAGGGAGGAAGCAAAGGAGTGGAAGGAAAGACTGAAGGAGAGAATTGAAGAGTGAAAGACGAGAGAAAAAAAAGAAGGAAGGATGGGTGGGAAAAGTGTAAGAAGTAATGAAAGAAGCAAGAATGCAAAGAGGAAGAACAGAACAGAATGAAGGTACAAAGCTGAGAACAAAGGAACGAATGAATGAAAGAAAGAAAGAAGCATGAAAAAAGCAAAAGTGAGAATGAAGTAAAGTAAGAAAGAAAAGAGGATTGAGTAAGTAAGAAAGAAGAAAAACAGAAAGAAAGGAAAACAAAAGAAATAGTAAGAAGAAAAGGATGGAAATGAAGGAAAAGATGTAAAGAAAGAGACAATCAGATCAAAGAGCATGCTCTGGGGCATTTATTTGTTGCCAGATTTCTTACCAGCCAGCAGCTGGATGTTTGTTTATTTAGCAAGAGGGTGGGCTGCATGCTGCTCCTGCACTGTCAGTTTTGGAGACATCGCATAACCTAGGTCAGAGTATTTTATGGTTGATCATTAGTACGGTGGAAGCTGCATACTTCTGAACTTGGCAGACTGTCAGCAAACTACTTCAAGGCAGTCTGCAAGCTACTAGTAACCTGCGATCGACCTGTTAGAGAACCCTGGTCTGGAGGTAACAAAAGCAAGGCCCATCATTTCTTCGTGTGCCTGAAGAGAAGAAATTGTCAAAACAATACTGGAGCTCTGCAGGTTAAAAGGAGTGAGGAGCAGCAAGAATAATTACTGCTATGGACAGTCCACCCTGCAACCCTCCGGCAGCCAGCAAACACCTCATCCTGCTATCACCCCTTCTTCATGCACAGAGACTTATAATCTACACAGCCCAAATGCAATGGCAAAATTGCTTCATCTATGTCTGGAAATGTTACATGTATTCAAGGCTTATCCATACTGTGGGTGTGTGTAAAAAGAACAAATTCATTTTCGTGCAGTTTTCTAGACAGCCTTTATACTACTGCAAGTTCTCCAAAAAAAATTATGTTCATTCAGTATCCACACAATATCCCATTTACAGAAGGAAACGAAACTTGTACAAACCAAATTGCCCTTCAAAGAAGCATATTAATTAGAAAAAACACGGTGAGTCTATGTGGAGATAAATGTATGTAAGTTTCCAATCATATTTACGTTATTTATGCCTGGCAGAATTTCACAAAGGGATTCCTGATAGTTGTAAGCTCTATTTAGGGTGTGGACATCGCGGCACCCATAAATCACCCTCTAGGGGTACGATGTACGTCGTTCACGACTGATTCAAAGCAGTGGCGTAACAAAGGTCCCCGCAGCCCCTGCAGTGCAGGGGGGCCCTGAGTCCAGGTCCCCCAGCACTGTACCCTGGCCTGAGAGCTCCTAAGTGAGTCCGGAGGGGGGCCCCTGCACTGCGGGGTCTTTTTTATGCCACTGCCTTGGCATGTACTTTGCAGGGGGGCCCCTTCAAGTTTCGTTACGCCGCTGATTCAAGGGCAGGCATGGTTAGCCTTGGTTGTGAGCTTTCACTCCTCACAGTTCCCTTTACAGCCTGGAAAGGGTTGTATTTCCACTCCAGCCAAGGGCTGAAGTAAATCCTGTTCCAGGGCGGGAAGAGAAATTAATCTCCTCCAAATTTCGCGGTGGTGGAAAGCAAGGGGTTTCTCTATGGGAAAAATAGTTTCCCAGTGGAGAAAAAAAATGTAATTTGCACAGTGAATTGCTTCCCACTTGTGTGGAGTTCTCAGCATGGAGATCTGCATGCAAAGGAAATGGGATCTAGATTTTGAAATCACATCTTTTTCCAATGATTCTGTATGGAAACCTGTGCCAGGTGCACCTTTCCATGCAGATTCCATGCAGAATTCGCAAATTCCAGAAAGAAGTATATCTACACTAGGACTTGGATGTAAATCTCTGAGTGTAGGTTTACTACATTCTTTGTGAATTAGCCCCAACTTTGCATGCACATGCACTTTACTAGCATGGAACTAATATATATTCAGGCGAGACAAAGCTATACTGTGTGCTACCTAATTGTACTTGGTCACTGTCATTTAGATAACAGAAAGTGTTCAAGAAGCATCAAGAGCCACAATGGGTATAGACTTCAACACTTAAAAAATACATTGCAGTCATACTAAAATGCCTCAGTTGAAGTACTATTTAGTAAAAAACACAAAACTGCAACATAAAACTGTTAATGCATTCTGGCTGGCCACTATCACTCCACAACCGTGCATTATTCTAGTACAGGTAGGGGATTTTTTGATTTTTTCATCAGAGCACCTCAACTGATGCGTTTTGGTACTATAGGGACTTTTTTTAAAGTGTTTTAGTCACCCGCCATTGGAACCTTATCTGTTATAAAAAACCTTTGTTTTTTTTCATTAAAAAACAAGGGGCCCGATTCACAAAGGCAATCTGAGTCAAAAGTCTAACTTTATGACTTTTGGTATTCACAGAGGTCATTTATGAGTCGTATCTTTACGTCCGCAGGCGGGCCGGAATCTCCAGCTTGGTTTGTACTCTCCGGCTCGGGCCATACTCTCTGGCTCGTGCCGGATGAAGTGTAATCAATGGGCCAGAATTCAATTTTCACAAAAAGGAACATTAGGAGCGTGTGATAAATGGTAGAGGAGGTCATGAAAATCTGTTTGGGCAGGAAAAAGGGTGTGGCCGGACATTACATCATATCCCAGAAAAGTTTGCTCCTTTGCATCATGATATATGCAGTCCACAATTTGCGCTCCCCTCAGTGTTGACTGTAGTGTCAACACTAAGGGGACTACAGTCAACACTAAGTACAAATTGTGGACTGCATGTACCATGATCCAAAGCAGCATTCCGGCCCAATGATTACTCTTCATCCGGCCGAAGCCGGAGAGCACGGCCTGAGCCAGAGAGTAAGGCCCGGGTGCGGAGAGTACGACCCGGGTGCGAAGAGTACGGCCCAAACCTGAGATTCTGGCCTGACTGCGTACGTAAAGATATGACTTGTAAATGACCTCTGTGAATACCACAAGTCGTAAAGTTAGACTTTTTCTCAGATTGCCTTTGTGAATCGAGCCCTGTGTGTTTTTAGCCCAGGAAGGGCTTGCAACAGCAGATTCACACAGCGCTGTAAATGTCATGTGTTTTGTCATCAACCGAGTGATAGTCTTTCATCCTTCTGAGACTGATAAAAAGGGTGTGATAATCCTGCTGGAATTCAAAGCTGCTGCAGTTACACATAGATGACTGCAGAGGGCACATATGACCATCTGCATAAAGCTGCATATCATGTGCATTAAATAGAGTGATTGTTAGACTACTTTTTACCCAATGTCTTTATGCAATCTAACTTTGTTCAGGTTTTTTTAAATAGTGCTCATTTTATAATGGGACTCATAGCAGGAAGCAAATCAAACAAACCACTATCAAAAAGTATGTCCGAGGGCATGTACCAAAATGTATATATTTATTCATTGAATGGAAATATCCTTCTGACGGTGCGCAGTCAAAATATTGATTTTTTTATATCGACCTACACTAATATCGAGTTTTTAATATCGTAGGGACAGAATATCGATGTCAAGAATATCGGTGACCAGAATATCGACCTTAAGGTAAGTAATATCGTTTTTTTTTATATCGAAGTAAGTAATATCGAACTAAGTAATATTGTTAGCAAAAATATCGTTGTTAATAATATCGATATTTATATTAGTGTTATGTATTTTAGTATGTATTTTATATGTATGTTTAACATTTTTTGTAATGTATTTTTATTATTTTTAAATATATGTATTAAATGTTTAGAAATTAGTAATTTTTTTAAAGTAAATTTTGCGTTTTAGTATCAGAGCGGGTTGTGGGTTTATAGGGGAATAGGGTGGGAAGTAATTTAATTATAATTAATTAATCAATATGTTTTTATTTATTGTTATTGATTATTAATTTATTGTTAATTAATTATTAGTTGGTAATTACTTTTTTAATTGATTAATTTATCATTATATTAATTATAATTATTATTATTTTTTATTTGTTGTTAATTATTAATTGGTAATTAATTTTTATTAATTGATTAATTGATAATTAAATTAATTTTGTTAAATTTTATGTGTAGCGGGTTGTGGGTTTATAGGGGAATAGGGTGGGAAGTAATTTAATTATAATTAATTAATTAATATTTTTTTATTTATTGTTATTGATAATTAATTTATTGCTAATTAAATATTAATTGCTAATTAATTTTTATTAATTGATTAATTTATAGTTATATTAATTATAATTAATTTATTATTTTTTTATTTATTGTAATTGTTAATTAATTTATTGTTAATTTATTATTAATTGGTAATTAATTTTTATTAATTGATTAATTGATAATTAAATTAATTGTGTTCTTTTTATGTGTAGCGGGTTGTGTGTTTATGGGGGAATAGGGTGGGAAGTAATTTAATGTTATTTAAGTAAATATTAATTTAATTTTATTGGTATTTATTATTAATTTTTTAGTTAATTAATTATTAATATGTTATTTATTTTACAAAAATTATTTAATTAATAAGTATATTAATTTAACCCCTACGCTATCCTACATTTTCCACACTGTTACACTCACTGGAGTTGGAATAGTAATTTTAACCCCTACGCTATCCAACACTTTCCCTACTGTTGCACTCACTGGAGTGGGAATAGTAATTTTTACCCCTACGCTATCCAACACTTTCCCTACTTTTGCACTCACTGGAGGGGGAATAGTAATTTTAACCCCTACGCTATCCAACACTTTCCCTACTGTTGCACTCACTGGAGTGGGGATAGTAATTTTTACCCCTACGCTATCCAACACTTTCCCTAATGTTGCACTGCCTGGAGTGGGAATAGTAATTGTAACCCCTACGCTATCCAACACTTTCCCTACTGTTGCACTCACTGGGGTGGGAATAGTAATTTTTACCCCTACGCTATCCAACACTTTCCCTACTGTTGCACTCACTGGAGTGGGAATAGTAATTTTAACCCCTACGCTATCCAACACTTTCCCTACTGTTGCACTCACTGGAGTGGGAATAGTAATTTTTACCTCTACGCTATCCAACACTTTCCCTCCTGTTGCACTCCCTGGAGTGGGAATAGTAATTTTTACCCCTACGCCATCCAACACTTTCCCTACTGTTGCACTCACTGGAGTGGGAATAGTAATTTTTACCCCTTCGCTATCCAACACTTTCCCTACTGTTGCACTCCCTGGAGTGGGAATAGTAATTTTAACCCCTACGCTATCCAACACTTTCCCTACTGTTGCACTCACTGGAGTGGAAATAGTAATTTTTACCCCTACGCTATCCAACACTTTCCCTACTGTTGCACTCACTGAAGTGGGAATAGGAATTTTAACCCCTACGCTATCCAACACTTTCCCTACTGTTGCACTCACTGGAGTGGGAATAGTAATTTTTACCCCTACGCTATCCAACACTTTCCCTACTGTTGCACTCCCTGGAGTGGGAATAGTAATTTTAACCCCTACGCTATCCAACACTTTCCCTACTGTTGCCCTCACTGGAGTGGGAATAGTAATTTTTACCCCTACGCTATCCAACACTTTCCCTACTGTTGCACTCACTGGGGTGGGAATAGTCATTTTTACCCCTACGCTATCCAACTCTTTCCCTACTGTTGCACTCACTGGGGTGGGAATAGTAATTTTTACCCCTACGCTATCCAACATTTTCCCTACTGTTGCACTGTTTGGAGTTGGAATAGTAATTTTATTACCTCCGCTATCTAATATTTTTTGTATTATTTTAGTTAATGTAGTATATAATTAATTTTAAAAACATTAAAAATAATTTTAATTTTTTTAATGTGTTATATATATTTATTTAATTTTTATTTATATTATTGTTTCATGTGTAAAGATGTATTTATAATTTATATGATATTTCTTTTTAAATTATAAGTTATTAAAATAATTATTAAAAATGATTAGTAAGTAAGGGGCCCATTACGATACCCGGCGTAAATAAATCCGCCAGGCATGGAAGCGGCAAAAATCCGCCCGCACACACCGCCTGAACACCGACCACGCCATTACGATTTCACAAACCGAAAACCGCCATCGGCGGAAAAAGCACACAAAATACCGCCCGCCAACGTCCGAGTCAGAGTCAAACCGCCCGCCACGGACGGAAACACGCACGACAACACAAAACCGCCCGCCCTCACGGCCGACACACCGCACGTGACATTACGATCGCACCGACATGAGCGCGGAAAAACCACAAATATACCGCCCGCCAGCGCAAACAACGCCGATGAGAATCGACACGGCAGAAGCCATGGCGCCAACGTACCTGCACAGAAACCATCCGCACACAAAACCAATAGCACACAACATGGCCAACAAGTCCACACAGCAAGGCACGCACAAATACACAAGCACAGTACACATCCCGAAAACACCCCCCGGACAAACAAAAAATACAAAGGCCAGAACCCCAGACACAACACACCTGAAAACAACAGACCATGAGGACACACCCACATAGGTGAGTACAAAAGCAGCACTCCCACAGACCACAACCCCTTGCTACATTGCAAACCAGAGAGGAGAGGAGAGGACACAGTGACACAGCAAGGACAGCAGCACACCACAGAAACGCACACATCACAACCACCACCACCACCACCACCACCACCAAACACCACCACCACCACCAAACACCGGCACCACAAACCCCTGCACATTACACAACACACACCGCACCAGCACCACAAACACCATGGCACCACAAAGAATGCCCAAGTTCACGCCCATGGAGCTGACGGTCATGGTCGACGAGATCATCAAGGTGTACCCACAAATCTATGGGAACATGGTCCAGCACACACCACTAGCCACCAGAAACAGAATGTGGAACCGGATCGTAGACCAGGTCAATGCAGTCGGGACCCTGCCCAGGAACAGAGTCGAAATTAACAAACGTTGGAATGACGTAAAGAGCCTGGTCAAGAAGAAGGAGGGCAAAAACAGAGAGCTGGCTGCCGTCACTGGCGGAGGGAATCCCGCGCTCTTTAAGACCTTCAAAGCGTGGGAGGAGAAGGTGCGAGTCGTAATACATCCGGAGATCCTCGCCGGATTAGCAGGGGGAGTGGAGGCTGGTAAGTACAAACTAATGTATACCAGCACACCGCTATGTACTCACATGCGCAACTACCATGCCACAGCTCCCAGGGACAAACACCCCCATGTCCAGCACACAATACACAACACATCACACACACATGCAACAGACACTACCACACACAGCCCAAACCGAACAACTGTAAGATGCGTGGGGACATGTGTACACCAAGCCAGCCACATAACCACCAACAGGTCCCCAAATATGCCAGAAGCGCCACAACGAGCACCCACCACACCCATGTGTCCGCCACAGCTGCACTAACCGACAAGTAACAGGTAAGTGGCAGGAACACAAAGTGCAGTGGGTGGGACGGTGGACAGCCCAAGTACAACACACACCAGGCCCCAGTCCCACAGCACAGCAAGGAGGAGCATCCCCCACACCCCACAGCCACGTGTCAGCCACTGCAGTGCACAACGACAGCCGAAAGGCAGACATCACGGTCCACAGCAATCGGTGTCAGTGGGTGTCCAGCCACCCCCACGACCCACAACACCCCCCACCCCGACAGACCTGCAACATGGAGCACCCCCGCTTAGAGCCATGTGGCATCCAGTACAGTGCACGCACGAACAACTTGCAGGTGGGAAACTGGACAGGGCTGGATTACTGGAGGCATGAGGACCATAACACGACCAACACATGGGACATGTCACGTAGCAGACGAACACGCAGCACCGCCCACCGTCACGAACAAGTGAACAATGTGCACACGGACATGAACAACAGACTCACACCCCACATGACCCATCACAGACATAGCAACACCCAAGGAGCCACGTCTGCATGCACAAGCCACACTGAATATAGTCCCACACGGCAGCCACTGTGCAACTCATCACACACAACCGAAACACCATTGAAGTCCTGTCCATGTAGCCCCTACTGCCTGTCAACCACACACCCCACAACTACGCCTATGTAAGACAAACAACACTAGACGCAACAGAGCGGAACAACATAAATGCACACGAACACCACTGAACCCATCAAACACACAGACACACCATGCACATACAACATACCATCCATCCCATCCGTCAGCCCCAGTCTCATGAAAGGCATGTCATCCGCACAGCTGCCACACATACAGCAGTCACGCTAAGACACATGCCCATGACCAACCATGTGCCAGAAGTCAATTAAGCGCACGACACACTGTGAGCAACAACACACAACATGGGCCACACCCCCGAGCACTGCAGTGATGCACATGGCACAGGGCAGCACGCACACCAAGGAGATGGGACAACTGCAATACGTTGGCTGGCACACAACTATCACTCACTCATAACGATGCGTCCAATGCCATGTCCAGTAATCACAACAGACAGCAAATATGCAGGCCATGTCAAGCATGCACACACCTCAAACCATGCACTGTCATGCTGCCACAACACATGTCACGTTCGGCACCCATGGCTCACAGCATGTACCCCAAAAGCATATCCCCTCCCAAATGCGAATCTGGGGCATGGCCCCCATGTTGCCATATGCGTTCCTAAGCGTTCCATTTGAACCCCAAAAGCATATCCCCTCCCAAATGCGAATCTGGGGCATGGCCTCCATGTTGCCATATGCGTTCCTAAGCGTTCCATTTGAACCCCAAAAGCATATCCCCTCCCAAATGCGAATCTGGGGCATGGCCCCCATGTTGCCATATGCGTTCCTAAGCGTTCCATTTGAACCCCAAAAGGATATCCCCTCCCAAATGCGAATCTGGGGCATGGCCCCCATGTTGCCATATGCGTTCCTAAGCGTCCCATCTGAACACCAAAAGCAAAGTACAAACCAGACCCAGGATGGGCCAGGAGCCCGCATACACCAGAGTCACAATAAGTAGGGGCACAGCAACACACCCATCGGCATGGCCAATCCGTCCCATGCCACATGTGCACAGCACACAGTCCCATTGCCAAGCACACACAACTACAGATGCTACAGCCACACACACGCCTCCGGGAAACCCATGTACGAGATTGCACGAACTGTCAATGTCAGACGACAAATACATACTTCGCCAGGTGCAACACAATAACAAATCTCATTCTCTCCACAGGTGACGAACTGCTGGATGCTGGGGATGGAGCCAGCAGCCAGCACAGCCAGCCTACAAGCCCCCAACGAGGACACACGGATCTGGAGGATCTGTCCTCCTCTTCGGACACGGACCACCAAGCAGGCCCATCTGGTGTGGCAGGGCCCAGCCGCTCCCCAGGACCCCTCCTACCCACCAACCCATCATCCAGGGCTGCTGAACATTCCCAGCCCCCTGCTGCCACTGTCGTTGCGGCCACACCCACGGTCATTGTGGCCACTACCACTGCCGCAACCGCCACCATCGCCGCACCGACCACCACCGCCGCCACCACCGCCACGTCTTCGCTGGCACCAGCCCCAGCGCAGGTGGTGGCCCGGACGACTGGATCCACCCTGGGAGCCACAGCGAGGACCGTGGTGAGCAATGTGGCTAGTGGGCAGGCCGGTGGCAGCAGGACTGGTAGGAGGAGCAGGGTCAGGGAAACGCCAGCCTCCCCTGGGAGCCATGCCCTGCCTCACATGGCCAGAGTCCTTGGGGCCTATGAAGAGGCCCAAGGACAATGGGTCCGGTCTGCTTCAGATACGCGTGAGGTGCTGGGGGTGCTGAGGTCCATGGACGCCCGTATGGGCCAAATCGTGGACCTCATGGGACAGCTGGTGGTGGCGGTGAGGTCACAGCCAGGGACAGCAGCTCCCCTCCGCCACCACCTGCCGAGGCGCAGGGTGGAGCAGCAGTGTCCAGTTCCCCTACGTCCACAGCCAGTGATCACACCTCAACCACCAGCATGTCGCAAGCAGGCACCCCCCCTCGCAAACGTGGAAGGGGCCGTCCGAAGTGGAAACAGATCTCCCGGGAGGACTTCGCACGCTCCAAACGCAAGTGAGGCAGCCAGCCAGCCTTCCGCCAGCCTTCCTTGACCAGCCACTGCATTGACTTGGACTACGATCCCACTCCACACAGCCATCTGGATGGCATGTGTGTGTTGGACTATGGACATAGAACCAGTGGGTACACCCTGATCATCACGCAGCCATGACCGACAGCTCATTGTCACTGCACGCACCACTTTTGTCATCACCTTACACACAATCACATGTCACAGTTTGTAATAAATGCACCTTTTTCACTAACTGCTGTTTTTGTGCCCTGTGTCTTATTTGTACGGAATACAACGGCCACCTTGGGCGGAAAGGCACCTGATGCGTGGCATGGCAATTGAATCCGGAGGGCCTGTAGGGACCTAGGGGTGGGAGACAGAACAGGAGCACATTCAATGAGTGTGTCACACACCCATCACACAGTACATGTCAACAACTACAAGCAATGTACACACATCGCACAGAGCAATAGGGCACAATGCCACAGCCACCAACAGTGGCATACTACCCTGGCCATGGAGCGTTGACACACAGCACGCAGTTAACAAACGGCCACCCTGACACAGCACACACACACCTGCACAGATACAGCCACATCAGCCGTCGTACATGGACACTCACCATCAAGTGAAGTAGCGGGCGATGAGCTGCTGCCGCACATTACCAGCTTCCTCCTCTCCGCTGTCCTCCTCACTCGAGCTGTCCTGGTCTGCGGGCTGGGGCCCTGGTTGATCTCCGTCATCCACGATGAGGGGATCTGCTTCCGAATGGCCAGATTGTGCAGCATGCAGCACGCCACCACTATCCGGCACACCTTCTGTGGGGAGTACGCCAGCGCACCCCCGGTGCGGTCCAGGCACCTGAACCTGGACTTGAGGAGGCCAAAGGTACGCTCGACCACACGTCTGGTCCTCCCATGTGCCTCATTGTAGCGATCGTCTGCTGGGGTGCGAGGATTCCTCAATGGACTGAGCAGCCATGCCCCATTCGGATACGCAGAGTCACCTGGGTGTGAGGGACACAGAGAACCGTTGCTAATCCAACTGGACAGGGGACAGCATCGCACAGCCAGCACGCTACACCACTCCACATACTCACCGACAATACAGGCACGATCCTGTTGCATATTGGACATCAGTCGTGGCAAGATGCTGTTGCGCATTATGTGTGCGTCATGGGCCGAGCCTGGGAACTTTGCACACACGTGGGTGATCACCATGTCCGCAAGGCACACCACTTGCACATTCAGGGAGTGCGTGTGCTTCCTATTGCGGTACAGGTGCTCAGTGGCCTGTGGTGGAACAAGGCCGACATGTGTGCAGTCAATGGCTCCAACGACGTGTGGGATTCTGCCAAGGGCATAGAATGCACCCTTCACTGCCGCCAATTCACGAGCCCTGGGGAAGCGGATGTACCTGTTCCGGTACAGCATCATGGCTGCCAGTACATCCCTCAGCACCTTGCTGAACATGGGCTGGGACATCCCTCCTCCAATGCCCACTGTGTGCTGGAATGACCCAGTGGCGAAGAAATGCATGGCGGCCATCACCTTAGCCGTGGGGGTGACAGCAGTCGGATACACCCTGCGGGGACGGAGATGGGGTTCTAACATGGCACACAGTCGATGCAGGGTTGGCCTGTCCAGCCGAAACTTCCTAATAACCTCTGTATCATCCATGTCCGCCAGCAATTGGTATGGGCGGTCAATGTTCGGTCTCCGCCTAGGGACAATGGCAGAGGACACATGTCAATGCAACACGACACATAGCAATTTCGCATACACATCACTGACATGACTGAGCAAGCACATGAGCCACAGCCCAGCTGTCAAGCTGGGACGGCACGGCCACAATACACTTACACAGGTCTCCCAACAATGGCAATGGCTAGTGATACAAACCACTGCCATGTGCATGCACATGGGGATCTAGGCCCCAATGACTTGCGGGCGTGCTGATGGGGACTGACTGCATATCCGTCAAGCGGCAACGCCACGGCAACATGAATGTCTGCTGAGCATGGAACTGCTTCCGCGGCTGGATGAGTATGGCACACGACGACAACGATGTGGGCACAGGCTGAGCGGCCAAAACAAGTGGGACCTGTGGCACGAGGGGATATGAGACAGTAGTAGGTGTCAGCACTGCACCCTATGTACAGCACTGTACGGATCACACCTCCCGAAACATTGACAGGTGTCCACATTGACAGCCCCATGCCAAGACGGCTGTGTGCTTGCAGTCACACGTCACAGGTGAGAGGTTACATTGCACGTGCCAGGTGGCAGACGTACATAGTGGGAGCTAGCATGTGTGTGCATGTGTCTCCTGTTCAGGTTCCACCAGATGGGCGCTGACTCTGTACTGACCATTGGACACAGCATGTTCCGTGGTAGGCTTGTGTGTGTGGGATGGTGGCACTGGATGTGCCTCCGTTGGGTGGGGGGCCATGCACAGGGCGGGTACGTCGATGATTGCGCATTGTTGGTCACGGTGGGTGCACCAACTAAGATGTGTTGCCCTGTGTTCAATTCCTATGTCCGCATGATGATGGACTGTAGATGTGGGCAGACTACACATTGGTCGATGTGCTGTCTATATGCATGTGCCTTCACACCAGGCACAGCTGCCCCTGCACATGTGACCCCTGCTGGACTCGCTGCTGGGTCTGTGGAGCTGATGCACCTTCTGCGCGTGGGCGGACAGCTCTCCTCACTTCCCTCATTGCGCATGTCATGACTTTGCCGCAGGTGACATGGATCATGGAGGGCCCACATGTACGCGTGGGTAGGCTACACATGATTGTACACTGGTCGCCACCCCCAGTCAGTGTTTCGAATGGGAAGGTTGTCGTGCTGGTGGTATGTTCGATGTGGCGGATGGGCGGGCCTAGGTGCGGGCTTACATTCCGGACATGGGGGGTAGTTGGATTGGCGACTAGTTGCAGTACACACGGGACACGTCTCTTCCTTTCCACATCTGGGTCATCCCTTGTACTGACTGACAGTGATACAGTCATCTTCGCCCCAGCCCTCATGTCCTCCCCTCGCTCCCCCAATATGCATGCTCACCTGCGAGGCTAGCGCTTGCACAGGCAGCCCCAAGCTCGCACCAGAGAGGGCAAGGAGTGTATGTGTGGGTCCAGTTGCACGAGTGGGCTGTCTCAGGGTATGATGTGTTGCGGGACGCCGTCCACCTGCGTGGTGCCCCAAATGGAGACCCGGCCTGCATGGACTATGCATCACAGTCTTCGCCTTCCGGATCCGCCACCTGCGACACCCACTGGCTGTGGCTGCCCTTGCGGCCAGGCCACGTCCGTCTGTGACTGATGGCCCACACATTCACTCTTTGGCCTCTCTGGGGAGGGCTCGGGGTGGTGGCGCACGCGCTTGCACTTAGTCGCAATGGCATGTGGCGTGGTTGGTATGATGGGCAATGGATGGGATGGTGCGAGCCACCTCCCGTGACGTCAGTGCTGCTCATGCTGTGGTGCGTCCCCCTACACTTCCATGTGACTTGTGCCATGCTAGACGTTGAGGTTCTATTGCCTGCGTGATATGACCAGGAGGAGCGCGAGGAGACCTCTCACACACCATGCTCCACTGCCATCCCGTGCCCTGTATCGCCTGTGCGGATTGACTATGTTGGGGTTACACCTGGTCGACTGGGGCTGTGTGTGCCTTGTCAAGGGGCATGGCGGGCGCACAACAGGATCCAGCTTGTCCACAGAGGGTGGGCTGAGGTGCGCCTGGTACCGCTTTGTACGTGTGCCTGGCTGCTGTGCACACACGTGTTCACTCCCCCCGACAGGTGTCCTCTCACGATGCCCAGGGAAGCGGTGGTGTACTGTTCATGACCCCTCCCAACACGGCGTGCTCCAACTTGGCATGTGCGCATCTACCCGTCGCACCCACCCACCTGAGCACTGCGTCCATACGACTTCACACGACACATGTGTGTCTTCCACAGTAGTGCTACTCATTTGCGTTGACATCCAATACCAGTGGACTACATGGTCATGTCACGACTGCCGTGTACTTCACATACTCTCATCCTCTCTCATTCGTACTTGTGAAATGAGTCAGCGGAGACAGTTTTGGTTTCAAACATTATATTGTGTCTTCTGTCCTCTGTGATGCAGTATAGTGGACACTACTGGCAGCGGAATACATGTTGAGGATATACTGAGCATGATTGCAAATGGGATAGGGTGTGGGGTTACATGTGATTGGCTGTTGCATGTGGGATGTGGGCTTCAGAGTGACATCTGCTTGGCCAAGGCTGTGCTAATGTACATTTACGTATAGCTGCGGACTTTGACACAGACGGTATACATGTAGCCTACCAGACCGCTTGGCATCATGGGCACAGTCCATCTCAGTTCCATGTGACAGGTTTGCTGCGGTTGTTCCTCATGCACGCGTGCATGTGAGATGACATCAGGGCATGTGCTTGCGTGCATGCAGCGGCGTGCCACTTGTTGTTGCACTGTGGTGGTTACTGGACATGTCACAGTCACTGGGGTCGTGTTGTTGTTGTATGCACTTGTCGTCCATGCAAAGGTCCTGGTATGGGATTCCCGGGGCGGGGGTGGGAGGGGTGCAGCACCCACAGACTCCAGGCGACCTATTCATGTCCACTGAGCGGTGTGTGTGTCCATGTGCGCTGGATCCATGTCGTGTCCTGGTTGTTCGTGCAGTTCCGTCCATGTGGGTGCGATACACAGAGCCCATGCCACTGCCTCCCACGATGCATGCGGTGTTCCTGGATGTGATGGGGAACAGTGTGCATGTCCCGGTCATATCCGATGTCATGGTGATGTCGTTGATGGTGTGGTTACAGTTGCCGGTCGTTTGGTATGGCTGTTGTGGTGGTGACTGGCCAGTCCGTGCGGAAGCTAAGCATGGGTGCGGGGTTGGACATCATAGGTCACTCGGGGAACCTGCGTTGTGGTCCGACGAATTGACAGGTTGTCAGGTATGCGATGCCGTCCAGCAGGGCTTCCATGTCATTGGTGGTGTACATGTTTGCCAGCCAATGTAGCGGATGGTGGCTGTCAAGGTGTTGTTCGTAAGTTGTCCCTTGGAGGACCATGATGGGGCATGCTGGGTGACATTCGATGTAGCTGTTCTCGATGATCCGTCGTGTGGAGGCACAGTGGTCCCATTTCAGTGCGGGTGCGATGTTGGCCACATACGCCATGCCCCCATAGGCAGAGCAGGCCCTGTCGTGTGCGTCCAGAGGGAGGAGTAGTGGTAGCAGGTCCGCCTTCAGACATGCCGGGTTGGAGAGGCATATCTCGACGGGATGCTGGTAGGGACACCTCCGACAGTAGAAGACGGGCATGACGCAGCTGAACAATGTGATGCGGTAAGTCAGTCGGTAACTTACGTTCAGCAGGGACAGGAGATCGCATCCCAATGTATGGAACAGGTTGGTTTTGTACAGCTTGAGCTGTTCGGCGTAGTTGGGTAGGTGTGTTGCGGTTGCCATTTCGCAGCGGTTCGTTGAGGTGGCGTGCTCCGGCTGTGTGTGCAGTCTGCAATGTGCACGCTCCGGGGTTGCTGTGAGCTCTGTGTAGTCGTAGGGAGACAGGACTTGTGTTCTGTTGGCTTGTTTGGAGGACACGGGCCCTCTTCCCACATGCTTCTCAGACAGTTCAAGGTCAGTGATGTGTGACTCCTTCCAATTAACTTGCATGTGGCCGACATGGGGGAGTGTTTTCTTCTTTCTTCCCCGTCCGTTGTGTGCTTCTGTGATATGCGCTATCTGCCCTGTGGTCGGTCTCCTCGGCATGCCTGTGTTGGTCTATTCTTGGACAATGGCTGTATTCACCGGCTTCTGTCGTAGGGCTGTGGTTTCGGAGTTGGAATGGAAGGTCATTCAGTGCTGTCTGCTCTCCCTTGTGTGGGCGGCAGGCTGCCTTTCCGCTCTGCGTTGGGCCTTGTGTGTGAATGTTATTCTTGGGCCACCTGTTGTCGGTCCCCGGGCTCTTTGGTGTTCCGTTTTATATGTCTTGTTCATATGTGCAGGGTGGTATGGGTGTTTCTGTGTGGTACTGGCGTTCCTCTTCCCGAAGGGGCCCTGCTTCTCCTAGTTGGTGTTGCCGCCACTGTGTGCTACGCCATGTTTGTTACACTGGGGTGTGTCCTGCTGTTGCGTGTCTTCACTGACATGTGTGCGTCGGTTGTGTGGCGTTGGGTGTTGTCCGTGAATTGGGCGTTGGGGACATGTCTGTGGCCGGCCTGTCACGTGTCATGTGCGTTCGGGGTGGGGCTGATGTGTGTGCTGCTTGGTTGTGTCCCTGTGTCTGTGTGCGACGCATGCATGGCGCTGCGGTTGGCCTCTGCGTTGTGCGCATGTGTGGCGGCGTCATCGGCGCTTTGGGGCCGTGACGGGGTGGTTGGTTCCTAGTCCCAGGTGGTGTGTACACATGTGTTCTGCGATGTTACGATTTGGCCTGTGTGTCATATGTGGATGCGATGGTGGATGTGTAGTGTACACGCGCTGGTGGGGGGTTGTCCGCTTTTTCCGCCCTTGCACTGTGTGCGCTGTTTGCGTGCACTTGTTCTGTGTGTGCCTACCTGCGTCTCCGCGGTACGTTGCGTCCTTGGTGGTGCATCAGCAGAAGCATGGGGAGTGCCTGCAGTGCTGGATTCATGCTCGGGGAGCCGCTTCTTCGTTGTCCGTGCTCGGCGTCCGTGTTACCGCTTCGGTTTGTCGTACGGTATCTCTTGGCCATGGGAGCCGTTTGTTTGCGGCATCGTAATTTATGCGCCGGGCGGGACGTGTTTCGTCGGACGGTGTGTGTCAGTTGGGCTGCGCCGCTACATGTACGGGCGCACTTTGATGGCGGACGGTGTTGCTGGCTTGCCGGCGGTGTTTGGCCTACTTTTCGCATCGTAATTGGACGGGCGTGTGGACTGCTGCGTGCCGGCGGTAACTGGTGGTTTTTGCATCCGCCAGCACGGCGGTGGTGCTTCCGCCCGCCATCGTAATGTGCCCCTAAGTATATATATTATATGTATATGTTTAATTTATTTTTACATTACATATATATTACTTATAATTTTTAAACATTTTAAAATATTTTTAACTATGTTTTTTTAATTATATGTATTATTTACTTTATTTTACATTATTTTTTTACCTTAAATAAAAAACGATATTTTTAACAACGATATTTTTGACATCGATATTTTTTTTGATATTTTTGTACTTACCATAATGTAGATAGGATGTCAATATTCTTGACTTCGATATTCTTGCGTCGATATTTCTGTAGGTCGATATTCTGACCTTTGATATTTTGTCAGTGATTCCCTTCTGACAGAGCCTTGACTCTGTCTTTTAATTGCCATTTGGTGGAAGCTTAATGTGCCCGGAAATTTTTGATAGAGCAGGGAGGCGGCACGTTTGTTTTATGAAATCCACTTTACGAGTCCGCACCAACCTGAAGCACAGCGCGACTTGCAGCGTAACATTCGTCATATCATGACAAAAGTGCCGACAATGGTTAAAAATGTCGAGTGACTGAAGTCAACGGTGAAGCTAACCAAATATATGCTCTCTAGTTTTTAAATGAATGCAGGCCCTCATCCATTACTGCTTTTTAATTGAACCGCCGGTGGCTCAATCAAAAATTTTGGAGGTTTTGTATTAACATAAAATTCAACAATCTCCACACCTTTTGTTCGGATGAGTTTTGCCCCCGACCAAAGGATGTTAAGCCATTGAATGCATTGAGACGACTTGAATTCTGGGTCTCGTAATAATATTAATAGATTTCTGTGAAAAATGTTGTCCTGAAGAAGGTGAAAGAATTACTGTTCACCAAAACGCCGCGTCGACCCTTCACAATAAGTTTTTTCTTTTTTAACATGTGTAATAAATTGTTAATGTATAAGTATTGTAACTTCTCTGTGAGAAGATATTTTTAATCTATTGACAAATTTTCATTAATGTTTTTTATACAAAATAAATTAAAAAAATTATATATTGGAATTTTCTTAATGTTTTTTGACAGAATAATTCACAGCAGATAATTAAGATTTTGTGACACTTTATTGAAAAGTTGTTGTATGCTAGTAACTAGACATAGCACATGATCCATACTGTGGCATGCTCTTACATACGGAGAAATTTGCCTATAGTACAGATCCTTGAAAAGGGACAATTTGTGACTTTCCATATATATATATATATATATATATATATATATATATATATATATATATATATATATATATATATAAAATGTTATTCGTTAATTTATTTGAACATTCTGTGGGTTCTACTTTAAGTCCCTACCTTTATTATTTTCTATATTGGGTGGTGCTGTACTATTGAGTGCCATGGTGGTACTGGAATCGCTCCAGCTCTGAACTGGATTACATTTACAACTGTTTTGGGTCCTTTTTGGCTGTAGTAACATTAGAGGTGCAGTTTTAGAAAAAGAAGAGACTTGCTCTTTTGTGGGTGGGTGCCCTCCCAATCTTAACCCATCCATACTGCTCCCAAATGTTGTTGTAAGTATTTCCCATTTTCCAGCCACTCCTATCAGTCCCTCCCACATTTACTACAAAAACGCAAACCTAAGTGTGCAGAAATCACCACAGTTGGGGCAGAGATCTCTGTACACACAAGATAGGAGAGGCGGAGGCATAGACCTACCAAGGTAGGTTAGTGAATGGCTTTTTGCAGTATGCAATTAGTACTATTGTAGTGCCATTAAATGTACTACGAAACACAGTCTGTGAATAAGCAAGCCACCTTAATGTCTACTGAGAATACCTTTATATCACTGAAATTATTTCCTACGGTACCAGTATATAAACGTGAGCTAATTCCCTCAGATTTAAAATGGGGAATTTGATTGTAATTGGTGTATCACTAGCCGCTGCATATTTTCCAGTTATTAAAGTGTAAAAGGTTATTGTTGATCTTTTTTCTTCATTTGGCACAGATGTGTATTAGTGGGTTATGCAGCTAAATCACTAAGATAAATCTGGGATTGATCAATAATATGTATATATTGTGAAGCATGGGTAATGAATGCTTTTATCACCGTATTACCTTATAAAAACACATTGTCTAGTTTAGAGTTTGTTATGTGGCTGTGGTACACTTTTGCTCAGTTACCATTCGGGTTGGATTTGGCTAAGTAGCCATTGTGTGAATTTTCAAATTTGTATAGACTTTGGGGCCGATTCCGATTCGGGCCGGAAATCTCTCCGACCGAGCCAGACCCGGAGAAATTTCCGACCGAATCGGACCCTAGCAGTCCGACTGAACGAGTACAATGCGCACGCATGCTATCGGACTCGATTCGGTCGGACTCCCATTGAAGTCAATGGGAGCCAGTCGTACAACACGTACGCGGGCTCCCATTGACTCAATGGGTGCGAGGTGAACAAGGGCGCCCCCTACAGCGGGTACGCGTCGAAGCGGGTCGCGCCGTACATGCACAGGTAGGGGGACCCATGGGTCCCCCTGTGTGCGACTCGCGTGCCTACGCGTACAGGAGGTCCGACACGGACCCCCAAAGTGCGGCTCCGACTGCTCTTTTGAGCCGGACGGCGCGAGTCGGTCGGACTGCTCGAGGCGCGCATCGTGCCTACCCGGCCGGGGAACGTCTCCATTGCGCGGTGCGAGTCGTGTCCGTGCGAGTCGGTCGGAGCGGTCGGCTTTCGCGAACGAGTCGGTCGGTGCGGTTGGGTCTCGCGAACGAGTCGGTCGGAGATTTCGCATCGTACTCGCTCGCCCGGACGCACGTACGAATCGGTCGGGAAACAGGGCTCCGAATCGGATCCGGTAAAGCCGAATCCGATTCGGAGCCCTACCGGCCGAGATCGGAATCGGCCCCCAAATTTTCAACCGGGCTTGAACTGGCAGCTGAGGCCTGCCATGAGGAAGAGCATTTGAATAAGGACAGCCCCAGGCGAGAGGAGTGCAGACAGGAATATTCAAAGTGAAGATCCCTCATTTTATCTACCATTGCTTTGGGCACATTCATGTCTACCTTGGTCACCACATGCTCGTTTTTTATGAAGTGGTTTAAAACTAAAGATCTGTATAGCACATATCAACATTAAGTGGCTTGTCATCAATGGTTGAAGACAACTCCTTATGATCAGTCACCCTGCATTGACAAATTGTGCTGGGTCGGTTTGCCTGGTCAAGCCAATGATTAATGTTTTCTCTCTGTGAAGACAATACTAGCAGTGGTCAAGGGGCACTTGACGTGCCCGGGCCATTGAAGACCAGCCAGTGTGCCCTGCATTAAAAAACCACAAATTTACTAGGGGTGGGCATAAATTTCCGTTCCGCCTGCGGAATTGACGGAACTTTGACAAAATTCCACCAATCGCCACATGCCACCAGAAAGGTGAGTTGGCGAGCTAGATTTGGCATTCTCTAGCGCGATTTCCAGTGACCAGGAGGGCTTCGGTGAGATTTTTCCCGTGCAGGTGGTCGCAACTGTTCACAAGTCAGAAGGCTGCCGCTCGAGTAGACAATCTACTTGAGCGGCAGCAAAATCAATTTGAGTAGCTGCGCCTTATGCCACACCACGTGGTGCCGTTGGCGCTGATTTTTCAGCGTGGAATGTGCTATCAGCACTAAATCACAGCTCTAGCAGCGCAACGTTCCTATTTTTGCCCGTTCGCGGAACAACATGGAATCTCATGGAGTTTTTATGCAACTCTGCGGAATTCCGCTGAGTAAAAATCTTCGAGTTCCGCCCACCCCTAGAATTTACAGACTGGCCCTTCACTGTAGTCTGATTCATGGTGATACTAGATAACAAGAATAATTCTGTGGGATACCTGCAAACCAAGAGCTCTCTCACAAGACAACTGACCTATTGCTAGACCCCTTGCCTTTATCTAGGTCTGCTTGTTTGTCCCACGTCCATACCATTGAACGCACTCACACATTTGACTAATTGTGTGTCGACACAGGAACATTCCAGGAGTTACCAGTTAAACGTCCACATGCCCTTCCATAACTCAACCAATAAAAAAGCCTTTCAGAACTCTTTCTTTGGAGCTACTCAGAAGCATATGGTAGCTTGTCAGTGTTTTGAAAGGATGAACGAGTGAATGAATGAGATTTGGAGAGTTCATGGCTACCCTTGGAAACAGGGTACCGTGGAAATAACATGATTGAAATAAAGCAGCTAAAGAATAAGAAAGGAGTGACCAAAGGACTACCAAAAAAACATGCTTTCAGATTCTTTCAATCTATAAGATGGATAGAGGTAGCATGTGGCTCAGGAGAAAGGCATTCTAGACTTTAGTCATGAGAACCTAGAAGGCTCGACTTGCCGGTTGGCATCTGCACTCCTGCCTGGCGGACGGAGCAGGACCGGGATAATGGTGGCGGTGCAGAGCATGCTCTGCCGGCACGATTATGATGCCGGCGGTAGCCAGCCTTTCCTCAGCGGTCAGACCGCCATGGAAAGGCATGCGGAGAGTGTCTTCCGGGGGCCCGTTGCGGGCCCCCGATGTTTTGGGGGGGGTGTGGGTGCACTGGGGGGGTACCCATGGTCCCCCCACAATTCCCTGTACCACGTGGCAGGCACTGTGCAGTGCCTGCCACGCAGTGCAGGGAAATGCAGGACATGCTCCTTTGGACATCGCGGCGGTGCTGCGGGCAGCAGCAACCGCCGCAATGTTAAGGCCCGCGATCCGACCGCCGCAGTCGGATTTCGAGCGCTGGTCATCGTAATTCGACCGGCGGTGATGTCGCGATCCATGCGAGCGGTCTTTTCCCGCTACCATGGCGGTCGGGGAGGTTTTCCGACCGCCATCGTAATAGGCCCCTAAGAGCTAGATGTACAAAGTCATTTTGTGGTTGCAAAGCCTGTGATTCCCAAAAACACAAGTTTGCGACCACAACATGGCTATTTATTGTACTAAACCCATTTGACGATTCAGTAACAGGTAACTAAATTGCAAAATGGCATCGGAAAGGCATAATGATTTGCTATTTGGAAGGGGTGTATTTAAGGTGGTCTCTGTCAATGTTTTATGATTGAAATCTGGTTGCAATTCATTAAAAAGTTACAAACTCCTGAACTGAGGTGGTAGGATATTCACACAAATGAAAGGGACCCCTGGGGGCTTCTTCCTGTTTGTGAATGTGAAAAAACACATTTCCACAGCCTACTCTCAAAGGAACTTAAAAAAATACTTTTCTTTTTAAATGCAGCCTCGTTTCTTTAAGGAAAACAGGCTATATATTTTTTTTTAAGTTTATATAAATGCTATCAGAGACATGCTGGTCCCCAGTAGACCAACCTTCCTGTGATGGCATCCAATCGTAGTGAGTCACAATTTGCGACCTACCTCAGGTAGGGTGGATTGCAATCCACTATTAGTGCACAGGTCGGGTCGTAAAACTTTTCCATTCGCAGTCCCCCGTCACTCTAGTTCACCTCAAACCAAGCCATAGTGTCCCTTTTCTTTCCACAATAGAACCATCTTTACAACCCCTGTGTGGCTTAGATTACAGATGTCCTGTTAGAGATGGTTGCCTATCACCATCAACACTTAAACTGGGCTCATCAAGATATGGGGAAAGTGACGCACAAGAACCCTTTGTGAACCTCTGTTTAACTGAGCCTGACTTTGGGTGGAAAATGTAGGGGTTAAGCCCCCATCTTGCCCAAGAAACTGCTTGTGACATGCCTTCCCGATACGCATATGATATTTTAAAATTAACACGAGGCTTAGTTGTGTCAACTTTAACCCCTCTCCCCACGAACAAAACTGAAGTCCGCCATCCAGTACCCATGATATACTCCCCAAGCCCCTACTCCTTCCTTCCAGGGACAGCGAGGAAGTCATCGCGAGTGACATCCGTTCACATTGCTAGTCCCACAAGGACGCTTCACCCTGCCCGGCGTCCTCCATACCCCCAACCCAATGTTCCCGACCCCCCCACCCCCCCCCCCACCCCCCTTCGCCACACCCCACCCCATACAAACAAACTGTACACTGCGGGCACTTTCCGTGACTTGAAGTAAAAAAAATACCTCTCCATCAGAAACACATTATGCGCAGACTTTTTAAAACCTCAGAAGCATTAAATCCTCGTTAATAAAAGCGGGATGCATTTACGGTGTCAATTTTTGCTTAATGAAAGCGAAAAGTGAAATGTCACCATGTTGCCTTGGTATCAATAATCTAGTATCGTCCCTTTCATGTGTCATTTCTTTATATAATATACTATCATTTGTGACTTTTAGCAAATACTTTGTGGCAAAGGATTACTCTCATCAGACGCCGTCTTTGAAAGGGATATGCTAATTTTCCAGGGAGCAAGCAAACATCAAAACAGCGCCAATGAATAGCCAGGGGACTTTCATGTCTTAATATCCCTCAGAAGTATTTTATCTCCTGGTGCAACGTGTGCATCAGAGCACAAGCGGGGAACGCAGCAGCCAAGCATCAAAGTGGCACCGGTCCAAGGGTGCAGGTTTAGATCGGGCCTAATGAAGGGTATCGACAGCGGGTCAATCAAACAAAAAGATGTGTTTTACGCCGCGGCTGTCAATCAAGAGAGGCTACTCCCTCTGTAACAGGGTGCGAAAGACCCCGAGTCTCCGTGGAAAGCACCTTCGGTGACTGGATGTAAACGAGGCCTAATGCTTTATTTTTCGAGACGGATGAGAATTCAGAATCATCCTTCAGTTTGCTTCAGGACTCAGTCACTGAGAACAAAACGATAGTTTAAAGCATTCACAAACAGAATATCCTAGTTATAAAATGTAAAGAGCCCCCACCGCGCCATCAAACAGACATGACGGTGTACCCTGTCTGCTAAACCCTCGGTCCACCTGCCCTATTTTTGGTCCGCAGTCAGTTTTCCATCGCGCTGCCCCCATTGGATCTGTCTCCCTTGATGGACAACTTACTCCATGGGCCTGGCTGAGTGCTGGCCCTCTGGTTAAGGGCAGCACACTGACCTTTTTTTACGTCTCTCATCACCAGTGAAAACTTAGTGGTGATCAAAAGAAAAGAAAATTAATTACCAACTGTAGGAGGCTGGCTTAGTATATGGTGCACACTTATTTAAGTAATGCACCTTGCACTAAGCCAGGCAACCCTTATGGTGATTTTAGTGGTCCTTGATAACCATAGAAAGCTCTCAAAGTGGTTGCTGTGGAAAGCAACCTTCAGGCTTATCTTGAAGGAGTGTTAAGCAACTGGTATTACCAGTTTAATCATTTAGTGTAAGTTAAACGAAAAAGTACCACACAGTGTATATATAAAAATATGTCTATTTATTACACAACACTCACTAACACATTGGTATATCTGCTAACCGGAGATATCAATAAAAATACACACCAATACTTCTATTGCAATCAGGTAAGTAAGCACAAAACACAGTGGTCTCCAGGGGAAGACCAAACCATATACTATAAAAGTGGAATGCGAACTGTTACCAAAGTCGGGACTTGGACCAGGAGACTCAGAGGAGCTGGGGACACAAGGAACCTCCCAAGGTAAGTACCCAGGAACCCCACGGAGGCTGTGTGCGGAGAGGAAACACAGCTGCATGTCCAATAGAAGTCAAAGGGAAAGTCGCGGTTGCAGTTTTTAAGAAGATGGACCCTTCCCAATGGACCCTTCCCAGTGAACCCTGAAGAAACCCCATGGAAGACAGAAGGTTGGAGTGTCACCCAACCTGCACACCACAATGGAGGACTCTGAATAAGATGCAGCTGTAGAAGACTGTGCAAGAGTCCAGTGGAATCCAAGGGTGGATTCTTGAAGAGGAGAACCTGTAAGCAGAGAGGACAGCATCTTTGCCACTCGGAAGTGCCCAGGAGGCAGGGAAGAACAATGCCCACCAAAGTTGGTCAGTTCAGGAGTGCTGACGGTGCCCTTGTCGCTGCCGCTGTGAGAGCCAGGCAATGATGTGGGAGACCAGGAGCCATGCACAAGCTGTCCCATGTCAGAAGTCGAGGTCCAGGGGGTCAGTGTCCGACGGGAGCACCAAAAAGCCTTGGTAGCTGCAACTGGCGTGGAGAGCGAAGGAGGAACAACTTTGGGACCAGCAAGGTCCAAGGGACTCACCACAAGCAGGAGAGTCCAAGCAGGCCCGAGCAAGCAGGTGAGCCCACTAAAGCAGGAGAAGACCATCAGGAGGGTCTACAGTACTAAGGCACAGGAGTCGCAAGAGGACCTCAGGCAGCTCACCAAGAAGGAAGACCCACGATGCAGAGAATGTGGTGAGGACGCTGTACTTGGCAGGAAGAGATGCTGGAGACTGGAGCTTTTTGCAGCCTGAAGATCTTTGGAGTGCGGAGCCAACAAGCCTTGGTAATGGTAAATTGACACGGTGCACAGCGGTTTGGTCCCAGCTGTTCCGACGAGGGATACTGGCCTTAAAATTGCAGAGAGAACAGGTCAGGCCCCGAGGAAGTTGATGAACTACCACCTGTGTTACTGAGCCTTTCGAAGTCCGTGGCGGATCGGTTAGCTTAGTTGCGGTGCATGCAGATGCAGGGGATTGACTCCTTCACACCAAGAGAGATTACTTTGGGTGCCCTTGATGCCCACAGATCTGTTGAAGATCCTGGAAGAAGCACAGACACAGACAACAAAGAAGTCTTGCAGTGAGACCAGGAGCAGCAGGAGTCTTCCTTGCTGCAGTCTCGATTCCAAACGAAGTCCAGCAAAGTCCAAGTGTCCAGACTGTGGAAAAGTGACATGGTTTCAGGCTTGAGTCTTGTCCATGACGAATCTAAGGAACCACCCACAGTTAAGTCCTTAAGTAACCTAGGGAAAGGGTTGGAACGACTAAAGGGTCCCTCCCAGAGGAGGAGTTGGACAGAGGGGAGGATACTCCCATGTCCTTTGTCTAGTTTCACACCATCACAACACTACAAAATTTACAGAGAGAACACAATACATGGAACATCAATTTATCTTTTTGGTAGCGTTGTATTCGTAGCAACAAAAACCCTAGCTAGACCTCCTTTATTGTGTGGGTCTTGTTGGGCAACAACGCTAGATCATGAACGTCGACGTTTCGACCCCTAAAAACGTGTGTGTATCAATGACATTGCTGTAGGGTCTTCTTCAGGACAAAGAAACAGTTGTGTATGGCCTGTTCAGGAAGAGAAATAGGTGTATTTTAGAAATCAGTGTGTGCGTGAAGATAAAAGGAAAGCGAAGCCAAGAGAATGAGCTCACCATCTGACATGACTAATGAAGCTCAACTGAATGGACAGCTTAATTAATGAAGGAGCCCGCCGCGCTAATCAGGACTTCAAAATGTGCTGGAGGTGAAGGGATCTTCCTCCTGTCATAAATCATAGGGACCTATTAGTGGTTAGGTACATGAATAGGTCCTGAGAGATAAGGATAAATGAGGCCAGGATCCTACCTGTAGAGCCACGTGTCTCAATAATTCAATAAAGTGTTCAGTTATCAAGAAGTATCAGGGGCACACCTGCTCCCCGCAAATCTGTATCAAAGACATAATTCATTGCAAAAAACTGTTAGGGTTAAATTCCTGGGTGACCAACCCACCACCGTGTGAAATCATGGGCTGTGAAGAGTTAAAATCACTCACCTCCGGCGTAACACGCTCGGAGATCGGTAATGGCTATTTGAGCCTGCAATGTTGTATACATCACATGTCACCCAGACATGGTCGATGCCTGTGTCTGTATTTAACCAACAACTTAAAGGTTATTTCCTTCAAATCTGCAAAAACATGAAGATAGCAAAATACAATAAAATAAAAAGGTGTATTGTGGTCATCCCACTCAGGTATCTATGTGCTAAAAATGTCTCCAATAACCAGTGGTGAAAACTTACCTCCGGCGTCAGCGCTCAAAGTCAACTGCGAAAGCACGCTGCCTGATGTGTCTTCACAGTGAAATAGATTTCTCAGCGTTTCCAGCATCCGCATGCACGCAGCCACGTACAGAATGCGGGGCTGGTACGTGTTGTTAAGGGAACTTGAACGCAGGCTTCTAAGGTATGCGGATAGTCGAGCCGACATCTCTGGCATCCCCGCATTACCTTAGAGGCCTGATTGTCAGAGAAGCCGCTACGGAAGGACCGCCGAGTGGTACCATACTGTGTATAGTGAATCAAGCTGGTCCCGCGCGTCGCGTAGAGAGTATTTACAAATGAAAAGGAAACTAAATCAATCCAAGACAGGGAAAATCATTATAACTCATCCCGTCTATGTGACCGAATGTAGATTAGATTTGACTAGTCAGGAAAGAAAGAAAGAGTGATTCGAAAAGAATAAATAGTGCACAGAGAAAGCGAATAGATTTGTAGTGGTTACTGTTGCTTGACTTAGAGGGATTATCCTGAATACTTGTATATATTTATGGTCCAATACAGGATAACAAAGGCGCCCATGGTTAGTCGAGCAGTCCCTGCCCATGTGGACTGTACCGGGCATGGAATGGAACAATACAATCAAGGGCAATATGTACGATATCATGTACTGATGTGTACACACGTCCCCAATGAATGTGTATATATGTGGCGTGTTAGTGTACATAAACAAATCATTGGATATATACAAATTCACATTTCTGTCATTTTAGTCACAATTGTAAACAGTTCTATTGGAGGCAGGTTCATATCCTTGTTGACATATTAAATAAACCCGTATCATTCCAAAATTGGTGTGTCCACAATACGTGAACTTGTCAGTATACAGTTCCAATCATCATTAACATTTTTTACAATAACAACATTACATGTAACAGTACATCCTGTGTATTGATTTACTCATAACATTCATGGTTCTAGACAGTAAAAACCCTTCTCTAAAGTACTTCTAGTCTGTGATGGTATTCAGCCTGTGCATAGTAGGGAGATTTGCCTGGAGATCTCCTCAGATTCATTCAGACCCTGGTTGACCGAATCAAGGAGATGTATCCACTTACACTCACGTAAGTTTAATGTGGCTGCTGGATCACCACCTCTGGGATTGGGTAGAATTTTCTCTAGAGCCCACCACTTCAGACTATCAATCGGATGCTGCATTTCCGTAAAGTGGTCGACCAACGGTGCCCCCTGTACTCGACAACGTATCCTTGAACAGTGCTGAAGGATTCTAGTCTTGACCTTTTGCTTAGTTTGGCCAACATACACCTTACTACAGGGGCACATGATGATGTTGATGGAGCAGGGTAAACAAAATAATTTTGTACCCCTTGGAAATTAATGACCTCTTAATAATTAATAATATTAACCGTTTGAAATGCATGTATTAACCAACAAACGCACCTTTTTAGTAAACACTATACGTGGGTAATATGCCGATTTGTGCAAAATCTAATCTACTTACAAATGTGAAGTTAATTAACCTTAGTATTGTGATTTGCGTACTAATTAGAGTAAAATTGCATGATTTGTGTTGTGTAGTAAATTTGTATTGAGGCAAAGAATACAGATGGTAAGTAAAATGGCTTTAAATGTCGCTTCTGCTAGGTAACACCTAACACGGGTCTTTAGAATGGCGGGTGGTAAACAGAAAGGCTTATTTTCTTTGTTTTAATTTCGGTTGTGTTTGTTCTTATGATAGTTCGTTCGGGCCTGCTAGGCCATGCTTCGAAAATGGCTGCTGGAAAGGATGAGATCACGTGAGATGACTAAGATGGCCTCCACGCAGAATCAATACGAAAGTTCCAGTCACTTGAATGCGGCCTGTGCCCAGAGTGAGAGATGTCAAGGTCAAGCTGACCTACAATGGAAAATGTGCCAAGTGTTCAGCATGTATTCCTGGGAATGGATGGGAAAGAACCGAGTGACAATGGATGAACTAAAATGTGACCATCAAGAATCGCAACAAAATGAATTGACAAGTTGGACTACTTTTGACCCCAAAGTCATAAGACTTATTGTGTGCTTTATTGTCCCCAAACCAGTTTGAACAAGGAGGGTGATGAGGTGAACATCACCACCCCTCCAATGGACCAATTAGCGTGATTCTTGCCCCTAAGGATTGCAACTTTTATGTGTAGTAAGCCAGAGAATAGGGTATAAGAGAGTCTGCTCTTACGTGGGTTGGTTGCTGTTGGTGTTGTTGCCATGCCGCTTCTTTATTTTTCATTTTTCCACCTTGATCCTGCGAAAGACTCTGTCATTTTGGACTTTGAACTTTGACTGGGGAAGGAACGAGATCGTTGTGGAAATTCTGCCCGGGAGGTGCGTCCGAGGAGGTTAGCGGGACAGTCAGTCAGTTTGGGAGTCCTATTCTGTGATCTGCGGTTTATTTTCCTTTGGTGAACCATTCTTGTCATCGTCTCATGGCCGAGGGTAATGCATAATTTTCACTTTTCCTAAAAGCTTTCTTAAATGTTTATTGATATATTAAATGTGTTTGTTTAATAAAGAATTTCACTTATTTGATTGAAGAATTTAGATAAAATTATATTCTAACTTTAAAATGAGTCCGTGGTTCTTTAATAAATTTATGATTTATAAATGTTAAAGGTTTTAATTGTGATTGAGCTGGTCTTAATCACCATCAACTTATTCTACTAGTTGGTCCATCGACCGAATAGCGGAGTACCTTGATGTTTAGAACCGACATGATTCAAAGTTAATGCATATAATGTATAAATTATTATTCTGTCAAATTTAACAAGGTATCCCGTTCGTCCAGCAGCACATTCTCCTTAGCGTGTAATCCAGAGATTGAATGAATGTATGTATGCGGTGTCATGGGCCCCACCGACATAAGTTTTAAATAACAATAGGTTGCGTAAGTGTTTTACCTGGATTGGTGTCCTAAGGAGCAATTTATATTAGCCGCGCTGGATCAATGTAAATCACGTCTTTGGTGTTACAGTTTGTATGGTGCTGGAGGAGAAATTGTTTCCTAGCATACTTGAAGTGCTTCTGCTCTACCGCCATGTCACACGCTTTACAGTGCCCACATTTGAAGTGGCCCTGCAGAGGTGGTAACATCAGTTGTGTACGTATATTGGCCGAAGGTTTCGCCCTAAGATATGAGCTAACCACGTGGTCCTCTTTTGAATGCAGGTTGGCTAAAAGTCATGGTAAATTGTATGTCACTTGATCTGCCATTCAGCCATATATAAAAGTCCTGTAATATTTTTGTATTGCCTGTCCAGATCATCAGGACATCATCGATATATCGCTTCCATAGATATATGTTCTCTATGAAAGGTTTATCTGCACTGTAAATTAACTTGTCCTCATAGTTGTCCATGTAGAGATTTGCTATGTCTGGGGCAAAGTTTTAGAGCCTTTGTGTCGCTATGTAGACATATTTCTTCAGCCCTGGGTACTCAAGATGAGATCGATTTCCTCGACTTAACAATTAAAACTGAGGCAAATGTCTTATATACCACACTATTCAGAAAACCACTTGAGCGCAATACTCTATTGGGATAGTCTAGTTATCATCCAAGAAACCTGCGAGATAATCTTCCCTATGGTCAATTTCTCAGGTTACGTAGGAATTGTGCCCACAGGGAGGATTTCTTTTTGGAATCAGATTCACTCATCAACAGATTAAATGACCGTGGTTACCCCAGGGGCCTTTTGAGAAAAGCACGAAAAAGGGCCTGGTATTGCCACAGAGAAACACTTCTACAGGTTAACCAAGACAGAAAAACAGCTAATGACCGAGTTGTTTGTGTCACCACATTCGGGAACAGGAGTAATGAAATAAAGAAAATCATCAATCGTAATTGGTCACTTATATCAGATGAGATAGGCACCACTGAACCGCCACTTTTTGCATTCTAAAGAGGAAAGAATATCAGAGACCACGTGGTAAGCTCATATCATAGGGCCAAACCTTCTGCCAATATACGTACACAACTGATGTTACCACCTCTGCAGGGCCACTTCAAATGTGGGCACTGTAAAGCGTGTGACATGGCGGTAGACCAGAAGCACTTCATGTATGCTGGGAAACAATTTCTCCTCCAGCACCATACAAACTGTAACACCAAAGATGTGATTTACATCATCATGTGCCCCTGTCCTGTAGTAAGGTATATGTTGGCCAAACTAAACAAATGCTCAAGACTAGAATCCCTCAGCACTGCTCAAGGATACGTTGTCGAGTACAGGGAGCACCGTTGGTCGACCACTTTACGGAAATGCAGCATCCGATTGATAGTCTGAAGTGGTGGGCTCTAGAGAGAATTCTACCCAATCCCAGAGGTGGTGATCTAGCAGCCACATTAAACGTACATTAGTGTAAGTGGATACATCTCCTTGATTCGGTCAACCAGGTTCTGAATGAATCTGAGGAGATCTCCAGGCAAATCGCCCTACTATGCACAGGCTGAATACAATCACAGACTAGAAGTACTTTAGACAAGGGTTTTTACAGTCTAGAACCATGAATGTTATGAGTAAATCAATACACAGGACGTCCTGTTACATGTAATGTTGTTATTGTAACAAATGTTAATGATGATTGGAACTGTAAACTGACAAGTTCACGTGTTGTGGACACACCAATTTTGGAATGATACGGGTTTATTTAATATGTCAACAAGGATATGAACCTGCCTCCAATAGAACTGCTTACAATTGTGACTAAAATGACAGAAATGTGAATTTGTATATATCCAATGATTTGTTTATGTACACTAACACGCCACATATATACACATTCATTGGGGACATGTGTACACATCAGTACATGATACCGTACATATTGCCCTTGATTTTATTGTTCCATTCCATGCCCGGTACAGTCCACATGGGCAGGGACTGCTTGACTAACCATGGGCGCATTTGTTATCCTGTATTAGCCCATAAATATATACAAGTATTCAGGATAATCCCTCTAAGTCAAGCAACAATAACCACTACGAATCTATTTATTTTCTCTGTGCACTATTTATTCCTTTTGAATCACTCTTTCTTTCTTTCCTGACTAGTCAAATCTAATCTCCATTCGGTCACATAGACGGGATGAGTTATACTGATTATCCCCGTCTTGGATTGATTTAGTTTCCTTTTCGTTTGTAATTACTCTCTATGCGACTCGCGGGACCAGCTTGATTCACTATACACGGTATAGTACCACTCGGCGGTCCTTACGCAGCGGCTTCTCCGACAATCAGGCCTCAAAGGTAATGCAGGAATGCCAGAGATGTCCGCTCGACTATCCGCATACCATAGAAGCCTGCGTTCAAGTTCCCTTAACAACGCGTACCTGCCCCGCATTCCGTACGTGCCTGCGTGCACGCGGATGCCGGAAAAGCTGAGAAATCTATTTCACTGTGAAGACGCATCAGGCAGCGTGCTTTCACAGTTGACTCTGAGCGCAGATGCCGGAGGTAAGTTTTCACCACTGGTTATTGGAGACTTTTAAGCACATAGATACCTGAGTGGGATGATCAAAATACTCCTTTTATTTTATTGTATTTTGCTTTCCTCATGTTTATGTAGATGTGGAGGAAATAACCTTGAAGTTGTTGGTTAAATACAGACACAGGCATTACCGTGTCTGGGTACATGTGATGAATACAACATTGCAGGCTCAAACAGCCATTACCGATCTTCGAGCGTATTACGCCGGAGGTGAGTGATTTTAACTCTTCACAGCCCATGATTTCACACAGTGGTGGGTTGGTCGCCCAGGAATTTAACCCTAACAGTTTTTTGCAATGAATTATGCCTTTGATACAGATTTGCGGGGAGCAGGTGTGCCCCTGATACTTCTTGATAACTGAACACTTTATTGAATTATTGAGACACGTGGCTCTACAGGTAGGATCCTGGCCTCATTTATCCTTATCTCTCAGGACCTATTCATGTACCTAACCACTAATAGGTCCCTATGATTTATGACAGGAGGAAGATCACTTCACCTCCAGCACATTTTGAAGTCCTGATTAGCGCGGCGGGCTCCTTGATTAATTAAGCTGTCCATTCAGTTGAGCTTTATTAGTCATGTCAGAAGGTGAGCTCATTCTCTTGGCTTCGCTTTCCTTTTATCTTCACGCACACACTGATTTCTCAAATACACCTATTTCTCTTCCTGAACAGGCCATACACAACTGTTTCTTTGTCCTGAAGAAGACCCTACAGTGATGTCATTGATACACACACGTTTTTAGGGGTCGAAACGTCGACGTTCATGATCTAGCGTTGTTGCCCAACAAGACCCACACAATAAAGGAGGTCTTGCTAGGGTTTTTGTTGCTACGAATACAACGCTACCAAAAAGATAAATTGATGTTCCATGTATTGTGTTCTCTATGTACATTTTTTAGTGTTGTGATGTGTACAGTCACAATCTATCACTTTGTATGCCAATATTGTAGATTATCACCTATGTTTATTGTGTATGTTTGATATGTGTCTTGATATATCATTATCTTTAAATACATGATTTTTTCAATACATTTATATTTTCTCAAATTGATTGTCTTTCTGTTTCAGTGTTGTGCTATTTAATCATCTGTTGATAGTTCCACCCCTATGGGGACACGAAATGAAATGCTTTAAGTTGGCAGAACCACTGTTCACATAACGTACTTATCCCCAGGTTCTGCGCGTTACTGGGTTACCCCATTGAGGTTATCAATAGTTTCACACCAGAGCAGGAGCCAACGGCTCCCTGAGCTGGCTCAAACTGGAGTATGCAAGGAGGGCACCAAATATTCCCTTCAAAGCAGTAGGTGGTGCTGGCAAGCGCCCCACCCCAACCCAATACACTAAGTCCTGTCTGGGAGGTGGTCACACCTCCCTGCGACAGGAAACCCATTGTTTTACCTTCCAGGAGGGCAAAATCGTGCCTGTGGTCGACAGCAGCACTAGCTTGCTGTCAGACCCTGAAAGGCTGTTATCGGTAGTACAGAGGGGTACCCCAAGGGAGCCCCCCAGTACATGGGATCATACTTTAAACCGGGTTCGGCGCAGCCAGTATATAGTTAGACATCTCGTAATCACTGATGTCCACTATATCCATTAAAATGGCTGACCACACTTACAAAGCCTGGAGAATTGACTCCGGAGTTTGTAGGGGCATCCTGATCATGCAGGGGCACCCTCACACTTATAACCAAGCACCCTGCCCTCAGGACTGAAGAGCCTGCCTTATAGGTTTCAAGGGTTGTGACTCCAGATATAAGGAAACTTATATCTGTTTTGAGAGGTGCAAGCACCAACTCACACAGGCTGCAATGGCAGGCCTGTAGTCACAGTTTAAGTGGACTCCCATGGGAGGCACATTTCATTCTGCAGCCCATGGGAGACCCCTGGTAGCCAATTGTGGATGTACACAAGTACTTACCATGGTCAATTTAGGGAGAAAATACAGTGACTGGGGTCCTGATTAGCAGGATCCCACTCAGACTAGGTCAAAAACACACTGACTCCACTGGCATAACTTAATCAATCTTCTCCCACCATGCGCTAGGGTAGGGCTCTCTCTCACAGCGCTTAGAGACCTGACGGTGATAATGCGCTTTACAAATCACAATTACAATTACTGACACCTGGCAAAAAGTGGGGGTAACCATGCTAGAATGACCCTACCTTCCTACACCCTCACACTCAGAGGAAACCTCCTTGGGTGTGGAAGGTATAAGTTATTTGTTTTTCGAAAACAAACTCCCATTTACCCAGTTGATGGCAGAAAAGCAACGTTGTGGCCATCTAGTTTGCCCATTCGCTTGTCTCTTGGGTGAACATGCATTTACTTTGGGACCGATTTAGAGGAGAATGGTAATGCGGATATGCCAATTGGGCCACGATCAGAAGAAAATACAAATGTAGGGCATCAGTTAGGATTACAACTCTGCGACATAGGGCTCAGAGGGTTTGGGGGGACATCACAGAATTAAAGTCACCAGCATGAATGTAAGAAAAGCAATATACCCTTCTTACTCTCAGGATTCATGGGCAAAACTTACATAGATTCTCCTGAATCCGTTGGCAACGCTCTGTGTCATAGCATTCTTCTCTGTCTACTCAATATCTGGGCGGTTACATGTTCAGATTTATGAAAGATAAGATTTATAAAGTGCAACAGCTACCCTACTAGTGTCTATAGTGCTTAAATCAACATTAGAATAATAGTGGAGAACGTCAGAGTAACCCAGTCTAGCTTATTCCAGGAGCACATCAGAATAACCACATCTTAATTTGTTTACTGCAGGAAAGGTTTTTAGATTCCAGTCTGATGCTAAGCAGTAGATCATTCCAGAGCTAAGTTGCAAGACAAGAAAAGTGGCAGCCTCCGACTCATGATCATTTTACTTTGGGAAAACCAACCAATCTTCATGGGACAGAACATAAAGTACTACTATCACTGTAAGGCAGAAAGCAAGATTGGATGGTAGTGTGTCCCACACAAACAGAGCTTTAAGAACAGTATACAATCTCTTAACAATAAGCTGCTTCTTTATTGGGTGCCAGTGTAGATTATGAGATGGTGAGAGATGGAATGATTTGCTGGAATTCCCAAAAAAGCCTGCCTGGGCTTCTGTATGAACTGAAATCTGTTACAAAACTTATTAGGAAGTCAGAGTTACAGTGAGTTGCAGTAATCAAGGTGAGATAGAACAACCGCCTACATCACTGATTTATGATGTTCGACTGGAAGCAAAGGCAAAACTTGAGATCATTCACTTCAAGGGATTCGTCTTTTTAAACTGGACCATCCAGGTTAAAATGGTGTCCTACAGAGGCATGGGCATAGCTGCTTCCTGCATGCATAAAGGATCAAGATTCTCAGTGATCCTTTTCAACATGTTCATAGTGCCCTTTGGATCATCCACAGCAGTCAGAACATCATCATTTGTCACATATATCTTGACACATATATTTTTTTAAATATCTTGGGGTCAGGGAAATCAAATTGTTATGATTTCCTCATCCAAATCCAATCTTTTATGGGACTCCATGTCACTGCTTCAACATATCAAAAACAAAGATAATGCTTTATTGTGCTGCAGATCTTTCAGTCCTCCTTTCCTACTGGTCCCCACCTATGGAGACCACTGAAGCCAACAATTTCAGTTTGTAACCTGGCAGTCATCTTCTGTTTTGAGCTGTCATTCATCCACCAGTAAACAATGTTATCAAGTACCCGATCTGTTACTTCTATCATATGAACCTAACAATGCTGCAACTCTTCCATTGAATTGCTCTTGATTTTGCAATGGCCATCTCCCACAATGAATACTGTAACAGTGTGTATAGCTGCATCATATCTACAAATAAGGCTAAGCATCCGATTGAACATTACTACTTGGTCGATCTCATCACCCACCAAAAAAACCTGAAAATATCACTCATGTACTATAGTCACTCCATTAGCTGCAGTCAAAGAGATGATGGAATTCAATTAATTCCACATCTTCAACGGATTACTGACTACCATGCAAAGATATCTTCTGTTTAGACTTCCATAGGCAACCCTTAGTAATACCCTCTCTGTACTCATAGGCATCAAAGCTGACTTCATAAAGTACCAGAGAAATCAGACAGCTGTTGTCACAAGTGTATGACCTGGTCTCTAAATCGCAGACTGTACAATCCCGAATTGCTGAGCCCTACTGTAAAATCCTCTTCTCCCCTAGCAACGTAGCAATGTGAAACAATAGTAATCTAAGTGCTTTACGATAACAATAGCATACAAAATTACCTGATGATCCAGGTCCACAGCTATTCTAGAATAAGCCTGGTTCCTTTACTGTTTATACTCAGCAAATGGCTTGTCATATTAATTGGGTCATCCCTGTCATGCAAAGTACAGCTACAGACTGGGGAAGAATCATCTAATATTGTCTAGTACCACAAAATAATATCATGTACAACTGTTCATTCCAGTTTAACTTGAGACAATTTTTTACATTGTTTAGGAAATCAGTTACGTGCAGCAGGGTGTGAACCTCCATAGATTTTCCCTTGCAACTTTTATTTTCACTTTAAACTTTTTGATCTTTATAAGTATGAGGTTTTAATAAGGTTTGTGCACTTCTTCCCCTGATGGTGAGCGTCATTATTTTAATTTTTCTGTTTGGCACCCCGGTTTTCCCTGGCAGTGATGGACAGAAAAAAAGGACATCAGAAGGTCAGCCTGAAATAGGCCTTACTCCTATGGCCAGCCACCAGGGTCACCACTGACAGAAAGCTGACGTTCCGCCCAACTTACAATAGGACGGCAGACCAAATGTTTTGTCGCAAATGTGACGGTGTACCCTATCTACCAAATTCTAAATCAGGCTCTAATTCGCCACTGGTCAATTAAGTCATTTGACAAATGATAAATTTGTCAATTTGTTTTCACCAAGATAGCTGTTCGACAGGCTGAGGTAGTGCTAGGACAAATGTTTAATTCCTTTTCGTCACAGATGTCTGCCTGGTAGCTCCAGGAATACTGCAAAAATTTGCCCTAGTACAATTCCACTCCATGCATGCAACAGTGGAGATCCAGCAATGATGGCCAAGCAGAGTTCATCAACAGTGCAATAGACCCAAATAATTTATTAATAATAAAAGAAAAGATCGAGTAAAAAACGGGGAATGTTAAAAAGAGACTGAATATATCAGAAGTATCACAGCTTAGTGCTATTACGGTTAACATGGGCAAACATCATGGTGTGGGTTATTATAAACACAAAAAAGTGTAACGCACACTTTCTCAACTGACATGTTTTTTCAACCCTGGGCTTACATATCTCAAAGCACTTTGAGAGTTGTAATCCTGGTTCACTTCAAAAGAACCAATTAGAATACAATTCTGTATTTCAATGTTTTTAAATGTACTGGATCATAGTGAGCTTGATGACATGGACTTATCTTGTAACCTCATTTAAAAACTTGACAAACTCGACATCATTTTAAACAGTGCTATTCAAAGCACATACTATTGATTGGGCGGGCCTGATATAGCCAAGCTTGCTTTATCGCATAGTATTGACTGGTGGGCATAAGAGTTTCATTGCTGCTGTCTCTGCAAATTGCAAGGGCAGATTGTTGTAAATCAATTAAATGGGATAGGCACTTTGAAAATTTTAATTTGGAGGCTAATTTCATGTTTGCATTCATTGGGGGTGGATTGAAGTATGTGGTGAGTGGAGAATATCTTCAGGACTTTGAACGCTGATGACATACAGAGATGGAAATATTCTTAAGGGGATGGTGGTTCTCAGATTGGGGGTAGGAGAAGTAGACGAGGAGGAAATAGGGGCAAAAGGAATCTGGGAGAAGGTGGCGTGGGGAAGGGTGGCAGAGGGGAAAACCATAGAAGCAAATTATTTTATGGTACAATACTGATACACATATTGATATTCACTCTTAGTGCCAAAACATTGAACTCTATGATGAAACACTGATTAGTTAGAACCAAAATCACAGATTTTAAACTTTATGGGGTATGTCTCCTAGAGACCAGAGTCACATATCAGGAATGGAAAGTTTACCCCAAAATTGTTTACAAGTGACTATATGCCACCTTGCCTTGCCTTTCGACTAAAGGATTTGGTGTATTGAAGAACTATTTCAAAACAATAAATTATCAAGGAGATCCCAAGGAGGCAAGGATGATGGTTACCCTAGAATATAATTACTTATTTACATCTATTCAGTGTATCGTTCAAACTAGTACCTTTTGGTAATATTTCATCAATTAATCAGTCTAATAGTGGTGCTCAACCACCCTCTGATTGCAGGTGGAGATTTTAACTGCATACTCCAACCCAAGCTGGATACAACTAATATTCAATGGTAATGAAGCCCCAACTGTTATTCTAAAAAATAAGTCCCACCAAGTTGATTATACAGGGAGGTGTTCCTTAAAGAATGAAAGGTCTCACCCACTCAGTGGTGGCATGCTTCATCATCAGGCCCCTCATCAAACTGGTGTAACAAGACATGTTTATGTGGGTGATTTATAAAGTGCTGCTGTTACTCCGAGGAGTGTCCTGGCGCTATTGCGATGGAGCAGTCTGCATGCAGGGAAGAGAAGAGCCTAAGCTGCTGAAAAGAGCCAAGTCTTAAGTTTTATCCGGAAGATCAATATTTCCTTTATGGCCCTGATTGGCAATGGCAGCTCATTCCAGAGAGAGGGGCCTAGAAATGAGAAGGATCTGCCCCCCGCCCTCGCCTTCTTAGTCTGAGGGACTTTGGCCAGACAGAAATTTCTGGAGCGAAGGTTCCTCTGGGGAGTATAAGGCTTGATTTTATCTTGAAGATACCTAGGACCTGTCCCGCAAAGTGCTTTCTGGGTTAAAAGCAGTATTTTAAAAGTGATCCTCTTCCTAACTGGAAGCCAGTGTAGGCTATGAAGGAGACCGGGGACATGTGAGTGGCGTGGGAGCCCAAAGATGGTACGTGCTGCTGCGTTCTGAACTAACTGCTGCCTGTCTATCAGGTATTTGGGCAACCCTGCATACAGGCTATTACCATAGTCCAGTCTTGAGGTAATCAAGGCCTGGGTCACCTGTTGTCTAGCCTGAAAAGAGAGGAGAGAAACTTTTTTCCTTAGGACCCGAAGGAGGGCAAAGCCCATACCCAACACAGAGTTGATTTGAGTGTGAAATGAAAGTTGCTTATCGACTTTAAAGCCCAGGTTTTTTACCGCAAGACTTGTTAATAGCGGAGGGGGGCATCCTTCGGCCAGAAAGTTTCCCAAGATGTCCTGGCCTCAGGGCCAAAGAAAAGGAGCACGGTCTTACCCCCGTTACATTTAAGTTGGTTATTTGATAACCAACTAAATGTTGCATTCAGGCACTCCGGATTTTCTCTCCCGGGAAGGCCTCATCCTTCCCCCAGGAGAAAAGTAGTTGGGTGTCATTAGCATATGACACTATTTTTGCATCGCAGAGTTCCACCAAGGGGGCCAAGGGAGAAAGGTAGATATTAAATAGCGTTGGGCTCATAGCTGAGCCCTGTGGCACTCCAACCTTAAGCTTGCGGAAAAAGGGTTGCACCAGACCTCTTGTCCTCTGTCTTCCAAAAAAGAGACAAGCCACTGCCACGCCGACCCAGTGATCCCCATTGCCTGTATACGTGCTAGGAGAATGGAGTGAGATATAGTGTTGAACGCTGCTGATAGGTTGAGTAGCACCAGCAGTGCTCTGTCACCTCTGTCAGTACAAAGGCGGGTGGAATCAAGTACTTCCAATAACGCTGACTCCGTACTATGGTGAGGTCGGAAGCTGGATTGACTTGAATGCAACAGATTATTGCTTTCTAAATGTGCAGAGATCTGATGATTAACATGTTTTTCAAGTACTTTCGCAAGGGCTGGGAGAAGGGAGATGGGTCGATAGTGTATTGGATCATTTGGATCTGCCTGTGGTTTTTTCAGCAGTGGTAAAATTTTAGCTTGTTTCCAAACCAAGGGCATCTTAACTGATGTCAGGGACATATTAAACAACTGATGCACTAGTGGGGTGATAGCTTTCGCTCCACGAGCTAAAAGAGAGGCAGGGCCCAGGTCGGAGGGGGAGCCAGATTTTAGGCAACTTATGGCTAAAAAAGTGTCTTTCACGGAAATATGCGTGAAAGAGTCTAAACAGCTGACTGGGTTTCTGAGGGTATGCAATGGAGGAATCTGGTCTATCTCCTTGTTCTCCCCAATGCCTGTTAGTTCCTTCATACTGTCTTTATCCCCACAATTGTATGATTTTGGAGACAGGAGGCTAAGTTGAATGGAGGTAATTTTGTCCTGAAAGGTGTTAGCGAGTTGTTCCCACCCTTTTTGTGTAGATGGTTTAGATTTAGTCTCTACTTCAGGCATAGTGAAAGATTTGACTATTTTAAAGATCTCCTTGGAGCAGTTGGCAGCAGTTGAGATTTTAGCTTCAAAGTATACTTTTAATCTCCTTATGGTATTTTACAAGACTTTCTTTATACTCAGATTTTTTCAATGTAGAGTAAGAAATTCTCCATTGCCTTTCTAGACGTTTACATTCTAGCTTTAGACTTTTTAGCACCTGTGTGTACCAAGGACTGGTCCTTTTAAAGCGGTATTGCTGAGACCTCCTTACTGGGGCAAGAGCCAGAATTGTGGTCTCTAGCCAACTATTTATTCGAGTGGTGTCCACCTCCAGATTCCCAGATAAGAAGGGTTTGTCGGCTTCTAGTGAGGAACAGAGGTCCTCCTTCTGAATTTTGTGAAAGGCCCTTAGCTATATTTGCATCATTCATAATTGGGAGAGACCTAAATAAAAATGATTTGCAACAATGACCCCCTAAATAGGACAATCCTAATTGGAACCAATCAAACATACTCACCGATTTCTGTAATGCATCTTGACGCTATTGTCGAATGTGACAGAGAAGCTAAATACAAGACTTTTGAGATGGATGACAACATTTGTCCAGTACTTACAGCACCACCTAAAGAGAGGGATCCATGATCCACTATTGTTACCATTGAAAATAAAATAAGTGATGTAAGGTAGTCACATCATTTTAACAATTCTCTTGAAATGTTTTGAAGTATTTCGTAAATTTTAATTAAAATGGTATGCCTCCCAATACGGTACAATGGCTGTGAAGTCTGTTTTTCTGGATCAAATGATCATGCCTAGATCATCAACATCTGCAGCAGAGTCATTGTGTGCCCACTGTCTCTTCAATAGTTTATTCAACTCATTAACATGATCCTTAAAAAAGGACTTAGGACTTGCTGGGATACCGGGAGAATTATCTGCATTTCAAATTAATACTCTTGCTGCTGTACTCTTGAAAGCAATTAATATAGGGCCACATGTACTATTGTTCTGATTGCAAAAAACGGTTGCAATTTGTGATTTCTTTTTGCTAACAGAAAGTTATTTTGTGAATTGATCTATGTACTAATAGATCAGTTCACAAAATAAGTAATATGAGTGGTTCACAATCGACCTGCCTAATTAGTATTAATTAGGTTGGCCACAGTTTGTGACTCACTCTGATTCACCACAATCACAGGGATAGTGGACTGCAAAGGCCAGCAGACCAGCGGTGGCTGCTGCCAATCCGACTTGGAGGGGCAGCGCGGGGAAAAAATAATAAAAAAATACACACTTACCTTTCACCGTTGAGATCTTCTGCTCCGTCGCCACGCGCCACACCGCGCTGCTCCTCTACTCGGCACTACAATCCCCACGAGCACAGGCTCCCAGACTCAATTTCAGCACTTCTCTCATGCAATTACTCCCAGCTTGAGAGAAGCTCTGGGATTGGGCAGAGCGGGCCAGTTTCACGCTCCAGCAGGGACTGGGAGCCTGTGTCCCTGAGCACTGCTGAGATCGCCAAGGAACAGCCTGGAGAGACGCAGAGTAAAGTGGCATAGAGATCAGTGACAGAGAGTGCAGTATTGCAGAATAGAGTATCGTAGAGTGCAATGGAGTAGAGAAGAGTGGCGTAGAGCGCATTGGTGTAGAGTGCAGTGGCATAGAGTGGTGCAGCGTAAAGTGACGTAGAATGCAGTGGTGTAGAGTAGAGTAACAGAGTGCAGTGGCGTAGTGTAGGGTGTTGCAGAGTGGAGTATAGCAGCGTACAGTGGAGTGGTGCAGAGTAGATTAGAGTGTGTTGGCTTTGAGTAAAGTAGTGTAGAGTGCATTAGCGTAGAGTGCAGCGACATATAATAGAGTGGTGTAGAGTGCAGTCGGGTAGAGTAGAGTGGAGTGGAGTGGTGCAGGGTAGATTGCAGTGGCATAGAGTGAAGTAACATACAGTGGAATGGCGCAGAGTGGAATAGAGTGGCGCAGAGTAGATTGTTTCAGATTAGAGTGAGGGGGTGTAGAGTGCAGTGGCATACAGTAGAGTGCTGAAGAGTGCAGTGACGAAGAGCGCAGTGGTGCATAGTATACTAGTGTGGGGTAGAGTACATTGGCATGGAGTAGAGGGGTGTAGAGTAGAGAGGCATCGCGTGAAGTGGCATAGAGTGGAGTGGTGAAGAGCAGAGTTCAGCAAAGCAGTATGGAGTGGAGTCAAGTGGCATAATGTGGAATGGTGCAGAGTATAGTGAAGTGATGCAGTGTGGAGTGGCATGGAGGAGTGGTGTAGGTGGAGTGGTGCAAAGCAGAGTGCAGTGTCATGGAGTGGTGCAGAGTAGAGTGAAGTGAGGTAAAGTGGAGTATGCAAGGTGTGGTAGCACACTTCCATTACAGACAACACATATTCAATTGAAATGACAATTACATTTGTACAGACATACAGTGTTACTGACAAAAGTATACAGTGCACAAACGATAATGTGCGGAAATCTCATCACCTAGTGTATTGATTTGTTTTGATCGTATTCAAATATTTGTTTTCACCACACTTCAGAATTCCCCAAAATGTTGCTATAGTTGTGCATTCCATATTCTGAAATATCAGCACTGTTCATTTACAGGCATTTATATTTTGTTTTGTGCTAGGAAAAAAATAACACCCACAGCCACATAAATCTTCTCAATATGATGTCAGAAAAAGAAAAGTAAACACTAAGCTCCCTTGAAGACAGACCCTGACATTTGACCCCTGTCTTTGATTGCACAGCAAATGTGACAAGATAAGAATAAGATGTATAACACAGTTTACAGAAATTCAGTACTGGTGGAAGAATACAGTAAACAGGATTGGGGCAAGGAAAGGGACAACTCAAGCTGGACAGCCTAAAACAAATAAAGCCAGCAAATAAAAAGAAAGCAAATGTGAGTTACACACCACAAAGCCAATGGGTAGGCAATGGACTGAATGTATTCCCAGAGAAGTTTTCCCAATGCCCCCTAGTTGCCCTTAGCAAACCAGACAGGTGTGCTGTCTGGTAAGCTTAGACCTAAAAATGACTCAAATGGCGGGAAGGTGGAGCATCCACACTAGGGTGCCTTATTTTGTTCCGGCCTTCTTGTGACCTTTTCGATTGAATGTGAGTTTGAGTGTCGCTGGCGAAACATGCTCAGGTAGGGTCACTTCTTACTGCATCCAACTGTGATCCAGCCGAGCACTATACACGGGCAACTCAATACGCTTCAGAGCCTAGAATTGCAGGCAATCTGCGCGCTCCACAAATAAACAACGCCATTGCCATTCGCCACAGACATATGTTTTGATGGCGTCGTTTAGCGTTCGGCTGTGTCTGGAAGCAACAGCGCTCATTTCTACAGATTTTCTCTAACAGGGTTAGGCCCACTGCTGCTTAATCCTGCAGAACAGGCGCATTTTCACTTGGTTCGCAGCAAAATGGGAAGATTCCTTCGCGTCTATTTGCCCCCCGCGTCCACAAATGGGCCCATCGGCCCCACGACTGCGGCGGGATAATTTTGTTGGAATGAAAGGCATTTCTCTTTGATGTGCGCACCATAGTTCCTCAGATCTGGCGCTTGTGTATTTCCGAACATCAATGGCCACGCGGTTTCAAGCCGCCTCTTTCATTATCTTTCTCAGAGATAAAAACCGAGCAAAAAGGGAAGGAAAAAAATGATCTGAGCTTCTGGCGGCGAGGATGTGTGTGTGTGTGCAGTCATCTCTTTATCTGATTTCCTGTTTATCCTGTTTACCCTGTTTACCGAAACTGTTGTTTGAGGAGGAGAAGGGGCGGAGAGATGTTCTTTCCTACCTCCCTTCTTACTCCGTTTTTGAGCCTCATTATATATTTTTTTAAAGTTGCTCTTTATTGAGCAAACGATAAAGTTGCTTTTATGCGAGATGAGCGCATGACCTACCCTGCTCATGAATATGACTCCTCAGGCTGACTGGCCCCTGCCCCCTGGCATGCGCAGTCTGCATAATCATCGTCTCTGTCATTCAAAGGCCTCTGCTTAATGAGTACCAGAGCTTTAATAAAGCACCGCAACCCATGGATTATACACAGGGCCACTGGATTTATGTGGCAGGGGAGCACCAAATTATGCAGCTTGGTTGACTAAATTATGTGGCAGGAAAAGGAACATTTTATGGCATAATGCTTAATGCGACATATTTTTGGGTACTATTATTTAATTGCCATTTTTACACATGGTAATGGGCAAATATTGAACAGACAAATACGAAAATATGCAACTGAAAGATAAGAAGTTAACCTTCGCAACATTTTTATTAACTTTTGACCCGTCTGAGTCAAAAACATTTATTTTTTGTTAAAATCTGGAGATTATGCAGCAGATGATGGATTATATGACATATGCGGCTAATCCGTAATTTTGCGAAAAAGCCGCAGTTCAGTAAGTATATGCCCTCTGCCCAAAGAAGAAGGTCTTCAACGACAGTTGTAGCCAGGTGCAGAAGGGATATAATGCCATTAGAGCCATTAAAGATAGAACTTCCTAAGTTTAAAACGGAGAAACAAAAAGACAAACAATGGGCTGGTGGAGCACTCCTCATTGTCCTCAATTGAGCTCCCAACATTCCAGTCTTCTAGTAAAAAAGACCACAGAGGCACAGAATGTATTAGCAGGTAGGACGCTCCAAGCCCAGCTAAATTTGCCTACTGTTGTCACACAGACTCCACATCGCTTCCAGTTTTACTGTTGCTTTCCCTTGTATAAAGGAATGTAGAAGAGTGAACGTGAAATATTAATGCTGAACGCAGAGAATGATTGATGGAAAGTCGGGGGGAGCAGACCTGAAGTAATTGTCAAGTATAGGACACGAGGGAAAATATGCTTAGACCGGGACATCCCTGTGGCCCTATAAAAGACCAATTGAACCTGTGCATTCTACTTGGAAGAAACCTATAAACTATGTAAGGCAGAGCGAGTAAAGGTTCTGTTCACAATAGTACCCGCAAACTAACAAATGAAGATGAAGTAAGTATCCTTGTACACGTGACAATCATTCGCTGTTGGAGAAGCATCTGAAACAAGAGGAGGGTGTTCTTTACAGAGGAGTTAACATGTGAAGTTGCTGCATGTAAGTGTATGTGTGAGTATGCCAGGTTGTAATGTGAAGGCCTTATGTATAAAATCAATACTGCAGTCAGAGTCAGACTGGCCTATAGGGCAACCAGGTAGTACCTGAAGGGTTGGTCTGACAGGTCAGTGTGTGGGCTGGTTTTATGGCTCTTTGTGGGACAATTTTATGGTTTTGTGGGCGGGTTTTTACTGTTGATTTCCCTGATGTTACCACAAACATTGCTTGCAGCAAGCACAAAAGCATGCAGTGTCCCCTACTTCGCAAAACATCTAGTCAGCATGTCTTCACAAGTTGAAAACTACACCGATTTGCAAATGTGAGCCACTTTTTTAGCTTTCCAATTCACTAATGAGGGCCAATTTTCTTTTGGTGCCAGGACCTATTTCTGCAACAATGCCAGAGAGAAATTATGTATAATATACCACATGCTACATAGATGCTTGTACGACACATGAAGAAGGATAGAGAACTGGGATCAGTCATATGGTTTGAGCTGACTTGTGCCAGTAAGTGGCAGTACAATAGCATGTATACTACATGGAGAATTTGTAGAGTACCTTAGGAAAAGTGAGGAGCAGCAAATATGGGAACTGATCCGAAGGGCATCAAATAGATTTAATGTGATGGGACAGTATTCTCAGCATAAACCGGGCATTTGCAAAAACAATTTGCAAAGTTCACTGTTTGTAATTTTCATCTCTGGTCCAAGAGCATCAAACAAGAAAAGGTGGTTATAGAGTGTGGACCATTGTACACTGAGACAAATATGGAAAGAGCAAATGTAAGTGCCGTCAGCCGTCATTACTAAATAAAACTGTCAAAGTGTGAAAAGAAAGTACTAAAGGAATATGTTTGTGTTGTACAGTCACTCATTCATCCCAACTTTATGACATTCTAGAGTGAAATAAATATCGTGTTCCTACAATAATACGCTCTTACCATTCAAAATTAAACCCAAAACCTCTCCACGTGAGGCGCTGACACTTTTGCACCAAGCGAAGACATTCCTTCAGAACAGCAACAAATAGGTCTAGCTATACTCTAAAGGCAGTGGCCGGCATTTTTTAAGGATAAAAAACCAAATGATTTTTCAACATCTGAATGTTGGAGAGTTTTTGGATGAAAACTACAAGAGTCTATATTAACTTTCTTTACAGATATTAGATGAATGTTATCCTTGGTTAGCCTGTTGTGTAGTTCCTATTTCCCTAATAGGCTCTGCGCATTGGAATAATATAACCTATAGGTTTGACATAGGACTAAGGTCGGTATGTCCCTATCGATTATATTAAACTTAATTACTTGTGCCAGCTAGCTCAGAGGCCACTAGAAACTCCTTGAGAACAAGAAGGGAGTAGTTTCTGGCAACCGAAAAACATGACAACTTTGTTTCCCTTTAGAAGCGGAACACGTCTCAGAATCGTGGAAACAATAGATAACAGTTTCACTCATTCAATCGTGCATGCTTAGTTTCTGCAGAGTTACACAGAAAGGAAAGACGGGCGTTTCAAAAAAAGGGTTTTATTGAACAGTCTTGTTTCTCGTATAAGAGATATGTGCTGTTATGATCACAAGACAGTATGCAAGATAAATAATGTACAGCGTAAGCAGTAGAAATAAATAATACTGCGCTAGCATTATCTTTTAGCATATATTCACGTACATAAATAACATGAGCTAAGAATGCGAGTACTCATACGATGCGTCTCTAAGCTAGTTCTTCCCCAATGTACCTAACCTAGTCTAGGTATAGGGAAGAGTAGAAGTAGGTGGAGTATTCTCTAGTATGGTAGACTAAGAGTATGTTAAGTCTAGTATGCCAAGTCTAGTATGCCAAGAGTCCCTCCAGGATCTAGTCAGCTCCATACCTTGAGAATGAGAGAGGTGGGAATCTCCTGCCGGATCTGAAACTCTAACACCCCACGAAGGGAGTCAGAACACTGGAAGCTGGATTCGTCTGCGTGCAGGAATGACAGCGTCTTCGCAGTGCGTCAGGCCGGGACACGGGCTCCTCTGAAGTCTAACTTGCTTGGGCAAGGGAAGGTATATTTATACCTGGTAGGTGTTGTGGAATGTTAGCATTGACGTGAAGTCGGACAGAGGAAGACGTCAGGAATGAACCCTTAAGGTATAACGGTTCATACATAATAGATGAGTTCTTGGAGAAATCAATAGTCCTGTGCTAGGGGAACTCCCGAAGCTTAAGGGTCTGGTTTCTAAGAACTCGTTGTGACGTTAGGGTGGACGGATGTCGGTGACCATGCCTGTATTTGGAGTGCACGGTGAATGCCTAAATAAGGACAGGGATTCTATGCCTATATAAGGGCAAGGCGAATTGTGCCTATATAAGGACATGATTCAGGAAAACCTATATACGGACCCCTAAAGTGGAATACAACACCCACTCCATCTTCGATTGAACGATAATACTAAATGCTAAACATTTTCAATGCTAAACATAAAATTGAGTACCACATATTGCTAAAAACATTTCTAAAAGCATTTTAAAAGAAGCTCAAAACTGTTGAAATGCTATAGGTATTGTACATTTAAAGCATTGTTTTCATTCTAAGCATATAACGGAAGTAGAATGCAACGTGAATGAAAGAGTAATATATACATATGATGAAATGGTCGATAAGTTCTTAAAATCAAAGCCATTGCATATCATAGAATTAAATGAAATGTTAGACAAATAAGGTGATAATGTGTCCCTGGAATTATTCAAAGAAGTCCGTTTTATAAGACTAGTTCTACTGTAAGCAGATTGTTCATTTGCCATGTCATTTCAAAAATGTAAAAAGAAAAAAGTTCAATTCTGGGAAAAGTTCCAAGTTTGAAAAATAGGAAGGCCAAATTTCATTGTTGCCCTGGTACACTGTGAGCCGAATCAAAGTCAGTGTATGGGTCTGGCGTAAACATTAGATCATCTATTTCCGTAGCCAAAATATCGTCCACCGAAGTTGGCGACATTTGGAACACCTCGTTCAGAAGGTTAATTGCACAGAGATAAGAAACATCGCCTTCAGCAGAAGATGCAATGTTCGCGTCCGTTGTTACCTGGGTGCCAGTTGATCCATCTCGTACCTCAGCAGCAGCCGGAAGCGTCTGTGAGATCTCAATGAATGCCGCCATCAGGATTGGAAGCCTCTGGGGACAACACACAGCATGGGCCGTTATCGGGTCCAGCAGAGTATCGATATCCGTTGGCATGACTGTTGGGAGTGTTAGACAGGTGTCTAGCACGCATTCTTCACCGCAAAACAGGCAGCGTAGAACAGGTAAGATGCAATCTTGCCAGATTGGTCTGAATGACCGGAACCACGTTGTATTAAGTTCCTGTAGACGAGGCATGCCCAAAAGCTGTACTATTCGCTCACAGCATTTCTGTTCAAGGAGGGCTATCTCCACATAGCTCGGAGTGATGTTGGCGAAGAGGTTTGCCATAGCGTAGTAGGAGGAATAGAAACAGAATTCCTGCAACAAGTGCTAGAATTAACGGCACACCACCAAACACCGAATGTGCGAAGTTTGGGATGATTCTGAGGACAGCCTGGAAAGGTGCTAATAGTCTGGAATGGATGGTCTTAAATACATGTACAATTCCGCTTGTATCTGACATGTTAAAGATACGTCCTATCATTTCTACGAAATGTATAGGGCAGTTTGTACGAATTAAAGCTTGTATCTCAGCCGAAGTCCTTGCAACTTGTAGATCATAGGTTTCTTTGGCCGAGGTCAAAGGCACTGATTGTTGTATAAGCATGGCTTTCATTCTGCTTAAAGTATCAAATCGTATAAAAGAGACATTCAACGAAGGCCATAGAGGCGACTCCCTGACTGTGTCTATTGGGGCAAACAATACTTGCATACAGCAAGTGACCCTGGAGTTGACCGTTACTAGATATGGGATGCCTGGCAACATGCCACAGCAACTCTGATCATTCAACATGAGGTAACTCCCATTAGAAAGATGTCCAAACGTTGGATTAATCACAGCAGCTGGTGTACCTTGCTGGTGGCAGGACAAGTTTGCCACAGAACCATTACAAGCCCCGTGTAAAGAAATGTCCTGACAAATCAGTGAACCGCTTAGTGCATTTTCACAGTTTGTACCGCTTAGAAACACTTCACGATCCCCACTCCAACATCTATAGGTGTAAGGTAAATTCCAGGATGTCTTAATGTATTCTTTACCCAACCTTTCATATTTGCCTGCTTGCATCTGTTTAAGGCAATACTGAATCTGGAAAGTAGTCACAGGTAGACTAATTTTGCCATGAATAAGCCATTCTGTAGCTGGTTTTTCTGCCACTGTGAATGGTAATTTTTCAAGTTTTTCTATGCTCAGTACTGTATACTTTGCTCCCCTTTATGCCAGTTCGATCTGTTTATCAGTTAGATTGTATTCTGCAAACAGAGCCGTCGTGTTGATAAAACGCCAAGGCACATAGCCCGCACGCAAAGATTGCAGCGTCCAGCTTAATAACATAATAGAACGTAACTGAGACTGGCCTTGCTGTAACATGGCTAAATCTTGTTCCAGTATGTCGATAGCAGAGGATACAATACTGTCCAATGAATAAATTCTGGAGGACAAAGTTGTTAACCCATTGTCGCCCACAGAGAGAGTTTTCTCTAAGTTAATACGATCAATTTCACGTATTCGTTCTGCGGCCTCCATCTGTGACACCTTCCATGCTTCATTATAAGCAGCATAAATGCCGGCATATATGAAACGTTTTTGACGCGGTTTTCTTGGTCCAAGCAAGAATTCCCTAAGGTCTGCGTCGTCTTTAAGTAAAGATAAGTGTTGTTTCACATCCTTAAGTGTAGATTTTTGCAGCCAATCGAGGCATAATTTTCCTACACTGTATGTTGTTACTACCCCCGGATGCTGTCTTTGGACGTATCGTGGGTCTGGCCTATGAATAGTAAACCCCTGTGTTTTATTCAGGAATCTCCCTTGACAGTTGTTTGTGTCTGTGGGCCAGATCAACCATTTTCTCCAATCAGGATTTGTTCTGTTGAGTTGTAGTATTGTGTCAACTGTAACTGCTGCCTGTGTATTGTTATCACTTGCAGGTGTTGGTACAGAAGGAGTTTTCATGTCTTTGATCTTGGCTAAACCAAGGCAAGACGTTTGTTGCACAGTGTCATTCAAAAACATTATTTGCTGAGGGACGATACAGGCTCTAAATAAAGCTTCTATCCCCTGCACTTGCCAATCTTTAGTACCCCAGACAGATTTTGTGTCTATTGTGTCTTTCCATAAGTCGAAACCCTGTCTAGACAGTTGGGCAATAAATGCTGCAGAGTAAATCTGTTTTGTATTAGTTAACATAATTTTCAGTCCTGTTTTGTTTACATTTCTATAGTAAAATGTTTCTGGATCAGATGTATTGTATCCTGAAAAATATGGAAACTTTTTAGCAAATGTTTTTGAACTACCTTTTGGTGGTGTAGGAAAATGCTCCCATTGGTTAAACATAAACACATTTCTAGGTGTTGCAGATTTATGCAAAAAAGATGACCATAGTGGTTATAGCAATACAGCTGTTCATAGTCTGATGAACCCTCTAAATATTCATTATTAGAAAATGCAGCAGATTTTTCTAGGTCAAACATCATGTCATTTACAGTCTCAAAGTCCCAATCATCAGAAAAGGTACTGGATGAAACAAAATCACTTAGTGAAATCTTAAATAAATGTGGAATGTTCAAATGTTCCGTCGGGCCGAAAATATCAAAATCAGTTTTGTCCCACACTATACCATCCTGTATAGGAACGGCTGTGATGTTCACTGCAGACAAGTCTCTTGTTTCACGATGGGATGATTTGTGAGTTTTCAAAAGTAAGTTCACTTCTTTTCTTTCAATGTCCAAATGGATGTATCTCCCATTTATAAGCATGCTCAGTCATAACCAAAGCTAGCCAAAGCAGGAAGAAAAATATTCCTGAAATAACCCCAAGTTCAATCCATGGTGAAACTAGATAAGTCTTTTTCAAAAAATGTAAAAAAGTCTTGTACTTGCTGTTTAAAGGTTTTTGATGCTGGCGACGTCTCGGGCTCACTCGGATCCTCAGAAAACATATCAAAGTTAATGAAGTAGCCAGAAGCAGTTCTGTCAATTGTTGGAATTGCATCAGGATTTGTAGAAATCGCTGGGACCAGTTGATCACTTGTTACATTGGTGTAGACAGGTGTATTTTGACGAACTGTTACTTGTGTTTCAAGAGGGATGAGTTCCATAGCATTGTTGCTCAGTCCTTCATCTGTTACTGCTGAATTCTCGATAGTTATCAGTCTTTCAGTCTGAACCTCTTGGATAGTAGCGTGAGGAGTGTGTCTGCTACTAGGTCGGAGTCCACGAGGCCTACTATTTAGTATTGGCCACATACTGTGGTTTGATGAGGTCGATGGACACAAATCTTTTCTCCTTTTTTCCAGCAAGGGGCGGCAGAAGTACTGTTCTTGTTCTGTGTATGGCTAGGACAGGTACTGGTTGTCTGTAAGAAGGTCCAAATTCCTTCTTGTCCGCAATCTTCTCTCTGACTAGATCCCCAACTTTTGGAATCCAGACAGGCCTTGCTGGGACCGCCGGTTTTTCCCCAGTGGTGGTTGGCTGCAGGAATACGTTGCTTTGTTTCGATCTTAGTTCATTTAGGTCCTGTAAAACAGCCAAACGATCTTTGATATCAAAGGGTTTATTTTCCACCACTGTGCCTCTACATTCCAGATCGGGCACCCACGTTCTTGTCCCAAATAGGACCTCATATGGAGTGACCCCCCCCCTAGAGAACTTCTTGGCAAATTGTTTAATGAGCGTTGGACCCCATAAAGATGTTTGACCCACCCATCACCCGAACCTAATACCCTAGCTGTTATAGACTGCTTTATGTCCCGGTTTTTCCTTTCCACAACAGAATTTCCCTCAGGATGAAACGGAGAGGAGTACCGCAATGCAACACCCAGACTGGCCATGGCGTCTTTGTAAGCTCGAGAGCTAAACGCAGGGCCCTGGTCAGAATGTAGCGTGCCTATTGCGTATGTGCCGATAAAGACTCGCAAATCTTTTATAACAGTTCGAGCGTCAGCCGAGCGCTGAGGCCATATCCATAGGAACCTTGACTTAGTATTTGTGGGATTGCAGTTGTCCACAAGGACGCCTGCGCATAGATAGTCTAATGCTGTCTAAAAATGGTGTCTGTACTGGGCAGCTACATTCGTAGCATGGCGTCTGGTGGCTTTCTCGCTGTAATTTACAGTCTATGCAGTTATTGATGAATATGTGTATTTCTGTATTCATCCCAGGCCACCAGTACATCTCTTTTAATGTCAATATTGTTTTAGAGATCCCTTGATGTGACAGACCCTCCCCCAGATGTGTTTCATAAATCAAAGCTGCTCTACGTTCCATGTTTGGAATTACCCTATCCCCCACTCCAGGGATTCGAGCAAAAGGAACGTTGTTCGCATCAATTACATAAGAGTACTTGAGTGGAAACTTTTTGGTAACGCTGCACCACTGCCTTTGCTCGTAGCATTGACAGCCAACATTATCTCACTGTCTATTTTCGTTTTTGAACGAGTGATCGCAGCTACGGAAGCCGTCTGAACAGCCCCCTTTGAGGCTTCGTCAGCCAATGAATTCCCTGCAACGTGAACGCCATCACGTTGATGACTCAGTGTGTGTATCACGTGAGCCTTTGGTAGTTCGCTTTTAACTGAACTACTTGTTCCCAAAGCGTTTTATGCTTTATTGTGCCACCTTTTGCATCTTTGAACCCGTTTTCAAGCCAAGTTTGTATATATTCATTATACGACTGCACACAGTAGAAAGAATCGCACACTATTAGTGTGGGGAATTCTCGATCTGTACTTTCAAGTGCCAGTTTGAATGCTTGTAGTTCAGCTCGCTGAGCTGTGCAATCTCCGAGAGACTGGGTTTTTGTGACCATAGGTCTGAAGTTGCCATCTCGCATGCGACCTTTAACGATTGCGCACGCTGCACTGTAAGCTTGCTTACTCCCTGTTGCGGGTTGTGCGGATCCGTCAGTGTAAATTATGAATTCGTACTGATCGAGAGGCAGAATCTCAGTAGGCAGAGGACATTCATGTTCATATTGCAGGGACTTTGAACCTGAGTATGAAGAATGTAAGAAGGGAGTGTTAGCCCGCTTTAGAAATAGGGGCTATGACGAAACGACTTTACGGAATGCTGAGAAGAGGATACTCAGGGTAAAGAGACAAGACACACTTAGAGAAGGCTCACAGCATCGACGTAAGGAGGATAAAGTACGTATGGTGACTGGGTTCAATAACATGTCTGGTGTCTTACGTCGTAGTCTGAACAGACACTGGCATTTACTCAAGGCAGACAAATCACTTAGTGATTTCATCACTGACACACCCAACATTACATACCGACGAGGCTTGTCACTTAGGAACATACTTAGCCCGAGCTACCCCAGGTGTGAAAGAAAAAACAACTGGCTGACATCGCTGACAAAAGGCTTCTATGGATGTGGGCACTGCAGTTCTTGCAAATGGGCTTGTAACGGAAGAACTGAGTTTAAGGGTCCGGGCGACAGAGTTTACAACATAGTGACTAACATCAACTGTATGACGAAATTTGTTGTCTATATTATTGAATGCAGATGCATGAAAAGGTATGTAGGCAGTACCATCAGGACATTACGTGAGAGGATAAGCGAGCACATAAGGGCGGTCAAGCAGGGAGATGTGAGATATCCCATTGCCGCTCACGTGACACAGTGTCAAGCTCAGACAGCTCATAAGCAGTTTGAATTCTATGGTATAGAACAGGTTCAGCGACACCAAAGAGGGGAAACAGAGAATTGGCCTTGCGTAGACGAGAGGCACTTTGGATCCTTAGACTACGAAGTACAGAGATAGGGCTTAACATTGACCCCGAATTACACTACTTTTTGGGAAGATGAATACATGGAGTCGCCACACTCCAGGTATTAGTTCTGCTCCCCACACACTATTAATCTCCGTAGGTCTCCTCATCAAGACAAAAATGACTCAATGACTCACTGTTACAACATGGCTAATTACAGATACATCTGTATGTGAGTCAAATATACGGAGTGTGTAATGTTCTTCTCTTATTATTTATTGTTTATTTGTTTTGGTTTATATCTCAATGCTAATTACATTATTATTTATTGTTTATTTGTTTTGGTTTATATCTCAATGCTAATTACATTTTTGATGTTATTTTCCCCATGAGCACTGATGTTTTAACATTTGTAGAGAGAAATCAAATTTATTTTTAAATTTCATTAACCATGTTATGGCAATCAGGACCCTGAAGAGATGGAGATAAAGAATATGCACCTAGTAAAATAGGATTAGAATGGAACACCTGCTCGGCACTTTCACACTGCCCTTTACATATAGACATGTCACTATATAGATGTTCATGAAGCATGGAAAATGCATGTATCATAGACCATGAGGCACCTTTCACATGAAAATGACACAATAAACAGCCTCTACACACCGTATCTTTATACCCTTTACGCTACATAATATCAGCCCTTGTGTCTGTAATGCAGGATGCAATGTCTGCATATAGGACTATATCACCGCGTTTCCCGCACAATAACGGAAGCCCCGCAATCTTATTTCGGATTATTTTATAGGCTATAGGTATTGTTGCTGCCAGAAGACCGCTTTGCACCTTAATGAATAAGAACATACTGATGTTAGGGATTCAGTGTCGTTATAAGATGGCCGCCGTTATGCAACTAGGTTATACTTGAGTCCTTCTTCTCTGATTGCTGAGAAAAACTGGATAGCTGTCCTTCCTCGGTTTCTATCAAACTTGATTGAAGCCGGTATATAATAGCGGGAACCAGGAGCCTCATTCGTGCACCGTACTCGGCAACACGAGGAGCGACGTCCGTGTGTGGGATCAAACTATTAAGAAATAAGGTAAGGGGATCAACTGGCCAGGGGGCTTTTGACTTTAAGGAAGAATAGAATATTGTGAGTTCTTGTTGTCAGATTCATTGTTAGCATGATAGCGCTAATGGAGCAACTAGCATGACGGATTCACTTTAGCTTGTTGACACTCTAGATATAGCACAGGAATGGAGGAAGCTTATCTTTACGATTTACTAAATGGATCAATTGGTACTCTAGCATCAATATGAGGAGATAGATAAAGCGGATATAAACTGAATAGCTTTGTTGTGATGTCAAGCTGTATACAGTGTTATGACAAATGGTGCAGTGTTAGATTGGTCATTCTGCACCTAGATTTTGACTATTGGGGTTTGAATAAATAGAGCTTGACATTGCTCAGGGAAGGTAAATATCACATGGTTAGTCTACAATGAGATTGGAAGATGTATTCAATTTGAACCATATATCTTATGGAGTGAAACATGACTGGCTATATCTTTGTAGATTCTGGACTTCTGGGACATACAGGGATCCCTTGGATTTAACATTGAGAAGTGAGACGTCGCGAGATATTGAATCCCAGTGTGGGTTGGAATTAACACCACTAATAAAGTAGGTGGGCCAATTGTTACTTTGAGTTTGCAACATTAGCCGTATGTGACTTTTGCCTGATGGTCCTATTTATACTCAGGGCGCTCTCTGGTTTCTTTACAGGGTTATACATAGGAAGACAATAGGTATTTACCCAACATAATTTGTTTTTTTGTTAAATTAAGTTAAAATAAAAAATCTTTTACCTCACCCTTTTGGGCTCCACTCCGATCTCACCCCAGGAATGTTCATTCTTGGAGTCGTCATACACGGTCTGAGTAAATTATATTTTGACACTACCGAATAGCACTATATATGGTTTATATTGCACTTACTACTGAGACTATACCACGGAATTCTTCCTACTCCATCTTTTTCTTTTGGGATTCTGGATCTTTTGATCTACGGATTATTGGGTCACATCTGAAGAAAATTTTCAATGTTTCTGGTGTTTTATATTTTGTGCATGTGGGCACACAACCAATGAGATAACATATTGTGATGAAGCATGGCACCGGCCGCTGAATGTAATCTCTGACTAGTTCTGTACACCCAATTTAAAGAAGGTGATACATTGAGTATTCATTCTGTTTTTATGCAGCCTTGATAAAGTCGCGGGAATAATTCCCATGTAAGCGACGAAACACGTGTCGGCTGTCTGAACATCGGAAAATAAAAAGGAAAAAAGAAATAAGAACTTACCTACTTGTATTTTACTTATGCTCACATCAAGCATGTTTATGTATATTGTGACATAACAGACGTGTGCTGAGGAATTCCTTTGTATATCTGTCAATTGGCCAAGGCCATTTTGTGTTTTGGGGAGGTCAGTGGTTCTCTTCACCTTGCAGCACCGTGATAAATACAGCAAGTAAATATCAAATATTTGTGTTATCTCTCCCGAGTGGCGCCTTCATTTACCCAACTAAATACCACTGCTTATTAGGTGCTCATATTGCAGGGACGCTTGTGTTTTTAGATCGGGATCAAAAACATATTCAACATCTGTTGCAGCAAGATAATTAACCCATTGTATCCATCTAGGATGTAATGCTTTAGCATTTGGAATGCTCGCTTTTGTTACCGCCTCTAAGGCCGGTACTGGGGTTACGACAGTAATGCGTTTCCCTTGGGCTAGAGCTCTTTCTTTTGATACAGCGGTTTGAACTGCTGTCAGAATTTTTCTGTTGAAGTGAAGCGCATTTCTGCTTGTGTATACAAGTGTGATTTGTATGCAATTGGTACTTTTTCACCCTCATTAAATGTTAAGTAGGTGAATCCGCATTGACCCGAAATTATTCGGATCACTAAGTTGCGTTGACTTACGCGTGTTTGTAAGTGATTTGTTGCTAACATGTTAGCCTGGAGTGAACGCAAGATTTCTGTGTGTTCTTGTGTCCAATTTTTGTCCAATCAGGTTTGATTAATGCGTAGAGAGGTTTAACCCTTTCTGCGTAATTTAGAATGTAAGTTCTTCCAAAATGTACGAAACCCAGGATGCATTGTAAATATTTCAGCGTCTTTGGAGGTTGGAGCAGCGCACACCTTTCTAAAAAGTTGGCTGCCAAGCTCTTGCCTTCACTTGAAAGCTCATATCCTAGAAACAGGACATTGCTGGACTTTTTGAAGTTGAATTTGTAGCCCTCAGAGACGAAGCCCAGTATAATGGTGCTCACCCTGTTCAAGTGTTTGTCCAGGTCATCGTCTGTCAGATAGATGTCATCGACATATGACAATGCCTCATTATCATAAATTTGTAGTAACTCCATTACTCTCGCTGAGAATAACCCCGGGCTGTTCTTGAACCCTTGTGGGAGTCGATAAAATTGACGCTGGGTCCCCATTATTGAGAAAGCTGTTAAGTACCTGCTTCCAGGTGCTATGTTTTGACAAAAGAAACCATTTGAGATATCCAATGTGGTTTTATATTTTTTATGCACAATGTTATTCATTAATGCTGTACTATGTGCATTTTGCACTGCAAATGTTTTTGAACAAGTGTTTAAGTGTCTGTAATCCAAAACTAGACGATAGGTATTGTCTGGTTTGGAGACAGGAAACAAAGGATTGTTCATTGAAGAGGTGCATGTTTCAATCACCCCCTGGTATTCAAGTTGATCTAAGATCTCCCTGACCTGTTTTTTAGCTTCTTGCTTTATTGGGTACTGCCTCTGTGCAGTAGGTTCATTTTTTAGATGTATTTTATGATGAGGTGAGTCCTCATCCCATCCTACATGATTTTGTATAATGCTGGGGCCTGGGCAACTGCCCATTTCCTGGCATAAGTATATTTTAGATGAATTGGAATATGGTTAGAGAAGGCAGGCATAATAATGTCCTCGCCATGTGGGCACTCCCTGACAAATTGTGGTGGCCAGTCTTTTTCTGCTAGAAGTATGTCATAGTCCCTTGAAAGTTTTTCCCAAAAGAGTGCTTTCACCTGTCTAGGTATGTGTCCCTCCATCCGGAGTGTTATTTCATATAACTTTTGTGGAGTACTAACCCTGGTGTCTGCAGTCTCAACTGTAATGTACTCATTCAAGTCCACTATCTCCAGAAGTTCCTTCAGGTTCTGGTGAGCTATTGTGACTTCTGCTGCACTGTCCAGCATTGTCTGAGCCCATTCTCCGTTCTTGAGTTGTGTTCTCAGTATCCTCGGCATGTCTGACCTTCAGACCTGCTACCTTCTTCTTTGAGAATTGAGGTTTAGATTTACTTTTCGGAACGTGTTTGTCGTCTTTCGATTTCACGCGATCTTCTCTATGTTCTGACCGTCCTCTTCTTTCCGATGTCTGTGACGAGATCTGAAAGGTACGAGAGGAACGTGTATCAGTATCTTGATACCTGTCAGGCTTTTTCAAATTATCCCTATTCCTGAGGTTATACCTCCTTTCAGAGGGCTCCTTTTGAGGAGACCTACCTCGGGATTGAGAACGTTTCTCTGAATTATGTTTATTAGTTTCCCACTTCTTTTTAGAAGATGTAGGAGTTTGTTTAATAGAGTCCTTCTCAGGACTTTCAGATAATTTTGGCTTCACTGGTCTACCACCTAAACTATCTCTGCCTAATTCTGCATAAGATTGTTCTATTATTCTGGGTAGCTCAGTTTGATGTTCTGTAACATCGAATTCCCTTAATCGTTGGCGGATCGCCACTGCTGCTGCCTCCCCTCTAATATTAGATAATATTATTGTTGAGACCTGGTCGAAATTTTTCAGTAATTTCATACCTAAATTCAGAGCAGGCTCTGCCCCGTATTCGTTTTGAATTTGTTTCAGGACTTCTGGTATTACTGCAATTGATGGAATACCATGTGTTTTAGTATAGATGGCAGCAAAGACTGAGCCCCAAGTGGTACAGTCTTCCAGTTGTGGTGTGATCCCCATCGGTAAACAGATTGTTAGGATTCTGTGTTTCTCATACGGGCTAGTATTTGGAAATACTGCTTCGATTTGAGTAATTTTTTTAGCTATCCAGAATGGAAATTGCTCACGTTTTGTGGGCATTTTTCCCATGACTGCGTATAGAGTCTGTGGTGTAATTTTTAGTGTATTCCCTGGTTGAGAAGTTTGATTTGGAATGGTTAATGGTGGTTGGACTGTGAAAGTCCGCATGACATATTGGACTAGTTGTCTGTAGATTTTTATTAACTCTGTAAGTTGAGTAAGTAGTTCCTCGTCTGACATTATTTCGAGGTCAGGATGAGGAGTGTAGCCGGCTAGAATCGGCCATGTTGCTCCTGGTCTACCTAATGGACCGAGCCTGGTAATGTTTCTGTGATGTTTTAGGGCGCCTTTAAACCAGAGCTGATGCTCCTGGTATGTTAGTGGAATTTCAATATCCTCGAAAGGAATATATTCCTCTGGTGGTTCATCTTCTTTGTAGAAGTGAATCAGTCTTGTTACTGGATTTGATTCAGGAAATATTACCCATGAATAGAATACCTCTGTCTGAAAGGATTTGTGTGCCTCTATCACGAAAACTGCTCTACCGCCTCTTGGTGGTAGGCCATGTTTTATAAGTTTTAGAGTGATGGCTCTTCTTAAGTTTGTATTGATGTCTATGACACCGTCCTCGGTTCCTTCTGAACCTGTGATGTTATAAGCTGTTAAAGCTGGGTGACCCGCAACTTCATCGTTGTCGGAGTCAGGCATTTTTTTTTTTTTTTTAAATGTAGAACAAGTTTCAAGGAAACAAAAAGATAAGGTGCACAATATTTTGGAACACTGTATCCTTCAACGTTGAACAAACCAAACAACTAATATATAGGGTGCTTCCCTATTTAGTTATGGCGGATATTTAACCCTACCCACTCCAGACGTCTTATGGAGTATGTGAGTAGGGGTCTCTGAGAAAGCACGAATGAGTTACTCAGTATCTAGCGTTAAATTACTGCCTTACCAAACCGTTGGGCGCCATGTAGTGTAGTTCCTATTTCCCTAATAGGCTCTGCGCATTGGAATAATATAACCTATAGGTTTGACATAGGACTAAGGTCGGTATGTCCCTATCGATTATATTAAACTTAATTACTTATGCCAGCTAGCTCAGAGGCCACTAGAAACTCCTTGAGAACAAGAAGGAGTAGTTTCTGGCAACCGAAAAATATGACAACTTTGTTTCCCTTTAGAAGCGGAACACGTCTCAGAATCGTGGAAACAATAGATAACAGTTTCACTCATTCAATCGTGCATGCTTAGTTTCTGCAGAGTTACACAGAAAGGAAAGACGGGCGTTTCAATAAAAGGGTTTTATTGAACAGTCTTGTTTCTCGTGTAAGAGATATGTGCTGTTATGATCACAAGACAGTATGCAAGATAAATAATGTACAGCGTAAGCAGTAGTAATAAATAATACTGCGCTAGCATTATCTTTTAGCATATATTCACGTACATAAATAACATGAGCTAAGAATGCGAGTACTCATACGATGCGTCTCTAAGCTAGTTCTACCCCAATGTACCTAAGCTAGTCTAGGTGTAGGGAAGAGTAGAAGTAGGTGGAGTATTCTATAGTATGGTAGACATAGGGGCCGATTCCGATTCAGGCCGGAAATCACTCCGACCGAGCCGGACCCGGAGAGATTTCCGACCGAATCGGACCCTGGCAGTCCGACCGAATGAGTACAATGCGCACGCATGCAATCGGACTCGAGTCGGTCGGACTCCCATTGAAGTCAATGGGAGCCGGACGTACAACGCGTACGTGGGCTCCCATTGACTCAATGGGTGCGAGGCGAACAAGGGTGCCCCCTACAGCGGGTACGCCTCGATGCGACTCGCGGCGTACATGCACAGGTAGGGGGGACCCATGGGTCCCCCCTGTGTGCGACTCGCGCGGCTACACGTACAGGGGGGTCCGACACGGACCCCCAAAGTCCGGCTCCGACTGCTCTTTCGAGCCGGACGGCACGAGTCGGTCGGACTGCTTGCGGCGCGCATCGTACTGGCCCGGCCGGGGAACGTCTCCATTGCGCTGTGCGAGTCGTGTCCGTGCGAGTCGGTCGGAGCGGTTCGGACCCGCGTACGAGTCAGTCGGCGATTTCATGTGCGCTCGCATCATACTCGCTCGGCCGGACGCACGTACGAATTGGTCGGGAATGAGGGCTCCGAATCGGATCCGGTTAAGCCGAATCCGATTCGGTGCCCTACCGGCCGAGATCGGAATCGGCCCCTAAGAGTATGTTAAGTCTAGTATGCCAAGTCTAGTATGCCAAGAGTCCCTCCAGGATCTAGTCAGCTCCATACCTTGAGAATGAGAGAGGTGGGAATCTCCTGCCGGATCTGAAACTCTAACACCCCGCGAAGGGAGTCAGAACACTGGAAGCTGGATTCGTCTGCGTGCAGGAATGACAGCGTCTTCTCAGTGCGTCAGGCCGGGATACGGGCTCCTCTGAAGTCGAGGCCTCCTCTAACTTGCTTGGGCAAGGGAAGGTATATTTATACCTGGTAGGTGTCGTGGAATGTTAGCATTGACGTGAAGTCGGACAGAGGAAGACGTCAGGAATGAACCCTTAAGGTATAACGGTTCATACATAATAGATGAGTTCTTGGAGAAATCAATAGTCCTGTGCTAGGGGAACTCCCGAAGCTTAAGGGTCTGGTTTCTAAGAACTCGTTGTGACGTTAGGGTGGACGGATGTCGGTGACCATGCCTGTATTTGGAGTGCACGGTTAATGCCTAAATAAGGACAGGGATTCTATGCCTATATAAGGGCAAGGCGAATTGTGCCTATATAAGGACATGATTCAGGAAAACCAATATACGGACCCCTAAAACGGAATACAACAAGCCATTGTGGTAAAGAGGCAAAAGTTCAATTTCCTTGTGTAAATATACTATTAGCACACCAAGCCAGAGTATTATAACGGATTATTAAAATGTTAAAACGTTGCTGGCAGGATGAAACAATCAAATAACGATGCACTCGATGGACTCTAAAGTGTTAACGCATTTTTAGCCCAGCAGTGATGTACCATTAGAGCATGGATAGTCACAAACAATTTCCTGGGGGCTGCAAAGTTTGGTCTATGGTGTGACCGAGGGCCGCACTGATGCCAGGGAGGGTTGTAAAGTGGGTGTAGGGGAAGCAAAGCATGTATATCTAGTGGCTGTCTTTACAAATGTAGGTGTTCCTAAAGTTAAGGGCCTAGTTACTTCCTTTCCCTAACTGCAATTAACCTTTAAATAAGTGTTTGCTGTATATTTAACTTTTTTTTTCATGTTAGTGCTGAGTCGAGTAAATGGCAGCCCAGTGCTGCTGCTGCCCAGGAGGCTGCATATAAAGGTCAGGAGGGCCGCATGCGGCCCCGGGACCATACTTTGAGTATCACTGCCTTAGAGGATGGTGGAGAACACTGTGGAGGGTATCAAGAATAACATATTTTGTGCTAGTTAAGAGAAGCAGAGTGGCAGTGGGACAAACCATGTCTAAGCAAAAGAACGATTTAAATTTTGGTAGGAAGGATCAACGATAAAGATCCATGTGTCTGAAGAGGTATATCAGTAATTGCATGTTTGGGTCCAGTTGTGTGAGTGCCTTTGTATGTGTCTGCCAGTGTTTGTACCAGTAAAAGACACACAGTTGATGGACAGAATGCAGAACAAATCAAAACATTCACCCCCAGTCAAGAGATCTGGGTTAAATCCATCATTCTTTTGCTCACCATGCCACCCCAGTTTAGACCTGGCCATATGCAAATCAGTCTTGACCCTGTGCCTCATGGGAACAGTCCTGCCCGAATTGCCAAGCCAGGTCCTCCCTGGACCGGAAACAAGCATCCTAGGACCGGTTTCAGGGTTTCACCCCTCATCAGCCAGGATAGCTTGAATCCAGTGGCACAGTGAGCCCGGGACCCACGTCTGGGCAGACCTGGCGCACTTAGGGCGAGAAAGCAAAAGACACACAGTTGATGGACAGAATGCAGAACAAATCAAAACATTCACCCCCAGTCAAGAGATCTAGGTTAAATCCATCATTCTTTTGCTCACCATGCCACCCCAGTTTAGACCTGGCCATATGCAAATCAGTCTTGACCCTGTGCCTCATGGGAACAGTCCAGCCCGAATTGCCAAGCCAGGTCCTCCTTGGACCGGAAACAAGCATCCTAGGACCGGTTTCAGGGTTTCACCCCTCATCAGCCAGGATAGCTTGAATCCAGTGGCACAGTGAGCCCGGGACCCACGTCTGGGCAGACCTGGCGCACTTAGGGCGAGAAAGCAAAAGACACACAGTTGATGGACAGAATGCAGAACAAATCAAAACATTCACCCCAGTCAAGAGATCTGGGTTAAATCCATCATTCTTTTGCTCACCATGCCACCCCAGTTTAGACCTGGCCATATGCAAATCAGTCTTGACCCTGTGCCTCATGGGAACAGTCCAGCCCGAATTGCCAAGCCAGGTCCTCCCTGGACCGGAAACAAGCATCCTAGGACCGGTTTCGGGGTCTCACCCCTCATCAGCCAGGATAGCTTGAATCCAGTGGCACAGTGAGCCCGGGACCCACGTCTGGGCATACCCGGCGCACTTAGGGCGAGAAGCAAGGAGTGGGGGGGGTGTTCCGCCCCGGGCAGTGCGAGTTTTGGGGACTGCGGCCTCCCCCGCTCTTACCTGCTGTCTCGGGGTAGCAATCGCCAGCACCCCCCCTCTCTTCAATGTGGCCGCCACAGGGCGGCAAACGCAGGGACCGTCACAGGCAGCCAAAGGGCTAGCTATGCCACTGGTTTGTACCTATGTGTTTCTATGTGCATGTGTGTGTGAATTTCTTTATGCATGTGTGTCCTTCTACTTGTACCTATGTTGTAGGGTGTGTGCGTCTGTCTCTATGTGCACTTTTGCCTTACTGCATGGATGTGTGTGTTATACAGTGTGTGTGTGTGTGTGTGTGTGTCAGTATCTCAGCATTTGCATATACATGTTTGTATATATGTGTGTGTGTATTTGTGTTTGTGTGGGTGAGTATGCCCGTAAATGTAGAAATTGAGATGTGCATTAGTGGAGCATTGTGAGATCTGGCAAGGGATACTTACTAGTGCACTGCGGATATTGGAGAATATGTGTATTACTTGTGTGAAGTTCATGTAGAGCAGACTCAATGAATATCTCATGCTGTTCTTGAACAACCTATGTATCAAGGTAATAATATGCCTGCAATTGCAATGAGGGAAAACAGGAAATGGCTGCTGGTCATGAACAGCTTTACCAACCTGATCCTTCAACATTTTTTGATGTGCTTTCATATTGGCTCTGGTATAACATTCATTCAATACTTCAAACTGTACAGGTCTTGGCTGTGGAGTTGTATCAAACAAACTTTGTCTCAAGTAAGCAATTTAAAAAAAATCAAAAGTGCCATTCCCTGGAAATTGTGGCTTCTTATCATTTTCCGTAGCCATGTGCTACTCCTTAAGCCATCTAATAGGCTGGACATCTGACTAGGGGGTGGGGATTATGCTTCTGCTAGTGAATTACATTTACACTTACAGAAAACCACACACATTGTAAATTCAAACAATCTTGACAATATTCCACTCAATAAAATACAATATAACCACAACACAATATCTTCAAACAATAATTCATTAAAAAAACAATAACACCTGTGTCTTTGTACGGGGAAACAGGGCAGAATTCTAACTCACCACAAAAGCAGTAGCGCTTCAAGGCACTACACAATCACGTATCGAGATAGGCTTCGACTAGTGACAACCAACCCTTGGACTTGGAATAGTTTATCTTTAACCTGTTTGTTTGTGCACAATAAACTACTGCTATTCCACGTCCAAATTATGACATTCATAGCTAGACTATTAAGGAAATCATTAAACTCAAAAACTTGAACCTTGGCTCCACACTTTTTAAATTCCATAGACACTTTACTTAACTTGCAAGTTCTCCAAATGTTCAAACTCTTCACATAAAATGTGTAGTGAAGACAAATTAATCACAACAACATTTTAACATGTATTATGGCTAATAACATTCCACGTGCAAAACACAATACCCAAACACAATATCATAACACAACATGGACACAATTACCAACAACAAACCCTTTTGCAAAACATGCAGTGCTAGACACGCAACATCACTGTGAAGACATACTCACGAATACACCTTTCTGACTGGACTGCCAGTTTACCTCTTTGCCAGACTTAAACACAGGACCGCTTCATCATAGGACAGTTTACCTGTCCACGGATCACCAACCTTTCGGATTCTCCATGAGGGTCTAATGCTCTACTAATTAGCCTCTACTTAATCTTTGCCCGAAGCATTTCAACACTAAACTGATTAATTACTTTGCCCTTGCTTCTCCACCAAACACTGTTGATGCTCCAACTCATTTACCATCAAGGAGGGTCAGTTTGCAGAAAAGGAGGATTGCTAGCCTCAAATAATCAGTCAAGACCATTAAGGAAAAATGTGCACAAACAGGCTTCTTCCAGTTTCAGCCTGTAAATTTATTCAAATATTTAATTAATCATTACAGAAAGTAAAACGGAAATTAGAGTCAGAAGCCAGTTCATTAAGAAATGCAATTATACAATGTGCCTTAATGAAATTAAGAAGCCCTAGCAGATTAGCAAATATTCAAATTAATAATAACAAGCCCTAATACAAAAAGGCCACACAGCACCTATCCCCTCCAGTACAACAGCAAAATGACTTAACTCCTCCAAAAATGGCACATCTTTTTTAATGTTTCAGACAAAGACAGCACACAGTGTCATAGCATGACTTTACGTAAAATCCACACCATTAAAATGTTACTTGCACAAAGAGGCATTCAGACGATTAGCGTTCAAACAACCCCAAATAACACTCACTTCCACATAATTTTCATTGGCTATTAACTCAGACAATTTAGTTTCACAGAGTAAATAAACAAAAATGGCACTTTATATGAAGGCTTGTTCTGAACGATGATAGCGACAAACATAGCAATGCAGATTCTGCACATTACCTTGAAATGTTTAAAAATACATCCCTTTAGCCGAGGATGGTAGAGAAAAATATTTCTTTACAAGTACAGAGATAGACCATGGCTGCAGCTAAATTTCAATGATTTTTTGAAAAGCATGAAAAGTAATGCTTGCGCACAACATTTAAACATGCACTTTCAATAATGTGGAGTCATATGAAAAACCCCAGCAGACCTCTGCACGAGGGTCAGGCAGATTCATGGTTCTCTTTACAGACACATGGGCACGAGAGTCAGGCAGATTCATGGTTCTTTTTACCGACACATAGGCTAGTGCGCATGACCGCATGTGCCCCTGTCGCCGTTTTTTCCGGGCTTGTCTATTACCAGTCCAAAGCCCTTGCATCCTGCAATGCTGTAGAGCCACACCCACCCATGAAATACCGCACCCTCGCAGATTGAACACAGCAGGGGCGCTTTAGGCTCAGTAGCGGCCCGTGGTGGGAGTGCTGCCAGGCGCTGACGTGGGGAGGGGCAGGGTGGGGGGTAGTAAACTACGGATTACGGCCGATTAGAGGTAAGTAAACCTATAAATAAATAAAACGAATTTCGTTGCGCGCGCTGCATCGCCAAATGCGATGCAGCGCGCAACGAAATTCGTTTTATTTATTTATAGGTTTACTTACCTCTAATCGGCCGTAATCCGTAGTTTACTATCCCCCACCCTGCCCCTCCCCCGCCCCACGTCAGCGCCCAGCAGCACTCTCACCATGGGCCGCTACTGTTTAGGCTTCATCCCTGTGCTTCCCGAGGCTGTGTGTCAATCAACAAGAGTGTGCCTTTCCCACCTTGTCACTGAGTGGTGTGATATCAGCAGCCGTCGCTACCTGCAGCCTGAGTGCACCTTAATTCCTTTGCACTACGAGCCCAGAGCTTGGAGATCTCCCTGCCAAGATGCCAAGCTATAAAAGAAAATATTCATAGGATTGCTGTAGGAGTACCAGGCATGAGTAAAACATTTACATTAGATGCATAAGCTGTAAGACATTTTAGCCCCCGAGCCCCGTAAGTGTTCTGTGTTGTCTGGAAGTATCTTGCCAAACGGCCGAGTGTGACTGAAATGTGAGAACGCCAATATCTGCACACTGCATAGAGTGCAGGTAGGCACGTTATACCAGCACTGCGGGGGAATGAAGAAAATATGTTGCAAGGGCGAGGAGAGAACTGGCGCTCAGCATGCAAAAGTGGCCATGCTGTAAGCACTAGGGGGCATACTTACAAGAACTTAACTCCGCCGTAGCGTCAATTTTTTGATGTTACGGCGTTTTTTTTATTGCCATATTTACAAGTTTCCGCTAACTGCTGTTAGCGGCCCTTTTCCAGCGTAAACGGGTATTTTCAGGATCGCCACTTCTGTTAGCGGGACGTAGCGAAAATGATATGCATGGTAGGCGTTCCCGTGTAAAAACTGCCACTAACCACACTTCGCAATATTTACAATGAAATTCCCGTACGACGATAACCCCCCAAAACTGCCTCTAAGTCCAGTTAGAGGCATGTTTTTTAAGACCAACAATTAGCTGGTCTTTAAATTGGTGCAAACACTTGAGCCCACATACAAGATGTTTGGGTGCTGGACAGCGCTGCAAGGAATATTGCTGCACTGCCCTGCGCCAAAACAAAAGGTCAGGGATGCGCCCTATCAATAAGAGAGGGCGCGAATGGGAGCAGGCCCTAGAGTACCCAAAGAAAGTCTCTCACAATCCACGGTTTAAAAATATCAAATTTTTTATTCTGCATCAAGCTCACCTAACACCAGCACGCCTTCAGAAATTCTAACCGAACACACAGTTCTGGTGTCCGCGCTGTAGCACCCCCAGAGCAACATTTCAACACATGTTCTGGAGCTGCCCCACTCTGGCACCATACTGGAACATGGTACACGACAGGATACATGAGGTCACGGAACTCACAGCCACCAACACATGGGAGGCCTGCACACTGGGGGTGTTCCGCCGTCGAAAGCAGCTCAAAACCCAAACCCGATTTGCGTCATTGGCTATCTTACAGGCAAAGTGTGGGATAGCTATGCACTGGCGGGCCCCAGTAGGACCCCCGATAGCAGCTTGGATAGGAGCGGTCAGTAAATGGGGAGCGGCAGAGGAGGATGCCATTAGGCAGGAAGAGATACGAGGGGTACGAAAGCGTCACATCTCCACAGAATGGGCCACACTCCTGCAACGCTTCTGACACAATACGACAGGCACCCAATCATGCCAAGACTCACCCACACCCACAGAGGAAATAACTCAGGCCCCCCAATCGCGATCCGCGTGGAACCCCAAATGCCACAGAACCCCTTGCACACAATGAATGAACAGAGTCCACCCAACAGCTCCCACAAAGGCAGGACCGCCATAAGCTGAAATGAGCCCCCAGATCGAAGCCACCAGAGACAATAACCGCCTACCCAAACACACCCTCCCCTTTCCCAACCACTTCTACCCAGTTTGAGCCCAAGGTTAGTAATAATCTGAATCTTCTGGTAGTTCTACACACCAGATACGAGACAGGACGGATGATCCCACATGAGGCATGTAAACACAATACAAGTCATCATTACATTATCTACCAATGCTTTACAAATAACCAGCACCCTGACAAGAACACAACTACAACTGAAAGAAACGAAAATGTAATTTGTTTAAATGACATTATGCGATGACAATACAACGAAATGTGATTGAAAAAATCAAATAAAATGGTTTATAAATAAGATAGGGCGCATTCCTGGGCCCCATTCATGAAAAGTGTTGCATCGCTGCGACAAAACAGTGTTGCAACACTTTTTGCTGCACCCTCCTTGCAACACCATGGATGTGCCGCATTCAATGTTCGGCGCTCCATGTCGCAATCAATGAGAGATACGTCTGGAATCCTGACGTATCAGTCAGCGCTAAAGTCACGCATTGCTGCAGTTGTGTCGCAAGCATGATGCAACTCCAGCAATGCAGGGGGCCAGCCTATCCCTATGGCACTGCCTCACTCTTACGCCTGCCATGAGGCAGGCTTAAGGCTTTGACAAAGTGGCGTCCTAGAATTGTCGCAGTGAAATCTGAGAGACTTCACTGCGCCACTCCCATGAGGCTTTGTTGCGTGGGAATGCCCACCCTGCATACATCATACTTGACGCAGGTATAATGTGGCACAGGGCTTCACAAGGTCACGCATATGCCTAGATGCGTCACTTTGTAAATACGACGCAAAGTGGTGCAAGATTCATGCTGCAAGTACGTCAAGAAAATGACGGATTGGGCTCAGGAATAAGCCCCCCTGTCTTTTTCCCCTATGATGGTGCACAATGGCTGCAATGCACCAACGCAGATACTCTTGCACCATGGTGCAAGGGTGACTGTGTTGCGGAGTTGATTGATGTTGTGGCTCCATCTCTTCTCGAGACGTCTGCAGGTGTGTCTGGACTAGTGGAGGGCGGGACTGAACCAGTTGGACTTCTTGGAGTGTTGTTTGCCCGGTTTCTCCTTGAGGGGTGCCAAGGTGTTGGCGCGGTTAGAGATCCATTGGTGGAGGTTGTGCGCTGCGGTGTAGGTGTCTGTAAGCATTGGCGGAGTGGTGGTGCTGAGGGAGTTGACGAGAAGTTCTTCTGTGGCCTTGAGCCAGCTGCGACGGGAAGGGGGAAAGGATGGTCGTGGTGTACGGTGGGCGTGGTGAAGGCATGATGTATACAATGATGGTTGGTCCAGGAGAGTTTGGTGGTATGGCTGTCCTGCTGGCGGAGAAGACAGGGTCAAGCGTGTGCCTGGCTATGTGGGCTGTTGCGGTGACTAGCTGCTTGAGTCCAATGTTGGCGAGGTTCTCCAGGAGGGTGGTAGTGTTCTGGTCACTGGGGTTGTCCTGGTGGGAGTTGAGGTCTCCCTCAGACAGACAACATCACTCCCCATCTTCGCCAGAAACCTCAAAACCTGGCTCTTCGACAGACCCCCTCCTTGATGGAATGGAACCTGCACCCCCCCCACCCCTAGCGCCTTGAGACCCTTACGGGTGAGTAGTCGCGCTTTAACAAACCCCTGATTGATTGATTGATCGAGTAGGATGTAGTCAGTGGATGTGAGAGCCTGGGACGCGATGAGGTCTTCAATGGCAACGGTGAATGGGGGGGTCATGGGCCGGGGGGCCTGTAGGCAAGGGTGCCTGCTGTGGTTGGTGTTAGGCTTGGTCCGGATCGGAAGTGGAGGTGTTCGATGGTCTCCGTTGGGTCATTAGAGTGCGTGGTCAGTCGGAGTGTGCTTTTGTAGATGATGGCAATGGCTCCTCCTGGGCAGTTGGAGTGGTCCTTGCGGGTGATGTTGTAGGCATTGGAGATGGCGATGGCGATGTCCGGTCCGGAACAAAGGTTGGTCCAGATTTACGAAAAGAAGGCAATGTCTGAAGAGTTGGCGTCGAGGAGGTCCCAGATTTCTGTGGCGTGTTTGGGGAGGGACCACACGTTGAGGAGGATGCAGTTGAGATGGTCGGGACGCGAGGTTGGTCGGCTGGGCGGCGAGAGGCGCTGGTGTGTTGATGTGGCAGAAGGTGTGTTTTCAGTTTCGGCAGGTGAAGGGTGCAAGGGTATTCTTCGGTGATGCTAGAAAGCAGGTGGAGTGGCGTACAGGGTTGTGGGCGAGGAGGGTGCTGGCGTCATAGCGGTGGAGTGTCCGGAAAGCAGGGTCCCTTGCACTGGACACGGTCCATGTGTGGACAGAGCAGACAGGCTTGCCTTTGGCGTGCATTCAGTGCACCAGTGGCACACCCGCCTACGCATGGACGCACAGCAGCCCCCATTAAGTAGGGATGCGGGGGGGCTGGACACCTGGGAGGCGGGAAATGAGGGAAAGGACACTGGAGGGGGCGGGGCTGTGGAGGATTGCAGCAACAACGAGGGAGAGGACAGGGAGAAAGGAACTGTACAAAAGCACAGGAAAGACAAAGCCAAACAGAGCAAAGAAAAAAAATACAAAGCCAAAGGTAGAAAGCAACGGAGAAGAGCAGAAAGAGGAACAGGAACAGCAGAAAAGAGAGACAGGAGGGCAGTCAAGCAGCAGAGCAGTGACGCTGTACCACTGGACCACCAACGATGAGGCACAGGCTGGAGCCTGCAGGGAAGGAGGGCCTCAAACACATGACTACCGGGTCAGAGGAACCAGCAGCAGCATATGGGGACAGCAGCAGCAGCTACCAGACAGCACTGTGGGAAGAGCAAGTCCACTAAGGGATAGTCCCCCGTATACCCAAGAGCTCACTACCAGGGGGCAAGGAAAGGCAGCACCACCCGGTTGCCTCTTCCAATCTAACTGTGGTGACCAGATTCTGTGTTCCCCAGTTCCCTAGGGAGTAACGGCGTATCAAGCTACATACCCAAGGGCCTGAGCCCGAACCGGCCCCCGAGCCCCTGGCACCCGCTGCCAACAATGGCCGATCTCAGCAATTTGAGCCACTTATTGGAGTCCCCCACCAGTCTTGTGCTGTGTCCTCAGCAATGTGCATCCTCCGCAACGCAGGGATTGCTTGGGGAACACAGTGTGCGCCACCCACCAGTGTTAGGCATGGGCCCGACACAACCCCCAGGCCACCTCCGCTCCTGTCCCACCTTTTCCTCACCTGGACATCGACACCAGTGCTCAGTCCGCAGCTCTCTCTCCGAATCTGTGACTCAGCCAGCAGGAGCCTCAGCCAAGTGGGATTTCACAAGCCTGGGTACAGCAGTCGCCGCCAAGTAAGATGGGGAACCTACCGATGCAAGTGATGCAGCAGGGCCCCCTTAGGCGTAAGGTTGCAGCGATCCCACCACACAAGTTTGGCGAAGCTCAGGGGCCTCACCCTCCACAGCATCCGGGCAGCGCCACATCCTCCGCCCTGTTGTGCAGAGAGGAGCGGCCCACCATTGACAATCTCCTCCATGCTCCCTGGTCTAGTGGTGGAGCATTATGGAAAGTGATGCATCACTGGTTTTGCCCAGCGATGTGCCTCTTTTCATATATGGAGCCCTGAATCTGCATTTCCTCTTCCCCTCGGACACTGGCTGGTCATTCTGGCTGTTGGGGGGTTTGCGGGGGTTGTTTACCTGTACTGAACTTGGCCCTGGCTGCTCCATTCTGCATTCCATTGTTTTTATTTTATTTTTATCATTGGTGGTGGACTTATAGGCTATTTTTGCCTCTAGAGGCAGAAAAGTGACGCTGGGATGACTAACGTGAGTTTTTTTTGCCTCTAATTGGCCTTTCGACACTTTTCTCTCGCTAGCGGCAAAAATGTTATCGCCTTGACGCTTGTGTCAGCGGCAACATTCCCCATTGTGAGCAGATCCTATTGCCATGTATCGACGTATTGTAAATACGTTGGTACTATGGCAATAGTTTTCAGCGATACGCGGAGGTAAGAAAATTGCTGCTAACTAAAGCTAAGGCTAGTTAGCGGCAACTCTTGTAAATATACCCCTAGGTTTCTCAGGTTAGACCCACCTGTCGCTGCCCCAGTCAAAAGTCCCCTTTCTCCTTAAAGCTTCTAACCTGGTATCCTGTCCACAAGAAGGGAATAGAAAAGAGAGGAGGTAGGAGTGATACATATGAAAAAAACGATAGAGAAAGAGTGAAAAGGAATTAAAAACACAAAGCATAAGTAAGTGCAACAGAGAGAAGAGAACGTACAGGGAGAAAGAGTGAACTGTGCAGGAGCAAGTGTGCGTAGCTCAGCTTGTCTGCATCTATGTACGCATAATTGTCAGCACATTAAAATTGGATTCCAGAAGTACATAGTGAAGTCATTCCATCACACAGGAACTGCAAAACATATAAAGAAATGGGTTTAAGTCAATATCTATTTTTTTCTGAAAGAGAGACGCAAATATATATGTCTGCACAGCAACATACTTAATTATTTCATTGATTGCAGTTAATTAAAAAAGCAAAACTTAAGTGCCAGTGCTAGTTGCAGAAAAACTGATACACCCTAATAGTGGCAGGACTTGATCTAGGAGCAGTTTTTGTAGCTAAAACCATCTGCTTCAGTGCTCAGGGCTAAGAAAGGGCACCTTTGAGCAAAAAAGGCTGTTGTGCAATGGGCCTGTGATGCCTGCTGAAAACCTCTCTGCTTTGTCTCCATACCCTGCCTTTTTATCCTCACTTTCAATCGAAGTATCCAGAAAAAATAAAATGGCTTGCTAAAGCAGAGGGTGGCAAAGCAAGCAGTGTATCCATCTAGGAAGCAGCAATCGAAATTCAGTTTGAGAAAAGTTTGTGATTGTAAATAAAGCAAAAGCCCAGGAGGTGCTTTGCCACATATTTCATAGTAAAGCTTATACATATTTAGGGAAGGCTAGCTGTCAACACCCCTGCCAAGGCAAATTTGATTCCGCATGATAATCTTTGGAATATTTCAGGGGCATCCCTACAGATGTTCTGGATTTTTTCCAATTTTGTTCAACATTATGCTATAAAATGCAACAGTTGGCACTTTTTCCCCCTAGAATGTAATTGGGAGATAACCTCCTAAAAAGAGGTCATGCTGTTTGATTTGCTTGCTAGCTTCAGTTAGTGGATGGCATTTGCACCGCACCACTTTTAAAGTTCACCAGCCGCCACTGTAAGTAGGATTTGACATATTAATGTCAAAAAGGATGCTAACAGTCCCACCGTGCATATTCTGTCAGGTACAGATGGATCATCTCTGCCCATTCTGGTCAGCCTACTGTTTGCTCCTGGGAGCACGTTCACACCACATTCACGCCTATTCAAATGCTAATTACTGGCTGGCAGATGTGGGAAAGGAAAATGCAGATTTAGCTTTTCAGGAATGCAGGCAAGGTAAAGGTAACTTTTTAAGAGTCCCTGGCCAAAATATGTATTGCAAATCCAACTTCATCAGTGAATTGGGTTTGTGATAAATATTTTCAACTAGTCCAAAAATTAAATGTGTAGGCGTTCCCTAGTGGAAGATAACATTTATAAACTTAATATTGTATCCCAGTGCATTTTGATGGAACAGCTAACCCTGTTACAGTCCGGGGCATTTTCACAGTAAGGACATGTTTAACGTTAAACTTTTAAATGTCCCACTTTTTAATGCCATGAATACTGACATATGTATAATAAGGCCTACATAGGGGTGACTTATTAATATTTAAAAGGAAGGTTTTGGCCTGACAAAAAGGGGTTATTTTGACAAGTGGAATGTACAGTTTACAATAGTAGGCCTGGAGACATGTTTTACAGTGCCACTGCAGTGGATGGCACAAGTAATACTGCAGTCCACTGGTAGCATTTAATTTACAGGCCCTAGGCACACTTGTTACCACACACTAAGGACTTTTAGGCAAATAAAATAAACCAATCAAGTTTATACCAATTTTACCATGTTGAAAGGAGGAGCACAAGCACTTCACCTCTGGTTAGCAATGGTACGCATAGTTGTATAGCCAGCTAAAATAGAGTTTAGGAAAAAGGCAAAAAATATGAGGTGACCCTGCAGAAAGGGAAAATTTCCAACTCCCTCTGTAAGAATTTATTTTCAATAAAAAGAGGATGACGTTCTCAGGGCTGGAATTCTAAAAGTTCAGCAGCTAGATATACTCATTGAAAGTAATCATTTACCCACAAGATTTTATTTTGCACACTGACCGGATTGCTTTAGGAGCTTCAGCTTAAGGCAAAGGAGGTTGTTGACATGATCGAGAGAGGTGTGTACATGGCGCGGGCCAAATGGTTTGTTCTGGATGGTTTTGTATGTAAACTGTGAAATTTAGTGGTAACTGTTCCAATGTGTTTGACTTCTTTGGGTTTCTCTTTTGTACTGTTGGACTATTCTGATACATTGCTCGTGTCGTTAGTGAATTACCTATCAAACTTTCTAACTAGGATTGGAACCTGTGAGATACAGGTCACAAAAATCTCTACAGTAGCGCATGAACTGGCTGACAGGGTCAATTAGATCTGTACACTAATACTAACATGGGCACAAAAGTAATTTGTGTCCTTGCAAATCATGATGCCATCCATGCTAAACTGATTTAGCTGCCCTCCGTTAACAGAATGCTGGTCATCTTCTTCTCTCAATTGAGATGCCTTCCGATCCGGTGCTCAACCCGTCCTCACTGCCCTGAACTGTTCATGCTGCTTTCAGCCTTAGCCCTCCGGCTTCTTATGTGCCGGTTATCCTCCATCTGCCCTAGTGGTGCTGGAGCAATTTTTAGAATGGGGGTTTGCCCAAAATTCACCTCATAAAAAGCCTTAAGGTTTGTGAAAAATCTAGCTGCTAGTTAAAGAGAGAGATTACTAAATGGCCCACTAAATCATCATAAACAACCACTGACTGAACTTAACATTGACTGAGGAAGTGCATGTCTTTAATAGCTTTGACAATTCATGGTGGTGGTCTGTTTATGCCAATCTTGGGGAATGTGGCATCTCTCTTTTCTCTTGCTCTATTTCTGTCCTTCATTCTATCAATCTCTCATGCTCTCTTTCTATCTCTCTCTCACTATTTATTTTTCTTCCTAGCTTCCTCTTTCCCAGTTTCTCTCACTTTCTCTCAATCCTGTATGGGAAACTTTCCATTTCTCGGTGTTTACAATCGCGTGTAATGGCAATAATAAACTAATTACATTATTATTATTTGTTATTTAAGAGATTTGTAGTGCGCACAGCTACACCAAGGGGTTTCCCGGCGCAGGTATATGCAGATAGTCTGCCACTTGTACCAAGCATTAGAATAACCAAGTTTTCAGGTTTTTGCGAAAAGCAAGTAGGGAATTATAATTTCTGAGGTCAGCAGGCAAGGCATTCCACAGCTTGGGGCCTAGATAAGCAATGGAGCAGCCCTTCATACGGGTGAGACAAAATCTAGGTATGGAAAACAGCGCCTGACTAGAAGATCTCAGTGGACGAGTGGGCGAGTAAGGAGTAACCAGTTCATTAATGTATCGAGGCGCTAGCCCATTTTTGGCCTTAAACATATAGCACAAAGTCTTTAACGTGATGCGTTTGGATACCTTGAGCCAATACAGTTCCTGAAGTAGGGGGGTAGCCGAGCCCATATATTCTAGCACCATATAATCAGACTACACTGGATCCCCTTAGTCCTGATAACAGATCGCAGGTCACAGTTCGCCTCGAAGTTCTGGTGAGTGTTATGTGTGGCTATACACATAGACACAAGGTTATCTACGAGCTTCCATCCACAGACCTATGGGAAAACTGAAAGACTCAATCAAATGCTTGAACAGTACCTTAGACGTCTGACGATCCAGCAAGAAGAAGAATGGAGCTCACTACTTTGGATGGCTGAGTTGCCTACAATAATGCTGATTATTCCACGTTAGGGTGTTTACCCTTTTACTCAGTGTTAAATTCACATAGAAAATTGAATAAGTGTTGCTGATGTTTAGGAAGAGAGCGACAATTCAAACTGAAACAGGAAAACAACTGGGTGGAAACTTGCTCTGCAGTGTGGCCCCCATCCAAGCAGTCTGTGCCCTGTGCTACCTTTACTAAGTTGGCCGGTGTCAGGTGTGTAGCCGTATGAACGTCCGGAGGGTTTTTATGAATAGAGCAGGTGAAGTTACAGGGTTTACAAGTCATGGATGGCATATCGGGGTTAATGACCAAGCAACGTGCTTTGGAAGATGGATATAAAGGGTGCAGGAAAGTTGATGTGTAAGATCTCATTCCTGGCTGCAGTGAAACAGTGTTCCTCGCCCCATGCCCCGGCAGGACACGGACGGTCGCAGACGAGGATTGCCTTAGGCATGCCCGTTGCATGCGTCCGCTCAGCCATCCCTTTTAAAAGCTGTTCCTCCGAGCAGCTAGACCCCTCATGGACCGGAAGTGAGTGTGAGATTCACGCTCCTCTTCTCTCCACACAATCGGCACAAAAGCCACAGTGGGACAGGGACGGAGCAGTGGGGCCAGTAGGAACAGCGTGAGCAGTGAGCAGAGTGACCAGCAAATATCAAATTTAAAACCTCAGTATACAGTAAAATAATAGAGAAGCAGCTGGACCAGAGCAGCGTACCATCGTATAATTATTTTTGTAAGCGTGAAATAGTTTGCAATGCTAGCAGCCCTCATCACCACCATTATCACAAAATCCCCAAACTGCAAAAAAGACAGAATTGAGAGTGACCGTAAGAAATTATTAATTCTTTGATGTTTGCCAACAGTAGCCTGGATGCATCACTCCCTGTAGCTCCTAAAACTCTTAATTTTCCATTACAAGCCTTTAGTTCCCATTTCGTGCAATTATGGAAACTGTGGGGGATATGTACAAGGAAGTGGCGGAGAGGGGCGTTAGCCTTCCTAGCTTAACACCTCTCTCTACCACTTCTGAAACGCAAGGCTGCACCATATTTACAAAATCTGAGTATCATCTTCATACATATGGAAGGAGATGTTGGCAGTGCGGAGTATTTCAGCTAATGGTTCGAGGTAGAGATTGAAGAGGGTAGAGGACAGAGTAGAGCCTTGAGGGACACAGATTGTTATCGGGGATAGGCCTGGGCGGTGAACTTTGCTCCGTTCGTGGAGTTTGCAGAGTTTTCTGCACTCCGCACTCCGCAGAGCTCGCGGAGTGCAGAAAACTCCGCTTCGCGATGTGCAGCGGAGTTTTTTCCCCGCTCGCGAACAGTAAGTTTGCGATCGCAAACGGTAAGTTTGCGAGCGCGAACGGTAAGTTCGCGAGCGCGAGCTGCCGCTCGGGTAGAATTTCTACCTGAGCGGCAGGAATACCAGCACAAACTGCAGTTCGCACTGCACTCCGCCACTCGCAGAACTTCGCAGAGTTTTTTTGTAACTTAGCGGAGTTCCGCGTAGCAAAGCTCCACGAACTACGCCCAGGCCTGATCGGGGAAGGAGCAGATAGGTTACTGTTGACTAAGAATCTCTGGGAGCGGTTGCGGAGGAAGGAACCAAACCATTTGATGACAGTACCTCCTAATCCCATCCTGTGTTTGAGGCGTTCAAGTAGTTTCTCGTGGTTGACTGTGTCGAATGCCGAAGATAGATCCAGTAGGATCAAGAGACAGGTTTTGCCTTGGTCAAGGCTTGGAGAGCATCATCTACAATGTGAAGAATAGTGGTTTCAGTGCTATGCTCAGGCCTGAAACCAGATTGGAATTCGTCAAGCAAGTTGAACTTAGCGATATGTTGGCTCAGTTGAAGCTGCACACATTTCTCCAGCACTTTTGCAAGAAGAGGAATATTGGAAATTGGTCTGAAGCTGTCTGGAATTGCAGGATTCAGAGTGGGTTTTTTTAGGACGGGGATGACTTGCCCGGTTTTCAGGGAGTCAGGTATGGACCCTTGAAGAAGGGAGGCATTGATACTTGTAGTCCAAATGGGAATGATGAATGGGGAGGTCGCTGCCAAACAGTTGGAGGGGAAAGGGTCGTTGAAGTGGGTATTCGGTTTTAAGGAGGATAGAATTTTCGAGAGAGTGGTCATCATATTGTACGAAGTTGGACCAGTGAGCTTGATTTTTGGGTGTTGCCTGGGAGAGATGAGAGGAGAGATGGGTCCCAGCAAGAGGAGGTGGAAAGTTAGAGGCGGAATTAAGTTTGTTTCCTAGAGAGTTAATTTTGGCTGTAAAGAAGGAGGAGAACTCCTCACAGGTTATTAGGGATTTTGTAGATTCTTTGGAGGATTTAGCTACTTTGTTTGATTGGTGTTTGACTATTTCAAATAGCTTGCGGGGTCTTTTCTTAGCGTCTTCCAGTTCGATCTGAAGAACTCTTTTTTGGATATGAGGATGTTCCTGTTGTAAGTATTTCTGGACTGACGGAGAAGTTTAAGTTGGGAGACTGAGGGGTGCTGTCTCCAGTTTCTTTCTGTTAGTCGGAGAGCTCTCCTTTCGTTATTGAGGGGTCCACTGAACCAGGGGTTTTTAATCTTTGATTTGGGACCTTTTTAGCTTTAACGGGGCAAGATCATCAATTATGTTGGACATAGTCGAGTTGTAGTGCTCTGTGAGGTCGTTGACCTTAGATAGATTTGGGGGTGGGTGAAGGTTGTTCACGCAGTGAGCAGTCAGCTTCTCGAGCTCGAGGCTCTTAGTGTCTCAGAGCCAGCGTTTCGGTTTCACAGGTTGCCCTGGCCTTTTCATGCAGAAGTCAGGTATTAGGAAGATGATGGCATGGTGGTCTGACCAGTCGCACGGATCTATTGAATTGAGCCTGACCGCCGATGCCTTTGCGATGATCCAATCTAGCGTGGAGCCTTTCGTGTGGGTTGGAAGTGTGCAGGCTTGAGTGAGTGATTGGTCAGTGAGGAAGACTTTGACGGCGTTAACCTGGGGGTCATTGGGGTCATTCCAGTGCAGATTAATGTCACTGAGGAAAATGTCATTGGAGTTGGGGGAAGCCTTAGCAGTAATGATTTCCATGAGGAGTTCAATGAATGTGTCGTTCTTGCCTGGGGGGTGGTAGAATATGTGCAGTTTGCATAACTGAGTAGTGTTGTTACAAATGGAGAGAGCAAGATATTCGCAGGAGTCCGTGGGGGTCGGCATGGAGTTCTGTGACGAGGAGGTCTGAGCGGTAGATGCATGCAATGCCTCCCCCTTTTTTTATTTGTCTATCAAGCCTAACAATGTTGTAATTTGGCGGGACCAGTAAATCAAGATAAGGAGATGAAGATTCATTGAGCCAAGACTCGGTTAGGATAGCTGCATCAGTTTTTTGGCTCAGGATGAAAATATATATTTTTTATAGGGGCAGTATTTATTTCTACTGTTCATTAAAGTATCAAAGCAGTGTTGTGAACAGTCATTTATTATGCTAATATGTGTTTGCCAAGTGCTGAGCTTGAGCACCCCCCCAATACCTCTTAGAGACGCCTGTGACTGCTCACCATCGCTCCCAGAGTCAAGTGCTAAAGGGGTTCTACTTGACCCAGTTTGCAGAATCATAGTAGGCTGGACCCCTTAACATCAGAGGCAAATTACCTCAACACCCTGTGTTGAGGCCCAGTAGACCCTTTTTGCTCCATTACCTCGAACGGGGGCTGACAGTTACTATCAAACTTCAGAATTAGGAGTCAATGTATCTCATGTCTACTTTGCATACTGATAACATATTTGGAAATAATTTAAAGTATGATTGGGAAAGCAAACTCTGTGTTACAACTTTTTGACATGTTCTCGCCTTCTCTCACACAATGCTGTCCCCAGTACCTCAGGGAGAGAATCACTAGACTTATGTTAAAAATGTCCATATTTTGCATTCACAGACAGGGAAAAAACATATATCTTTTTGTTAAATTAGCCATAGTATATCGAAAGAAGTTGACCAATCTTTGACATGTTTGTCTTTGCAAGCACAGCCAATGCTGCCAGAAGATAAACACTTCTAGGGCCTTTTTATTGCTAATTTTTCAACTTTAGGGTTAGCTACAGGTGCTACAACATTGTGCCATGTAAATGCTGCTGCTGCTGCTGCTGGGTGATATTCAGTGTGCAGCATGTTTTGAAAGTGCCTTGATGAGTTGATATTTTTCCACTCTCCTGAAGAGCCATTGAGGAAGGGTAGAGTGGAATCATGGTTTGACGGGTTGCTTAAAACAGTGCAGAAGGTTTAGAGCCAACACCTATGGCATAATGCTCAGTTCGAACCGACTCTGCCGCTGAAATGATGGGTAGTATTCCAACCCATCATTTTTCACATACTGTGCAACTCTAGACACCACCTTATGTAAATCAGTACTGACCCTACTAACCATGGGACCAGCCCATCCCAACTGTTAGATGAGGCCCCCTCCAGATGGGAATACAAGCAACCCCAGAGCATTTTCAGCCTCATCATTGAGGTATAGATTTGATCCTATGGCACAGTAAGCAAGGGACCCACATCTGGGTAAACTCTTAGCCACTTAGGGTATTACATAAATCACAGAAACGGTGATGTGGGGAAGAGTCCAATACAAACTCCCAGGCGATGCACCATCCAGAAGGGAACATAAGCAACCCCAGACTGGTTTGGCCTTGTTAGGCCACGTAAGAGAGCACATGAATTGGCACTTTGGACTGGAGTGTTCCTATTGGAGAAGGACCTAGATTGATTTGAATATGGCTCAGTCTGATCTGAGGTTGCATGGTGGACAAAATAAAAATGGGTTGGAATGCTAATCGAGTGATTGCCTGTGGTTAGACTAAGTGCAAACATTCCTCCCACCAAATTTTATGTGTTTGTTCTAATGCTCTACATGGCCAAGAGTATACCCAGATGTGGGTTCCTTGCTCACTGTGCCACTTAAACCAAGCTACACCTGCCTGAATTGCCCAAATCAGACCGAAACCGATCTTGGGTTGTATGTATTCCAGTTCAGAGAGGACCTGACTTGGCAGTTTGGGCTGGACTGTTCCTGTTAGAGTAGGGTCAAGACTGATTTGCATAATGCTGGGTCTACTCTGAAGTGGCATGGTGGGCAAAAGAACAATATTAGTTAGTATGCTACCCGGAGTGATTGCCAGTGGCTAGACAAATTACAACCATTCCTCCCACCACCTTTCGTGCGTTTGATGGGTATCCCCAGATGTGGGACCCCTGCACACTGTGCCACTAGGACCAAGTTACACCCAACTGAAGAGACACAATTATGCTGAAACCGGTCTTGGGTTGCTTGTTTTTCTGTTGACTGGTTCAGCAGTTTGGGCTGGACTGTTCCTATTGGAGCAGGTCCCAGATTGATTTGCATATTGCTGGGTCTAATCTGACATGGCGGGCAAAAGAACAATGGTTTGGAACGCTACCCCAAGCGACTGTCAGTGGTTAGATAAATTGCAAGCATTCCTCCCATCAGCGTTCGTGTTTTTGATGTATCGCCCTAAGTGGATATGAATCTACCCAGACAAAAGTCCCTTGCTCACTGTGCCACTGGAACCAAGCTTCGCCCGGCTATAGAGGCTCAGTCAGGCCAAAGCTGGTCTTGGGTTGCTTGTGTTCTGATTCAGAGAGGACATAGCTTGGTAGTTTGGGCTGGACTGGTCATATTGGAGCAGGACCAAGATGGATTTTTATATTGCTGGGTCTAATCTGAGGTGGCATAGTGGGTAAAAGAACGATGCTACCCGAGCAATTGCCAGTGGTTAAACAAATTGCAAGCATTCATCCCATCACCTTTTGTGTGTTCAATTTAATACTCTAAATGACCAAGAGTATTCCCAGACATGGGTCCCTTGTTCACAGTGCCACTTGAACCAAGCTGCACCCAACTGAAGATGCCCAATCAGGACACAACCAGTAATGGGTTCCTTGTACTCTGGTTCAGAGAAGGCCTGGCTTGGCAGTTCTGGCTGGACTGTTACTATTGGAGTAGAACCAAGGCAGATTTGCATAATACTGGGTCTATTCTGAGGTGGCATAGTGGGCAAAAGAACAATGGTTTGGAATGCTTCCTCAAGTGATTGTCAGACGATGGATAGACGACTGTGCCAACACCCTCGCCCCGCTGAAAAAACTCACCTACAGCGACACCACCAAAAGAGCCAGCTGGTTCACCCCGGAGCTCCTAGCTTCCAAGCGTACCTGCCAGAAACTTGAGAAGAAATGCACAGTGATAAGACACCGGACAGCCACGCAGCCCACAAAGACGCCATCCGTAACCACCACCACCTCATCAGGTCCGCCAAGAGAATCTCCTTCAAAGACCGCCTCGACAACAACGCACACAACAGCAAGGAGCTCTTCAACATCGTGAAGGAACTCTCCAACCCCAGCTCCAACACCAACGACATCCCGCCGTCGCAAGCCCTGTGCGATTCCCTCGCCACCTTCTTCCACCGCAAGATCGCCGACATCCACGACAGCTTCAACACCCAGACAGCCCCCACCAAGATAGATACTCCAGACCCGCCGCACACCATCGACCATGACCCCTTGCCAGCCTGGGCCAGCGTGAACATCGATGACACCATCAAGACCATGAGCACAATACACTACGGCCCCCCGTCAGACCCTTTCCCGCCCCACATCTTCAACAAACCCAGCAGCTCCATCGCACCCCACCTGTGCAACGTTATCAATCTCTCCTTCGAGACCGCGACCTTCCCAGAGAGCTGGAAACACGCAGAGATCAACGCCCTACTCAAAAAACCCAAGGCGGACCCAAGAGACCTCAAGAACTTCCGGCCCATCTCCCTGCTTCCGTTCCCAGCCAAGGTCATCGAGAAGATCGTCAACAAACAGCTAACCCGATACCTAGAAGAAAACAGCATCCTGGACCCATCCCAATCGGGGTTCTGCAGCAACCACAGCACTGAGACTGCCCTCATCGCCGCCACCGATGACATCAGGACCCTGCTGGACAACGGTGAGACCGCAGCCCTCATCCTGCTGGACCTCTCCGCCGCCTTCGACACTGTCTGCCACCGCACTCTACGCGCACGCCTCCACAACGCAGGGATCCGAGACAAGGCCCTGGAATGGACCACCTCCTTCCTCGACGGCAGAACCCAGAGAGTCCGCCTCCCACCTTTCCGATCCGAAGCCTCCGAGATCATCTGCGGCGTACCCCAGGGATCTTCCCTCAGCCCAACACTGTTCAACATCTACATGGCCCCGCTCGCACGCATCGCCAGACAGCACGACCTCAACATTATCTCCTACGCCGACGACACTCAACTGATCTTCTCCCTCAACAAGGACCCCCTCGCCGCCAAAGCCAATCTCCATGAAGGAATGAAGGCCGTCGCCGATTGGATGAAGATCAGCCGACTAAAGCTGAACACGGACAAGACGGAGGTCCTCATCCTCGGCTCCAACCCCTCAGCCTGGGACGACTCCTGGTGGCCAACGACGCTGGGAGCAGCCCCGACACCCACCGACCACGCACGCAACCTGGGAGTCATCCTCGACTCAACGCTCTCCATGGCCAAGCAAGTCAACGCAGTCTCCTCCTCCTGCTTCAACACCCTCCGCATGCTTCGCAAGATCTACAGGTGGATCCCGACAGACACAAGAAGAACAGTCACCCAGGCCCTCGTCAGTAGCAGACTTGACTATGGGAACGCCCTCTACGCGGGAGCCCCGGCCAAACTCATCAAGCGACTGCAACGCATACAAAACGCCTCCGCACGCCTGATCCTCGACGTACCACGCCACAGCCACATCACCCCCCACCTGAGGAACCTGCACTGGCTCCCCATCGACAGGAGGATCACCTTCAAACTCCTCATCCACGCACACAAGGCACTCCACAAAACTGGCCCAGCCTACCTCAACAGACGACTCTTCTTCTACGTCCCCAACCGCCAGCTCCGCTCCGCCGACCTCTCCCTCGCCACCGTCCCTCGCATTCGAAGAACAACCACCGGTGGCAGATCCTTCTCACACCTCGCCGCCAAGACCTGGAACACCCTTCCACTAAGCCTACGACAGACCCAAGACCTGCTGACCTTCAGGAGGCTACTCAAGTCCTGGCTGTTTGACCAGTAGCAGCACCCCCCCCCCTTTCCCTCTCCCCGCGCCTTGAGACCCTCGCGGGTAAGTAGTGCGCTCTACAAATTCTGTGATTGAGTGGTTAGGCAAATTGAAAGCATTCCTCCCATCACCTTTTGTGTGTTTCAGATATCAAACTAGGACTGGAAATTTCAGCGGCGGAGTCGGTTTGAACTGAGCATTATGCCATAGGTGTTGGCTCTAAACCTTCTGCACTGTTGCAAGCAACCCACCAAACCTTGAATCCACTGTACCCTCCCTCAGTGGCTCGTCAGGAGAGTGGAAAAATATCAACTCATCAAGGCACTTTCAAAACATGCTGCACACTGAATATCACCCAGCAGCAGCAGCAGCATCATTCACATGGCACAATTGTCATATAGCACTGCTGCCATTTTAAAGGTTCTCATCTGTGAATTTTATTAAAGAAAAGTTGGCATTCGTAGCCTGCTTGTGTGCACATCTGATTCCGTTCTATCGGCCTTATTTCTCCACAGATAAGTGAGATAAGAGAGCATCACCTGAGAAAAGAATCAAAGAAGTACAAATATTCAACGTACCATGGACACAGAAGAGCCATCAAATGTACATATGACTGACTGCTTGTTTCAGGATGTATACAGGTGTATGGACAAGCACTTGGTGGGCCCTCACATCATGTGACGGCTGATCTGACCCGCTCATCCAGGTACTCCTTTCCTCCTTATGTCCCATGGACAGGAGGCTGCTGGAAAAATAGTGAAGCGGTCAGATACAGATGTCAAACTTAGGTTTTACTTGTCAAGTTGCCAGAAAGCCTGCCTGTTCAGTTCAGTACTGAAGATTTGGCAATCCCGGGGCCTCACATGTGAAGTAAATAAAATGGGATCTAGAAAGTAAAACACTTCCATAGATTACCACTCATTTAAGTCACCACACACAACTGTGGAGCCTCAAAGGCATTCTTAATGTGGTTGAAGGACACATTTTTTCCTTAACTCCTTCCCCAGTGCTTCCCTGCACTCCCATCGTCCAAACTGGGACCTGTACAAATTTGAATGGCTGCTCGGCCTTCCATTTTGTTCTCAGCCATGGATTCCAGGATTTCTCCTAGCACCACATATAGAAAATTACTTCAATCTTCTTTTTTGGTAATGTGAGTCATTGGCTCCAAATATCTTAAGCATGAGTGTATTTCGACTTTCACATATTTAGTAAGGAAATGTATGGCTTCCTCTCCCAACAGGTTAGCTGAATATCCTGCCTGCAATACTACAAACTCATCAACAACTCAGGAGATCCTTCACCTAGGAGGTGGAGATTTGGTGAGCCTGTTCAGATGCAGGTCAGCCACTGCAGTCCCACACACACAAAGTGAGGGGGCTCCCCTGCAGAACGGTAAGAGGGGCCCTGTGTCTCTCATATCTCACAGATATTCATTGGTACTGGGTTCAATGGGGGGGCTACTGAAGGGCTGACGAGCCCCTGAAGGGTTAGGGCCCCCCATGGGCCGCAGGGGCTGCAGGGACCTGCCTTACGCCTCTGCACACACAGGATAAAGTCAGTGTGTGGTGGTGGTGTGGGTATCGTGCTTAGAGATCTTTGTGCTATCTAGCTCTCTTGGAAGGAAAAATGACTATAATCACTGCACAAATTACCATTTCATGCCAGAGCTTTTAAATTAATGTCTGATTTAAAAGTGTGGAGTCCATTGTGAGTAATTTGAATCCTGAATTTTGCGTGGCGTTCTGGTTCTTGCAGGTTTAAGTTTTACATAATAAACACAGGACAAGAACCAGCCTAGAGACAGTGTGGATCTAGGGACAGGAATGAGTGATTAACTGTGTAAAATCTCAGGGGCATATTATCAACGGCCAGCGATAATTATCGCTGGCCGTGCTTAGCGATAATAGTCCTATCGCAGGCTATCTCTGGAAATTATCACCCTGGTAGCACGTTATTAACAACGCGTTTCTCCAGGACGATAAAAATTCCAGAGATAGCGAGGTTATCGCCGTTTGCAGGGAACATCGCTGGTTTTCCAGCGATGTTCCCTGCAAACGGCGATAACCTTGCTGATACGACCCTGTGGTCGTATCAGCATAATCCACCCCTATGTTAGGGATGGCTAAGTCAGGATTTTAGCAGACGATAGATTTTGGCGAAACGGCCGTTTTCGCCAAAATCTAACCTCTGCTAAAATCATGTGGGCTACCTTGTAAATATCGCGATGTGAACATCAGCGATATTTGCAACGTAGTCCATCCGGGGTACGCCTAGTAACGCCCACTTTGCATCTCATTAGAGATGCAAAGATGGGCGTTGGGAGAAAGAGGCGATAATGCAAGGATTCACGCGATAGCGTGACCTTGCTGATTAGGTGATACAATTATCGCCGCTTTTCGTCCGAAAACGGACGCAAAAGCGGCGATAATTGTTTATCGCCTCGTTGATAATATGCCCCTCAGACTGTAGTGTTCTGTAGGCACTGAGCATTGTATAGGGGAACAACAATCAAGTACAGTAATAAGAGAGGCACAGCCAGCCCTATTACAGTTGGCAGGTAACTGACAGGTGACCGACTGCGTCAGCACTTCCGGCCTTTTGCAGACACTGGCACACCGGATTTCTCCCCTTTTCCCTACAGTCCAAGAGCCAGTGGGTTGAAACTTTCTTCGCCAGCTCTACCAGCCTTGCAGCAGCACCAGTCTCTAATAAATCTCTCTTGAGAGCAGCCATGTTGCTCTGCGTGAATCTCCGTGAACCCGGCCCATGGATAACTGCTGAACAGAGTCGGAGGGCAGTACAATAGACGGCCTTCTTCCAGCAAACAGGTATTTCTGAAAGAATTCCACGAATGTGGACAGGAAGATCTGTGTCAGCCAGACTCAGGCAGCAATGACTTTATGATATGAAAAATCCCTGCTCTCCAAAGATGCTTAGGCCCTTATTAGGAGTGGCCCGTTAATTCTACAGGGCCGGGTAGGAGCAGTTGCGGAACCCATCAGAATCACAAACTGAGGTGTTCACACCGATATTTCGATTGCTGAAAGCAGCAGAAATCTCCTCGTGGACCACGGAATTAAAAATCTACGCGAATTAGTACAGGGACACTGATTTCTGCATGTTATTCCTCAAAATCTTGTAATCTCTGTTATGTTCCCACCCTCCCCAGTATTACTAGGATCTCGGGTGATACCTCTCCAGGTTGACCGGGCGGCGCACAACTGGTAACATCAAATGTAATGAAAGTAGGAAGAAAATGTGCACGGAAATGGCGCTTGATTTGGAAAAATCACGGGAACTGAACACAGTTATTCAGGCCCACTTTGTTTCAGATTGAGGGGGGAAACTTGTGATGTCCCATAACTGGGAGAAGACACAGGGCAGAATTATTTTCTCCAGCAACATATCTCCCCTCGCATTGCCAAGCATCGCAGAAAGATGGTCAAAGTTGGTAGGTATGGCATCATATCTTGGAAGGCCTGAAGAAGGAGCAGGCTTTAAATACACAACGCCCAGCAGACACGTGGTAATGGAAACAAGCTGACACTTGATTACCAGGATGAACCCAAAATACCTGCGACTCGTTCTACATGGGCGTGGAACAGCACCCGTGGTAACTACTGATACCGCCTAGTGGGGTATTTACACACTCGCCCATTGTCAGTTGTACACTCACCCATTCAAACCCGTTCTCAGCTGTGCACCTTGGAATGCAATACTCGAAATATGCGTTATTTTCCTAGCACAGATTCCACCGATGGAAAAGTCCAGCAGTAAGTCAACAACTTAAATCATGATTCAGGTGCCCAAATTTGGGCCTAATATTCTTCGAGGTGCACTTGATCTAAGGTATGATGCAGCGTCTGAAAAAAGTGCTCAATACTGAATAAAGTATGCCTCAAGTGACATTTTATAGGATGCAGGAGCTTTGTTTCACCATTGTTATCTGTACTGATGTTTAAGGCATATTTCAGGTCTTTCGAGATGCAGAGAATTGTTTTTCCTGCAGCAGTTGGCTCTCTTCAAGGTGATGTGAGCGATAGTAGTGAGACAATGATGACTGTGAAAATGAATCAAAGGTTATTGCAAACTCGTTGACAGCTCACTCAGCCTGCACGAGCATCTTCGGACTGTATGGTTGGAAGGATGCTGGATGTAACTCATCCTATGTGGGAAATGTTGGTTGAGCTCTGTGAGGTTCAAGACATGCTTCAAACATGGAGCAGCGTGCATTGCAGTCCTTAAGTGTGTAATGTAGAGAAAATGTGTGATGAAAGAGGGAGCAATCCATACCTACTTTCCAATTCTATTTGTTTAGATCAAGCTTTGAATCGTTTCAGTATAGTGCTGGAAACAGCCATGTTCTTAATGCTTTCCAGAATTGAAGAAAGTGCTGAATTGTTCCTAACTGAGCAAAGAATGAGCTCCAAAGATTGACTGATGAATGGAGAAGGAAGTACTACTGGTTTGCGACTTTTTAAATACAGGCACAAACAGTAATGGGGCAAGCTTTGAGTGCAGTGGTCTGGCTTCATGGTAAATACTGAGGGCATATTTACTAGAAAATGACACAGAGCGGCACTGCAAGCCATCTCCCTGCGCCAAGCTGCTTCATTAGGAAAGTACAATGATGCATTGTATTAACAGCAATATGAGGCATCCCTGTGCCTTCCTCTGCTCTGGCGCACAATTGGCTGCCTAGCACCAATACAGGTACCCTTGCACTACCCTTGCACCATGGTGCAAGGGTGCCTGTGTTGAAGGGATGATTGTTTTTATGCAGGAAGGGACACCTTTCTGTACAAAAACAATAATTGGTGGCGTTTTCCTCCTTCTAAGTGTGCTGCAGAGAGAGCAAAAAACGAGGGGAAATAAAGGTATTTCTCCTCATTGCGCCACTGTAAAGCCTCCCCTTGAGAGGTGTTAGAATCTGACGCATTCCCAGGTTTATGAAAAATTATAAATCTAGGAATGTGTCAGAATCCATGGGTGTTGCATGGGAACACCCACAGCAACACCCACGGAATGCCTCTTTCACGCAGAGTAATGCGTGAAAGGGGGCCATATTTACAAGGACATGAAAAGCCATGCAGGGTGGCTTTGTGTGGCCTTGTAAATATGGCTCAGCTTTGTGCGACACCGAAGCATCAAAAAAGTGACACTCCGGTGGTGCAGGGGCCTTGTAAATATGCCCCCCAGTCTTTGCTGAAGGAAGCTGGGTCCAGTTCCATAGATTGCCCCATGGGCCACTTATTGAGATATGCATATCTCTTTAAATATGATTCTTATGGCCACTGGGAGTCAGCATAGTCTAAATGAGAGATTACTAGCTTGATGGCTCTGACCTTCTAGGGAAACCTAAAGTATGGGAAAATTCAGCAAAGGCACCTCATCTTGTGGAAGCATCATTTGGCAACTCGATTTACTGGTGATATAAGAGAGGGACTGGAATCTATGATCACCTCAAGTTTCTAACTTGGGCTGAAGCACGGTTGTTGCGGCACTAGGTTTCAGGGTGAGACACCACATGAGAGAGTCAGGAAAAGTACCACATGAAGAAGATGGAAGACTGGGCAGTGGAGGCTATAATCATGGAAGACAATAGTTTCTTGGGTTGGGTATGAAACATGCTGCCCCAGCCACCAGAGGACCGGAAGTTGACTTCCAGGTCAGAGAGGGCAGATCCCTCTAAAGTGTCAGTGGGTGCTGAAGACCTTGTCCAGCAACATTGCTTGTTTCAACTCTGCCGGTTGATGCTATAGATCACATCTATGAATCCATTCTTTCATCTTTGGTGTTTTTCCCCTTTGTCAGTTCTCTCAGATTCCCTGCTCCTGTTTTGTCTTGGATTGACCTTGGTATTTGACTTGACTATTGTTTTTGTACCTGCTCCCATTATGCCCCGTGATTAGGCTGTGGTGACTAAGAACCAGTTTTTTGAAGTTGTCTTTGGATTTCTTATTTTTGGTTTGGCGACTCTGATTTTACCTTCTGGTAGAGAGGTGCACAAGCCATCCTTGGTTCTCAGGTAAGTTCCCAGGTTTGCCTGGGGACTAGTTACTGTGATGCCTCCTCTCAAACCAGATAAGCTGCATCGAAGTTACCTGTTGTAGAACTCTTCTTTTGTAATCCAATCTTCACTGTCTTCTGTTTCCTCTCTTGACAGCAGGTCATTCTGTCCCTCAGCAATGATGTGCCATCCTGTACTTCAGAGAGTCCAGTCCAGGTTTTCTAACAAACATTCTGCTGGAAACGACTGTCACAGTTTCTTTCTTTCTCTCTCTCTCTCTCTCCTCTCTCTCTCTCTAATCCCTCACCCATCCTCTACCTTCTTCTAACAAGTTCTTCCTACTCTAGCCTGATACAGGGTGTGGAACCATCTATTTGGGGGAAAGGTGGGATTAACCTCGCTGTCCTTTGAGAACACTCCAAGGGTTATGTCTGAAGGTCCTCGGATCTGATTTAAAGATTGGCAGACAGAGTTTACTCTGTCCGGATGGCAGAGAACAATACCTCCACCATCCTAAAGGACCTCCGTCTGCCAAATTTAGAGTTGTTCAACGGCACTAGGGACAATGCTCTAAATTGACAAGAGCTGCCATCATGGCTCTGTCACTGAATTCATGGTTTTGTTCCAGAACTACCACTCCTAGGCGGGTTGTTTTCAGTAAATTCACAAGTAAGGGTGTGCCATGGGTGCATGGTGCTTTGATTCTTCTTTGTGGTTTCCCCTCGCTTAAAATTATTTCTACATCCTTTTATTAATGATACTGAATCTGCGGTCATCGCCCCACATTAAGACTGCATTTCTTCAAAACACTGAGGGGCATATTCTCAAGGAGCTATCGTCGAGTTACGGGCACTTTATCGCAGCCAAAGTCGCGATAAAATTATCGCCTCATTCACAAGCTGGTGCTAACAGCCGATACCACCAGTTTACGTGCGAAAGCTAATGAGATGGAGAGTAGGCGTTCCCGAGCAAAAAGCCGCGACAACACCACACCTGAACATTCTCAACGACCAGCCACATCGGCGATAAGACCACAAAACAAGCGATAAGGCGCGTTAGCAGCAGGAAACTAACACCTGCTCTGACCTGGTGTAAAGTTGGACGACAACCTGCACCAGCCCAGGGCCACACATGAAGAACAACAGATGCCATGGAGCAACACACACTGCATCCCGGAGCCCCGAAAGGGCAACAACACCCACCGCCACCACCCCCAGGATCGCCACCCCCCCCCGGACCACCGCAGAGGCAGTGCAGACAAAGACAGCGGACCTTCAGGAAATGCACCAGCCTCACAGACCTAACACCAGACAATGTCAATGACCACTACAGGCTCAAAAGGACAACCATCCTCCGAATCCTGAACATCATTGCCCACAGGCAGACGGTACCAACACAGCGGACAACCAACATCCCTCCGCAGACAAAGCTGCTGGCTGTGCTGCACCTGTTGCCCTCTGGTACCTCCCAACCAACAACCGCCAGAGTCGGAGGAGTCTCACAGCCAGCCCCATTCAAGTTCCCCACACCTGTCCCATATGCCATCATCAGCCAGGTACTCCAGTACCTATACGTCCCCCACAATGCGCAGGAACAGCTGGAGACCAAGCAAGGACTATATGCCATAGCTGGATTCCTGCACGTGTTGGGGACAATCGACAGCACACATGTCCTACTTGTGCCCCCTGCCGACACCGCACACAATTACCGCAACAGAAAGCACACGCATTCCATCAACGTGCAGGCAATATTGGACCACAGAGGACTCATCACCAATGTCTTAGCCAACTACCCAGGCAGTGTGCATGATCCCCTCATCTTCTGACAGTCCATCATCGACCATCGCTTCCAGGATGGCACCTATGGGAATGCACTGCTCGTTGGCAAGTACCAACTGAACACACCACACACCTCAACTCCACAATCATGCAAGTCACAACTCTGGCACTGCACACGTCACAAAATCACATACAACATGCCAAACAACATGCCCACCCACCAGACACAACAGCACAACTTACTGTGGCAACCTTGGTTAGCCATGTACATGAGCCATCAACGGCATGGCACCTCAGCCACACAATAGCAGAATGTGGGGAGAGGTGGGAACCAGGCATGTACGAAGGAGGCAAGTGACCCATGAATGAGAATGTACACAATGCCAATTGTGGCGTGGATGTGCTGGCCAGACTGCAGTTTGCAGACCACAGACATATCCATGGCTGCATGCACTGCTGGTGTTTGGTGTGTAGTGGACAGTGGACGCAACCATGTCACCCCAGCCAGTGGGGAAGATCGTGGAAATGTAGCATGTGACGTCCCCCCCTGTAAGCGTGTGCGGAGTGGGTTGGCCCTGAGGATGCCAGGCCAGCGTAGGGGTGTGAATAAAAAGCATGTAGCACTGGGCGTGGTTCTCTTCCGGAATTCCCAACGCGTCTGCCAGTGCGGCGCCTCCCACCCCGCCACGAGGCCGACGCCGTCGCTGTGAGCGGGGTGGCCTGCGATCCTGTGCGCCTGCTGCACACCGGGCCGCTGGTCCCCCAACCCGTCATGCCCGCCCCTGCGCAGCCAGGCCTCACTGCTCACCTGCCGATACCGGCGTGTGTCAAAGAGAGCCCACCATGTGCCGGCGCAAGCTCCAAGCCCGAAGCCCGCGACCTTGGCAGCCTCCTCAGACCATCACAGCCTCCGCGACACAGGCCCGCTTTACTCCTTTTTCGTTGACGTACTCGACTGCTGCCTCCGGCCTACACTACGGTCAAGTAGGTCACACATTTGGAACTGAGTCTTGGTTACACAATGGCAGAGTACATATTTATGGCATCGTTTATATCCCTATACTCCCTTTGATGTGGTGCCACCAACTCTGTCAACCAGGAATCTTCTCCACATGCCATTTCAACGCCGTGTGTTAGCGATCCAGGAGGAGCTGGCTGCACAGCGGCTGCCCCACGCTGACCGCTGCCTCCGGCACACACTGCGGTCGATAGGACACAGAATTGGAACTGAGTCTTGATTTGTTAATTGCAGAGTTTATATCATTGTACAGGCCTCATCACTGACTGCATCCCCTTCCAGCTCTGGTGCCACTGACTCTGTGCCACGGGAGTCATGGACACTCTCTGGTTGAACGTTGGTGGCATCTGAGTCTATGGCCTGGGGGTTGTCTTCATCATCATATAGCTGGTACTGACATTGTGGGAAAGAGGAGACTGTAGCATTCAACTCCTCTATATTGCCTGTCTCTGCTTGCTTCTGCCCTCTGTGTCATGCCCTGGATGGACACCTTCCACTGTCCCCCGTAACACTCTGCGACATTCTCCTTGGACATCAACGAGGACCTGCTCAGATCCCGTGGCCCTACCTCAGTGCATCGCCAGGCACCGTCCCGTGGTGGTGTGCCTGTGCCGGCTGCTGAGCATCCGGGGCCACCGACTCTGTGCAGCTCAAGTCATGGACCCTTGCTGTTTGTACTTCGAACTCCTGATTGTCTGATCACTGTTGTAGTTGTTGCCAGCACCATCCAACCCCTGAGGGGTGGCTTACACTACCCAACACCCATCCAGCACAGGCGTCACTGGACGTGTGACCCTGGCAATAAAAGGGGCCGGGCGCAGTGCCCGTAGCCAGTTCCACTAATTATCTCAGTGTGTCCGTGTGGTCATTCTGTATGCATGTGGGCCCCGGGCCATACCACATTACATTGTGCTGTGTACAGCGTGCGCAACCTTGTCACCTCAGGCAGTGGGGTGGACCTGGGACATGTATCTGTGTCAGACCCCCCTGTGGGTGTGAGGGAGTGGACCGGCGTACGGCAGTACGGCGTAGGGGTGTGGTCATTCAACACGTGGCTCTGGGTGTGGTTAAGTGTAGGCCTTGTCAAGGCGGTAGCTAATGCATGTGTCTCAGGTGTGGTGTCGGCGCCACCCATCACGCAATACACAATGTTCCTATGTAGCATGACCCCGGAGTACGGGCTCGGCCGAGGGGTAAATGAGGGTGCGCAAGCCCGCTCGGGCTCAGGGATCAGACATGCCAACTGTTGTGTGTGTCGCTATTTCCGCAGCATAAGCCAAAGGTCTACCCTCAACCGCATGGCGAGTTCAGCCAGGCATGACCTCTACATCTGTGTCCACCCTGTCCTTACCATAGGCCTACACACACGTGTCCGTCCACCTTCAGCGCACGACATCAGTGTCGTTGTCAGGCTTGTGGACATGTGCAGACAGGCATGACAATAGTGTGCCGTAGGGGTGCAAGTGATGCAACAGCGCTGCCCACACTAGTGGATGGGCTCGGGGGGAGGGAGGCGCAGCAGTGAGGCTACGTAATACACATTGATGCCGCTTACTTGCAACATGCAGTACATGTCATGCAGGAATCACGAAGTCACACATATCACACACCAATGAGCCACTGAGCCGGCCATCACATCTTGCAGAGCCAACTATTGGCTCATGTCTCTCTGCACAGTCACAGGTGACCAAGGATATGCACTCTGCACTTGGATGATGACACCCCTCTGAGCCCTGGACACACAGGCCCAGAGGCTGTACAATGCGGCCCAAAAACGCACCAGGGGCATCGTGGAACGCACATTTGCCGTGTTGAAGTCACGTTTCAGGTGCCTGGACGTCACAGGTGGGAGGCTCCTGCACAGCCCAGGCATCGTGTGCAAGATGATCGTTGCATGTTGTGTGTTGCACAACATATGTGTACGCAGCAAGGCCCCATGGATACAAGTGCCAGATGCACTGGACGATGATGATGAGGATGAGGCAGGTGGCCCACACCCCACTGCGGCTGCAGCAGGAATTGCCCGTGGGAACACCATCATTGACAATTTCTTCACATGAGCACGTCACATTGTGGCAGTCCTTGGCAATCATGGGACAGTACAATATGGCCACAGGCACAGCATGTGCTACTAAATGCTTTCAAAATACAAATTCCCTGAGTGCATGTCACTCATCTGTACAGGCACATCACTCAGACAAGTGTGAGTATGACATGTATTGCTGTCAATTTTATGATTTGTTCAGGGATGGTGGGTGTGTCACCTCTGTGCAAACGGGCTGTTTAGGGTGTCACGTATTCGGACTGCCAGTTCTGTGTGTCGCAGTTAGTAGGGAATCCCACTCTTCGGCGTTTCACTTGTGTCCAAATTCATTCCATTTTGGCTGCCATTTGTGTCCTACAGGTGACAATAGGGCTCCTTTTGGGGTCAGATATGTCCCACCATGATGCAGGGATGCCCCCTGTGGCTCGAGTCCCACAACATGGGCAACATGTACGTAAGCGGGAGTCACTGCCCCTACATTCGTCCACGCTTTCATGGTGGATTGCTCATGGTCAAGACACGTCTGTGTGCAGGAGGGGTTGCTTGTCCCTCTTCAATGTGAAGGGGAGATGCGGTTTCAATGTGTGTTCCATGCATGTTTCTGTATTGGCGCAGTTTACATGCAGACTGCATGTCAATGTACATTGTGACTGTGAGGAGATGCCTATTTGATGCGGGACAATGGTCATCTGTTCTACGTCAGGGATATGTGGTTGTGCTCGTACATTGTCATCTCACCGTATTTTTAATCTGCTTTTATGCTGCATTTTCCCGCATAACGCTTGGGGATTGCAGGCCTATGGCTGGTTATCGCTGAGTTTTGTATCGCGATTGGCATCATCGCTACTATTTTCGCGTTCATGTTTGGTGTTTTTTCTGCATCGCGTTGGTTTTAACACGTTCTTTTGACGCGTGGGGCCGCCGTGTTGTGAATACCACATTGACACGGAGTTGTTTTCCCGCGAAGGACTGCGATGTGAAGAGTTGCGTTAGACTAATTTTGCGGTAGTTATCACACGTTCTTGAGAATATGCCCCAGTATGTGTTTTTTCTTACGTGTCCACTGCCATTGTGCCTTTCAACTCTTGTCGACTCATGCTCACCCGTGCAATGTATCTTCTCTTCTTTTTAGGTATTTATGACCACTAACAGAAATATGTAGATATTATTTCTCCCTTCAACTATGTAATATTTTCCCAAAACATTTATTGTCCTTTAAAAAGTCTACAGAAATACTGGATGTGAATATTTAATCTTAATCATAATGATGACCTGCTACGTTCTTTAAAAGTCTAAACCTTGTTGACACCAAAGTGGCAACACAGACTACTTGTGGAATATCACTCTGTCTGAAGAGTAACTTTTACTAAATCCGATTTCCTCACTCACCAGCATTAAGTGTTTACCTTCTCTTTTCAATTTTAACATATATGCATGCATTTTTTGATGTACATTAGACATATGCCAGACTTTTTTGACCTGTAAAAGTCTCTTTCAGTTTACATGGCCCTTTATTTTTCTCTTTATTATTTTATAAGTTTTTCCGTTCAGTGTATATTGTGGTAGATCAGTTGTATCACCCAATGCTGGCGTTACTTTCTTTCAAAATAATACCAGGCTGGACGCTGTTGTTATTACTGTAGCTACCCATGTCCACCCAAGGTTTAGGCATTGCTCCTGTTGTTACTATTGGGATAGGGTTTGGTTATAGCAGCAGAGATTAAAGAATGAAATTATGCTTGATGGTGGACTAAGGTAGATGTTGGCGAAGAGGGGAGCAGTGTTTAAAACTTGGGGTAGACAAGCTGTGGGTTTCATTGGTTCAGTGGAGAAGGGAGGAGGTGAAGTGGTACAAATTCTGTCCATACTGTAAAGTAATCCATTCCAAGATGGATCCCCTGCGTTGTGAAGTCTCTTTGGGAGTGTAAGTTGAGGAACCATGTCGAAAGCCAAATATTGATCAAATAGGAGGGTGGCTCCTCCTTTAGACTCTATAGTTATTCTGATATCATCTCACACTGCAGTCAGTGACACCTCAGTGCTACACCCAGGACAGAATGCATGTTGATAGTCCAAAAGCAGGACGCTATATTTATTTGAAAGCAGGTAATTTCAATCAGCTTGCCTAAATTGGAACATTGGCTATGGGTGGCTCGTTATTTGGGTCAGTGGGTTCCAGTCCACATCTTTTAATATTGGTTTGCAATGTGTCATTTTGGGCTGACGTGAGAGGGTTCCTGTTGCAAAGGAGAATTGATTATGTCCCAGACAATGAAGGCTGCAGAGCTTTCAACCAGGTTATATGGGCTGTGCAGTGATCCATTGGTGATCCACATGAGCCACATTCAGCTGTGGAGTTGGTGAATTTTCAGGGGCTTGAATCAGAGTAATTTCACTCCATGATTTAGATTGCTGGCACCTGGGAGTTTCATGGTGGGTATGATGAATAATTGTTTTACTTCTGAAGGTAGAGTTTAAGGTCTTTTGGTTTTTTGGCAGGAACAGATTTGCCAGAGTTGCCTAGATAAGAAAGAATAAGAGCACAAGGCCACTGCATCACTGTTAGTCACTGAAAAAGACCGCCTGGCCCCACATAGGTCAAAGCAATTGCACAACATTAGTGGGTCAAAGAAAAAATACACACTGCTTACAACACAAAACTAAACAATCTTGCAAAGAAAACAATGAAAGTTATACTATAAATATTTAAAATATATGAGCGTCGAAGGTATGGGAAATGCTTTGAAACAGAAAGGTAATATAAGCTTTACCATATGGCGTAACACAGCTTTAACTCTCTAAATAGTCACCTTTTATGAATATATTTTAAAGGACTCTTAATTGTTGGTCAGACTTTGGTACAAATCTCCACCAGAAACGTGTCCATTGTTTACAAGGCAAGCTTTAAACGTGAATACAATAGTTAAGAGTGGAGACAGAACCTGGCTTTGAAAGAAAAGCCAGCATCCAGCAGCTATGGGCCAGTTTCTGTCATTTATAATGTTTCACACATTTACCAACAACACATTTGATTAAAAGTGTGCAGGAGGACGGTTGTATGTTTTGTGATACATAGCTGAGGAGAAATTTACTTCCTGCCTGCTGGAACACTCTCTTTAGTCTGCAGCTCTGCCTTTTCTCAAAGTCAATCACTACTATAGCATTTGTAAACATTATTCTCATCATTATAATCATACAATGTCTCTTGGCAGGGAAAGTAACAAGATGCTTGATTGTTAGTTGCTTCAGGTTGCAAACACAACATCCGTAACAATGCAGTTCTCTAGAAAACAAAAAAAATCCACTTTGGGCAATCAAAAGGGGACCGAGATTAAACATTCACGCAACCTCTTCAACAATACTGCTTAAAAACACTTCTACTTCATAATCATAATCCGCCGCAAACAAAACACAATGGGGGATATTCTCAAGAACGTGTGATAATCATCGCAAAAGTAGCTTAACGCAACTTTGCACATCGCAGTCTATCGCGAGAAAATAACACTGTGTCAACGTTGCATTCTCAACCCAGCGGCACCATGCGATAGTCTCACGATAACGCGCCAAATGACCGCGTTAAAATGAACGCAACGCCGAAACAATGCGAAACACGAACGCGAAAAAGGTGCGATGCCCCAAATCCCGAAACAAAAATCAGCGATAACCAGCGACAGGCCTGCAATTTCCACACGTCATGCGGGAAAATGCACTATAAAAGCACCGAAAAACACAAACAAAACAATTCAAACTGCGTAGCACCATGGATGCACCCGGACCGAGTTCAGAGGACAACGCGAACCCCACAAGCCCCACAAATGACCAGCAAGGAACCCCGGGGTCAGGGAAGGGCAAGGAGAAGAGGAAGAGGAAGACTGGGTTCAGTCCGCAGGAAAACAGAATCATCGTCACGGAGGTGATAGAACACTACCAACAACTGTTCGTCACCTCCACTGTGTCATTGGCAACACAAACGGAAATATGGCAGTCAATCGTGAACAACGTGAATGCAGTTGGAGTGTTGAGGAGGTCAATGGAGGAGGTCAAGAGGCGCTGGCATGATGTCAATAGCCAAACCAAGCAGAAACTCGCTGCCAACCGGAAGGCAGCAACGGCGACTGGAGGTGGGATTCCTGCGCTACAGGAGGAGCTGGATGAGCTGGAGGAAATGATGGCCACAGTCATCAGTGTGGAGACGGTGCAAGGAGTTGGGGGTCCGGACACAGCTCGATATGACCTGACCCAACAGCAACAGGGTGTGTAACTACCAGGGACTGGGGGGACGGGGGGAGATGGGCACAATGGCACACATGCACAATCATGTCTAGCACACTGCACACCCACAATGATTGTGGAACATGTCCCTGATACCCTTGGCACACTTCAGCACACATAGAAACACCAAGTAGGCCCCCATCCACTATGTGCACAAAGGGGCCCCCCTCCCTATCACCAACCTCACAACCTACCCATGCACATGTGCTGAATCCAGCAAAGCAGCGGCTCTGTGAGCCACACCGACAATGCAAGTGACACTGCATGACCAATAGCATCGGTGCAGTCAAAATACATGACATGGTGCACGACAAGACACTGAGGTGGCCCAGTGTGGATCACATCCTCAAAGGAGCAGGTCACACTCTGACACATCCACGTGCACATACAACCCCTGACGTCAACAACACATCTGCAGACAAACAATGCACAAGAGTACAAAAACCGTCCAAGAGGACAAATGACCCAAGTCGCCCACATCTCAGCACCTTAAAAGCACACAAGTCAAAGGCAGAGCTGCAGGGGCGACTCTCCCACAATGCAGCACACACACATAGCAATCACAGCACATCAACATTGACGACAATGTGGTACAAAGTGCAACACTTGCACTACAGAACAGAGGACACAACTGGTGCCGCTTGTGCGTAGAAACTGGCCAATCACATCTGGCATAGCAGGAAACTGTGAGATGATAATGTACGAGTACAACCTCACATCCGTCATGTAGTCGAAATGTCCACTGTCTTTCATCAAATAGCCAGCTCATCCAAAACAGTCACAATGTACATTGTCATGCAGTCTGTATGCAAACATGTACAATGCGTCAACATACATGGAACACACTGTTAACCTGCATCTCCCCTTTACATTGTAGAGGGACAATCAACACCTCCTGCAGAGCAGACCAGACATCTCTTCAGTGATGATGATGAGGACCCCCTGGCCATCTGCTCCGACACACTCCAACAGCTCGAGGACAGCCTCCGCACCCCACCTCCAGGAGCAGGGCAGCCCAGCTGCATCGAGGTGACCCCACCCCCTGCACAGCCCACACAGCAGGAAGCACCCACCACCACGGCTGGCTCCCAGCACCTCACAGAAAGACACATGGCATTCCAACGCTGTGTGTTAGACTGCCAGAGGGGGCTGGCTGAACAGGTGCGGGTGGGTTTTGACCTCAAGGCAGCCAAACTTGATGCCATACGTGGGTGTGTGAGTCCCATCAGGGACCACTCACAGTCCCTAACGGACACCCACAGTCCGTTCCATGCTCTACAACAATCCTTGGCTGACCTCGCTGGAGCCATTACTCGGATACAAGAACTGTCCAGTCAGGCAGGCTCCAGCGATGACAGCACAGAGATGGCACAGATGCGGAGGACAATGGAGGACATGGAGCGGATGCAGGCTGGAAGGATGGCTGCCATGGCTGTACACCAGCGAGATGTAGCTGGGATCTTCCATGCCATGCAGAACCTCATATTGCCAATGCTGCCACAGAGCCTGTCCCAGATGACTGCTGCAGGAACTGTGACACACACATCTCCGCCCCCTGATGTGTCAGTGTCACACAGTGATGCAGCCATACCACCTCCGCCCCCTGATGTGTCAGTGGCACACAGTGATACAGCCATAACACCACTACACACACCTGACACACCTGACACAGAAGACATATCAGAGGACTAAGATGTGGATGGCAATGACTCTGTGTGAGAAAGGAGGTTGTAGCATACATCCCCGCCACATGGCCGGTTCCTGCTTGGTTCAGCCCTCTGCATCATGCCCGGGAACAACACCTTCCACTGTCCCCCGAAACACTCTGCGACATTCACCTGGACCCCGACATGGACAGCCATACCTGCTCTGGTTACCAATGACACAGCAATCAGGCTGCGAACTGAACTCTTCCTCTTCCGATTAAATTGTCATTCCCCAAAGGACTCTGGTTGGCCCTCCACTGGGCAACCATGTAATGTGGGCTTTGCATGGCCATGTACTGCTCCAGCCCTGACACTCCACAGAATGTGAATAAAACATTCCAAATCACACAGATGTGTCATGTCTATGTCCAAACAAGTATAAAAGTATGGATGAATGTAGGGACAATGATTGCACAAAAGGTACACCCTGGGAAATGACATCAATGCGCATGTTTGACCCTGACCCACATGGCCAATTAGATGACTGTGAAGGCGTGAACTAGCTGTGGCCTCATTGCTCATGAACAACAATCTCGCAACCCTCAACGTAGCCCCACGTCCATGTATTAAGTGGGGCTGTGTGTAAAATGTGTAATCCGGTAGCAGGCCTAAAGTAGTGTCCCCCATCACATGTGACAACAGGACATCTCTTCGCATACCTACTCACACTCAACTGTGTGGACACAGCCTGTTTTGATGGATCACATTGATCCACATGGCAAGAAGTTGGACACCATAGTCACATTGCTGAAGACACGTAAGAGCACAGGTCTACCAGCAACTATCCCAACCACAATGTCTGGCTCACAGAGGTGGAGCTGGCGATAGGGACTCACCCCTAAGTGAAATGCGTCAATCAGTCCCTCCTTGTGTACGGACAATGCTCATTGAGGCACACGATTTGTCATTCTAATCAACACTCATCACAGCTGAACACTAGTGAAGTGGCGTAGACTTTATTAGCATGTGCGTGCCAGTACGGGGAAGACAAGGGCCATAACATGCAGACCAATGCTTCAGACACTAACAGGCAGCATGGGAACATGTAGAGGTGCAAGAAATGGGGAGGCAAAAATTGAACACCAATCATTACGGATGGCAACGGTCTCAGCCCACCTTGCCTTGCTGGACGAGTCATGTGATGTTTGGTGTATGCTCATTGCCCCGTGTCAGGGGACACGACTCACAGCCCATGGGATCTGCATAGTGCTGTACCACCGGACTGCGCAGCCTGTCTGCTCTGCTGACAGTGAGCAGGTGAAAGGGTCCAACAAGGTCACATGTAGTACTACATTGCCATGTGTGTACTCTCCCTCCAGCAGTATGTCAGATTTAGGTACCTTGCCAAGCGACGCTGTGCAGCTCCGCCCATGGGACTGCCTCACCTTGCACAGGTGTGTGTCAACACGCGTAGGTGCATGCACATGCATTCTGAGTCCGGGCGAATGCAGCCATGTCCACTGTTGTGGTGGGATATGTGACCATTTCTCCAAGATGCAACAAGGTGTTGGGACCTGTGCTCTGGGTTACAAGCAGTTGTAGCTGCAGGAACTTAGTTACTCGTCCATGAATGCGAGCGCAGCTTCCTGGCCAATCAGTTCGACGGGCCTGATTCACAGAACTAACTTACGTCAAAAATGTAAAGTTAGTACTTTTTGGTATTCACAGAATACACTTACTCATTTTGGTATTCACAGAATGAACTTACTCATTTCGGTATTCACAGAAGTTAGTAGTCCTAACTTTAGGACTCCTAAATGCCTTCTGTGAATACCGAAAAGTCTTAAAGTTAGGATTTTTCTCAGTTTAGGAGTAGTAAAGTTAGGACTCCTAACTTTAGGACTCCTAAATGCCTTCTGTGAATACCGAAAGTCTTAAAGTTAGGATTTTTCTCAGTTTAGGAGTAGTAAAGTTAGACTGAGAAAAATCCTAACTTTAAGACTTTCGGTATTCACAGAAGGCATTTAGGAGTCCTAAAGTTAGGAGTCTTAACTTTACTACTCCTAAACTGAGAAAATCCTAACTTTAAGACTTTTCGGTATTCACAGAAGGCATTTAGGAGTCCTAAAGTTAGGACTACTAACTTCTGTGAATACCGAAATGAGTAAGTGTATTCTGTGAATACCAAAAAGTACTAACTTTACGTTTTTGACGTAAGTTAGTTCTGTGAATCAGGCCCCAAGAGTACGTCGTTGTCTGCTTCAACGAACACGAGGGCGAGCCAATCCATTAACTGGTCCGGACAGATGTGCTCCGTCCGCGCAGTTTCACCAATCTGCAACACAGCCCAATAGGGGAGCGCTTCGATGTGGTCACTGCACACGAGGACTTGTGCAATCTCCCATGCCCAACTGCCAGCACATACACCAAATATCAAGGCATCCCATGAACGTGTATCACGGTTACACTCCTGGTTGTGGGCCAACAGGGGGTGCACACACAAATCATAATCCAGTTCAGCTACCGTTGTGTTGGATAGGCAGACATCCATGGGCCACTCGAATATGCATGATCGACAGTGGAACCAGGGCTGGACGCAGGTGACGTACGCAAGACGGAAGCTCAGACGGTAACTGATGCGCAACACTGCCAGTGGCAGTGCCCCCAACAAATGCAGCATACGTGCATGGTACAGTTCCACATGACAGGGGTTGCGCATGTGCCCGGGATGTTCTGCCATTGCGTTGGTGGCTCTCGTAGAACCGGCACTCTTCTGACCTGCGGCAGTTATATGGATGAAATGCCACAGCTCGGAGCAATGAGCCGTATGTGTGTGCAAGGTTTGGACGTATGGGTTGTTGTGTACGTAAGTGTCAAGGGCATTCCATGCAAGAGTACCTCGAGCAAGGACTTCAGTGTGTGGGGTGTGGATACGTTGGTCTTTCATTAACGCTGTGCGTAGTGTGGGAGTCGTCATCATCTGCTATGGTATCTCTCTCAGGGGGTGCCTGCCGCATGCAAGACCAAGGTCGGAGATGCAGGTGTCCTTCCGCCTCATGTATTGAGACAAAGGAGCTTTCATCCCTAATGTTAGTCTGACTAATGCTTGCATTCTGGAATTGTGATGTGGCTTTCGCGCTGCTATTGAGGCTAGGCCTTAGGGTTATGGTGCACCAATAGCGAGACACACACAACAGTTCGCATGCATGAGCCAAGAGCCCGAGCGGCCTAGCGCCCCTTGTACAATCCCTTCGTGCGCGGTCGCCCTCCGGGTGCATGCAACATTGCAACATTGCAGACACTGCAACAGACACACGCATCAGTTGGTTTCCTGTCCAGCCCAGAAATGAACCACGCCCAGAGCCCAGGGATAATTGTTCACACCCCTACGCTGGCCTGGCGTACGCCGAGCCAGCCCACTCAGCTTGCGTATAAAGGGGGAAACGACGACGCTACGTGTCCCAGTTCTTCCCCACTACTGGAGGTGACATGGCTGCGTCCGCCTGGCATATCACGAGACTCAATCAGAAAGGGTCCATGACTTACGTTGCACAGAGTTGGTGGCACCGGAAACACTGCGGCCGGCACGGGCCTACCGCCACGGGACGGTGACTTTCAGTGCACTGAGGTAGGGGCACCTTAGGTGCTGAGCAGGTGTGCAGCCTGTGATGATGTCGTGTGTACTGATATGATCTCTGCCATTGCGAAATCAAGACCCAGAATCACGTGTGTGACCTAGTGGCCCGAGGGGCGGGGCTGCATGATGTGGAGGCTGCCAAGGTCGCGGACCCCGGGCTTGGCGGTTGCACCGGCATGTGGTGGGCCCTCTTGGAGACACGCTGGTGGCGGAAGGTGAGCAGTGAGGCCTGGGTGCGGAGGGGTGGGCAAACACCGCTGGGCGGCGGGAGGGGCTGGGGTGCAGCAGCCTGTGTGCGCAGGGGTGGCCAAGCGATGATGGCGTGTGCAATGATTTGTACTCTGCCATTCATGTATCTGGACTCTGTTTCAGATGAGGGACCTGGTGGACTACGGTGTATACCTGCACGTGGTTGGAGACACACCGGTGGCAGCAGGTGAGCAGTGTGGCCTGGGTCCGCAGTGTCGGCACTCTCTCTCCCTCTCCCTCTCTTCATTTGACTGTCTCTCTCTTCCTCTGTTACTCTCTCTCTCCTTCTCCCTCTCTTCCTTTGACTGTCTCTCTCTCTTCTTCTGTTACTCTCTCTCTCTCTCCTTCTCCCTCTCTTCCTTTGACTGTCTCTCTCTCTTCCTCTGTTACTCTGTCTCTCCTTCTCCCTCTCTTCCTTTCACTCTCTCTCTCTCTCCCTTTCTTTCTTTCTCTCTCTCTCTGTCCTTTGATGTGCGCATGACACACCTTCTTCTCTTGTATTTTGTCTTACAGGCTGTGTCTTACAGATTGTCCAGTGACGACCCGCCATGACTCTTCCAAATAGTTGTTTTGAGTTACATTTGAATAAAAAAAATTATTTTGAAATTCAAAGATGAATGTATGATTCTCCTTTTATCTGACCACACATGAATGTTGATTGTTGTACTTGTGCGACATCAGGCGAATTGTTTTGTTCATGATTTCGTAAAGTTGATGTAAAATATCTTTGTCCGGGGTAGGGCCCAGGGGGGAGGATCCCGGGGGGGGGGGCGGTGGGTGTTGTGGCCCTCTTGGGTGTCCGGCTGCGTGATCAGTGGCTCCATGGCATCTGTTGTTCTTCTGGTGTGGCTGTGGGCTGGGCTCCCATTTCTGGTGCAGGTTATCGTCCGACTTAATACCAGGAAAGAGCAGGTGTTAATTCCCTGCTGCTAACGCGCCTTATCGCATGATTTGTGATCTTATCGCCGAACTGGCTGTCGTTGAGAATGTTGCGAAGTGGTGTTTTCACGGCTTTTTGCACGGAACGCCTACTCTGCATCTCATTAACGTTAGTTGCCGGTGTCATCCGTGGCGATGTTTTTTACGGCTGCTATCGCAGGAAAACAGGTGGTATCGGCTGTTAGCACCAGCTTGTGAATAGGGCGATGAATCTATCGCCACTTTGGCTGCGATAAAGTGCCGCTAACTAGGCGATGAGTCCTTGAGAATATGCCCCAATGTCTTACTACAAAAACAAAGCCTGGCCTATTGTCTTTGTCCATGCTTGTTCTAACTCAGAGCTACACTAACGCAGCCCCTATAGCTCGGCGGTGTAGATGTTCTGTTGTCTTTAACCGAACCATTTCCTATACGCTCACTATGAATATTGTCTTTTGTTTTTCTTGTAAGATGTAGAATCATACATGCAATGGCTGCCAAATCGTTCAAAAAGCGGAAGTAACATCCTCATGACTATGTAACAGAAAGAATTATATATACATATGCCTTGAGTGAGAGAACAAAGGTTTCACAAACTAAGGAAAGTAAATGCTTTCAGTATGTGTTCTGTGTGAACAGGTTTTTTCTGCTCTAATTGCACCTTTCGGTGCATTCAGAGGCTGAAGGTTGGCAGCAATGTCATGGTATGCAGCTCTTGTGTGTAAAAGATGTGAAGAGAATGGTAGTGATGGATATTCCCAGAGCCCCATAAGACTCTATGTGTTTTTTTAATCATTTCTAGAAAAGGTCTGTTTATATTTTTATTGGTTCATGTTCTATGTGCAGCAGTGTATTTGGTGCTATGAATGTATTTTGGTTTAATATTGAGAGACATGATGTTGATCGTGATCCAGCGTTTAGGAACTATCACATTTCTATCATCTGGACCCAATTTAATACCTAAAGTCCCTATCACGCTGGGTGAGTTTAAGCCAACCTTACCATTTTGCTCATTATTTATTGAACACGCTTCCTTCTTCGATGAATCTTCGTTAGTGGTCAGAGATTGGTAAAATAATATTCAGAATTCAACGAAATATCATCATAGAGAAATAATCGTTCTAAATAACTGAATGACACTAATAAAGACAAACTCTGATTATAAGTCAAAATGCTTTATCTACAAATGTGATTGCTCATCAAGTACAATACAGCCCGAATCATAGATCATCACACAACAAACCAGCAACGATAACAAACTTAATTGTACATCTCAAATGTCAGCGCAATGAGTGAGTGGATAGGCGAAGAGACAAAAGAATAAAGACATTTGCAAATAAGATTTATGCAAATTCAGAATATCATACTAACCGATCACGCTAAGTTTTAGAAATCAGAAAGCTACCCTCTGGCCATGAGAGTAAGCTGGGCACCCCAAGAAGGATTGAGGTACAAAGATTAAAGAGTCAGCATCAACAAAACAACAGCCAGACAATGAATTCAGGGAAAACAGCAACACAGCTCTCTCCTCTAGCTAAGTAGGAAAAAAGCGCTCACCGCCCCCACCCTTTCTACTAATAATTATACCCTAAATTCACTAAAAGTCCAACCCCTATTCAATCCATCACACATAGAGACATTAATTTCATTGGTCAAAATGAGGGGTGTATAATCACACCACTCTCAACATGTCTTAATTTTCAACAGTTGTTTGATTTTGACTGCACACGTCATTCAGCCTTCAACAGAGGAAACTCGAATATCTTTCTTCCGCGGCTTGTTCATGTTCTTCTTTCAGGCAAAAGTATCTATCTGTAGTACAAATGTCCTCATGCCCATTCAGCAAGAAAGTTCAGTTTCACAGTGTTCATTGTTTCCTCCACACAACCTTGGCCATCATCAGGAGCTCGCCAAGAACTGATTACACATTTTCTCCTCTCTACATTTCTATTAAGCGTGTTTAAACTAAAAGATTTTAAGGCCTTTTCTCTGCAGAGCAGTAAAATGTGCTCTAGGGAAAACAAATACAAGTATAAGTATCATGGTTATTTTAAACATTTCCACTATTATTTATTCTATAAATGCTTTTGCTTGCATTTTCTTTACACTTTGCACATTACTTTCAGGCAGCTAATGAAATAATAAACTTGCGGCTTTTTGGCTGTTATTTTCTGCTTTAATCGTGTGCATTTGCGGCCTACTCTAACTCTCCCCAGTACGCATGTGCAGTTTTAACCTTCCCCTTTTAGTATTACACTGTTCGTTTTTTCACAGCATTTAGTTAATAAATCACACAATGAGGAGTTCAATCCAGAGCAGGTTTTATTTCGCAAAAACCCTGCTCCATCAATCGTTAAGCTCACAAAAAAGTAGCATGTTTTCAGTGATGTTTTATTTAAACTTAAACTGCTGTCCTTATACTGTTACAAATTAAATGAAAACATTAACTAAATAGCATAGCATAAACATGCCTCAAAAGGGAGCCTAGAGTCTTTCACTTTAATAGAATGCAAAAAACCCAAATACTATTAGATGATTGACATTGAATTGTATAAAATTAAAACTACAATAGAAGTTATGCAAACTGAACACTACATGATCCCGATAGTTGGAACCAAGGTGAGATGCTCCCTAGTGGCTGAAATAGTCCAGTTCCACAACCTGTTAAATCACTAAGCATCGGGCCTGATTTAGAGTTTGGTGGATAGGGTATTCCACCCCAAACATGCAGAGTACCCTGTCTACTAAATTGACGATCCATCCACTCTCTTGAGTGTCAAGTAGTCGTTATGTGTCTAACTGCTGGCTCCATCATTGGAAATCCTACACCAACGGGCCTACAAGTTGGGACTGTCAGTGTAGGTACATGAGACGATCCGCCCTATTTCGAATGGGTGGTTTGATGTAATTTTTGTTTGGCAAACCTTGGTGGTCCAGAACAGAAAAAAATAGACAAATGATCTCCAAAGTCTGTGAGAGAATTGCCAGGGTGTCAGTGTCATTTATTTTTAGTTTTTCTAAAACAAATCCAAGTCTGGGAGTCTGTTTTTGGAACACAAAAAAGTTTGGGAGCAGCTGCCTGAAACCTGGCAGCCACTAACTAAATTTTCAGTGCCTTCAAAGAGGCTGCCCCTTATCAACCTGCCTTTGTTCTTCCTTTCCATCACCACCACCACCTCTTGGCCTACTTCTTTCCACTCCTGGTACCCCCTCATTTCCCCGCCTGGACTTACTATCATTAATCATCATCACCTCACTTTGACTTTTCCTTTCCTCTTACTCTTTCACATCTGCTCTCACACAATCTCATCCTTTGTGATCTATGACCACTCTCCTCTTGGTTTTGTCCATTCCTTAAATCCACATAATTATCCCATCCCTTTTATCCAATCTCCCTTCATTCTTCTTGCCATAGCTGATAAGTCCCCTCTATATTGCTTTCAATGCTTCATTCAACCAACCTCGTATCAACTTTATGGGGCAGATTTCCTAACATTTGTGACATAAACTGGTGCAAAATGTTTATTTGGGATTTACTTTCTGACACAAATCTTTTACAGATGTGATTAACCTGTTCATGTATACTCAATTAAACATTTGGTATGAATGAGCTGCATTCTGATCCTACAATGGCACAAACTCCACCCTTGGCAGCCAGTATCAAGAGCCATTTAATTTTGCGACAAGACAATCCTTAGGGTTCTTATTGAGCATGAATTCATCTTAACATTATGGTGGTGGAAATGACCATGTCTTCTAAAGCCTTACCTCCAGTTTGAATTTCATGGATTGATACTCCTGCTCATACCACGAGAACAGGATGGAAAAGAAACAGGCAGTTTTGGATATTTCTCTGGATAGTGCGGGGCTTAGCAGGAGCCATGTGGCAAGGTGGGTATGAGATAAGTGGGATAAAAGGATTGAGGCTTGTCTTTGGTTAGCCAGGTATAGGCTTGTTTTCCACAAGCAAAAAAGTACCAGGTTGCTCTTGAGAGTGACTGCAGGAATAAAGGACCCTTGAGGAAATGAAAAAGTTTAAGTTGGAAATCTGATCGGGTTGCAAGAAACAAATAACAATCATTGCGGCCCCAATAGATGCTGCCATTTAGGGTTCCACAAGACATTCCATGGTCAGTGTCAGCAAGGTGAATAGCATGCAGCATGATACAGGGGGGGAGGGAGCACACTGCCTCTCATCCCAGCACAGTTCACCCCATTGCATCCTGGTAAATGCAGAACGCTTACTTTCAAAGTTGCTGTAGTCTTTCACCAAAGTTGGTGCAGGTAGTGCTGTTATCTCTAGACACGTGTTTCTGCGTTTAGCCCGTCATCAGTAGAGAGCAAAAGTTAATAAGAAGCAGAGAAAATTTATCAGGTGTTGCTGAAATGGTGCCCAAGTCTTCACAGGTCACAGTACCTCTCCACAGGCACACAGGTGCATCCCAGGAGAGCTCGTCAGCTCGTTGGCTCAAGGGAGCCTTTCAAACACAGGGGGGGAGGGAGCACACTGCCTCTCATCCCAGCACAGTTCACCCCATTGCATCCTGGTAAATGCAGTACGCTTACTTTCAAAGTTGCTGTAGTCTTTCACCAAAGTTGGTGCAGGTAGTGCTGTTATCTCTAGACACGTATTTCTGGGTTTAGCCCGTCATCAGTAGAGAGCAAAAGTTAATAAGAAGCAGAGAAAAGTCATCAGGGGTTGCTGAAATGGTACCCAAGTCTTCACAGGTCACAGTACCTCTCCACAGGCACACAAGTGCATCCCAGGTGCATTTCAGCAACCCCTGATTACTTTTCTCTGCTTCTTATTAACTTTTGCTCTCTACTGATGACGGGCTAAACACAGAAACAGGTGTCTAGAGATAACAGCACTACCTGCACCAACTTTGGTGAAAGACTACAGCAACTTTGAAAGTAAGCGTACTGCATTTACCAGGATGCAATGGGGTGAACTGTGCTGGGATGAGAGGCAGTGCTCCCTCCCCCTGTGTTTAAAAGGCTCCCTTGAGCCAACGAGCTGACGAGCTCTCCTGGGATGCACCTGTGTGCCTGTGGAGAGGTACTGTGACCTGTGAAGACTTGGGCACCATTTCAGCAACCCCTGATGACTTTTCTCTGCTTCTTATTAACTATTGCTCTCTACTGATGACGTGTAACAATCCCTACTTACCTGAATACCAGGTACCGCAGGAACGAAGAGAGCCCACCCTCTCACCTGTGGGTCAATCCTCCACACAGATACCAACAGTATGAGCGATTGATCCCCAGGGGAAAGGGAAGTGAGACGTGTCACCCTTGGTGTGTTGGCGAAGGACGGAGAGATTCAAGATGGGATGTCAAAGCGCAGTGTCAAGGAACTGAAGGGATATGCAGACAGCGTCTGTAGGAGATTCGTGAAGAAGGTAGGAGGACTCTAGGTCTGTAGAGATAGAATAAAAAGGAAGGTTCATATCAGTAAGAACGAAAACAGGGGGGAGAAGGAAATATATACTATAGACAAGGTCTTAGTCCTGCAAAGTTATATCATGAAAACGCTCACCAGGGTGTCTCAGCTGGATAAGGAGTAGTAGGTGGAGTTGGGGAAGGATTGAGAGCTCTCCAGCGATGTATACCTTGGATCCTAGCACCTTGGAACACACACCAAGAAAACGGGGGAGCGAGAGGACCCTCGCGTGGGAGGCGGTGCAGCCGGCACCTGCCATGCGCCTCTACTAATTAATGTTCCTGCTGTGATAAACCAAAAGAGTAAAGTGGCTCCTGCCACGGGTATACAAATAAGGCTGCTTCTGCCGCGTTGTAAAAGGAAGCGGCTCCTGCCGTGTCTGTCAAAATAAAGCGGCTCCTGCTGTGTCAGTAACACTAAAACGGCGTTTGCCGCGTTGTTCAGGTGAGTGCGGTTCCTACCGCGTTCGTACCATTAAAGCGGCTTTGCCGCGTTGTGAGAAGGAAGGCGGCACCTGCCGCGTATGAAAGAACTAAAACGGTTTCAGCCGCGCTGTTCAATGGAGAATGCGGCTCCTGCCGCGTTCGCACCCTTAAAGCGGCTTTGCCGCGTTGTGAGAGGGAAAGCGGCTCCTGCCGCGTATGAAGACGGAAAGCGTGAGTCTACAGCAGGTACTTTAAAGGAGGGTTGTAAGGGCACTGTTCTGGGATGAAAACCCAATGCACAAAAGAAAGGTGACATTCCCAAAGCAGAGTGGACACTGTTATTATAAGCAAATTCTGCTACTGGTAACGCTTTTACCCAACTACTTGTTATGGTGGCTAACAGACATCGCAAATATTGCTCCATAGTCTGACTGACTCGCTCAGTCTGTCCGTCTATCTGTGGATGATAAGCAGACGACAGACTGAGGTTCATCTGCAACACAGAGCCTATCTCTTGCCAGAACTTTGAAACAAATTGGGGACCCCTGTCTGACACCAAAACCGAAGGAATTCCGTGCAGACGAATCACGTTTTGAATAAAGATGGAGACCAACTCCCTCGCGTTAGGGATTTTGGGAAGGGGTACGAAGTGCGCTACTTTAGTGAATGAGTCTACGATGACTAGTATCGTGGTGAATCCTTCTTCTGGGGGGAGTTCTGTGATAAAATCCAGACTCACTGTGTGCCATGGATAAGGGGGAACAGGCAGAGGACGTAACAGCCCCGCTGGGGTAGTGCGAGGTGTCTTTTGTGTGGCGCAGATAGGACACGAAGAAACAAACAACTGTATATCTTTTGTCATGTGCTCCCACCAAAACCACCGGCTTCAGATTTCTGTGGTTTTTTGAATGCCTGGGTGGCTCACCAATGCGGACGAGTGAACCCACTGAAGTACCTGTTCTCGGTGTTTGTTCGGTACATATAACTGGTCGTCGTGATACAGTAAACCTTCTTTCATATGGCAATTAGGTTGTCCCAACCAGGGAGTCATGTCGGATTCTCGTAATGTTTTCTCCAACTCTTTACAGAACTGCTCGAAGGAGATGTATCCTAAAATTCTGTCAAGGGGTATAAATGCTTCCAGGTCGGGGTTGTCTCTTTTGTGAGGGAGGGATATACACAATCGTGACAGAGCGTCCACTTTGACTTGTTGCGTTGCTGGCCGATACGTGATTATAAAATCAAATTCGCTAAAGAACGACACCCAACGCATTTGTCTTGGAGTCAGGGCTCTGGCCGTACGAAAGAATTCCAGATTATTGTGGTCTGAATATATAGTAATGGGATGTCTTGCTCCCCAGAGATAATGCCTCCACTCCTGGAATGCTTTCCTGATTGCCAACAGTTCTCTCTCAGCGACTGTATAATTCTGCTCAGCGGGCAACAGTTTGTTTGAAAAGAAAGCAATAGGATGCATCTGCCCGTTCTCGTCTCTCTGGGATAGAACCCCTTCCACTGCGTATTGAGAGGCATCCGCCTCCACAAAGAAGGGGAGAGCCGTATCAGGATGTATCAGAACAGGCGCAGAAGTGAATCTTGTCTTTAAGACTTCAAACGCCTTTTGTGCTTCTGGTAACCAAACTAAAGGCACCCCCTTCTTGACGAGTTTTGTTATGGGTGTTATTACTTCTGAGAAGTGAGTAATAAAACGCCGGTAGAAATTAGCGAAGCCTAACAGAGACTGTATGTCCTTGACACACGTAGGAGTCGGCCAGGACAAGATGGCTTCAACTTTCTTTTTGTCCATCTGTATTCCTTCTTTAGAAATGACAAACCCTAAGAAATCCACCTTAGAGGCATGGAAAGTACACTTTTCGAGTTTGGAAAACAAATGGTGGTCTCTTAGCCTTTGTAGTACCTGTTTCACATGTTCTTCATGTGTAGTACGGTCCTTCGAAAAGATTAGGATGTCGTCTATATAGACAATTAAAAGCGATCCAGAAACTCTCGAAAGATTTCATTAATAAAGAACTGGAATGCCGCCGGGCATTGCATAACCCGAACGACATTACACAGAATTCGAATAAACCGAATTACGTTCTGAAAGCCGTTTTCCACTCATCCCCTGAACACACTCGGATAAGGTGGGATGCCCCTCGTAAATCGATCTTGGTAAACACAGTGGCGTCCTTAATTTGGTCTAACAAGACAGGGATGAGTGGTAAAGGGTACTTATTCTTGATAGTCACCTTGTTAAGTGATCTATAATCGATACAGGCACGAAGACACCCTTCCCGTTTAGATATAAAAAATAATGGAGACAAAATGGGAGAAGAGGAATGCCGAATAAACCCACATTTTAGCATGTCATCCAAATATTCTTTTAGATAGGCAGTTTCGGGTTCGGAGAGGGCATAAATACGGCTACAAGGCAACACACCCCCTGGTTCTAGGTCTATGCGGCAATCAAAACTGTGGTGAGGAGGTAACGCAGTGGCTTTCCCTTTATCGAACACGTCCGCATACTGTTGGTATATCTCAGGCATGGAATCTAGGGATGGACTACTACAGGATGCACATACTAACGGAAAAGCCCAGTCAATAGCTTCTTGATAGCATTTTTGAATGCAATGACTGGAATCCAAGGTCACAGTCCTCCGTGCCCAATCTATCTTGGGATTATGCAATTGTAACCATGGAACTCCAAGTATCACTCCAAAGGCGGGGGTGTCGATGAGATCAAAAGAGACTTCTTCAGAATGACCATTGTCACACACCAGAGTTAAAGGGGCAGTATGTCTCGTGATGAGCCCTGAGGATAAAGCCGTCCCTTCCACTGCTCTCACCGATTCGGGCTCCTTCTTCTGTATACAGGTAATACCCAAAGACTCTGCTAACTTGTTGTCCCAGAAATTCCCGGTTGCCCCTGAATCTAACAGAACTGATAAAGTCTCCCGATTGCTGTTGGACAATATCAGAGTCGCTCTTATCGTGAAGTGTTTAGGTACCCGAGCTACGGAGGTGTTCCGAATGTTTTGCGCGAACGCAACGGTCTTTCGAGGCCCTAATGTTTTAGGGCGAACAGGGCATTCTCTTGCAAAATGACCTCCCTTACCGCAATATAGGCAAAGGTTGAGATTGCGTCGTTTCTCCTTCTCCTCTCTTGTCAAAGGCCCTCTGACCCCTCCTATTTGCATGGGTTCCTCGGTTCCTGTTCGCTGGTCATCTTTCTTACTACTCTTATAGACCAAGATGCGAGAGGGGTCAGACCTCCCTTTTTCTCCATGTCGTTCCCGTAACCGATGGTCCATTTTAACAACCAAGTCTATAAATTCGGTACACTCATCTGGAGGATTGACAATTTGGGACAGTATGTCCTTTAGTTCGTCATTCAAACCTTTGTAAAACAATGATGTTCTTTTTTCTAAAGGCCAACGGGTTTCGGCCATTAATCTATTGAAATCTGTGACATAGGAAAGCAGGGGGCTCCGGCCTTGCCGGAGATTCAACAGTTCCGTGTCACTGGCCTGCATAAAGGTATGTTTGTCGAACAATCTCCTCATTTGTTCCTTAAAAGCCGGAAAGTCATGTAACAGTGGGTTATTGGTTTCCACCAAAGGAATAGATCAATTAGCAGCGGTACCCATTAGATAAGAAATAACAAACGCTACCTTGGCAGTGTCATCGGGAAAAGCAGAGGGTCGACACATGAATTGTAGATAACACTGATTCATGAAACAGCGATATTTACCACTGTCCCCCCCAAACCTCTCGGGATTAGCTAAGGGAACGGGAACGGGGGTAACCACAGTAATGTTAGTGGATGGAGCCCCACTCTCTGGTGGGGTTTTGTCGAACAGGAAAGTGGCTGGCTGTACCACATGACGGTGTGTTTTAGAAATAGCACCAGGCATCGGACCCCATGCTGTGTTGGCCTGCCTGCTGTGCAGCTTGGTTTTCAAGGCCTGATTCTCATGTCTAAGGTTCTGAACCTCGGTCTGCAGAGTTACCAATGCTGTCGCTAAGTCCTGCATAGAGGGAAGGGGAGTAGTGTCTGCAGAGAACTGGTCCTCACCCGTCCCATTTAGATCCATCTTCGTTCGGGCGGTCTGTTTTTTGTAGGCTTAGCTTTCTGTAACAATCCCTACTCACCTGAATACCAGGTACCGCGGGAATGAAGAGAGCCCACCCTCTCACCTGTGGGTCAATCCTCCACACAGATACCATCAGTATGAGCGATTGATCCCCAGGGGAAAGGGAAGTGAGACGTGTGTTGGCGAAGGACGGGGAGATTCAAGATGGGATGTCAAAGCGCAGTGTGAAGGAACTGAAGGGATATGCAGACAGCGCCTGTAGGAGATTTCTTGAAGAAGGTAGGAGGACTCTAGGTCTGTAGAGATAGAATAAAAAGGAAGGTCCATATCAGTAAGAACGAAAACAGGGGGGAGAAGGAAATATATACTATAGACAAGGTCTTAGTCCTGCAAAGTTATATCATGAAAACGCTCACCAGGGTGTCTCAGCTGGATAAGGAGTAGTAGGTGGAGTTGGGGAAGGATTGAGAGCTCTCCAGCGATGTATACCTTGGATCCTAGCACCTTGGAACACACACCAAGAAAACGGGAGAGCGAGAGGACCCTCGCATGGGAGGTGGTGCAGAAAGCTCCTGCTGTGCGCCTCTACTAATTAATGTTCCTGCTGTGATAAACCAAAAGAGTAAAGTGGCTCCTGCCATGGGTATACAAATAAGGCTGCTTCTGCTGCGTTGTAAAAAAGGAAAGCGGCTCCTGCCGTGTCTGTCAAAATAAAGCGGCTCCTGCTGTGTCAGTAACACTAAAACGGCGTTTGCCGCGTTGTTCAGGGGAGTGCGGTTCCTACCGCGTTCGTACCATTAAAGTGGCTTTGCCACGTTGTGAGAAGGAAGGCGGCACCTGCTGCGTATGAAAGAACTAAAGCGGTTTCAGCTGCGCTGTTCAATGGAGAATTCGGCTCCTGCCGCGTTCGCACCCTTAAAGCAGCTTTGCCGCGTTGTGAGAGGGAAAGCGGCTCCTGCCGCATATGAAGACGGAAAGCGGCTCCTGCCGCGTTGAGGATCAATACAGCGGCTCTGCCGCGGTTGCCAAATAGGGAAAGCGGCCTCTGCCGTTTATTTTGATTTCAAGTAAACGGCTCCTGCCGTCTTTGTCCCGGACCGTGGCTTCCACCACGAGATGTCGATAATGCAGCTCCTGACGCTGCAGGGGTTAGTACACACAGCGTGTACAAAGGAAAGCGGCTCCTGCCGCGTTAGGTGAAAGGGAGAAAAGAGCAAGGGATGGAGGCACGCCCCTGCGTCCTCCCGGGGCTAGACTAAAATTCTAGTAAGCTAAGCACCCTTGTCAGGCATGGGAGGCAATTATATAGACACCTCCCCCTCCCACCTGACGGGCGGCTACCAATGACAGGGAAAGGGAACAATAAAGACAGAACGTGAAAAGGTATAAACATGTAAGAGAGGGAAGTGGTAACATGACGGGCTAAACCCAGAAACACGTGTCTAGAGATAACAGCACTACCTGCACCAACTTTGGTGAAAGACTATAGCAACTTTGAAAGTAGCGAACTGCATTTACTAGGATGCAATGGGGTGAACTGTGCTGGGATGAGAGGCAGTGTGCTCCCTCCCCCCCTGTGTTTAAAAGGCTCCCTTGAGCCAACGAGCTGACGAGCTCTCCTGGGATGCACCTGTGTGCCTGTGGAGAGGTACTGTGACCTGTGGAGACTTGGGCACCATTTCAGCAACCCCTGATGACTTTTCTCTGCTTCCTATTAACTTTTGCTCTCTACTGATGACGGGCTAAACCCAGAAACACGTGTCTAGAGATAACAGCACTACCTGCACCAACTTTGGTGAAAGACTACAGCAACTTTGAAAGTAAGCGTACTGCATTTACCAGGATGCAATGGGGTGAACTGTGCTGGGATGAGAGGCAGTGTGCTCCCTCCCCCCCTGAGCATGCAGCATGATGTTTTGGTTAGGAAAACAGAAGTAATTGACCTTTAAGGGGATACAAATGCAAGAATTTTCATTTTATCTTCATCAAAGGGAACGGGGCCAATTGGAACATCAATGGGCAAGTGGGCACAAATCCAACGAGAGGCTTTGTCGGTATTGCTCTAAAAAATGCAAGAATAAGTTCTCGGCACAAAGATCGTCAATCTCTGGCAGCAGGCAGGATGCTGTTGTTCTTTGCGTTCCCGCGGTTTGGACCTTCAAAACAGAGCTACACAGTGAACCATCCAACAAGGCTCACCACAAAGAAGGCCGTCCGGACCCATTAAGGAATGAAGTAGCTGGAAGGCTTTTAAGTACCTAGGCTGGAAGTGGTATCAGTTGGAAGGAGAACTGGATGCACCATGTTGACAGCAAGGTTGAGGAAAGTTGGTAGCAAAAGCTCCTCACTGAGCAGATAAAAAACAGTTGTTCTTTGGAGCAGGAACGTGTTGCATAGGAGAGGCCTGGCTCAAAGGCACAGCAGCATCAGAACTTTTGGGGTTGGTGGTTCTCTGGCAGTGGCTGGCATGCACCCAGGCTAGGAATCCACAGCACTTTACAGAAGTCTTTCTGGTCAGCAGGTCTTGGTAAGTGACAGGCCGCGAGCTGGGATTTCCACTGGTGGATTTGTATGTGGACCTAATTCCCCGGCTGTAGATTTTGGCAGGCTTCAGTTGAACAGATGGGTTAGGCAGCTCTGACCTGAGAAGGCGAAACTATAGAGGCTATGAAATAAGTTGTTTGCAATAGAGATGGGCAATATCTTTAAGCAGGCATAAAACATGGGATTCTTGGGACACAGGGGGATTTGATAAAGCATCATTGATCCTCCCATTACTATCACATATGATCTTAGCTTGGTTCTTTGGCTAGGGATGGTTCTGATAGCCCAGAATGCCAAGCAAAGGGCATCGGGTCACTTGAGATCCATCTCAGCACAAATCTTACCAATTTTGCTTTTCAAAGTTGAGTTGAAACACTCTACTTTCACTTAAGATTCAGGTGGTATGTACAGTAAAAGTGTTGTTTGATCGATAAAGCCTTGCACAGCTCCTGTACAACAGTTGGCACAAAATGAGTACACTTGCCACTTCCTATACAAAAGGGGCATCAAACCTAGAAATGGAGTTCCCAGTAAGCCTTTTCACAACTGTGATAGTGTCTCCAAGAATACAGGAATAAGCTTTGATCCAGATGGAAACAAACAAGTTAAAACCAGAATGTAAATGTTTAAATTACATGTAGGCACTTGGATAAAATCCTTCAATCTCCTAGTGATATCCCTCAACACTCCACCTTTTACAGAGCTGTGCCATCCAAGCCTGCTTTTCTGTCTCAGAGACACATTGAAACCATTCCGACAAATCTTTTAGTGTCAACAGAAGAGACTCGACAGCCTGAGAAACTTACAAAGTGACTTCAGAACTTTGTGACAAAGCAGCTTTTTGGGATGTTTGATCAGCAAACGGGTCCCCCCAGACACTGTATCTTGAAATGATTGATGTACAGCATATCTTACAATTTGAAGTTTAGAAGGCATAACACTAAAACCAGAAGTACGGAACATACATTTTTATATTTTCATAGACAGGGTTCTATTGGAGACCATATGACAGAATCAAAACAAAACAGCTGTGCAGGTGCAGAAACTGAAATTGTAGGCTAGTACACAATTGACCTTCAAGCTTATACAAAACTGTAAACTTTCAGAGATGAGTAAGCTATTCAAGAACTTCATGTCTATAATGCCAAGCAAAACAACACCAATATTCCGCAGCTTGCATCCAATTCTTCTTTAAAAAATATTTGATCTCACCAGACAATATTTAGGTTTCATTATCCATTAAGAGCTGCATAGGCACACCTTACCTTGCAAACACTTTCTGCAAGACTTTTATCATACTTGGCATTGTTGTTTCTTTCACAAATTCCACTTCCAAACATCCTCTACGTACATCAGTCATAATCACTGCACAATGTCTCGATTCTGGCAGATTCCACGTGGGCACAATAAAACGTAAAGACATCCGCACCCTAGGGCCACCTAGATCTTCTATTTGTTGCAAAAACAATAAAGTAATTGAATGGATACTTGAATTAATCACAGTCATTGCCAATCACTCTGGGCCACATTCCAGACCATCTTTTTTACCCACTGTGCCATTCTAGTTAGAGATCTGCCTTATGCAAATCAGTCTTGGTCCTGCTCCAGTAGGTACAGTCCAGCCCTGAACTGTAACAGCAGGTCCCCTCCAGATGGGAACACAGGCATCACCAGACTGTTTCGACCTACTTAGATCTCATCAGTGAGGTATAGCTTGGGTCCTATCGCCCACTGAGCTAGGGACACACATCTGGGCATACGTGTCGCACTCAGGGGGTCTACTGCAAAAACAGCAAGGCAGAGGAAGGGAGGCTTGAATTAATCTCGGCCACAGCAAATCAATTTGGACCGCATTCTAGACCATCATTTTTCATCCACTGTGTCATTCTAGACATAGGCCCGACTTATGCAAGTCAATCTTAGTCCTGCTCCAATAGGAACAGTTCAGCCCGAACTGCCAGACCAGGTCCCCTGCAGATGGCAACAGAAACAACCCCAGGCTGGTTCTGACCTACTTAGGTTTCCTCAGTGAGGTATAGCTTGAGTCCTATGGCATAGTGAGCACAGGACCTATGTCTACACACCCCTGTGGAACTTAGGGCTTCTACTGTAAAACCAACAAGGTGATGGAAGTAATGCATGAGTTAATCTCAGTCAATCTCTCTGGTTATCATTCCAAACCACCATTTTTCATACACTGTGCACTTTGAATGATGGGTTGGAAAGCTACCCAGAGTGATTGCTAGTGGTTATACTTATTGAAAGCTCCCCCATAACCTTCGGAGTGTTTGATGACCCACCCTAAGTAGCCAATTGTATGCCAGACTTGTGTCCCTTTCTCACTGTGGTCTTGGAATCAAGCTACACCCGACTGAAGAGCCCCAGGTAGGGGGGACTGGTATTGGGTTCCTTGTGTTTCAGTTCAGAGAGGGCCTGGCTTGGTATTTCAGGCTGGACTGTTCCTACTGGTGCAGGATCAAAACTGGTTTGCATATGGCTAGGTCTAATCTAAGGTGGCCTGGTGGGAAAAAGCACGATGGGCTGAAATGCTACCCTGAGCAATTGCCAGAAGTTCAATTTATTACAACCATCCTCCCATTACCTTTATTGTGCCTTTTATATTTTGCACTATGCCACTGTACTTTTTATTGTAATTGTCTTTATATATTACTTACTACCCCTGATGAGGCATTGAGGCATTTTTCAGTGAGTAGCCAGATACTCCAGAACCCAAAAAGGATTAGTGGTGGATTAGTATAGGAAAATCTAAGTTGTTAATTTGAGCGGTAGACCTATGAGTCTGTTAGTTTGATTGAATAGGATAAAGGAGGGAAGAGTCTAGAAAGTGTTATTTGGGAGATCATAGTAGTAAGATGAGGTTTTTGATGAGTCAACAGAGGGATAGAGGAGGGAAGGGTCTAGAAAACGTTATTAGGGAGATAAAAGTAGTAAAATGAAGTTTGGGATGAGTCAAAGGAGGGAAATAGGAGGGAAGAGTCTAGGAACTGTTATTTGGGAGATCGTAATAGTAAAATGAGGTTTGGGGTGAGACAAGGAGGGATAGAGGTGGGAAGAGTCTAGAAAGGGTTATTTGAGAGATCACAATAGCAGAATGAGGTTTGGGGTGAGTCAAGGAGGGATATAGGAGGGAAGAGTCTAGAAAGGGTTATTTGGAAGATCATAGCAGTAGAATGAGGTTTGGGGTGAGTCAAGGAGAAATAGAGAAGGGAAGAGTAAAGAAAGGGTTATTAGGGAGATCATAGTAGTAGAATGAGGGGTGGGATGAGTCAGAGAGTGGAGGAAGAGGATATCAATCAATCAATCAGGGAATTGTAAGCGTGCTAATCACCCGTGAGGGTCTCAAGGCGCTGAGGGGGGGGTTCGCAGATCTGTTTAGCCGAAGAGCCAGGTCTTGAGGGTCTTCCTGAAAGGTGTTCAGGGAGGGGGCGCGTCTGATGTCTGCCGGTAGCTCGTTCCAGGTCTTGGCTGCAATGTGAAAGAAGGATCTTCCGCCTGCTCTGGCTCTGTGGATGCGCAGGGTTTCGGCCAGTGCGAGTTTGGAAGATCGGAGGTTTCTTTTGGGTACGTGGAAATTGATTCTGTCGTTGAGGTATTTGGGTCCGTTGTTGTGTAGGCATTTGTAGGCATGAGTGAGGATTTTGAAAGTGACTCTTTTCTCCACGGGGAGCCAGTGGAGACTTCGTAGGTATTGGCTGATGTGTTCGTGTCGGGGATGCCGAGGACGAGTCTGGCGGCGGTGTTCTGTATTGTCTGGAGTTTGTGGAGTAGGGACTTGTTGATGCCGGCGTAGAGTGCGTTTCCATAGTCCAGTCTGCTGGTGATGAGTTCGTGGGTGACTGTCTTCCTTGACTCAGGGGGGATCCACTTGAAGGTCTTGCGGAGGATGCAGAGGGTGTTGAAGCAGCTGGAGGTGATGGCGTTGACCTGTCGGTTCATGGTGAGTGATGAGTCAAGTACGATGCCGAGGTTCTTGGCATGGTCTGAGGGGGTAGGTGGGCTTCTGAGGGCGGTCGGCCACCAGGTGCTGTCCCTTGCAGAAGGGGTGGTACCGAGGATGAGGACTTCTGTCTTCTCGGCGTTGAGCTTCTGGCAGCTGTTGGTCATCCAGACTGCGACGTCTTGCATTCCTTTCTGGAAGTTGAGTTTGGCAGTGGTGGGGTCTTTGGTGAGGGAGAGGATGAGCTGGGTGTCGTCGGCGTAGGATACGATGTTGAGGCCGTGTTGTCGGACGATGGCTGCGAGGGGGGCCATGAAGATGTTGAAGAGGGTGGGGCTCAGTGATGAACCCTGTGGGACTCCGCAGGTGATTTTCGTGGGGTCGGAGAGGAAGGGTGGGAGTCTGATCCTTTGGCTTCTTCCGGTGAGGAATGATCGGATCCAGTCCAGGGCTGTTCCTTGTATGCCTGCGTCGTGTAGTCTGGCGACTAGTGTGCGGTGGGAGACGGTGTCGAAGGCCACTGATAGGTTGAGTAGGATGAGGGCTGCGGAGAGGCCTTGGTCCAGGAGGGTGCGGATGTCGTCTGTGGCGTCGAGTAGGGCAGTCTCTGTGCTGTGGTTGCTTCGGAATCCGGATTGGGACGGGTCGAGGACGACGTTCTCTTCAATGAATTGTGTCAGTTTCCTGTTGACTGTTTTCTCTGCAACTTTGGCTGCGAAGGGGAGGAGCGAGATGGGCCGATAGTTCTTGAGGTCGGTGGGGTCAGCTGTGGGCTTCTTGAGCAGGGGTCTGACTTCTGCGTGCTTCCAGTCATCTGGGAAGGTGCCTATTTTGAAGGTGGTGTTGATGGTGCATTGTAGTTCGGGTGCGATGGCGGCTGCGGCTCTGTGGTAGATGTGAGGGGGGCAGGGGTCGGTGGGGGCCCCCGAGTTGATGCTTTTCATGGTCGAGGTGGTGTCTTCGGCCGTGATCGGTGTCCAGTTGGAGATGGTGGGCTGGCTGGTGTTTCTGGGGGCGGGGGGCTGTCTGTGGTGCCTGGTGGATGGTCAATGAAGTTGTCGTAGAGGTTTTTGATCTTGAGGTGGAAATAGGTTCCAAGCTTGTCGCAGAGGTCTTGGGATGGGGTGATGTCTGTGGCTTCGCTGCGTGGGTTGGTGAATTCTTGAATGACACTGAAAAGTTCCTTGGAGTTGGTGGAGTTGGCCAGGATTTTGTTGTGGATGAAGTTCCTCTTGATGGCTCTGATCTGGTTGTGGTAGTCCGTCATGGCATCCTTGTAGGTGGTGTGGTTTTCGGTTGTCTTGGTGTTTCTCTAGTTCTTCTCCAGGCGTCTGCAGGTCCGTCTGGCTTCTTGGAGAGTGGTGGTGAACCAGGCGGCTTTCCTGGGGCGTTGTCTGTTGGGGTTGCATAGCGGGGCGAGCTCGTCTGCGCAGTTGGAGATCCAGGTGTGGAGTTCTCTGGCTGCGTCGTTTGCGTCGGGTGCCCAGGTGTGGTTGTCTCGGTTGAAGTTAAGTTGCTCGTCGGTAACCTTGCTCCAGTTCCTTCGAGGTGGGCATGGGGCTGGTTTGGGTGCCTTGGGTTTGTTGATGGCGAAGTGTACGCAGTGGTGGTCGGTCCATGGCGGCTGTGTTGTGTGGCTGAATTGGACGCTGTTTCCTGCCACGAAGGATATATTGAGAGAGGTATAGGATGATACATAGAGTAGTGCGTTGGGGAGAGTTTAAGGATTTTTTTCTACAATGGGAGTAAAGTAATATATAAATAGATACATAACTGCAGAGAGAGGGTATACATGTATAAGGAAATTAATAAAGAGATATAAAGTGTTGCTGTACGCAGAGCTAATTTATTTGTTAATTTTCATATTTTTAAATGTATGTATTTTTATTTCATATTTATATTTTCCTCACTATTTCAATCATAAAGCACTTACAGATACAATTGTTATGATCATATTTACATATTGTGTATTTAAAGGGCAAAACCCCTTAACACTGCCATTAAAAACAACAACTAGACGGCTACCTCTCCCTAAAACACAGCATATTCTTGACTCCATTTTATATCAAGAAAGAATTAATTCTTTACACAAATTTCTGTAAAGAACTCATATTTAATGCCATGTTAATATTGTATTCAGAAAAACAACATTCAGTTTCAAATAATAGAACAAACATGATTCATCTTTTTTCTTTTTTCCTTTTCAATTTCTTATATGTTAACAATTTCACACTTAGGGGCATATTCTCAAGAACGTGTGATAACTACCGCAAGTGTAGCTTAACGCAACCCTACACATCGCAGTCCATCGTGGGAAAACAACTCCGTGTCAACGTGGTATTCACAACACGGCGGTACCATGCGATAGTCACAGGACAACGTGTCAAATGAACGCGTTAGAAACAACGCGACGCCGCAAAAACGCGAAACCCCAACACGAAAATAGTAGAGATGACGCCAATCGCGATACAAAAATCTACGAAAACCAGCCACAGGCCTGCAATACCCACGCGTCATGCGGGAAAATGCACCATAAAAGTAGAAAAAAACATACCAACAAAAGCCAAACAACAGCGAAGCACAATGGAGGTAGCCGGAGCAAGTACAGAGGACAACCAGAACCCCACAAGCCCCACGGAGGACCAGCCTGGGACCTCGGGTCAGGGAAGGGCAAGGACAAGAAGAAGAGGAAGACGAAGTTCAGTCCGCAGGAAAACAGGATCCTGATAACGGAGGTGATAGAACACCATCAATCACTGTTCGTCACCTCCACTGTGTCACTGGCAACTAAAAATGGAATATGTCAGACCATCGTGGACAAGGTGAATGCAGCCGGAGTGCTGAAGAGGACAATGGACGAGGTCAAGAGGCGCTGGAATGATGTGAAGCGCAAAACCAAGCTGAAACTCGCAAACAACCGGAAGGCAGCAATGCAGACTGGAGGTGGGAGCCCTGCGCCACAGGAGGAGCTGGACGAGATAGAGGAAATGGTGTCCGCAGTCATCAGTGGGGAGACGGTGGCAGGAGTCGGGGGACTGGACACTGCTCAACATGACCGGACACAACAGCAACAGGGTGAGTAACCACCAGGGACTGGGGGGACGGGGGGAGATGGGCACAATGGCACACATGCACAATTAAGCTTAGCACATCTGCAGACAAACCATGCCCCAGACCCACAACTCCCACCAAGAGACCAATGCACACAGGTATGCAACATCTTAGTACTGCAGAAGCACAGAACCCAGAGGCACACCACATGGAAGGGAGGAGGGCAGCTAAATCAGAGCTGCAGGGGCGGATACCCCAAAATGCGGCACACACACATAACATGCAGAGCACATCAACATTGACAACGAGGTGGTACAAACCTCAACACGTCCACATCAGAACAGAGGACACAACAGGTGCCGCATGTGCGTAGAAACTGGCAAACCACATATGGCACTGCAGGGAAATGTGAGTAGACAATGTACAAGTACAAACTCACATCCGTGATGTAGTCGGAATGTCCACTGTCCCGCATCAAATAGGCAGCTCCCCCCAAACAGTCACAATGTACACTGTCATGCAGTCTGAATGCAGACATGTACAATGCGTCAACATACATGTGTACACGATGTCAAACTGTATCTCCCCTTCACATTGCAGGGGGAAATCCAACACCTCATGCAGAGCAGTCCGAACCTCTCTTCTCTGATGATGAAGAGGACCACCACACCTTCGACTCAGATGCCCTCGAACAGCTCGTGGAGACCCTCTGCAGCCCACTTCCAGGATCAGGGCAACCCAGCTGCCACGAGGAGCCCCACCCTGCACAGTACGCACAGCAGGCAGCACCCACCACCACGGCTGCCTCCCAGGACCCCCATGACGAACACATGGCCTTCCAATGCCGTGTGTTGGGGTGCCAGGAGAAGCTGGCTGAGCAGGTGCAGGTGGGGTTCGACTGCATGGCAGCCAAACTAGATGCCATACGTGGGTGTCTGAGTCCCATCAGGGACCACTCACAGTCAGGAGAAGCTGGCTGAGCAGGTGCAGGTGGGGTTCGACTGCATGGCAGCCAAACTAGATGCCATACGTGGGTGTCTGAGTCCCATCAGGGACCACTCACAGTCCCTAACGGACGCCCACAGTCCGCTCCATGCTTTCCAACGGACCATGGCTGACATCGCCAGAGTCCTGTCTCTGCGACAAGAACGACTGTCTAGCCAGAGTTCCTCCAGCGATCATGCCCGGGAGTTGGGACACATGTGGAGGATCATGGAGAACATGGAGCGGATGCAGGCGGAAAGTGCGGCTGCCACGGCTGCACACCAGCGAGAGGTAGCTGGGTCCCTCAATGCCCTGAAGACCTTCCTCATGGCATTGCTGCCACAAGGCCTGGCGCTGATGCATGCTGCTGCTACCACCCCATCCACATCTCCGGCCCCTGATGTGTCTGTGCCACACAGTGCTGGGGACAGTACACCACCACCCACATGTGAGGCACATGCAACAGCAGAGGACGAAGATGCAGATGAACCCACCCTCGTGGTCAGGAGGACGCAGTAGCATTCATCTCCGCCATGTGGCCTGTTTCTGCTTGGTTCTGCCCTCTGCATCATCACCTTCCACTGTCCCCCGATGCACTCTGCGACACTCACCTCTGACCTCGACATGGACTGCCATATTCTGTTTCGTCATCAATGACACAGCTATCAGACTGCGGACTGAAGTCCTCCTCTCCTGATGTACCTGTCATTCCCTGAAGGACTCTGGCTGGCCCTCCACGGGCCGACAATGTGAAGTGGGGTTGGCATGGCCCTGTACTGCTCCAGCTGCAACACTCCCTTGAATGTGTAATAAACATTCATATCCACACAGATGTGTCATGTCTATGATCTTTCAAGTGTGGAAGTATGGATGAATGTAGGGTCAGTGATTCCCCCTTATGTCCATGTTGCCCATGTTGTGGGACTATTGTCACAGGGGGACAGATTGCCAATTCCGGTCCGGGTGGCGCTGACACTACAACGGAGACACATCAATTAGTCACTTCCTTGACCAGCCCAGGACGGAACAACGCCCAGAGCCCCGGGGTCATTGTTAACACCCTTACGCTGGACTGGCATACGCCAGGACAGCCCACTCCGATTACGCACACAGGGGGGGATGACAGCGCTACATGTCCTAGGTCTTCACTGTGGGGATCTGCAGCTCACAGGTCTAGTTGTCAGCATGCCACAGCCACTCCCTCATGGCTGGTGTACACCCATACCACACCCATCCAGCACTGGCGTCACAGGACATGTGACCCTGGCAATAAAAATGGCCTGGCACACGTGCTGGATGCCATTTCCACTCTCTCTGACTGGGTGTCTCCGTGTAGTTCTCATGTGTGCATGAGGGCCTAGGGCCCTGCCACCTCACATTGCCCAGTGCCGGGGGTGACATGATGGTGTCCGCACAACGGGACTCAATCATTCAGGGTCCACGGCTAGCGGGGCACAGACTTGGTGGCACCGGATACACTGCGGCAGGCACAGGCACCCCGCCACGGGACGGTGTCTTGCGGTGCAGTGAGATAGGGGCACCTAAAGTGCTGAGCGGGTGTGCAGCCTGCGATAATGCGCCGTCCTGGTGGTCCGGACTGGCAAGGATTAGTGTGAGCCCTGCTGGGCCGCAGTGTAGGCCTGGGCCAGCGGGCAGTGCGGCCTTCCCGCCATGTGGGGTTGTGTCGCTCTTCACAGAGTTAGTGGCACCTCAAGCGCTGAGCGGGTGTGCAGCCTGCGATGATGCCGTGTGCACTGATGTGGTCTATGCCATTGCGTAATCAAGACCCAGAGTCAGGTGTGTGACCTGGTGGCCTGCGGTGCGGGCTGCATGATGTGGAGGATGCCATGGTCGCGGGCACCGGGCTTGGAGATCCCTCCGGAACGTGGTGGGCCCTCTTGGAGACACGTCGGTGGCGGAAGGTGAGCAGTGAGGCCTGGTTGCGCAGGGGCGGGCAATCACCGCTGGGCGGTGGGAGGGGCTGGGTGCAGCAGCCTGTGTGCGCAGGGGCAGGCAAGCGATGATGGCGTGTGCAACTGTATGGACTCTGCCATTCATGTCTCTGAAAACTGTTTCAGATGAGGGACCTGGGGGACTGCTGTGAATACCGGCACGTGGTTGGAGACACACCAGTGGCAGCAGGTGAGCAGTGAGGCCTAGGTCCGCAGTGTCGGCACTCTCTCCCTCTCCCCCTCTCTCTCCCTCTCTCTTTCTCTCTCCCTCTCTCTTTCTCTCTCCCTCTCTCTTCCTCTCTTTCGCTCTCTCTCTCTGTACTTTGATGGGCGCATGGCACACCTTCTGATCCAGATTTCTGTTTTGCAGGCTGTGACTTACGGAATGTCCTGGGACGACCCGCAATGCCTCTTCAGATTTATTTATTTTGGTTTGTTCTGTAATAAACGTATTTTTGGATATTTTGATATGGGTGTATGATTTCATTCTTTCTGGCCACACATGTATGTTGGGTGTTGTGATTGTGCGACTTCAGGCGATTTGTGTGGTTCATGATTTCGTGGAGTTGATGTGCAATATCTTTGTCCATGGGGGGTGCCCGGGGTAAGGCCCCGGGGAGAGTCCTGGGGTGGTGGGTGTTGTTGACCTATTGGGGCTCAGGCCTGCATGATGGGTTGCTCCAGGGCATCTGTTGTTCTTCATGTGTGGCTTTGGGCTGTGCTCCCTTGTCTGGTTGCGGTTGTCGTCCGACTGTACACCAGGTAAGAGCAGGTGTTAATTTCCTGCTGCTAACGAGCCTTATCGCATGTTTTGTGGTCTTATCGCCGATCTGGCTGGTCGTTGAGAATGTTGTGGAGTGGTGTTGTCGCGGCTTTTTGCACGGGTACGCCTACTCTGCATATCATTAGCGTTAGTTGCCGGGGTCATCTGTGGCGATGTTTTTTGCGACTGCTTTCGCAGGGAAACTGGTGTTATGGGCTGTTAGCACCAGCTTGTGAATGGGGCGATGAATTTAGCGCGACTTTGGATGCATTAAAGTGCCGATAACTCGGCGATAGCTCCTTGAGAATATGCCCCTTAATTTTTATATCCTTTTGTTATATATTTTTATAAATTAGTCTTATTTTAATATAAATAACAATTGGACATTTTCAATACATATATCTTTCTCCAAAGTTGAAATTACCATGAATTGAAATTCCAGTTAAGAGTAAAGAAGAAAAATAAATGGGTGGGAAGGAATGAGAGAGGGGAGAATGGAAGTGTTAAAGAAAATGGCTAACAGTGCGCATCAAACTTATGGAGAGACAAAGAGGAGGATCAAAGAGAAAGATTGACAATTCCTCATATTTCATAAGGATATCTAGACGCCTATAGGCTATCTATCCTATTGACTTTGAAACGTGGATTTTAAAGCGTTACTTTTGAAAATAGGTAGTTAAAGTACAAATGCCTCTTTGATTCTTCAGATATGTTTCACAAAGTACAACACTTATGTAAACAACAATTATGTAAACAATCATCTATGTGCAAAGGTCAGCAGACACTTGATCATTTCAATGAATATCTAAAATGAATGAATTTATCTATTATATTAAATCAAACATAAATGATAAAACATTGATTTTAGAACAGTAATATATATACATATGCATATATATATATATATATATATATATTCACTAAAAAAACAAAGTTTACAGCAACGTTATAGTTAGGTTCAAATTTTACACACACAAAACCATACATATATATGTATGTATATCATTCATCAAAACATCCCCTGTTTGAAGACCACTCGAAAAGCAGATGAATTCCACTGATTCTTTATTTAAAAGAAAACTGACGTTTTCATTCAGATGCATTTCCTTGCCTTACGAGTTTCTGAGCACAGCTCCTTGGTGAAAACAAAAATTAGTAGGCCGTTCCTAACACATAATGCAGGATGATAAATGATCACAGGGTTGGAACAAAAGGTGAATGAATAAGAAGAGCAGGAGAAAATTTCCTCCTTTCGGAAAAGACCCTCACACACCCAGCGTGCTAGGTGTCATGCTTCATCATCGGGTCTGCTCCTTATCGGGTCGGCACTGCAATACCCGATCGGCACCCGTGATGGGGCCTTCCTGGCGGAGATCTTTATTCCTATGCCGTTGGGTGTTTAATGCGTGAGGGTCCTAAAAAAGATATAGTGTAGGTGATAGTGATGTGTAGGACGTGAAAGTAAAACAGGAAATAGTGAACCACTCAAAACAATTTTAATGAGTCGTGGTCGCTAACCTGATTAAAAACTGAAAAGGCGCATACTCTCATTCTCAAAGTTGTGGGAGATATGCTAAAAATAGGTCAACATGTTTCTTGCCTGTTATCTATTCAATGGCAATTCGTCAGGACCAAAGGTAGATCTACCTACACTTTTTGGTGGTGATCGAGAAACTCAGTAAAGTGCATAAATGATCACCAATACAGCACCCTAAAAAGTGGTACCTGTAGATCTATATCAAACCCAAGTCGGGTGAAAGGTTGATGGCATCGTGTACCGGTTAGAGCAGACACTAAACTGTAGTGTCAGTTACGTCGAAAAGGACCTTCAGTATTCCTACCCTTCGTGAGCGAAGGGTAGGAATACTGAAGGTCCATTTCGACGTAACTGACACTACAGTTTAGTGTCTGCTCTAACCGGTACACGAAGGGTAGGAATACTGAAGGTCCTTTTCGACGTAACTGACACTACAGTTTAGTGTCTGCTCTAACCGGTACACGATGCCATCAACCTTTCACCCGACTTGGGTTTGATATAGATCTACAGGTACCACTTTTTAGGGTGCTGTATTGGTGATCATTTATGCACTTTACTGAGTTTCTCGATCACCACCAAAAAGTGTAGGTAGATCTACCTTTGGTCCTGACGAATTGCCATTGAATAGATAACAGGCAAGAAACATGTTGACCTATTTTTAGCATATCTCCCCACAACTTTGAGAATGAGAGTATGCGCCTTTTCAGTTTTTAATCAGGTTAGCGACCACGACTCATTAAAATTGTTTTGAGTGGTTCACTATTTCCTGTTTTACTTTCACGTCCTTACACATCACTATCACCTACACTATATCTTTTTAGGACCCTTACGCATTAAACACCCAACGGCATAGGAATAAAGATCTCCGCCAGGAAGGCCCCATCACGGGTGCCGATCGGGTATTGCAGTGCCGACCCGATAAGGAGCAGACCCGATGATGAAGCATGACACCTAGCACGCTGGGTGTGTGAGGGTCTTTTCCGAAAGGAGGAAATTTTCTCCTGCTCTTCTTATTCATTCACCTTTTGTTCCAACCCTGTGATCATTTATCATCCTGCATTATGTGTTAGGAACGGCCTACTAATTTTTGTTTTCATGTATATGGGCATGTATGCCGGACCTGAGTGATTCATTACTCAAAAGCCCTTCCTTTTTCCCCCACTTTGACGAGACACAGCTCCTTGGTCACAGGCTTCAGGATACTGCGCAGAATAGGTAGAGAGGCACTCTCCTCTGCATATCCTTTTTTCAATTAGCCCTCAGTGGTCTCACAGGTGAGTTCAACTTAGTGTTGCATGCTGGGGTCAGTAGTGCACTTTCATGAATTTCTTTACCTTTAGTAGGTTTCTGCACTGTAGCATAATGTTGATTTGATTTAAAAGCCCTCCAGTGGGCCTCCGAAATGAAAATGTTCACTTTATTTTTCCTTTTCTGAAGTTCCACTAAGGAAGTCTCGGAGTAGTTCCATGTCCTTCTGCCCCATGACCTAGAGGGGTGGTGCAGTCTTCAAAGCTGGACTGCCGGTCATAAATCACTCATCAAAACATCCCCTGTTTGAAGATGCACTTGAAAAGCAGATGAATTCCACTGATTCTTTATTTAAAAGAAACCCAAGGTTACAGCAATGTTATAGTTAGGTTCAAATTTTACACAGACAAAACTATACACAATATATATATATATATATATATATATATATATATATATATATATATATATATATATATATATATATATAAAGTTCCACAGGATACCCAAGGCGGGGCACACTCCCTCTTGGCTCGCTCAAGGTAGGGGAAGATACCAGTGCACCCAGCGCCAGCAGAGCCTGACGCGTTTCGGGCTGGCGCCCTTCCTCAAAGGCTTTCTGCATATTGAATGACTGCCAGCAATACGAACAACAGCGTTTGTCCCTCATTTATTTCAATTCCACAATCACACTCAGGTGAGTAATGTAATAAAAATGCATTCTGGGGCCGGTAGTCCATTAAATACATCCCAAGTGGGCTGCAGGCAGTCCTTTCAATAAAATTTAAATTCATAATCACAGGTGTATAGGCAAAGTTCATCCCCATTCAGATTTTGTGCCAAACTGTCCCTCCACGCTGATACTCACACCAGCAGCGGAGCTGCTCAATTACGCAGCGGTGCGCCCCCCGGCCGGGTCGGCCGTAAATATAAAGTTCCACAGGATACCCAAGGGCGGGGCACACTCCCTCTTGGCTCGCTCAAGGTAGGGGAAGATACCAGTGCACCCAGCGCCAGCAGAGCCTGACGCGTTTCAGGCTAGCGCCCTTCCTCAAAGGCTTTCTGCATATTGAATGACTGCCAGCAATACGAACACCAGCGTTTGTCCCTCATTTATTTCAATTCCACAATCACACTCAGGTGAGTAATGTAATAAAAATGCATTCTGGGGCCGGTAGTTCATTAAATACATCCCAAGTGGTATTCTGTGGAACTTTATATATATATATATATATATATATATATATATATATATATATATATATATATATATATATATATATATATACAAAGGGATTCCTGCGAATTTGCCTCGATCGACAAAACACCAAGATACGTCACACCAAGCTGTCGTTGCTTGAAAAATTGAGCAAGCGCGAGATTAATAAGTGGTGGGAAGTCGCTTCATTGACCAACTATGTGGAAGTGGGTCGTTTGCCTCGCGGCCTCAGAATAACTATCGTACCCCCATATGAAAATCCCAACCAGGACCTACTTGCTGAATGGGCAGAATTTATGGCTAAGACATGCAAAGGCATGTTGGAAATGCTAATCAAGTATGCGCAGATAGATCTGGACGCCACGAGAAAGGAATTGCAGCCCTAAAAGCCGAGTTAGACAAAATTAAAACAGACAAAGCTGTGGTGGAATTTTTAAAGTTATTACCTAATAAACTTAAGGAATACGAAGATACTATCAAGGTCAAAAAGCAACACAAGTTCCTCACAGATAAAAGGGACTATGCCGAGGGGCGAATTTTAACCTACGCCAAGCGCTTTGATTGGGCACAGAAAAATGTCAGGGCATCCTACAGTGATCGACAAGGGGAGGAACTTTCAACTGGGTCCAGTTCAGATTTGAGTACAGATTCTGAAGAGCGGAGCACAGCGGTCCCTTTAGGGTCACGACCGCTAACGTTTCTGCACGAATTCCAAATCCTAAAAAAGAAGAAAGAACAGAACCAGCCAGACAAACCCCAAACAAGGGGCAGGGGAAGAGGCAAGGCTCCAAAATGAGGAAGAGGACGAGGGACAAGAAAAGACGAAGATTAATTGGTAGAAGAGGAGGTAGAAGTGCGCAAATTCTAACGCCAAAAGAGGACCAAGAAAATAAATCAGTTATTAATTTATCCTCTAGAGCACTGACAGCGGAAGAAACAGCTGTACTACAACTAGGTCTGTCCTTCTGTCCAACAAGTAATTTGAACTATACTGACACTAGAATTGATCTGTTTTTATATATTCCGAAGCTGAAATTAATGAAACTATATGAAATGACTGTGGGATCCAAGAAATCTGTGGCCGAATCATGCAATAGTGTAAACAATATGGACCTACAAGTACAAGATATAGAGTTGTTACGGGACATGTATGAGTTGGAAATAAATAATCAGGAAGACAATACTCATCTAGTAATGGAGTCCTGTGGAGTGACTACCAGTTGTATCAACCACAGTGGTTTGAAATTGAAATCAAAGTATAACCCCAACGTACCTTATGACAACATTGAAGCCTATAGCTCAGCTTTCATAACTGACTTAAAAAAGATGCGTAAAACAATAAGTAGGCCCAAAAATGACAATCTATCTAAAAGGCAAAGAACAGCAATGAAAGGCTTGGAGAAAGATACAAGTATAGTGATCAAGCCCTCCGACAAGGGGGGCAATGTTGTTGTCATGGACCTAACCAAGTACAGAGCTGCGGCAATGAGACAGCTTTCTGATGAAACGTGTTATGAACTGATCAATTGGGAAGTATACCGACGAACTATACAGGAATATCATGGGTGTTTGGGAAACTGGTACCATCAAGGATTATTTGATGCAGATGAATATAAATTCCTGAGAACAGAGAACACACGTATGCCGTGTCTATATTTTCTGCCGAAAATCCACAAGGATGCCACTTCTCCACCAGGGCGACCGATAGTCTCCTCAAATGGAGGATTGTTGGAGAACACCTCAATATTCTTGGATTTGTTTCTCTCCGAGTATGTCCTAAATCTGAGATCGTATTGTAAGGACAGCTCTGACTTTCTGCGCAGAATACATGATGTTCAGTGGGAGGAGGGCTATCATATGATAGCGCTAGACATTTGCTCTCTGTACACATGTATAGAACAAACTTTGGGTGTAGCAGCCTGTATGTATTTCCTTAAGAGTAGGCATATTGAATACTGGCAGCACAATAAGATGCTTGAGGAAATGATGCTTTTCTGCTTACAGCGAAACATTTTTCTCTTTGAGAAATCCGTCTACCGACAGCGGTCTGGGACTGCAATGGGCACTTGTTTCGCCCCCAGTCTAGCGAATTTATTCCTAGGCTGGTGGGAGGAACAAACTGTCTGGACAGAAACCTTCGAGAGATATACTGACCACATACTTATATGGGTCAGGTATATCGATGACCTGTTCCTGATCTGGGATGGACCAGAAACCCTTGCAAATGAATTCATTGAAAAGTTGGGGGATAACAATCTAAATCTCAAGTTTACATATACAGTAAGCCCTGATTACTGCGAATTCCTAGACATAGCAGTTGAGATTAAACAGGGAAGGATCACAACCCGACTGTTTCGCAAAGAGACAGCTGGCAATACCATTTTACATGCGGCCAGTCATCACCCTATTCCCCTAGTACAGAGTATCCCCTATGGGGAATTGCTGCGGGCTCGCCGCAATTGTGGTACTAATGAGGATTTACAGGCAGAACAACAAACTATTATGACTCATTTTAAGGATAGAGGGTATAGAAAGAAGGTCCTACAAAAAGCAAAAGAAAAAGTACGGGACAAAACCCAGAATGACTTATTATTCAATCCATCCATTAGAACCACTAAGAACTATAAATGTGGACATAGGGAAATTCCGAGAATGATAACTAACTTCAGCAGAGGTGCATGGGCACTCAAAAAAGCAATGAAAACCCACTGGAATCTGTTGATAGCGGATCCCGTAATAGGGAAACATGTGGAGCATAGCCCGCAAGTGACATATAAACGCGCTAAGTCCTTGAAAGATCGATTAGTGCACAGCTATCTTCAGGACAGTACCAAATCACATTGGCTCAAAGCATTGAATGGGTTTACCACGTGTGGAACGTGTAAAGCGTGCCACAATGGTAAAATCTGTAAAGACTACCGGGCGGGTGCAGGGGAAATCAAACTGATAAAACATCCTATCAACTGTAACAGTGATTTTGCTGTCTACGTGCTGGAGTGTCCGTGTGGCCTCCGGTACGTAGGCAGCACAAAACTGCCACTGAAGATGAGAATATTGCAGCATCTCTGGGCCATAACCAATCGTGATTATAATTATCCGGTGGCCCGACATTTCGCAGAGAGGCATAGGAGCGACAATAGCTGTCTCCGATTCTATGGAATTGATATAATTCCCAGACACATAAGAGGGGAGACAGAGAGAAGAATCTCAGGTTCCTCGAATCCAAATATATTATTGATTTGGACTGTAAAACACCTAAAGGTTTGAATGGGGGTGAGGAGCTTGCCACACATATAGGTTGTTAAAAATCCTTTCAGGTCAAAGCGGAGCTGTGTATATTCTGAAACCTTCACTTGTTTTTAAAATTATTTTATTAACATTATTACTTATTTCATTTGTCACAATTTTAATGTGGAGCAGTAGGTTAAAACCAGTATGGGTGAAGAATAGATTCCTATTCAGGCATCTTAGGCGAGAAGGAGTCACAAGTGTGCTCGAGCCTTATAGGTACCACTTAATAATTCGGTGATACCTTGTGACCAGTCTGGTTTTTCCACCTTGCTCTTGTCACTGTGAGGGGCGCTCACTCACCACAGTCCCACAAATTCCTTTGCACCACATATAGGCCTTCCTGTCTCCATTCCAATATAACTGAATTGACTCCGGATAAGGTGTTGGTCCCTATTAATGAATGAATTGTATAGGGACATTCGCAACTCATGCAGTAGAAATGTGTGATATGGCACTTGTCATCAATCGCATGGCAGCAGTGAAATATGTTGTTACATGATGGTCGTTAAATTTACCCTGCATAGAATCAGGTGTTTGATACTGCAATTTGCTTTCTACTCAATGTGTATATACGTGAATCGGATGAAGGTTGTTGTGGGTGTAAACTTTATTTAAAATAATTTTCATTCATTATGAACAACGTATTATCACAGTTAAATAATGTATTATCGTGGTTGAGAAAGTGACTGATTATCATCTCAAAGATCGCCAAAATAGTTAGCAAAGAACGCATCAAAATAAAGCATGAAAGAATTTGTAACATGCGGTAGAAACGGCCTAATGTAAAATATAGTTGATTGTTCACTGTTATGCAGACCAAACTTTATTGACAAAGATGCAACTTCCTGACAATTTATTTATGAATTTATTTTAATCGATAATATTATTATTTAATTAACAGGATGGAGTGTGTTACATCGAAATTGCGGTTATATTTGTATATACCAATGTTTTTTGGTTTGAGTACATGTGCATTTCAAAATCACGGTAAAACTTTTCTATGTCTATGCACCATGGAGCTTATTTTTTAAGGGAATTGCTGTACAGGAAATCACTTGAGAAAGGCTAACGCCGAAAGGCGTCGTCTTTGAACTGGTGCACAATAAAGTTATTGTGCAGTCCTCTGGTGTGCCGTATCTTGGTGTTTTGTCGATCGAGGCAAATTCGCAGGAATCCCTTTGAATTGTGAGCGGCTGCTGCTGCCGCTGTCTGACGCCGAAGGCAGGGAACTATTAAGTGCAGCGTTGGTGAAATATATATATATATATATATATATATACATATATATATATATATATATTTATTTTTTGAATACGTCAGCGCGCTCTCAGAGTGAAACAATCCAGTCCGTAGTAAGTGTGTCAGAAGTTGTTTAAAGCACGTTTCGGCTCCCCCGCAGCCTTGATCACGTGCAATGTACAAGCCAATACTATACTCTTAAGTACACAATTAAAGAAACAAAAAAACTGTTTCCGACCGGAAGTAAATAGGCTGTAAAATACAGGTACTATGGCGGCCATCTTAGAAAGGTAATTCAATTCATAGGACATGCATGGTAACCAAGAGAATCATCAACACAATTCCATCATTGTAATGATGCCACAAAAACCCAACATGAAAGGTAATCAATATTCTTGCATCATGGTAGTGATACGACAGAGTATGTGACATAATGCCGATTGTTGAAATGACCGTGGAATGGGAAGACGTGACTGCAGGAACCTGGGCAAGGGTGTACGCAAGTGCGCTACTGCCAATCCAAAACTGTGACTAAAAAGTACACAATATATAACATAGAACAAAGTCAAAATAGTACCGGGGCAAAATTGATGTGTTCGCAAAATGCGAGCGCAAAGCAGGTTCACCATAGTACATCACAAAGGGGACCTGCGGTTGCCTGGATATGCCAGCGCATGTGATATTGGTGGCTCTGGACTCATGAAGGAACAAGAGTTTACAGGGAGCTGTAAATGGCATAGTGCCAGAGCCCACGTTTAGCTGGAGAGAGTCACCAGTTCCCATGAAATATAGCAAAGTCATGTTGGTAACGTTCTAATGGTAATTAGTGTTGGTCAAGGACAATGTCCTAGAGGATCCCATAGCATGTCAGAACAATACTTAGAGAAAGCTGAAAAGTTCTTAGCTTGTAGTTGTGCTCCCCGTGCCGATGAAGAAAAGGGTAGGTGGCCCGTGAGTGTACACCTTGTGGATGGGCCCCTTCCTTCCTGCAAAAGACAACAGAAGAAAAACCAATGTCAGAACACAAAAATCCATAAAGTGCCAATAAAATACCTATAAAAACAATGTTGCAGACCTATCAACATATACTGTACATGAAATTCTAATGCAGTGGAGAAAGACTTCATGGAGTAAGCTGAAAAGAGAGAGCACTGTTGTTTAGGATTCTTTAAGATGGATTGCTAACTCTTCGTCCTGATTTAATCCCCCAGGAATCTTAGTTTGAAAGTCTATAATGTATTTAGACTCCCGCTGTCTCAATTTCAGAACTCTATCACCTCCTCTCAGGTCATAAGTTATCTGTTCTAAGGCGAAATAACTAAGTTGTGTAGAGTCTGAAAAATGTTTGTCTTGGTAGTGACGAGCCACCGGGTACCGGGGGTCTAGGTTGGTGATGGCTCGCATATGCTCAAGTATCCGCTTCTTGGCCATAAGCGTGGTACTGCCTATGTACCACAGTTTGCAAGGACATTCGATAATGTAAATGGCAAACGTGGTACTGCATGTCAGGAACTGGGTGATCTTTTTGGTGTATCTACCCTGGGTGATCTCTCTGCGGAGGCAGCTATTTCTACAGACCTTACAGTGACCACAGGGAAAGAATCCCTGTAGTCCAAAATCCTTTCTGGTGGGTTGTTCAGTGATATCTGTGTGGACAAGCATGTCCCTGATATTTCTACTACGTCTATAAGTAAGTGATGTTGGGTCTATCTTGAAGGCTGGGACCTATGGTGTTATCACTTTTGAGAATGTCCCAGTTGTTGACTATGATCCTCTTGATATCATCAGCATCACTATTGTATGTAAGAATCATTCTCGTGGGTTCAGTGTCCATGTCTTTGTCTCCTGCCCCTTTATCTGAGAGAGTGTCATATCTGTCAATACCCTCAGCTCTGTCACTAGCTTTCTTGAGTACCAATGAAGGATAGCCTCTCTCCTTGAATCTTTCAATCATATTTTTGCGTTCAGTTTGATAGGCAGTTTCACTGTTACAGTTCCTTTTGCCCTCAGCAGCTCTCCATAAGGGCTGCTCCATTTAAGGACTTCTGGATGGCTGCTGAGAGCATGAAGAACACTGTTTCCTGCTGTGGTTTTATGGAAAAGTTCAGTGCAAATCCTGTTCTATTCAATAGTAAGCCTTACGTCAAGATACTCAGTCATGGTGCTACTGATATTGCCTGTGAGCAATATGTTGCGATCGTTTACATTGAGTTTATTGATAAACTCCGTGGCTGATTTTTCCGAGCCACTCCAGACGATGAACAGGTCGTCAATGTACCTAAGCGATACCAAAGGGGATGATGGACGGAGCGTTTGAGCAAATCAAACACTCACCCCCAGTCAACTGATCTGGGTTTAATCCATCATCATTCTTTAGCTCACTCCACCACCCCAGTTCAGACATGGCCATATGCAAATCAGTCTGACCCTGTGCCTCATGGGAACAGTCCAGCCCAAACTGCCAAGCCATGTCTTCCCTGGACCGGAAACAAGCATCCTGGGACCGGTTTCTGGCTAATCAGCCGTCATCAGCCAGGCTAGCTTGAATCCAGTGGCAGAGTGAGCAAGGGACCCACGTCTGGGCATACCCTGCCAACTTAGGGCGAACAAAGCGATACCAAAGGGGATGATGGACGGAGCGTTTGAGCAAATCAAACACTCACCCCCAGTCAACTGATCTGGGTTTAATCCATCATCATTCGTTAGCTCACTCCACCACCCCAGTTCAGACATGGCCATATGCAAATCAGTCTGACCCTGTGCCTCATGGGAACAGTCCAGCCCAAACTGCCAAGCCATGTCTTCGCTGGACCGGAAACAAGCATCCTGGGACCGGTTTCTGGCTAATCAGCCGTCATCAGCCAGGCTAGCTTGAATCCAGTGGCAGAGTGAGCAAGGGACCCACGTCTGGGCATACCCTGCCAACTTAGGGCGAACAAAGCGATACCAAAGGGGATGATGGACGGAGTGTTTGAGCAAATCAAACACTCACCCCCAGTCAACTGATCTGGGTTTAATCCATCATCATTCTTTAGCTCACTCCACCACCCCAGTTCAGACATGGCCATATGCAAATCAGTCTGACCCTGTGCCTCATGGGAACAGTCCAGCCCAAACTGCCAAGCCATGTCTTCCCTGGACCGGAAACAAGCACCCTGGGACCGGTTTCTGGCTAATCAGCCGTCATCAGCCAGGCTAGCTTGAATCCAGTGGCAGAGTGAGCAAGGGACCCACGTCTGGGCATACCCTGCCAACTTAGGGCGAACAAAGCGATACCAAAGGGGATGATGGACGGAGCGTTTGAGCAAATCAAACACTCACCCCCAGTCAACTGATCTGGGTTTAATCCATCATCATTCTTTAGCTCACTCCACCACCCCAGTTCAGACATGGCCATATGCAAATCAGTCTGACCCTGTGCCTCATGGGAACAGTCCAGCCCAAACTGCCAAGCCATGTCTTCCCTGGACCGGAAACAAGCATCCTGGGACCGGTTTCTGGCTAATCAGCCGTCATCAGCCAGGCTAGCTTGAATCCAGTGGCAGAGTGAGCAAGGGACCCACGTCTGGGCATACCCTGCCAACTTAGGGCGAAGAAAGCGATACCAAAGGGGATGATGGACGGAGCGTCAATGTACCTAAGCCATAACTTGACCTACTCAAGATCTGGAGTAAAATTAGCATCTGAGAATACCTCCTCCTCCCAGAGACCCATGAACAGGTTAGCAAAACTGGGAGCGAAGCATGAACCCATCGCTGTCCCGGTGATCTGCTTGTAAAGAGTACCATCGAATAAAAAAATATTGTTGGTGAGACAGTACACTATCATTTCTAAAATCATCCCTGTGTGTTCTCTGAACCTACTGGGCCTTTTGAAAAGAAAGTGTCTGCATGCCTCTAATCCTTGTTTGTGGTCTATGATAGTGTATAGGGAGTGAACATCCAAGGTAATCAATAGATAGTCCTCATCCCATACAATATCCTGTATCTTCCCCAAAAAATCCTTAGTATCCCGGATATATGTAGGGAGATTCGAAACATGTTCCCTCAGAAAATTAACCACATATTTGGAAATATGTTCGGCCACACTGCCCCTAGATGACACTATGGGGCGCCCGGGAGGGTTAAGAGGGTCCTTGTGGATTTTGGGCAATAAATAGAGGACAGGGAGTCTGGGGTGGTCATTTTTTAGGAAGCAATACTCTTCCCATTCCACGATCCCCTTGTCTCTCCATACAATCAATTTGTCCCAGATGTTAATGATGCTGTTGTTGTACATGTCTCTGGTGATGGGGGTATAGAATTTCGTGTCTAGTAGTTGTCTCATAGCTTCTGTGATGTACTGGTCCCTGTCTAGAAGCACAACATTGCCACCTTTATCAGCTGGTCGGATGACAATCTTGGTGTCTTCAGCTAAAGAAACAAGAGCTTGCTTTTGACCAAACGTCAGATTATTGGGTTTTCTGTTTCTGTAATATGTCTTTTGGCGATAATCTACAAGAGATCTCGTCACACTTTCATGAAACGTATCAATACTCTTGTGTGGCAATGTGGGGAGAATTGTGGAGTTGGGTCTAAAGGTGGTGTTGACTGAAGCATCATGTGTAATGCCCTGCTCTTCCAATATACGTTGTTCATCACTCCCACCTCTGCCTATGTCTAGGTCTTGTTGGAGTTCTATCATGGTGACTAAAGTGTCAATGTCACCTATATCAAAGTTGTTATGGTTGTTGGCATGTATTTCTGCCTCTCTTCTCTTTGGACCTGTTCCTTTAAGTTTTTGCCACTTTTTAAGCTTGAGTTTCCTAACATATTTAAACAAGTCAATTCTAGTGTTAGTATAATCAAACGTGGAAGAAGGACAGAAAGAGAGGCCAAGACAAAGAGTCTGTTTTTCAGTATCATTAAGAGGTCTTTTGGAAAGATTAACAATAGTCTTATTAACCATTTCTGCATCCATTAGTATGTCTTTTTGGAGCGCGTGTTGTTGCTTCCCATACGGCCCCATCCTCTGCCTCTTTTGCCACCTCTGATGGATTCGCTTTCTTCGGTTTCTGCGTTTCCTCGTCCTTTTCCTCGACCTTGACCTCTCTGGCCTCTTGTCTTGAGTGTTGGAGTGTCCCTTGTTGTCTGACGTCCCCGGCGAAACAGCCGGTATTGGTCTATAAAAGTGAATGGACGCGTGCTTTCTTCATTGTCCGACGTGTTGCTGGCTGTTGTCTCTGATTCAACATCACTGGTAGTAGATAAGTCTGAGATTGAACTCTCTATTGTTGTTACTGGTGTTTCTTGAGGCTTTGATTGATCTCTGTATAGATGATCATATTTCTTACTAAAGGTTAGTATTCTCCCGCTCTCATAATCGCCGTAGTCGCGATCTGGTTTGCGCTGTTTGCGATCTTTAATGTCTTCTTCATGTTTTTTGAGCCTATCTTTCATGGCATCCAAAGATCTCTTAAGGATGTCAGGATCCGTGTTGCTTGTAAGATCATCCAGAAGGCTTTTGATTTGAGTCAGCACTGTTTCGCGATCTATTTTGGCATATTTTACCAAAATTTCTAACAAGTGTCTTGAACTTGCGGAGGAGTTCTCGGACCACTCCACAAGCATCTTTGGATTTGGCGATTCGTAAGATGGCGTAGTGAAAATTCTTAAACCTCTAGGCACCATATTGATATCGACGTAGTTCTGTAGAGAACTTGCCTCCCACCATTTGGAGATTTCAGTTCGTTTTAATTTTTCTAATATTTTCAATTTTTCTTCAAGCGGTTGTGCTTGATTGGTCTTAATTTCCTTGGACACCCCAGAACCTGGTTTCCTGGTGAATAGAGTCTGAGCAGCCGCTCTCCTTTCAGCTTCTTCCTCCATATTGCACACACAAATGTAGCAAAATCATGTTGGTAACGTTCTAATGGTAATTAGTGTTGGTCAAGGACAATGTCCTAGAGATCCCATAGCATGTCAGAACAATACTTAGAGAAAGCTGAAAAGTTCTTAGCTTGTAGTTGTGCTCCCCGTGCCAATGAAGAAAAGGGTAGGTGGCCCGTGAGTGTACACCTTGTGGATGGGCCCCTTCCTTTCCTCCTGCAAAAGACAACAGAAGAAAAACCAATGTCAAAACACAAAAATCCATAAAGTGCCAATAAAATACCTATAAAAACAATGTGACAGACATATCAACATATACTGTACATGAAATTCTAATGCAGTGGAGAAAGACTTCATGGAGTAAGCTGAAAAGAGAGAGCACTGTTGTTTAGGATTCTTTAAGATGATTGCTAACTCTTCGTCCTGATTTAATCCCCCAGGAATCTTAGTTTGAAAGTCTATAATGTATTTAGACTCCCGCTGTCTCAATTTCAGAACTCTATCACCTCCTCTCAGGTCATAAGTGGTCTGTTCTAAGGCGAAATAACTAAGTTGTGTAGAGTCTGAAAAATGTTTGTCTTGGTAGTGACGAGCCACCGGGTACCGGGGGTCTAGGTTGGTGATGGCTCGCATATGCTCAAGTATCTGCTTCTTGGCCATAAGCGTGGTACTGCCTATGTACCACAGTTTGCAAGGACATTCGATAATGTAAATGACAAACGTGGTACTGCATGTCAGGAACTGGGTGATCTTTTTGGTGTATCTACCCTGGGTGATCTCTTTGCGGAGGCAGCTATTTCTACAGGCCTTACAGTGACCACAGGGAAAGAATCCCTGTAGTCCAAAATCCTTTCTGGTGGGCTGTTCAGTGATATCTGTGTGGACAAGCATGTCCCTGATATGTCCATGTCTTTGTCTCCTGCCCCTTTATCTGAGAGAGTGTCATGTCTGTCAATACCCTCAGCTCTGTCACTAGCTTTCTTGAGTACCCATGAAGGATAACCTCTCTCCTTGAATCTTTCAATCATATTTTTGCGTTCAGTTTGATAGGCAGTTTCACTGTTACAGTTCCTTTTTGCCCTCAGCAGCTCTCCATAAAGGATGCTCCATTTAAGGACTTCTGGATGGCTGCTGAGGGCATGAAGAACACTGTTTCCTGCTGTGGTTTTACGGAAAAGTTCAGTGCAAATCCTGTTGTCTTCAATAGTAAGCCTTACGTCAAGATACTCAGCCATGGTGCTACTGATATTACCTGTGAGCAATATGTTGCGATCGTTTACATCGAGTTTATTGATAAACTCCTTGGCTGATTTTTCCGAGCCACTCCAGACGATGAACAGGTCGTCAATGTACCTAAGCCATAACTTGACCTGCTCAAGATCAGGAGTAAAATTAGCATCTGAGAATACCTCCTCCTCCCAGAGACCCATGAACAGGTTTGCAAAACTGGGAGCGAAGCATGAACACATCGCTGTCCCGGTGATCTGCTTGTAAAGAGTACCATTGAATAAAAAAATATTGTTGTTGAGACAGTACTCTATCATTTCTAAAATCATCCCTGTGTGTTCTCTGAACCTACTGGGCCTTTTGAAAAGAAAGTGTCTGCATGCCTCTAATCCTTGTTTGTGGTCTTTGATAGTGTATAGGGAGTGAACATCCAAGGTAATCAAAAGATAGTCCTCCTCCCATACAATATCCTGTATCTTCCCCAAAAAATCCTTAGTATCCCGGATATATGTAGGGAGATTCGAAACATGTTCCCTCAGAAAATGATCCACATATTTGGAAATATGTTAGGCCACAGTGCCCCTAGATGACACTATGGGGCGCCCGGGAGGGTTAAGAGGGTCCTTGTGGATTTTGGGCAATAAATAGAGGACAGGGAGTCTGGGATGGTCATTTTTTAGGAAGCAATACTCTTCCCATTCCACGATCCCCTTGTCTCTCCATACAATCAATTTGTCCTAGATGTTAATGATGCTGTTGTTGTACATGTCTCTGGTGATGGGGGTATAGAATTTCGTGTCTAGTAGTTGTCTCATAGCTTCTGTGATGTACTGGTCCCTGTCTAGAAGCACAACATTGCCACCTTTATCAGCTGGTCGGATGACAATCTTGGTGTCTTCAGCTAAGGAAACAAGAGCTTGCTTTTGACCAAACGTCAGATTATTGGGTTTTCTGTTTCTGTAATATGTCTTTTGGCGATAATCTATAAGAGATCTCGTCACACTTTCATGAAACGTATCAATACTGTTGTGTGGCAATGTGGGGAGAAATGTGGAGTTGGGTCTAAAGGTGGTGTTGGCTGAAGCATCATGTGTAATGCCTAGCTCTTCCAATATACGTTGTTCATCACTCCCACCTCTGCCTATGTCTAGGTCTTGTTGGAGTTCTATCATGGTGACTAAAGTGTCAATGTCACCTATATCAAAGTTGTTATGGTTGTTGGCATGTATTTCTGCCTCTTTTCTCTTTGGACCTGTTCCTTTAAGTTTATGCCACTTTTTAAGCTTGAGTTTCCTGACATATTTAAACAAGTCAATTCTAGTGTTAGTATAATCAAACGTGGAAGAAGGACAGAAAGAGAGGCGAAGACAAAGAGTCTGTTTTTCAGTATCATTAAGAGGTCTTTTGGAAAGATTAACAATAGTCTTATTAACCATTTCTGCATCCATTAGTATGTCTTTTTGGAGCGCGTGTTGTTGCTTCCCATACGGCCCCGTCCTCTGCCTCTTTGGCCACCTCTGTTGGATTAGTTTTTTTCGGTTTCTGCGTTTCCTCGTCCTGTTCCTCGACCCCGACCTCTCTGGCCTCTTGTCTTGGGTGTTGGAGTATCCCTTGTTGTCTAACGTCCCCGGCGTAACAGCCGGTATTCGTCTAAAAAAGTGACTGGACGCATGCTTTGTTCATTGTCCGACGTGTTGCTGGCTGTTGTCTCTGATTCAACATCACTGGTAGTAGATAAGTCTGAGATTGAACTCTCTATTGTTGTTACTGGTGTTTCTTGAGGCTTTGATTGATCTCTGTATAGATGATCATATTTCTTACTAAAGGTTAGTATTCTCCCGCTCTCATAATCACCGAAGTCGCGATCTAGTTTGCGCTGTTTGCGATCTTTAATGTCTTCTTCATGTTTTTTGAGCCTATCTTTCATGACATCCAAAGATCTCTTAAGGATGTCAGGATCCGTGTTGCTTGTAAGATCATCCAGAAGGCTTTTGATTTGAGTCAGCACTGTTTCGCGATCTATTTTGGCATATTTTACCAAAATTTCTAACATGCGTCTTGAACTTGCAGAGGAGTTCTCGGACCACTCCTCAAGATTCTTTGGATTTGGCGATTCGTAAGATGGCGTAGTGAAAATTCTTAAACCTCTAGGCACCATATTGATATCGACGTAGTTATGTAGAGAACTTGCCTCCCACCATTTGGAGATTTCAGTTCGTTTTAATTTTCCCAATTTTTTTCAATTTTTCTTCAAGCGGTTGTGCTTGATTGGTCTTAATTTCCTTGGACACCCCAGAACCTGGTTTCCTGGTGAATAGTCTGAGCAGCCACTCTCCTTTCAGCTTCTTCCTCCATATTGCACACACAACTTCAACAAAAGTTCTGATACGGGCTGGGTGTTTCACTCCCCTGTCACAAAGAACAGGTTCTTTCTGCCGTGTCACCGTTGCTAGTAGTGGGGAGCCTAGTTAATGTTCATGGCTCAAAGACAGGATGTTTTCGTCTCTGGGAGATCTAATCTACCCGATCGTGCGTTTTGACGATCTACGTGCCTCGCGGTATACTGCAATAAGGTGTTGCGTCTTTTTGGGGTGCATCCAAACAGAAAGCCCGTGGTTGTCACCATTACCTCGGGGAACGGGAGCACTGTGTGCTCTCCGATGCCCAGCATATCGCCTCCCACAGGGACAAGGCAAACAACGAGAACGGGCTTACCTTTGCACCAATTCCGCGGCTTATTCTCCTCTGTACGTCCTGCTTCATGTACGGCACGGCCGGTCCCTGTGTTGATCCTCCTTCAGTACCTACACTCGTCGCTCCTTCCAGACCATGGGACCCGTGGAGATTGGCGTGCACGCCGGCAGAGTATACCGGCAATTAATATTTTGTGACTGCAGGAACCTGCTACATTTCATGGGAACTGGTGACTCTCTCCAGCTATACGTGGGCTCTGGCACTATGCCATTTACAGCTCTCTGTAAACTCTCGTTCCTTCATGAGTCCAGGGCCACCAATATCACATGCGCTGGCATATCCAGGCAACCGCAGGTCCCCTTTGTGATGTACTATGGTGAACCTGCTTTGCGCTCGCATTTTGCGAACACATCAATTTTGCCCCGGTACTATTTTGACTTTGATCTATGTTATATATTGTGTACTTTTTAGTCACAGTTTTGGATTGGCAGTAGCGCACTTGCGTACACCCTTGCCCAGGTTCCTGCAGTCACGTCTTCCCATTCCACGGTCATTTCAACAACCGGCATTATGTCACATACTCTGTCGTATCACTACCATGATGCAAGAATATTGATTACCTTTCATGTTGGGTTTTTGTGGCATCATTACAATGATGGAATTGTGTTGATGATTCTCTTGGTTACCATGCATGTTCTATGAATTGAATTACCTTTCTAAGATGGCCGCCATATTAGCTGTATTTTACAGCCTATTTATTTCCGGTCGGAAACTGTTTTTTTGTTTCTTTAATTGTGTCCTTAAGAGTATAGTATTGGCTTGTACATTGCACATGATCAAGGCTGCAGGGCAGCCGAAACGTGTTGTGCATTAAACAACTTCTGATACACTTACTACGGACTGGATTGCTTCACTCTGAGAGCGCGCTGACGGTGATGTATTCAAAATATTAATTGCCGGTATGCTCTGCCGGCTTGCGCGCCACTCTCCACGGGTCCCATGGTCTGGAAGGAGCGACGAGTGTAGATATATATATATATATATTCACTGAAAAAACCATAGGTTTCAGACACGTTATAGTTAGAAATTAGCATTTAAAAAACCTTTGAAATTCACTGAAAAACCATAGGCTTTAGGGACAGTTATAGTTAGTTGGACATTGCACTCGTACAAAACCCGTGAAATTCCCCGTTATAGTTAGTTCAGGTAACTATAACTCACGCCCCCGCAATGCACTGCTGATGACGTCACATATTACATCACTCATGACATGGTCAGTGACATCACTGATGACATCACTGATGACATCTCAAATGACATCACTGATGACATCACTGATGACATCATCCAATTGCCCCCCTCCAAATATTTTTATTTTAAAAAAAAGAGGGGATGCCCCGGGGGATGGGTCCCCGGGGCCAATAGAGGCCCAGGGAAGGGGGGCCACGCGGCCCCCTTCCCGTTTTTTTGTTTTTTTGTTTTTTTTAAATGAAAATCCTCATGCCCGAGGGATGGGGTCCCCGGGGCCAAAAGAGGCCAAGGGAAGGGGGGCCATGCAGCCCCCCTCCCATACAAAAAAAAAAAAAAAAAAGACCGGCATCGTGCCGGAGGCCCCGCCCCCACCCTGCAGCAGTCTGCAAACGCACCCCCTGGCCTGTTTTAAGAAGGGGAAGTAATTCCCCTTGAATACTGGGGGTCCCTGGGGGCCAACTAGCCCACCAGGAACCTCCAGTATGCGCCAGGGAGCTGCGTTGCAGAGAGGTGTACAGAGGCCACGCCCTTTTACACCTCTCTGCAACGCAGCTCTGTGGCGCTTTTGGAGGTACATGGTGGGCTAGTTGGACTCCAGGGACCCTCAGGATTCAAGGGGACTTAATCCCCCAACTTAAAACCGCCACGGGGCGCGTTTGCACAGTGGTGAAGGGAGGGGGCGGGGCTTCAGGTGACATGTGTGCAAACAGGCCCCGTGGCGCGTTTTAAGATGGGGAATTAAATCCTCTTCAATCCTGAGGGTCCCTGGGGGCCAACTAGCCCACCAGGTACGTCCAGAAAGCGCCACAGAGCTGCGTTGCAGAGAGGTGTAAAAAGGGGCGTGGCCTCTGAACACCTCTCTGGTACAGGCTCCCGTCCTGCCATTGCAATCAGCAGTGTCCCGGGGGTAGGCACCCCGGGACACTGCAGGAGCCGGCCCTGGGGGTGGCGGTCCCCAGGGCCATGGAGGGCTCCAGGAGGGGGCCGCGCGGCCCCCTCCCAACATCAACTGAGCCCGGGGAGGTGGTGGTCCCTGGGCTTTGGGGGTCCGAAACGGACCCCCACATTTCTTTCTAAGTGCCCCGGGAGGTGGCTGTCCCGGGGCGTGTGGGGGCTGGAGCCCCCACACAGGTTACTTGAATTTAAAAAGAAGCCCCTGGGGGTGGCGGTCCCGGGGCTGCGGGAGGCGGAGAGCCCTCCCGCACCATTTTTAAAGCCCCGGGGGTGGCGGTCCCCGGGGCTTGGGGCATTAGAGGCCCCCTATAAAACCTAAATAAACCCCAGCATGCCCCCGGGACTTGGCCCACCCGGGGGCCAATTAACAAGAAAGCGCGGGAGACCGCGCTTCGTTTTTTTCTCGGCGGGATCCGCGCATCCCGCCGATTCTTTTGTTTTTAAATGCTTTTTCTGCCCAGGGGGTCCTTGTGGGATTCCCTGAGCAGACCTAGGGGTCAGGGTGTTTCTACCCTGCCCCTTTGTGCGTTTTGCGCACTTGTTTCTTTTTTTCTCGGCGGGATCCGCGCACCCTAAGCGCATCCCGCCGATTTTCTCTAAATAAATGCTTTTTTCTGCCCAAGGGGTCCTTGTGGGACCCCTGAGCAGACCTAGGGGTCAGGGTGTTTCTACCCTGCCCCTTTGTGCGTTTGCACACTTGTTTCTGTGCCTCGGTTCTACCGAGGCATAAAATGGCTGCCAACACTTCCTGATTTGGAGTGTTGACAGCCACTTGACAGCCAATTAGCATGCAGCTCGTGATCGGGAGGGTACGCGGACCCTACTCGGCCATAGATATATATGTGACTTTACTTTTGATTTTCTCAGGAACTACTGAACGGATTTACACCATTTAAGCAAAAGGCACGACACTGAACCAAGGGCTACCTATTTGCCAAATTTGGTGTAATTCCATTCAGCAGTTCGGGCTGTAGCTGCGACTAAAGGGTCCTATGAAAAATTGCATGGGGAAAACGCGTTTTGGGACCCCCCTTTTTTCTCGGCCCCCGCTTGACGAATCACCCCGAGACTTTCAGGATAGGAGCGGACCGGAGCGCCCCAACAAGTTTGAAAATTTCGCGAATATTCGTCAACCGGCGCCAAAGTTATTTCAAATAGAATGTTGCGGATTTTCTATGGAAAATAGGTCCTAACTATAACTATCTACTGGCGACCGCCAGTAGATAATATATATATATATATATATATACATATTTATATATATATATATATATATTTCCTGCAATGTGGTTCCTGCCGGAGCGCACAACAGCGGGTGCGAGCGTTGGGCCGAACCAAGGCCAAGGAAATTTTGAGAAAGGCCGTGCTGGCCGAAACGCGTCAGTGTGACAGACTGGCTCTGTGAATAAAGCGATACAAAAGGGGATGATGGACGGAACGTTTGAGCCAATCAAACACTCACCCCCAGTCAACTGATCTGGGTTTAATCCATCATCATTCTTTAGCTCACTCCACCACCCCAGTTCAGACATGGCCATATGCAAATCAGTCTGACCCTGTGCCTCATGGGAACAGTCCAGCCCGAACTGCCAAGCCATGTCTTCCCTGGACCGGAAACAAGCATCCTAGGACCGGTTTCTGGCATTCCAGCCGTCATCAGCCAGGCTTGCTTGAATCCAGTGGCAAAGTGAGCAAGGGACCCACGTCTGGGCATACCCCCGCCAACTTAGGGCGAACAAAGCGATACAAAAGGGGATGATGGACGGAACGTTTGAGCCAATCAAACACTCACCCCCAGGAATGCCAGAAACCGGTCCTAGGATGCTTGTTTCCTAAGTTGGCGGGGGTATGCCCAGACGTGGGTCCCTTGCTCACTTTGCCACTGGATTCAAGCAAGCCTGGCTGATGACGGCTGGAATGCCAGAAACCGGTCCTAGGATGCTTGTTTCCGGTCCAGGGAAGACATGGCTTGGCAGTTCGGGCTGGACTGTTCCCATGAGGCACAGGGTCAGACTGATTTGCATATGGCCATGTCTGAACTGGTGGTGGAGTGAGCTAAAGAATGATGATGGATTAAACCCAGATCAGTTGACTGGGGGTGAGTGTTTGATTGGCTCAAACGTTCCGTCCATCATCCCCTTTGTATCGCTTTGTTCGCCCTAAGTTGGCGGGGTATGCCCAGACGTGGGTCCCTTGCTCACTTTGCCACTGGATTCAAGCAAGCCTGGCTGATGACGGCTGGAATGCCAGAAACCGGTCCTAGGATGCTTGTTTCCGGTCCAGGGAAGACATGGCTTGGCAGTTCGGGCTGGACTGTTCCCATGAGGCACAGGGTCAGACTGATTTGCATATGGCCATGTCTGAACTGGGGTGGTGGAGTGAGCTAAAGAATGATGATGGATTAAACCCAGATCAGTTGACTGGGGGTGAGAGTTTGATTGGCTCAAACGTTCCGTCCATCATCCCCTTTTGTATCGCTTTGTTCGCCCTAAGTTGGCGGGGGTATGCCCAGACGTGGGTCCCTTGCTCACTTTGCTACTGGATTCAAGCAAGCCTGGCTGATGACGGCTGGAATGCCAGAAACCGGTCCTAGGATGCTTGTTTCCGGTCCAGGGAAGACATGGCTTGGCAGTTCGGGTTGGACTGTTCCCATGAGGCACAGGGTCAGACTGATTTGCATATGGCCATGTTTGAACTGGGGTGGTGGAGTGAGCTAAAGAATGATGATGGATTAAACCCAGATCAGTTGACTGGGGGTGAGTGTTTGATTGGCTCAAACGTTCCGTCCATCATCCCCTTTTGTACGGCTCTGTGAATAAAGCATTGATTCCAAGATTCCCGAGTGCAGCGTCCTTTGTTGAAAAAAAAAATATATATATATATATATATATATATATATATATATATGGAATCCAATCCTAAATGAGAGGAAGCGGCACATCACTTCTGTCCACAAGTAATTTATTTAGTGCCAAACAATGCGTTTCAGCCGAGGCGGCCTTTGTCAAGTTTGCAAACCAAAACACAGGGAGCCATTAAGTACACATGACATCATAATAAACATAGAAGAAATCCTTTGAGATTATTACATGGATCGAAAACGATCCTAAAGTGCAGAGCCGTGCAGACAATTCTGTTTATAAATGTAGAATCACGGATAATATATATATGTATAAACCAGTTGCCAATAAAGTGGAAGAGGTGTGGCACAGCAGCCAGGGCGATTGATTCCGGAACCCGGGGGCTCACGGTTCGATCCCCGGTGCCGGCGGCAGATCAGCCCAGCACCATGTGACTCTGGGCAATAGCTCGCTTAATCTTCCCGACGGCCCCCAGCGCCTTGACAACTTCGGGTAATTGTTTGCGCTTTACAAATACTGGACATTTAAAATAAAATAGAATATATACAAAATCGTGAGATCAACAATGGACTAGGCCGTGGTGTTGAGCATCATAATTGACATAGAAGAAATCTCCAGAAAAAATTCATTCCGTAATTGCATACAATCATACAAATTAATTAGTAAATGAAAAACATAATCTAGTATTAATCTTAATACTCATGTGTGGTTGTCACATTTCCATAGCCTAGACATAAATTCAAAAGACCGGCTCTGCACCAATACTATGTAGTGAAATAGATAATGGCTCAGGAATTGGGAAGAAAATTAGATTCAAAAGTGTAATGTAAGTGAGAATAATGTGTTATATAAGCCACGGATATATAAGATGCATTTATAGGATAAAATGCTCTTGTAGAAGCAATTATATTAATTCCATGTATGGAATATAAATATTGACCTTTCCCTATATATACCCTGGTGTGCATGGTCCTACCACTGAGCAGACTGATGAGATCCTAATGCAATTTAGGATCAAGGACCCAATCATGGGCAAGTGCCCTAATTATTCAAATGGTTATATTAAGCAAGTGCTTATAAAATAACACGTCCAGAGTCTCAGATCATAGCTATCCGTAGTGTTTCCTACGGGCACCCAATATTAAAAATTAAAGATAAGGAAACCGTTAAAGAAAGAGGAAAAGGGGGTATTGCAGAAGGAAAAGGAATTAAAAACTTCAGATATCGAACAGTGCGGAATTCCTTCTCCTTGTGAGTATTTCAGTTTTGGAAGCATTCAGTTTAAGATGGCTCCATGTCATCCACTGATCAATGGCTCTGAGGCAACTGGAGATTTTGGAGTTTTAAATGTCTTTGAGGATTTCCAATTTGAGAAGTATTTGTCTGTTGTCTGCATAGTTATAGCATGCGAGCTGAAATTCATTGATCATTGGCAGCAATGACTTAATGTAGATGTTAAAAAGCATAAGTGAGATAATGGAGCCTTGAGGGACCTCTGCTTTTGTGAAGTATGGTTTGGATGGGAAATGGGGAATATGGATGACATTTATTCTGTTTTAAAGGTAGGATATGATCCAGTCAAGAGCAGCCCCCTCTATGCCTGCTTCATAGAGTCTTTGGATTAGAGTGTCAGGGTCAACTGTGTCAAAGGTAGCTGAATGGTCTAAGACAAGTAGTGCAGTGACCCCGTTTGGTCTCATGTGTTTCTAAGGTCATCCCAGATGGTGATGAGGGCAGATTCTGTGCCTCTTCCTGGACGGAATCCTGTTTGGAAGTTGGAAAGTATGGAGTTGTCTTCAATTAATTGTGACATCTGGGTGAACGCTGCTCTTTCTATCAGTTTGCCCAGGAAAGGTCTATTCGTAATCAATCTGAGGTTGTTTGGGTCATGTGGGTCCAGGTTTGTTTTCTTTAATAATGGGCATATGTATACAATCAAATAAAAAAGTCTTTATTCGGTAACTATATAAGTTAACCATAAAAGCACAGAACACAGATTAATACAATGAAAATCCCCTTATAGTTATGACAGACCACAGTTCTTAAAATTACATCAACATTGATTTGCGGCATTTAAAAACATTTTTTTAAAAAGCTGTAATGGAGGCAATAGTAAATTCATCGTCTAGAAAGTTGCAAAGTCATAAATGCAGGGCGACATTGTCTCAGACTATATCTTTTTAAAACAGGGATAATCCATCTTTTTCTAGATATAGAATAAAATCTACAGAAAAACAATATATGTATCGTGGATTGATCAGCAACAGCGTCACACGGGCATTTACTTAAAACTCTCGACTAATCGTTTAGTACGGGAAAACTTAAAGATCTATGAAGAATGTTCAGTCTAAAGCGTGTTAGCAAGAACCTCTCATAATCATCAATTACTAATACAATGTATCGTTGTATGAGTGGCGCTGCCAAGACCATATAATGAGCTTGAACCGTTGGTTTCTTTAGTTCTGTTGTGGTTCTAATTTCGCCCAAATAAGACATGCAGCTAGCTTTAAGTTCTTTCCTGGACACATTACACATGGTGTCTGGATTATTATAATATTCAGGATGGCCTAGTTTAAACAGGAACATTTTAACGTATGCTAACCACCTTATGTTATTTGCTCCGTCTATTGCCAATGCGTCTTTCAGAATGAGGCAATTAAAATCTGTTTCCTCTGAGATCCAGACTCTATGCCAGAGGAGGACTGGCTGAATCTTAATAACGTCCTCCAAGTATGGCATACCTAGTTCTTGGTGGCATATATATGTAGATGTACTGTCTGGTACTGCCAAGAGGGACCTGAAGAACTTATTTTCTGCAGACTGTAGTGAGTTTACCCCTTCGTACCCCCAGATTCCAGCTCCATAGGTGACAATTGCCACGCATATGTATACTTTTTTTTAAGTCTTCTAGAAATATTCTTGTAGTTAAAGAATTATTGATGATTCTTTTTACTGGCATGACAGAAAAGGTAGTTAAAAGAATGTTCTTGAAGATTTATGGTGGACAGAAGGGCAGCGGGGTGGCCTGCTTGCTTTGACAAGATCCATAAATTCACTTTGTGATAGCTGTTTGAAGGTATGTAGAGACTGGGTTAGCCTATCCTTGGAGGGGATTGTTGTAAATGGGTTGGTGCTGATGGTTTTCCTTTGTTTTAAATAGGAGTCCTGCTTTGGTTGTGTAATGATTTGCCAGTTTGTGGGTAAATTCTTGAGTATTGGGATGACTTCCATCTGTGCATTTAGGTTTATTACATTCAGTGAAAATGTTTATAAAATCCTTTATTTGCACATTTAGCATTTTGAATTCTATCTGAACAGTACCTTTTTTTAGTTTTTTTGATTGTTGACTTGTATATTCTGTTTAGTTTGTGTAGGTGAAGTTGGTCTTCATTGCTATTTGTTTTGAGCCAGGTGTGTTGCAGCTTTGCAATTTGTTGTTTTATTGTTTTACTTCTGCATTCCTCCAAGGTGCTTGTTTTCTTTTGTCCTGCTTTGTTGTTCTTAGTGGTATTAGGATATCAAAAGCTTCCTGGAGCCACTCAAAGTTTTTGAACTGAATTTATTGTGTCTAGATCTGTGTTGGATGTTAGTTGTCTTTCTAAATATTCAAAATTAAGTTTGTTCCATGGTCGATAGGTGGATGCATGTAAGGTGGCCTTAGGTGTGACGATTTGTGGTGTTTGTGTTGGAAAGCTACCAGATGGTGGTCTAACCATGTAACTGGAGTAATCCTTTGAAAGGTAACTAGTTCTAGATTTGCAAAAATGCCATCTAGGATGTGTCCAGTGATGTGTGTGGATTTGTGGATGATCTGATGTAGGTTCAGTGTATCTAGGTTAGTGATGATAGTTCTTAGAGGCATATTGGGTTAGTCGAACCATATGATTAGGTCACTAAGGATGCAGAGGTTGGAGTGTAGTGTCATACGATTTGAAACTGTGTCTAGAAACGTGTCTGGGAATGTTGCATTGCTAGGTGGTGGTCTGTAAAGAAGAAGGAAGTTGGTATGGGGTTGCGCCTGGTGAGGAGGGCCTCACAACCTTGCATGGTAATGTTGTCAGCTTTGGTGAGATTTATTGTTTCCTTGAATTTAACAGCTAGGCAATCTCCTCTTTTGCCTATGCGATTCTGCGTGACAGTTTGGCAGCCTGGAGGAATGGCTCATGCAACCCTGGAGCCATGTTGTCTCCCAACTATGATTCAGGTATGAAGAATAAGTCAGGTTGTGTGTCCGTGAGTTGGTCATAGATGTGGTACTTGTTTTTAGAGAGTGATCAAGCATTTATTAGTAGGCAGTGTAGAGATGGTGTTTTGATGGTGTTGTGACTTTGTTTTCTAGATGAGTGAGTAGTATTCTTTGAACTTGTAGCAGGTGTATTATTAGTGTTGGTATGAGGATAGCAATAGTGTTGTTTGTCTATATCATAATCAATCCTCATCCAGCAGGCTTAAAAGACATTTTGTTGGGTGTGCGTGTGGAGATGGTGGAGATGGTGGTTGAGAGTGAGTTGGTGAGCGGTGTTGTTTTTGTAGAGTAGCCTTGTTGTTTAATTGACAAGGAGATGCAAAGTTATGAGGAGTGGCATGTTGTTTATTTTGTTTGCTTCTGTTTAGGGTGGAAGGTGTATGGGTTAAGGGTGGTGGTGGAGCATGCGGGTCATGTTTTAAGAATCTAAATTGTGCAATGGATGAGAGGCTGGTGAATGAGAGCTGTTGTGGTTGGTATTTGTGGTAGGTGTTGGTGAATATAGAACATTTGGCAGTAAAGATGGCTCGGGCTCTGTATTATTTGTGTAGTCATGAGGGTGGAAGTGGATGTTTGTTTCTATATTGTGACAGAATGTAGTATGAAATTGTGTGTGTGTGTTTATGTGATTATGTTTTGTTTTTGTGGAGTAGTGAGATGAGACATTGATGTAGTGAATTTCTGTAAAGGATTTTGATGTAAAGTATTGTTAGTGAGTGGAAGTTGAGTGGTAAAGGGGGTGGTGATGTGTGTTGGAGGAGAGTGGAAGTGGTGTGTAAGAGGGGATGGACAGCAGTTATGAGTGTTTGTGTTAGATGTGGTAGCAGGAAGAGGTAATATGCGTGGTGGAGTGGAGTGTAAGGATTGTTTGGTTGTGTGTTTGTGGTAAAAAGAGGAAGAGGGTGTTGGTGGATGATATGAGAGAGGGTTGAGTATAGGTTTGGTGGTGATGTAAGGGGGTCTGTTAGGAGTAAGTAGAGGGTAGAGCAGCTGGTTTATATGAACAGGGAGTGTGCGTTTGAAAAGAGTAGGGGTTTGCATAATTTGGTTTTTTTGTTGTGTTGGTGATGTGTGGATTTGATAGTGGTATAGGACAGAGTGGTGTGTTGTGTGAGAGTGAAAGTCTCTTTTCGCTTTCTCTACACATCTTGCAACTCTCCACCCATGGTACTACCTCGTCATACATTTACAGTGACCAGAAATTTCACTTTATTCATCTCAAGGTCAGTGTTTGCCACTAGCTGCCCTCATAAACAAGTTGAATTAACCTCCAGAGTAAGTGTTTATGTGGTATAAACCTATTTCCTTTCATAATGATCTCCCTTTCGACAAATTTTTAATTCACCCCAAACTTTGAAATACAGTTTCCCTGCCACATTTACACAATCATTCTAATCATTCTTGATCAAAGACTTGACAGCCTTAAAGATCTCATTTGCAGCCAACTTTTCCGCCTAGTTCATTGTACCTTTAAAATCTTCCCCCACATGCTATAGACTTGCAACTATCTCTTCACACTCTACATCTCCACTGTAGTCCTCTGGTCTCGAATGTAATCAAAATAAGGACTCATTAGTCTATGTTTCTGCCCAGTAATGTATACCACTTTAAAATGGCAGACTTGTAGTTTGCCCACTAGACTTGCCAATCTTCCCAATACATTATTTGTACCCTTCAGCTGCAGCACCCAGCATGTATGACAGTGCAGCACGCACTTTTCTCTAATTAAGGTTGTCACTTCACTCCACAGGAAATTCAAATTTTGCATGCTTAATAATTGCCTCTCTACTTGCACCAAACCTGAGGAAACAAATGTACATGAGGATATCTTACAGCGTGCCTAATTTGGGGTAGATCAGTTAAATAGTTCATAGGTTTTAAAGAGAATCCTAAACTGGTTTTTGTACTCACCTTTAAAATGGGATTTAATATAAGAATTATTTCTGTCTGCACGTGTAACAAAACAGCTGCATTGATGGTCACCAGATTTTACGGCACGATGACACTTCAGCCATTCTGCACCTTTTCTTACTTTGGTTAAAATGTATTCAGCTGTTTTGGAGACATAAAGTAATTGTGTGAGATGAGATGAGCAGATGTCCAGGTATTTATAGTTTTCAAAATGTTCCTGAAGATCCTCTGGGTATGCAGGGATATTAGCACCATAGAGCATATGCACAACCCGCTACATGTGCACACTGCACACTCAGAAGTGTTTTTCTCCTAGCGTTCACAGCGTTCACCAACATTAGAAAGAAAGCATAAAACAAATGAAAAAAGAAAGCAACATGGAGTGAAAGTCAATGCTGCAAGATTCATACGTGGGTGGGGAAGCCGGCCAAAATATGAATATCTCTGAGACATTTAAAACGGAAAAAGCCTCCCAGGTCTGGTAAATATCAGTATCCACCCTACTTGGCCCAAGCTAGTGGACCTAATTTACTCCATCTCTGGGCTTGCCTACGGTTGGGGAGAGGCCAATTGTGCTCTGTAATTTCAACTTGTACCAGGGCCACTACAGCTACCCCGTGTGTGCTTCATTCCACCTTATCTTGCCCATGTATGTGGGGTGAGAATTTGCTTCCTCCCCCGACACTGCTGAAGTGCAGAGGAATATTCCTAAGCCTCCCTCAACTTGCCCAGGGGTGAGTGGGGAGAATGTTCCCACTCCCCTGACACTGCCAAAGTGAGGGGAAACTGTTTCTCAACCCCTACCCCCCAACAGTTTGCTCAAGGATCAGCAGGTTGAGGATTTGTTTCCACTCCCTGTTATACTGCCACACTGTGGGAGGACTATGCTTAAACCTTTTGGTCTAGTTCCTTCATATGGTCACGGAAATCCTCGGTGACTAACAATATCCTTACAATGTTTGGATGGACTCCTTTATCCCATATAACACAAGTCCCCACCACACATATTTTAAAGGGATGGAAGAATTGCTGGACAAAGAGGAGACATCATTCTTGTACTGAACATTCCAACAAACTCAATTACCAACCATGAGACCAAAATTAGCCAGCACCAATTCTCTATAATAGCTGTTATCTAAATAGTGTTTAAGCAACTGTACATCTTTAAGTCTCCACTCACCTTGAATATAAAGGGGATTTGCAGACATTATATTCAAACTAAGTTACCCACTACTCATCTTTTACCTTAAGCATAGTAGGGTCAATTACAAATCAATTGGTGTACATGCACAATAGTGCCCTAAACAACATATATGCAACAATAACTCACAAAGGCCCATTGGTAACGGTCATGGGCATAACGCAGGCCCCTGCAGCCCCTGAGATACAGGAGGGCCCGAACCTTCAGGGGCCCATCAACCCTTCAGGGGGCCCCCATTTAGCTCAAGGCCAATGAACATCTGTGAGTTATGGGACACTCAGGGGCCCCTCTTTGCATTCTGCAGAGGGGGCCCATCATTTTGCATTACGCCACTGCAAAAGGTGTGTTTGCACAGTAGAAGCCTAGCAACTGCATGCAGATCAATCCTTAGAGTGTGAAGAAATCCTTGCAAATTAAAAAGAAGTGGTAATGTGTAATTGAGAATGTATGCAGTGGGAGGGGCCCAAAAAGAGGAGAATATTTTCAAAAATAGGAGGCTTGAGGGCAAATCATGAAGGAAGACTGAGCCATGCTGCTCCCTTGCCACACCCACAAAAAGGTGCCTGGGTTCAATTCACAAAGGTTACACCCCAAATAGTCATGTAGTAAGTACTGTGGGCCAATCAGCTCAAACGTTTACTAACCGAACCTTAGAGTAAGTCACACATTACACCAGGCCACTGATAAGATTGCAATGCAATCAGAAATAAATCAATTCAGTCAGATAATGACAGCACCAGAGCACAGGAAAACAATCCATTAAAGCACATACTTGAGATTTAAAAATTAAAGATAAAAGGAATTTCCATAATTGGAGAATCACAGTCAATGGAAACATGTTACATATCTCATGAATCACACATAAAAACATTTAGCTGGCCACATGAGGACTCCCACACACATCACATCAGAAATAAAAATTCACACCAAAACACTTTGCAAGATATATTCACACCTTCCAATACAAGAGCAGAGACCTTAGACACCATATTCATCACATCTTTTCTAGCTGTGCCTTGTGAAAACACTAACAAATCACACATTGGTCCGCACTATAAGAAAGCCAGCACTTGGCACAAAACACAACGTCATCATTAGTGCATGTTACACTTTTTCTCACCCTGAGGAATATCTACCTCTGAAGGAGAGAGAGGATATACAAAAAGAGGATCACTTTCTTTGGTACGTCTGAGAACGACATGGGAAAAAGTGATGCACTGGTGGCGCAAGCGGCTTGTAAACAAGCCCGTTAGTGAGGAGTTACTGCTTTCCTCCTGATGTGATGTGAGGCAAGGTTGCAGAAAAAAAATAGAACGTCTTTTCACCAAACGCATGATGCCATGCCTGTCATGTCAAGGTACTGGCTGCACAACACTTCCTCTAAACTAGCTCATAGTGGAGGACCAGTCGGGTTATGACTTACAATCCCAGTAATTGATCTATATATTGAGATGCATTAGCAGCCAAGTGGAGCAGTACATCACTGTGCTACAGTTAACTGCATGGTGGGCAATGGGTGGAATGGCCATTCTATGGTAGCACACCATTATCACAATCAACACCATTTGCGATCCATCAGTGAGCTAGCTAGCTGTCTGTAATGTCAGGGACTATTTCTTTGCCTCATTCCTGTGTACAGTGTCTTTCCTATTACAGCACATGACTGCTTCATCTCCATCAGTCATCAACCACACAACAGTTTTTTGCTGGGGATTATGCTAACAAGTGGCTTCGAGATGATTACATCAAATGTGCAGAGGGACTGCATGCTCACTCAGGGTTTGGCGCCAGTGTGACTTGGCTTCAAAACACCCTTCCCTGCATAACCTCTAATGAAAGTTGTTTAAGCATGCATAAATGAAAAGTGAAGAACTGAGAATGTAGAGTAACTGTAGTCCTTGTGTCCATGGCCTCTTGCAGAGGATGGTGCAAATGACCAGTCTTACCCCATCAGACCTCTAACCCCAGCACCTTAACAGAGCCATACCAGAGGACACACACTGTCAGGAACCACCAAAGAGCACACATTCATTAGCCTCGAGTCACGCTTCAAATATCTTAATTGCACAGGGATGATTCTGTACTACACTGAAGTAAATTGCAAGGTCATCCTTGAAAGCTGCTTTTTGCTAAATATTGCCTTAGAACGGCACATTCACATACACCAACACCCAGAACTACGGCCCCTTCCAGATCTCAGAGCCCTGAGGTTAAATTCTACATGTATGTAATCAACTTGCGGCTTCACACTTCACTTAAACAGCATTTCTGGTTGTTGAATCACGTTTGTAAGACTGGGTTGATTTAATGGTGAAAGGTGAATCTTACCTCTGTCCATACTTAAAATCCTGAGACACCATTATCAATTGCATCATGATGCAACAGCTATACATGGCCATGTGAACACATTTATAGTCAGTTACCAGCAGAGTATGACTAATGTGTCATATACCGAGAGATGTGGCATTTTATGGCATAATATTTTCCCATTTGCTGTGTGCACAATAGTACCCTAACTATATGTATATAAACATATACTCAGTGTCAAAAAATCCAAAATAGTGAAACTTGTGAAACCTGCAGTAATTGAGGGAAGTTTTTGTGGCATTTAGGGACCGTCTATGAATCAATGTCTGTCGTCCCCAATCCCTCCTTTCTGTCACAGATGTGTTGTACTTTATATATGCTCTTCAGCATATGAAAACACAAGTTCCACTGGATTAAGCCACTAACTGTAAGTGAATGAAATGAAACCTCATAATCGACTGCTGTTGATCTAGCTTGGATCATCCCAAAAGTCTCTAAGAAAAAGACCAAGACAGACTCCAGCTTTTTACTCGAAAGATTCCCTCAGCTCTTTGGGGGATGTGCATGGACGCATGGAGAAATTGCAAGAAATTGCCAGTAAGTGCACTGTGGTGGAGATTGCCACCGGAAAAGCCTGCAAAATCTGCTGACACTGAGAGAGCGACTGCTACTGGTCCAGAATCAAGGTCCTGGCCATCCTAGAGAGGGTCTTCTACACACTGAGCAAAGTTCTGAATGTAACTAGAGAGGAGGGCCCTGGAGGAGGTCTGTTCAGATCTCCTTCATCACCCAGAGGCCCATGAGCAGCAATATGGGAGTGAGCACATATACTTTTATTGCCAAGTATAGCAACATGCAGGTATGCATTATGATGTAATGTTATGTCTCAAAAGCTGAATAAGTTCTATGTTGTCATTTGTTGTACATCATACAGTGAGAAAGGGATACCACTCTCATTTACGTGAGATGACTTGGTTCGAGTTAGACGCTCATATGTGTGTGGAAAAATGAGAATATGTCACTTACACATTGCTTAGGAAAGTAAAACCATTGTACTTTTCATCTTCGAGTGTTGCACCTCACTCAGTGATGGCCTGGTTGACCATTAGACTCCATCACCCCTTTGACGACGGGGCTCATGTTACATCAGTGGCATAACAATAACCCCTGCAGCATGCGCAGTGTGGGGGAGTCCCAAAGCTCCAGGGGGCCCCCTCCCGCACTGTGCATGGGTGGGCCTGAGAGTTTCTGACTGGGTCCGGAGCGTAGGGGGGCCCCAACATTTAGTTATCAGGGGGCCCCCTAAAAATTTGCTATGCCACTGTGTTACATCCTTTGCAAAGTTGGTTGATGTACAACTGTTAAAATGTAATGCCTGACTGTGACGTGAATGGCATTCATTGTCACTGTATCATTTGTAGCACACAATGACATTCGCAAATTGACTGATGGCCCGTTTTCCCCATCTTCATTCACCACCGAAGGTAAGGCAGACATATGAGAAGGATAGGAGAAACCAGAAAGGAAGAGAAGAACCTCATCTGTAAGGTGGGCACCCACCACCAAGACGAACGAGGAGAAAGAGGTGTCCTTCTCTTCTGCAGGACATTAGTTTCCCACCAAGAGATGCACCTGGTCATCTTCAAAAAATCCATGTAAGGAGCACATACAGAGGGAGATGTGGTGATCTACGAAGTCACTACATCCAGTGATGTCATCAGTGATGTCATTTGAGATGTCATCAGTGATGTCATCAGTGATCTCACTGACCATGTCATGAGTGATGTAATATGTGAGGTCATAAGCAGTGCATTGCGGGGGGCGTGAGTTATAGTTAGCTTAGCTTAGCTAACTATAACTGCTGAATTTCTCTGTTTTCTAAGGTTTTTTAAATTCTATTTACTAACTATAACGTCCCTGTTATCTTTGGTTTTTTCAGTGAATTTCTATGGTTTATTAAAATCTATTTCCTAACTATAACGTCCCTGTGACCTTTGGTTTTTTCAGTGAATTTCTAAGGTTTTTTTTTTTAATTCTAAGGTACTTTTGCAGAACTGATGTCACTGTTCCCTCACACTGTCTTGGTGTACTCTAATATATGCCAAAGACAGAAATGGAAGTGGTCAAATCAATTCTGTCCACAGATTGACAAAGCCAGGAAGCATGTTAATAAAACTGTTTCTGCTTCCCTCAGAGATGGGTTCTGTCTAAAACAACAATCTGCGTTTTGACATGCATGGAATATATAGAGGTGATGGAGTTCACTATACAGACGAAAGGAGCAGAGTGTTTCTAGGCAACCTGTGTGAGAAGTTGGCCTGGCATATGCTGTCCACTAATTATAGTGGGCACCTTGCACCAGTCCAAATCGACTCTTATGGTAGGTAGGTTAAAGATAACCTTATTGAAAGCTATCCTAGTGGTAGCTATGGAGAGCAGCCTTCAGGCTAAGTCTTGAAGGAATGTAAAGCAGCTTGTTTTACCAGTCTATAATCTCTTGAGTGACCAAATGAAAGAGCACCACACCAGGTATATATTCAAAATATATGTATTTATTACTAAACACACCCCTCTAGTCTCTTTATGAGGCTAGAGTTCGAAGTACATAGGTTATAAGATCTTAAATCACAGTAATAGCACAAATACACGTTTGGGCCCTAGGGGCGTACCAAACCATATACCAATAAAGTGGTATGCGAACCACGACTGAACTAGACACTAGGCCTAGAGCCTCTAGAAGTGCTTGGACCACAAGGAACCACCCAAGGTAGTGACACAGGGGACCCACGGGAGACGCGTGCAGTGTAAATACACAACCGCGATACGCCGTTAACTTCTATGGAGAAAGTCGCGGATCGGGAAATTAGAGGAAAGGGACACTCAGAAGAGGACTAGGAACAAAACCCTTTGAGATCTAGGACTTTGAAGAGTCTCTACCCACGGGAGCACCGGAGTACTCGTGTTACCTCACCCAGGGAAGCCGGGTGCATAGGTGCCTTTCGGGGTCGGGTTTCGCTCGTCGATTCGAATGGCGATCTGCTGCAAAGTGCTGCTGGCGACCAGGAGGAAAAGTGTCCGGGTGGATCCAAGAGTGGATCGGAGGATCTGAAGTGAACCTGAAAGCAGAGGGGACAGAGTCTGGGTCACTAGCCAGTGACCAGGAAGGCGATGGAGCAGATGCCCACCGATGTCGGGTGCTTCAGGTGCGTTGACGGTCATCTTGACTCTTCAGCCACGAGGTCCAGGAGGCGTTGTCGGTGACCAGGAGCAGGATTCGGACTGGTGCTACGATGTCTGTCTGCGTGCTGAGGTGTCGGCGACCGGATTGGACCCAACAAGCCTTGGCAACGGCAAGTCTCGTGGTAAGATGTAGATAAGTCGATGGCGCAGACCAGCAAGGTCTGTGGAACTCACCCAGCAAGGGTAAGTCAGGGCAGGCCTGGAGCAACCAGGGAGCCCTTTGGTTTCTTTAAGAAAGTCTTCTGGGGACCCACAAGCCAGCGGGCAAGGGATCGCGAAGACACCTTGGGCAGAATCACTCAACAGGGGCCCACGGTCACTCGGGATGGTGTAGGCCTCTGATCTTCGGAGGGATTTCTGCTGGAGGTTGGGACCATACGTGGTCCAAAGCACAGGTTTGTAGAACGTTGTGAAGGGGTTGCACTTGACAATAGTGCACGGTACCCAGGGGTCGCGGTTCCTCGTTACTCGTGGGGTCCACTTGCCTCAGCTTTGCTGGGGACTCACGATGGCCTGGGAGAGGTCAGGAAATCCACTTCCTGGGCTGCAGGGACTTCGGACTCTGGCGGGAGCGGCGTAGTTTGCGACCGTCGTTGTTGTTTTTGGTGCCTGCCAAGCAGGGGAGTCACTCCTTGACTCCAAGGGAGATTCTTCTGTCTTCCAAAGGTAGTGGAACGTCGAAGGGCCAGGATTCTTCTGTAGAGTGTCGTCCAGGGGTTATCTGCTTTGCAATGGCAAGGTTCCCCTCTTATACTAAAAAGAGGGGATGGACTAGCTCTATGACCCCACCTATGGGAGGGTCAAGGGAGGGGTGGCTACACCCACTTCCCTTTGTCCAGTTTCACGCCAGAGCAGGGGCAGGTAGCCCCTGAGCTGGTTTGAACTGGCATATGCACAGAGGAGCCTTTTGCTCCCCCAGTGCAGGACTTCAAAGCACTCTAAGAGTGCACCCACCCAGCCCCAATACACATTATCCTGTCTGGGGAGGTGGTCACACCTCCCTGCAACAGGAAACCTATTGTCCAGGCCTCCCCTGCCGGAGTTTCGTCCAGCAGCAGGAGGCCAGACTTGTGTCTGTGGCAGCAGCATCCATTTTGTGATGCCAGGGCTTCAGAAAGAAGTTACCGGGTAAGCCAGAGTTAACATGTCTTTCCCTCTAGAAGGGTGGAATGCTACCCCCGCCGCCAGGATTGGCGGGGGGTAGTATTCCAAGATGTTTGACACCAAACACGACATGTTTAGGTGCAGCCATTCCAAAGTTAGCATTTTACCGCGAGGATATAATGCGCTTAAGAGTATATGGTCAGGCTGCACTACAAACAGCATCAGAGATGGTCTCCGAACGCTGCAGAGGGGCCCTGCTCATGCAGGGGCACCCTCTCACATAGGAACCATGCACTCTGCCTTTAGGATTGATAAGGCCTGCCTTAGGAGTGACTTATAGGTTTATATGTGTGTATGTATTTAGTGATATAGGTAACCTATATCACAGTAAGAGGTGCATGCACCACCCTACCCAGGCTGCAGTAGCAGACCTGTGGTGTCAGTTTGGATGGCCTTCCAGGGGTGGCATAATACATGCTGCAGCCCCTGGTAGGCCTCTGAGGTACCTATGCCCTTGGTACATAGTATACCATATACTAGGGACTTATAAGGGCACTCCAGATTCCAATCAGAGATGTGCCTAAGGCACATGGAAACCTTTTACAGAGAAAGCAGATAGACTGGGGCCCTGAATAGCAGGATCCCAGTCCAACTAAGTCATAAACCAGCAAAACACCATAAAAAAAGTGGGGGCAACCATATAGTCAGATTCCACCTTCCTACATAACCCCCCAAACGAAAGGAGATAAGGCTAACCTTGGCCAGTTGAGCCTTCATTGACTAAGTGGTCATATAAGGAAGCACCTGCACTAGCATGGTTGCCCCCTGTCTTATGGTCCACTAAGCAATCCCTCACCCTAAGGGTATGAGAGGGTCTCCACCATGGGGAATCACTACCTGTGGTGTGCTTAGGTAAAGTACAAGGCTGGTGAGGTGTCTGAGTAGGGAAGTGAGGCCCTAGGAATGTTGGCCTCAGCTTCCTCAGATCACTGGTCACCATGTATGCCTGTCTTTCCATGACTGAGTTGCACTTTGCTCTAAGGGTCAACCTTTGGCTGCCTACAGCTGGGGGTTGGGTCCCTTTGGATGGACTACTGGAGGGACATGGCAGGTTTGGAACCTTCTGGTCCCAGGTTTGCCCTTGCCTACCAGAGTCCTTCTGGGGGAGGTTCCTACATAAAGGTATGGGGGATCCCTCAGTGTGTAGAGGAATTTTCACCTGGCTAGGGCTACTAGACTGGGTGCCCCTAATCTGCTGATGGGGGGCTTCCTCTGGACAGGGGGCCCTGGGGGGTCCACTGACCTCCCTGACCTCTGCAGCCCTGGGCTGACTGAGGCAGGGTAGAGAGGGGCAGGTTACCTGCTCCAGACGGGGTACCACCTTGGAAGGGTCCTCTGCCATCAGGGGTGTGGCCAGGCCAGGCCTGACTACCTCTGTGGCAGTTCCTTCACTAGGGGTAGGGTCAGTTCCCTGAGGAGGCTGACCCTTACCTACTGTCTGGGGGAAGAAGACTTTTCTTCAACCCTTGTGCTCTCTTTTGGGGGAGAGTGGGCCATTCTTTCAGGCTCCATCTCTCCAAATTCTTGGGCTGGGGCTGTGGCCATCACAGCCCCACTAACCTTTACAGGGACGCCCAACATCCTAAGATGGGTTTGGTGTTCCACTTCAGCCCAGGCTGAAATTTCCAGATCATTGCCCATCAGGCAATCTACAGGTAGGGTTGGGGACACTGCCACTCTTTTTGGGCCTGTGACCCCCTCCCAGCTGAGATTGACTATGGCCATGGGGTGATCTGTTCTGACACCATCAATGTTGGTCACCTGGTATTTAAACTCAGGTAAAAGCTGGTGAGGGGGACTAGTTTCCCTGCCACCATGGTGACACTAGCCCCTGTGTCCCTAAATGCCACAGCTTTCTGACCATTAATTATTGGCTCCAATCTGTACCTGCCCAATGCTATGGGACCCATGGTAAAGGTGGCAAATCCTATATCACCATCAGAGTCAGAGGAGTCTGTTGAGGGGTCCCTGTCTAAACTAGGGCCCACCTCTGTTCCTCTTGCAAAAGCACCTAACTTTTTGGGTGCACTACTCCCAACTGGAGGATTACTACTGGTAGTACCAGGAGGGGTGGTAGTAGTTGTGGGAGGAACATTTTCTTTATTGCCAATCCTGGGGCAACTGGGATCAGTTTTCCAGTGCCCAGGCTTTTTACAGACATGGCAATAGGGTTTCTTTTCAGGAGAGGAAGGAGTTTGGGACCCACCCCCAGAAGAGGAATTTTGGGGCCCTGTAGGGGACTTATCCTTAGATTTATCCCCACCTTTCTCTTGGGACTTAGTAGAATCTTTCTTCTGGTCACCACCCTGATTTCTAGTTTTTACTCTGGTTCTGACCCACTTGTCTGCCTTCTTTCCCAATTCTTGGGGAGAGGTCAGATCAGAGTCCACCAGATACTGGTGCAAAAGCTGGTTTTGACAATTATTAAGGATCTGCTCCCTCATAATCAAATTGTACAATCCTAAAAAGTCCTGCACTTTGTTGCCATGTATCCAACCTTCCAGAGCCTTTGTAGCACAATCTACAAAATCAACCCAGTCTTGAGTCTGAGCTTTTTGGGTGTCTCTGAACTTCAACCTATACTGTTCAGTGGTTAGGCCAAACCCATCTATCAGAGCACTCTTCAAGACTGTGTAATTGTCAGCATCCTCTTCTCTTACAGTGAGGTGCTTGTCTCTACCTTTGTCTGCAAAGGAGAGCCACAAGATTGCTGCCCACTGCCTCTGGGGGACCTTCTGAACTTTACAGGCCCTCTCCAGTGCAGTTATCCATTTGTGGATGTCATCCCCACTCTGGTAGGGAGGGACAATCTTGTTTAGGTTTCTATGGTCATAAGACCTGTCCCTATCTCTAGGGATATTGCTGCCACCATGGGACTCTAGTCCCAACTTTCTTCTCTCCCTAAGGAGATCTAGGGATTCTCTATCTAAAGCTAATTGCTTTTTTCTGAGTTCCAGCTGAGTTTCCTCATACTGGACTAGCCTCTTTCTTCTCTCATGAGAGGATTCTCTCCTATGAGATGAGACAGAGCTCCCTATAGAGGTGCCAGAGTGGTTAGACTCCTGAGAAGGAGACCTAGACCTTCTGGGCACACTCTTAATCCTTCCTGGGGGACAAAGAGGGCATCATTTTGATCATCCTCATCATCATCCACAGGAGGGATTGGGTTTTCCAGGTCAGGGTCATTGTCACCCTCCTGGCCAGTTTCAGAGGGGGGCTGGGGGTACTGGTACCCCTAGCGTCCTCCTCTTCTTCTGCCCCACCCTCAGCTCCTACCCCTTCAGTCCCTACAGGCTTACTAAGGTCATAAGCCACCAACAACTCCTTGAGGTGTTGGGTGGTGGGGCTTTGGCCTGTCCTTAATTTTCTCAAGTTGCATAAAGCTCTCAATTCCAAGAATGGGAGTGTATCATACTTGGAGGGTGGAAGCTCACTGGCTTCCTGCAAGGATTCTTTGGATCCTCCCTTTAAAGACATTACTAGTGTGGTGTGGTGTATGCACTACCTACTCTAGTTGTGGCCTACTAAACTCTCTTGAGTTGTAGAAAGGGTTGTGCTATCCCTTAACACACAACTCTAAGTTCAGTAGAACTTACTGTTATTCTAAGCTTAAATTTATATGTACCTTAGGTACCTTTAGTGGTTTTCAGTTGATCAATTCAATTGAGATTATCTGGTAAAACAATAGCAAGCTGGAATCCCACACGCTGCACACCAATGTGAGAAGTTGGCCTGGCATATGCTGTCCACTAATTATAGTGGGCACCTTGCACCAGTCCAAATCGACTCTTATGGTAGGTAGGTTAAAGACAACCTTATTGAAAGCTATCCTAGTGGTAGCTGTGGAGAGCAGCCTTCAGGCTAAGTCTTGAAGGAATGTAAAGCAGCTTGTTTTACCAGTCTATAATCTCTTGAGTGACCAAATGAAAGAGCACCACACCAGGTATATATTCAAAATATATGTATTTATTACTAAACACACCCCTCTAGTCTCTTTATGAGGCTAGAGTTCGAAGTACATAGGTTATAAGATCTTAAATCACAGTAATAGCACAAATACACGTTTGGGCCCTAGGGGCGTACCAAACCATATACCAATAAAGTGGTATGCGAACCACGACTGAACTAGACACTAGGCCTAGAGCCTCTAGAAGTGCTTGGACCACAAGGAACCACCCAAGGTAGTGACACAGGGGACCCACGGGAGACGCGTGCAGTGTAAATACACCACCGCGATACGCCGTTTACTTCTATGGAGAAAGTCGCGGATCAGGAAATTAAAGGAAAGGGACACTTAGAGGAGGACTAGGAACAAAACCCTTTGAGATCTAGGACTTTGAAGAGTCTCTACCCACGGGAGCACCGGAGTACTCGTGTTACCTCACCCAGGAAGCCGGGTGCATAGGTGCCGTTCGGGGTCGGGTTTCGCTGTCGATTCCTATGAAGATCTGCTGCAAAGTGCTGCTGGCGACCAGGAGGAAAGTGTCCGGGTGGATCCAAGAGTGGATCGAGGATCTGAAGTACCTGAAAGCAGAGGGGACAGAGTCTGGGTCACTAGCCAGTGACCAGGAAGGCGATGAGCAGATGCCCACCGATGTCGGGTGCTTCAGGTGCGTCATCGGTCGTCTTGACTCCACAGTCACGAGGTCCAGGAGGCGCTGTCGGCATCCAGGAGCAGGATTCAGACTGTACCACGACGTCTGCTGCTTGCTGAGGTGTCGGCGACCGGATTGGACCCAACAAGCCTTGGCAACAGCAAATCTCGTGGAAATGAAGAAAAGTCGATGGCGCAGACCAGCAAGGTCTGGAGAACTCACCCAGCGAGGGTAAGTCAGGGCAGGCCTGGAGCAACCAGGGGAGCCCTTTGGTTTCTTTAGAAAGTCTTCTGGGGACCCACAAGCCAGCAGGCAAGGGATCGCGAAGACACCTCGAGCGGAATCACTCAACAGGGGCCCACGGTCACTCGGGACGGTGTAGGCCTCTGATCTTCGGAGAGATTCCTGCTGGAGGTCGGGACCACCCGTGGTCCAAAGCACAGGTTCGTAGAACGTTGTGAAGGGGTTGCACTTGACAATAGTGCACGGTACCCAGGGGTCGCGGTTCCTCGTTACTCGTGGGGTCCACTTGCCTCAGCTTCGCTGGGGACTCACGATGGCCTGGGAGAGGTCAGGAAATCCACTTCCTGGGCTGCAGGGACTTCGGACTCCGGCGGGAGCGGCGTAGTTTGCGACCGTCGTTGTCGTTTTTGGTGCCTGCCAAGCAGGGGAGTCACTCCTTGACTCCAAGGGAGATTCTTCTGTCTTCCAAAGGTAGTGGAACGTCGAAGGGCCAGGATTCTTCTGTAGAGCGTCGTCCAGGGGTTATCTGATTTGCAATGGCAAGGTTCCCCCTCTTATACTAAAAAGAGGGGATGGACTAGCTCTATGACCCCACCTATGGGAGGGTCAAGGGAGGGGGTGGCTACACCCACTTCCCTTTGTCCAGTTTCACGCCAGACAGGGGCAGGTAGCCCCTGAGCTGGTTTGAACTGGCATATGCACAGAGGAGCCTTTTGCTCCCCCAGTGCAGGACTTCAAAGCACACTAAGAGTGCACCCACCCAGCCCCAATACACATTATCCTGTCTGGGGAGGTGGTCACACCTCCCTGCAACAGGAAACCTATTGTCCAGGCCTCCCCTGCCGGAGTTTCGTCCAGTAGCAGGAGGCCAGACTTGTGTCTGTGGCAGCAGCATCCATTTTGTGATGCCAGGGCTTCAGAAAGAAGTTACCGGGTAAGCCAGAGTTAACATGTCTTTCCCTCTAGAAGGGTGGAATGCTACCCCCGCCGCCAGGATTGGCGGGGGTAGTATTCCAAGATGTTTGACACCAAACACGACATGTTTAGGTGCAACCATTCCAAAGTTAGCATTTTACCGCGAGGATATAATGCGCTTAAGAGTATATGGTCAGGCTGCACTACAAACAGCATCAGAGATGGTCTCCGAACGCTGCAGAGGGGCCCTGCTCATGCAGGGGCACCCTCTCACATAGGAACCATGCACTCTGCCTTTAGGATTGATAAGGCCTGCCTTAGGAGTGACTTATAGGTTTATATGTGTGTATGTATTTAGTGATATAGGTAACCTATATCACAGTAAGGGGTGCATGCACCACCCTACCCAGGCTGCAGTAGCAGACCTGTGGTGTCAGTTTGGATGGCCTTCCAGGGGTGGCATAATACATGCTGCAGCCCCTGGTAGGCCTCTGAGGTACCTATGCCCTTGGTACATAGTATACCATATACTAGGGACTTATAAGGGCACTCCAGATTCCAATCAGAGATGTGCCTAAGGCACATGGAAACCTTTTACAGAGAAAGCAGATAGACTGGGGCCCTGAATAGCAGGATCCCAGTCCAACTAAGTCATAAACCAGCAAAACACCATAAAAAAAGTGGGGGCAACCATATAGTCAGATTCCACCTTCCTACATGGGCCTCATAGCCAGACATGAGGGAAGCTTCTAGAACCTTCCAGCGCGGGGAGGAGTTATGTTTTGCCGCCTTCAGGAGGGTCACCTGACCTAGGGGTATAAGAGGTTTGGAGGGAAACCTAGTTAGTCAGTTGGGGCACCACTGGACCTGGGGGAACCTCTGCTGGAGTACAGGCTGTCGGGCCTAGGGGGGAGACCTACACTACTGGTACTGACTGGGCTTAGGCGCTGCTGTGCTAAGCTAGCTGAGGAACACCTCCCACCTACTGACCTGGCCCAGCGTGAGGGGACCCAGGGAACCACCTCCAGTGTGCCTGAAGGGTACCTACTTGCCTCTTGTGCCCACCAACTCAACCCCCCCTTTCCCCCCAAGTAACTGCAACCACAACCAACTTGCTGCAACAAACCAGAAACTACCGAAACTGCCAAGAAGCTGTCAAGCTACTACCACCTGTACATGCAGCTGGAGATCACCAGGTAAAGCGCTGTATGCTGTGCCCTAAGGAAGCGCTCTGTGCCAACCTGCTTGTCTCCCCTGAAAGCGCTGTGACTGGTAAGCGCTGTGCCTTCAAAGCGCTGGACTGTTGCTCTTTGTGTCCTGCTACAAGCGCTGATCTCCCCCCAGTGCGATGCTACCTAGAAGCGCTGACTGCCCCGAGCGCTGGCGCTGTGCCCTGAAGAAGCGCTGTGGCCCACGATCACCGCCGCGACCCCCGCGCCGTGTGAAGAGGCGCGCCGCATGCCAAAGATCCTTGCCGCCATCCTGCGGGCCGAAAGAAGGCGCGCTGCCCGGCCCCCAACTCACCGGCGCTGCCGGGGTACTCGTGGCGAAGCGCTGCATGCCCGGATCACCGCTGCAGCCCAGGCATAGAGGAGTGAAGAAGCGCTGGACCTCCGGGCGCCGCCGCAGCCCCCGGAGTGGAAGGAGGGCCGCCGCGGCTGAGGGAAGGCCGTACTGGAGTGCGCGTGCGCGAGCGTTGCTGGGTAACCAGGGCGCCGGCCGCGCCCCCAAGAAGTCGCGCAGAGATTGGGTGACGGCCCCGAGACGGGAGCCGCACCTGAGTCCCGCAGAGAAGACCCAGAGAGAGCGAGAACGGGAGCGATAGTGCGCAGGGGCCCACCGCGCCTGCCGGCGCCAGCGTGGAGGCCGGAATCGAGTCGACTTAGCTCCACAGGCGAGGCGGTGAGTGATAGAAACCTGGGGCCTATGCCTACGCGGGGGCCTCACCCCAAGTGCATCAGGGGATCCTGGGGGACCGGACAGATACACACACGCGCCGCAGGACTAGTGGACTCTGCTGAAGGGACGCCTCGGTCCCAGAATGGCTGCCTGGAGGCCCAGGTTGATTAAGGATGTTGCGGGGCCTAATATATATGCCACAGGGGAGAAGTTGGCTATAGGAATGCCTCTCCTACGGTTAAGGGGGTAATGAAGTGAGAGTACCGGAGTGCTGCCCTGCCCATGTCAGCACGTGCAAGTCTTTACCTACAGGGTTCCCTGTTCTAAGAAGGGTTGTTACCGCCTTTTACCTTCTGCCAGGCATGACCTAAAGTGTTTCCTATTATAAGAGGAATTGAGCCTCTGTGTTCACCTGCCAAGAGTTAAAGTGTTCCTATGTTGTAGGCCTACCTGCTTTGCGACGCCCACTGTACTGAATGTGGTTGCGCCTAGGTTGATACAGGGTCTTCCTCATCTACAGTGTTATGTGCATCTAAAATCTTGCTAATTGAATGTCGCTAAGTGCATTGAAGTCTATGTTTTGACCTGCAACCTATGACCTACAGTGTTACCTACTTGTCAATGAGGTTAATGCTACTGCCTTTTAATGGCGTAACGTTTTACTGTTATAATGTGTTTGAATGAATTTACGCACTGGTTTTGAGAAGCTAATTGAATTGCAATGTTGCCTAAGATTATCTGCCTCATCTATTGCTGATCTAAAATTAGATAAAGGATCTTGTTTTTATACAAAAGCCTGGTGTGGTGTCTCCCTTATTGTGTGCGCATTACTGAGTCAGTGTGAGTGTGTGCTGCACAAGTGCTTAACACATTGCCTTCGGGTGCCTTCCTGCCTCGAGCCAAGCTACCGTGTCGGAATCGGTGACCCCGCTTCTAACACTGTCCCTGCGGTGCCTGGCCTGCCCCCCCGTATGCCCCTCCGAGGGGAATGTCCCTGGTCCGTAGCAGTGCAGGCAAGCAAAGGGTGACATCTGCCACTGTCACCCTGTTCGGACTTTACTGATGGACTGGCCATTGGCCTTTGTGTTTTTTCAGGACTTTCAATTTTACACCGACATATGCTGAATAAAGCTACTTTCTGTTCTCTAGTGGTTTTGCTTCAGATGTACATGATGTTGATGATGCTAACCATGCCCTTGCTGCAGTGATGGTGATTTTTGATATCAGGAAAATGAAGTGTTACTGTGCAAGACCCCATGTGGTCCAGGGGGAATGTGTCCTATCCGGGTGTGTATCCATGTCATCCTTTGCAGCAATATGAGGGTGTCATGTTTTCAATATTTGGCAATGGGATTTCCTACTTTTATTTGCAATATCACATCTGTGGCTTACACCCCTGCACATCTGTTGTGCTTGCCATTGTTCAATTTGTCTATTTCCCTGACCGTGTGACCATCTCCACTGGACATGCAAGTTTGGGCATCAATGGGGAAGGACTCATCTGTGTTATCAGTGCAACTTGCTATACATGTGTGTTGGATCTGTGCAGATGATTTCGGTGACACTCCCATGACCAGGCTGATGTGACGAGAGCCTTCATTTTGTGCTAATTGTTGACTGAGTGACCTAGTGTTCTGCTGACATGATAGAGCCCTGCAGAGACAACGTATGGCACAGCTTTCCTTACACAGGAGTGGAGTCCCCTCATGGCAGTGTGTAATTCCGTGACATTGCCTGAGCCCAAGGTGTGTGTTGTGTGAGCATGTCTGTGTGTGTTCACTTCCATTTTGCTACACAGGCTGGGATCCCTAGTGATGTTCCTGTTTGTGATGCTTGCTGAGTTGACCTATGTTCCCCCAAACTCTTCGCCCTGGGTTCTCTGGGATGTGGGTGCATGGCACATTACTGGTCATCAGGGTGTCATCCATAGGTGTGTTTGCTGTCAGGGCTGAGTTTGTGGGCAAACGCAGATGAGACACAGTCAGGATTCCCCTTGGCACTTGTTGGTTACACAAGTCATGTAATTTACAGATTGTGGTAGCTTTCAGTGATTGTGACACGTTGTGTGTGTGACTGCTGCCACTCCTCAGGGTCAGAGCTGCAATGTTGGAAGTTGTCTTTGTGTGTTCTTTGTGGGTGACCTTGGCTTCTTCATTGGTGTGTGACTGTGGCCGGGATCCCATTGGTTGGTGTGGATTTGACGTCATGCCCATGTACGGCGTACTGTGCAGTGTGTCAGACATTCACGAGTCTTGTTGACTGGCCATGTGTGATGGGTTTCTGCACCTTAGTTCCCACCACCACCCATGGGATTGTCATGGGTGCATTTGCAATGTCACCAGTCCATGTGAGCTTCACTGCTGCACATTGGTGGAGATCAAGGTGTGTGGTGTTGAGTGTGTGCAAATGAGAGTTGTTTCACGGCTAGACCTCTACCTCCACATTTGCCTTGGCTGACAGGCCGTGCTGATTGATTTGTGCTTGTGTAGGTGTGATGGTACTTTGTTGCTCAGGACACATGACTGTGGTTCACAGTGTGAACGACATCTAGCTATGTCATCACAGTGGGATTATCATGCAGGCCAGTGTCACCACAATGTGGGGTCCCTGGGGGTAATGCTGTGGTGGGTCTGTGTCTTGCTGTGTTAGTTGCTGTTCCTACAAGCTTGTGTGACATGTGTAATTTGGGCTCCCTCTCATCTAACAATGCCTGATTGCCCACATAGGGGAATCCGATCCATGAGTTACTTTTGTGTGGCACTGTATACACATCTGTGTAATTGGGATTCAGGCCTCCTCATGTGTTGTGTGGTTGCCTGGGGACACTGGCACACCCCCCCATCACCTGTTGTGTTTGATATGCAGTGTGGGGCTGCCTGTTTGTGTTTGTGCATCTGCACCACTGCATTGGCATATCTTTAGTGTGCCATTGGCTGTATGTTGTTTGGTGGGTTTCCCCTGCTGTCTCTGGGACTCCTAGGTCATCAGTCAGCACAATGATCATGGTTTGTATGTCCCATTGCTGCCATGGTATGGTATTTGTTCACCTCACATATACAGTCTCCACAGGATATCTACATTTGTGTGTCCATTGGTGCAGATATGTGGGTCTGCATTATGATGGTCACTTCTGTCATTGTGTTATTGATGAATGTTGACAATGTCAGCCCCCATGGGTGATGTTTGTCTGCACATGCCCAAAGGTATGTCTTATTTGCACTGCACTGTTTGCCTCACCCAATCTATGTTGCTATGGGACACAAGCACTACTATGCCACTGATGTGTTTGTTGTTCTGTGACCAGGAATCATCCATGCTGTTTGGCATTTGCAGCTTTTTCCATGACAACACTTACATTTTGGTCACTGTGATGATGGGGGTTAGACCCCATTGCCACAATGTTCAAAATGTGCTTCAGCTATGGACCCCACACTTACCTTTTGGTCACTGTGATGATGGGGGTTAGACCCCATTGCCACAATGTTCAAAATGTGCTTCAGCTATGGACCCCACACTTACCTTTTGGTTACTGTGATGATGGGGGTTAGACCCCATTGCCACAATGTTCAAAATGTGCTTCAGCTATGGACCCCACACTTACCTTTTGGTCACTGTGATGATGGGGGTTAGACCCCATTGCCACAATGTTCAAAATGTGCTTCAGCTATGGACCCCACACTTACCTTTTGGTCACTGTGATGATGGGGGGTTAGACCCCATTGCCACAGTGGTCTGCTTGCATTGTGTAGGCCACACACATTTATGTGTGAGACATGTGATAGGGGGTCACATTGTATGTTCAATGTCATGTTCAGTGTTGTAGGCATTTGACACAGACTACACACGCTTGTCATGGTGTTGGGGGATGTGTTTTTCTGACATTCCTTATGTTGGCGTATGCTGGTTGTGTCATGAATTACCCGTCCTATGAGTAGGGGTGGTGTTGGTGGTAGGCATCCATCCCCCTATGAGTGGGGATGGTAGTAGTGACAGGCATCCAGGCCCCCATGAGTAGGGGTGGTGGTAGTGGTAGGCATCCAGCCCCCCATGGGTAGGGGTGGTGGTAGTGGTAGGCATCCAGCCCCCCTGAGTAGGGGTGGTGGTAGTGGTAGGCATCCAGCCCCCCATGAGTAGGGGTGGTGGTAGTGGTAGGCATCCAGCCCCCCATGAGTAGGGGTGGTGTTGGTGGGAGGCATCCATCCCCCTATGTGTGGGGATGGTAGTAGTGACAGGAATCCAGCCCCCCCCTGAGTAGGGGTGGTGGTAGTGACAGGCATACAGCCCCCCCTGAGTAGGGGTGGTGGTAGTGGTAGGCATCCAGCCCCCCCTGAGTAGGGGTGGTGGTAGTGGTAGGCATCCAGCCCCCCATGAGTAGGGGTGGTGGTAGTGGTAGGCATCCAGCCCCCCATGAGTAGGGGTGGTGTTGGTGAGAGGCATCCATCCCCCTATGTGTGGGGATGGTAGTAGTGACAGGAATCCAGCCCCCCCTGAGTAGGGGTGGTGGTAGTGACAGGCATCCAGCCCCCCCCTGAGTGGGGGTGGTGGTAGTGGTAGGCTTCCTGCCCCCCCTGAGTAGGGGTGGTGGTAGTGGTAGGCATCCAGCCCCCCCTGAGTAGGGGTGGTGGTAGTGGTAGGCATCCAGCACCCATGAGTAGGGGTGGTGGTAGTGGTAGGCATCCAGCCCCCTATGTGTGGGGATGGTAGTAGTGACAGGAATCCAGCCCCCCCTGAGTAGGGGTGGTGGTAGTGACAGGCATCCAGCCCCCCCTGAGTAGGGGTGGTGGTAGTGGTAGGCATCCAGCACCCATGAGTAGGGGTGGTGGTAGTGGTAGGCATCCAGCCCCCCCTGAGTAGGGGTGGTGGTAGTGGTAGGCATCCAGCACCCCTGAGTAGGGGTGGTGGTAGTGGTAGGCATCCAGCCCCCCCTGAGTAGGGGTGGTGGTAGTGGTAGGCATCCAGCCCCCCCCATGAGTAGGGGTGGTCGTAGTGGTAGGCATCCAGCCCCCCATGAGTAGGGGTGGTGTTGGTGGGAGGCATCCATCCCCCTATGTGTGGGGATGGTAGTAGTGACAGGAATCCAGCCCCCCCTGAGTAGGGGTGGTGGTAGTGGTAGGCATCCAGCACCCATGAGTAGGGGTGGTGGTAGTGGTAGGCATCCAGCCCCCTATGTGTGGGGATGGTAGTAGTGACAGGAATCCAGCCCCCCAGAGTAGGGGTGGTGGTAGTGACAGGCATCCAGCCCCCCCTGAGTAGGGGTGGTGGTAGTGGTAGGCATCCAGCCTCCCCTGAGTAGGGGTGGTGTTGGTGGGAGGCATCCATCCCCCTATGTGTGGGGATGGTAGTAGTGACAGGAATCCAGCCCACCCTGAGTAGGGGTGGTGGTAGTGACAGGCATCCAGCCCCCCCTGAGTAGGGGTGGTGGTAGTGACAGGCATCCAGCACCCATGAGTAGGGGTGGTGGTAGTGGTAGGCATCCAGCACCCATGAGTAGGGGTAGTGGTAGTGGTAGGCATCCAGCCCCCCCTGAGTAGGGGTGGTGGTAGTGGCAGGCATCCAGCACCCATGAGTAGGGGTGGTGGTAGTGGTAGGCATACAGCCCCCCCTGAGTAGGGGTGGTGGTAGTGGTAGGCATCCAGCCCCCCCTGAGTAGGGGTGGTGGTAGTGACAGGCATCTAGCCCCCCCTGAGTAGGGGTGGTGGTAGTGGTAGGCATCCAGCCCCCCCTGAGTAGGGGTGGTGGTAGTGGTAGGCATCCAGCACCCATGAGTAGGGGTGGTGGTAGTGGTAGGCATCCAGCCCCCCCTGAGTAGGGGTGGTGGTAGTGGTAGGCATCCAGCCCCCCTGAGTAGGGGTGGTGGTAGTGACAGGCATCCAGCCCCCCTGAGTAGGGGTGGTGGTAGTGGTAGGCATCCAGGCCCCTATGGGTGTGTATGGCATTGGTGATAGCCATCCCGCCCCTATGGTTCTGCTGTTGCTAGTGTACATCATTTCTGCATCCCTATGTGTGTGTGACAAATGTCGGGTACATGTCGTTTGTTTGTGTAGTGGGTGTTTGACTTACCGCCTGCGCCGTACGCGTCCGTACCTGTTCCGGTAATAGATGTTGAGTATTGGTAGGACCTGCGCGATGGGATTCATGGTTGGTTCGTCTCGTTCGGGTTTCTCGTTGCTTCGACTCGTACTCATCGCTGGCTTGTTCGTCTCGTAGCCGTGGATCGTCTTGTGGCGCGAATCGGAGCTTATGTGCGGCTCTCCCGGATGCTCTGACGTGCCGGACGTAGCGACGGGTTTGGCGCGTACGGAAGGCGCATCGTACTAGTCCGGCCGGAAGGTGCTGTATTTTAGCTTCCGTGCGACTCGATTCTGCGTTTACGGATCCAGCTCGGGCGGGGAACAGGAGCTGGAATGGGTACGTATGGCTGGGTCAGGATCTGGGCAGTTATGCGCATCGTACTTGCTCGTTCGTACGAATGTTCGAATCGGTCGGGAAACACGAGTTCGGCTTGTTTTTTTTCCGGACGAATAGTGTTAGGTGCGCTTCCGGCCGAGATCGGAATCGACCCCTTAGTTGTATTCACCACAGTAGTAACATACGGTGGGGTTTGGTTGCCAAATACTTGAAAAGGTTAAATCATCGTGCCTAAACCTCCATCCTTTTATTTTATAAGGTTCAACTTACCAAATTATTAGTGTTTCCAGAAGAGATGTTTTAAGGCATGGGCACAGAGGGCCCTGGCCCAGGGCCCCAGCCTTTTAGGGGGACCCCTGATACAGCCAGCTCTGTTCTGCAGTGAGTCTTGTCTTGATGACCTTGAATAATACTTAAACAAATCGTTTTAAACACTGTTTTTCTTTAATTTAATTTTAATGTGGAAGTCTATTACAGCCATTTTGCAGAGAAAAGTTTGTTTTTCAACACTATGCAATATCCATAAAAGAAGTTTTTTTAGATCAAAACAGGACCACACATATGAGAAATGGGTGGGGGTTACAAAGATGATTTACAATAATATTAGTGAGTATATTCCAGTATTTAAAACAAGTCATTATCCTTGAATATTAGATGGAAACACATTTAGAATTTGGACCAGTGGGGCTGTGCACTGTCAGTGACATGCCAAAAGAAGTTATGAAACAGCTGAAATTGGATCATGAATCCAAAGCTGTTCCAAACAGGGCCCACCAAATTACGTTTTGCCCGAGGCCCTCAAAATCCTTAAGAAGTCTGTGGTTTCCAGTCTGCTTTCTCTGTAAATGCAAGCATTGTACTGGTAGTTTTTTATACTGAAAACTTAAATTTCATTTTACAAATGCAGGCTTAAAGTTTCTTGATCAGTATTTCTGTTTATGGTCGTCTCTTGTATTGTGTGGTACCATCCTCCATTGTGAGCACAAAATGATAATTTAAACAAGAACAACCCCTTTGTTATGTTATGTTATCAGGAATTTATAAAGCGCGCGGCTACTCCCAAGAGTGTCCCAGCGCTTTGGTATTTCAATGTACTATACCAATATATTGTGTTCAACACAACTATTTATAGACATGCAGTTTATAGATGTTCCTTGATTTTTTTTATCTTTAACCAGCTAAATTGTTAAAATTATTTTACAAACAATTTGAATCTTTCTTCCTTGTGCTTTATGTACTACAATAGCTTTAGATATTTGCTCCATTTTTTATTCAATCCTTTTTGGTCAAATTTGAAACAATGGCATCCCTGTATGCTTATTGGACTAACAAAGAACCATTCCCCTCAGTCCCACCTACCCAGGGGTCAACATTGCCTTTAGGCTAGGGAGGGAGGTGACCAAGACACCTTACAACAATTCATAGAATGGAGGAATGCAGAAGACCACAATTTAGAGCTCACAGCAACAACATCCCCTTCTTAAATATTTGGAAACTTTAATTAGTTTGTCATAATTAATTTAAATAAAATAGCTGTGTGTTAGAAATGGGATTTCTGGTTGGCAGAGGTAATCACCCTGTCCAAGCTGTAACCACCACTCTAGTCAGGGTAAGCTAGATACACACTAAAAGATAACCACTGCTCACCCTCTGGTAGCTTGGCACAGAGCAGACAGGCTTATCTAAAGAGGCAATGTGTAAAATATTTGTGCAACACACACATACAGTAACACAATAAAACACCACATAAATAAATACTCCACACAGAGTTAGAAAATCGATTATATTTTTATGAATAAAAACAGCCCAAAATGACAAAAATCCAATAAGTAGAACCAGAGTTATGAATTTGTAAAGAATAATTTAAAATATAGTGCTTAGAGTCATAAAGCGACAACCGGGGACATCTGATCGTGCTAGACCGGGGTGAATCCAAAGTTCAGGCCAATGGTGATGGAGGGCAGGATGGCTACAGGACTCACGCAGGGCCCGCTGAAAAAGTACCTTAGATGGAGGAAGCCCCAACATCAAATACTCGATGCGAGGAGTCGAGGAGGTACCACGTCATTTTCGATCCCAAGCGTCAGTTCCAATCCGCGCAGACAAGGAAGACTTCATCGATGTCGAAGGGCAATGTGTCAGTTCCGATCATAACAAAGTCACTGATGCTTCTGTTTTGATGGATCACCACGGTAGAAATCACCTTTCAAGGGCCAAAGACTGGATTGGTAGTACTTGGGAGGGCAGCACTCACAGATAGCAGAGTCCAGGTGTTATTGCAGGGTTGAAGGAAGTCTTTGATGGCCCTGAGACTTTAGAACATGGGGCAAGCCCTTGGAGTCACACTGGGTTCAAGTGAGATGGGTCCAGCCTTGTACTCAGGAGGGCAAAGTTCAGCTGGCAGCAGGGCAGCACACCAAAGCACAAAAGCAGTTCTACCAGAGCAGCAGTCAAGCAGAGTGGCAATCCTCATAGCACAGCAGTCTTTACTCCTGGCAGAGTTCTTCACAGGTCCAGTAGTGTCTGTCTTGGTAGGGTCAGAGTCCCAGTACGTATGGCCAGTTATGTCTGTGAAGTGGGGGTGACTTCAAAGCAGGCCCTTGAAGTGCACAGGTCCCTCTTTCTTCCCAGCTCAGCCTTCAGTAGGGGGTAATCAGCCCTTTGTGTGGGAAACAGGACACTGACTATTCAGGTGTAAGTGCCAGTTCCCCCTCTCTATTCCTGCCCAGGAAGAGCAATCAGAATGCAGATGAATGCAGATGAGTTCTCAGTCACACCCACCCTTCCTGTGTTTGTGGCTGTCTAAAGGGAATGCACAAAATTTAGCTGTCACCTACCCCAGGCATGTATTGGAAACAAGCTGCAAGGCACACAGAGCAGTAAGAGCAGAGAAATGTCCACTTTCTAAAAGTGGCATTTCTGAAACAGTAATGTTAACTCCAACTTTACCAGTAAAACGGATTTATCATTACCATTCCCAAGATATGAACATGATGCAGCTACTCCTATCTAATCAGATTACAGCTTTAAAGTGTTTTAAGGAATTCCCAATGCTAATCTATGAGAGGAGTAGGCCTCACAGTAGTGAAAAAATGAATGTGGGTGTTTTTCACCACCAGGACATGCAAAACCTAAAAGTACATGTCCTATCTTTTATTTACATAGGCAGTGTGCTCCCACCCTCTTTTTGTTTGTAAAGATTCCCTTGAGACAATGAACTGAAGAGCTCTGGCTGATGCACCTGTCCCCAGTGAGTGGCACAGAGACCTGACTTTGGCCTGCATTTCCAGCACCCCCAAAAGAATGTGTTGCCCTCTTCTGAAGAAGGACAACTATCCTGAAACACGTGTCTAGATATACACAGCACTGGCTGCAACTACAAGAGTGAAAAACGAAACACTGTCACTGAAGCAAGTGTTATCATTCACTGCATTTACCATGATGCATTGGGGTGAACTGAGTGCTGGGATGTGAGGCAGTGTGCTCCCACCCGCTTTTTGTTTGGAAAGGCTCCTAATGAGATGATGATGTCTGGCTGATGCACCTGTGCCCAGCGAATGGTACAGAGACCTGAGAAGACTTTGAGCAGCATTTCCAGCACCCCCAGAAGAATGTGTTGATCTCTACTAAAGAAGTGCAATTATCCTGAAACATGTGTCTGGAGATACACAGCACCGATTGCACCAACAAGGGTGAAAAACTAAAGACTGTCACTGAAGTATGTGTTATCATTCACTGCATTTACCATGATGCATTGGGGCGAACTGAGTGCTGGGATGTAAGGCAGTGTGCTCCCACAGTCATCTTTTTTAAAAATGCACCCTGCTTTTCTCAGTCTTTTAGTCACTTTGGCATCAGACCTAGTATTGGGAATGAATTCTGGTGTGAACAATGGGATTTCTGTAGCCTATTGATAGTGCACTGAGAAGCAACGCTGAACGTTTTCATGAATAACATAAAAGTGAGGAAGACTACTAATGATCTTCCCTGAGATATCAGACCATGACTGAAAGGTACTTCGATAAACACCCACATTCTGCTACCGCTAATTAAATCTTTCAATGTCTCACTTCATAAGCAGACCTCCATCCAGGACCTCCATCTAGGACAGGCGAGGGAAGTCATGTTCCCGTATTTCTCATGTATATTTCTCTGCAGCATTTTTGCTGGTAAATACAGGTTAGACTCTGGTCTAAGCCTATTGGGGATAGAAGTTAGGGGTTGGGGAGGAGTTACCTTGATATAGAATAAATGAGGAAAGTGGTAGCTGGAGACCCAGGAATAGGATGTAAGCAGAGACAGATAACATATTGGAACTTCATGCAGCACCTCAGTGTGAGGCTTTCTAATTGAGGGATGTACGCACGGATGGCATGAATGAAAATGGCTGGACTATGCTAATGCCGTCTACCTAGGAGCCCCTCAGGTCTCAACTAAAAAACTGCAAACTGTACAGAATTGTGCAGCTCGCCTTCTATTGAACATCCCTAGATGCTTTTCAGCGAAATCTGCTCTCGCCACTTTACACTGGCTACCAATCCAAGAAAGAATTCAATTCAAGGCGCTGTGCATTGCACATAAAGCTCTCACAGGGAAGGGTTCGCCAATGATCCACCCTATGATTCAGCCCTACCGACCGAGTAGGACTCTGAGATCTGAAAAAAAAAGGCCTAATTGCAGTCCCGAAGATCAGGCGATCACGAACTGGAGGCCGTTTGTTTTCATATAACACGGCTAAGCTCTGGAACTATCTTCCCCACCATATACGGCTGGAACCTAACTATTTGAATTTCAGAAAACAACTGAAAACCTTTCTCTTCCCTTAATCTGCTCAAAGCTTAAGTGGCGCCACAGGCAGCGCTGGGATGCCCACGGTTAACCACGCGCTTTATAAATGTTTTTTCATTCATTCATTCATTCATTTATGCAGCACCTCAGTGTGAGCCTCTTTAATTGAGGGATCTGGGCATAGATGAATCGCCTGTTTCTCCAACGTCCCCATCTGATCTTCGGTTAGAGAGCACCTGTATCCTCTTTCTTAAAGATGTTGCCACTGTATGTACCATTCTCTTTTTGTCTGGCACTGGTATTTTACCTGTCTGTGACCCGACATCACTAACCCTCTGAAAGCAGAATCTATTTGGGTTCTGGTGCTCATCTCTCAGTGCCTGGATGGTGAATTATGGACCTCTTTGCTTTCCTAAGCGCCTAACCACCTTTGCTGGTTGGCTGCTTGAGGATCGTCAACTCCCTGGGGCCCCTGGTACCTCAGCTTCACTTTCATTTTCTCAGCAGGGGCCCCTAGTGCTCCTATTTCACACACTCTGTGTTGCAGCATTCAGACATCTCTAAGCTAGGATAAGTCGAGCTGAAGCAGCGCACAGCAGGCAGCCATCATTGTTCGGTCATGAGCACAAATGTCTTCGAGCTGTCTAGATCCCTAGGAATGGACCTGTAATTCCCTTCACCATTTCAATTAATGACCTCTTGGCCAAATGGCTCTGCTACCCATTCCTACATTTTGCCGGGCTAAAATGTGGCTCACCAGATTACTGTCCTTTGGACTAAACATCACTATAATATATGATTTTATTGTGCGGTTAATTAAAACCATCACAATTTTTGAGAAACAGGTACGGCATACAAGAAATCTTAAATCAAAGAGAAAAACACACACACAGATAAAAAGTCATAATAATCTAAAAACCTTCGTAATAATATTGTTTCATAATAACATAATGGATCAAAGTGTCATTGCAGAAAAACCCGGATGGGCAAGGGTGACAAGGTAACGCGGAATACTTCAGGTGAAAATACTGACAAATAGGACAGCGACAATCATCAGCACATGACACATTTAGCACATTTTAAGAAATAAAATCTGATCTTCAGGGCGGAAGGACTATCTCACAAGGTGCTGGTGCAAATAAGTAGTAGTGTGCCACCTGACCAAATTGTGTAACAATAAAGTCATGGACATATAATAATAATAAAAACACTAGGGGGCCGATTCCGATCTCGGCCGGTAGTGCTCCGAATCGGATTTACCGGATCCGATTCGGAGCCCTGTTTCCCGACCGAATCGTACGCGGGTCCGGCCGAGCGAGTACGATGCAAGCTCCCGCGAAATCGCCGACCGACTCGTACGCGGCTTCAACACGCTCCGACCGACTCGCATGGACACGACTCGCACCGCGCTATGGAGACGTTTCCCGGCCGGGTAAGTACGATGCGCTCCGCGAGCAGTCCGACCGACTCGCGCCGTTCGGCTCGAAAGAGCTGTCAGAGCCGGACTTTGGGGGTCCGCGTCGGACCCCCCTGTACGCGTAGGCGCGCGAGTCGCACACAGAGGGGACCCATGGGTCCCCCCTACCTGTGCATGTACGCCGCGATGCACATGGACGCGTACCCGCTGTAGGGGGCGCCCTTGTTCGCCTCGCACCCATTGAGTCAATGGGAGCCCGCGTACGCGTTGTACGACCGGCTCCCATTGACTTCAATGGGAGTCCGACCGAATCGAGTCCGATAGCATGCGAATGCATCGTACTCGTCCGGTCGGACTGCTAGGGTCCGATTCGGTCGGAATTCTCTCCGGGTCCGGCTCGGTCGGAGAGATTTCCGGCCGGAATCGGAATCGGCCCCAAAGTGCCAGCCGCTCTTACGTCGGAAAAACTCTCTGGACTAAACATCAATATAATGTTCACCCTTTCTCCCCCAAAGTCTGACTAGCTACTTGTTTATGTGCTTTGTAGGGGAGAAGTTCTAAGGGAATTTTTAAGTGAATAAATTCTTGTTTGCCTGTATAAATAATTTTTTGGCTTTGCACACTTTTCATCGCATGCTGCATCGTTCACTTTGCAGCTATTAACTTTGATGTTTTTCTGTACATGGATACATGATGGCGTTGAAAATAAAATTGTCTTCTGTAGCTCCTTATTGCTCTTAAAATAATTAGCATGGAAGTAATTGTTTGGATTGATGACATAAACCATCTAGGTTATGTATAATTCTTTTGAGGAGGAGCCATTGCTGGCTTTCCTCTATTGGTATTTGAATGCCATTATGCACACAACAGCACCTTCCACTAGGAATAACATCCAGAAGAGATTATACAAAACACTGACAACATAAGTAACACATCTCACTGAGTTGCGTATTACTTGGCTCACACCTGTACTAACCATCATAGGACTTAAATGCACTCCCCAACAAATCACATTAGATAGAACAAGGCACACGCATCCAATACAGCACAGTAACACCGTATAGGTAGACCTCATCAAGCACTCAATAGTACCTCACTGTTCAAAAACAATATTCTACTCCACAACTACATATTACACATAAAAACCAATGGCGGTAGCAGCAAAACAAAAGTATGAGGGGCAGACGGGGAATGTAGGGGAAAGATAATAATAAAAATACTTACCTGTCTCTGCTGCCAACTCTGGTGGCCGCATCGGTGATTCCCTCCCGGCATTCACTGGGAAAGCACAGGCCCCTCACCCAATCCAGATGCTGCTCTCATGCTATAGCTAGCATGAGAGCAGTGCAAGGATTGGTCTGAGCCGCCTGATCTGCCGCTCAGACAGTGCCTGGGAGCCTGTGGCTTTTCTCCAACCCGGCTGTACAATACAGCTAGGTTGGAGAAATAGAAGTGTGCATGTCTGTTTGGCCGACCTAAAACGGCTGGCCAAACTGACATGCGCACTTCTTAGTGCCCACCACTCCTCCCTGTCATGGCCTCGCCCCGCCCCGCCCTACACACGCATGCCTCAGTCAGATCCAGTCACAAAAAAATAAAGAGGACATTATAGTTTTATTATCATTTTATCTTTCTGTGACTGACTCTGGCCAGTGGGGCGATGTTTCTCCGCCATTACGGAGGAGCCAACCCTTATAAAAACAACACATAATGTGGTTAAATGGATTTTGTGGAACTCTAACTGATCATATTTATTTATTTCATAATTTAATATAGAACCACTTTCCTTAAGATAAGCATCCGTGCGTTTTACATATCGAACAATGGGTAGAGATCTCGACCTCAAGTAAGATGTTGACCAAAATCTCTTTACAATAAAATGGGAGACAAGAACAATAATTTAGAATTTACATTCAATTTAGCATCATGGAAAGAGCTGACACATATGGGTGTGGTGGGGGTTACATTAGAGTGAAGAGATCGGAGCGAAGACAATTGGGGACTAATGAGAAAAGGAGATAAAGGAAGAGATGGTATGCAGTCTAAATATCGAATTTTAAATATCGATATGACAAAATATCGAGTTTTAAATATCGAGTGGACAGAATATCGACTGTCAAAAATATAGTGGTACAGAATATCGAAATGCAGGTAAGAAATATCGATTGTCATAATATCGAAGTTAGTAATATTGTAAGTCATAATATCGTTGTTAAAAATATCGATTTTTTTTAGTGTTGTAAATGTTAGTATATGTGTTAAAAGTATATATTATTTTTGTAATGTATGTTTGAATTTTTTTAAAGTAATGAATTTTATGTTAAATTATTTTTGCTTATTTTAGTTCTGTAGCGGGTTGCGGGTTTATAGGAGAATAGGGTGGGAAGTAATTTAATTATAATATATTAATTTAAAAAAAATTGAATTAATTAATTATATGTTAATTAATTTTTGCATATTTTTATTCTGTAGTGGGTTGTGGGTTTATAGGGGAATAGGGTGGGAAGTAATTAAATTTAAATTAATTAATTAATAAATTAAGTAATTATTATTTTTGTATTTAATCATTTATATTGTTAATTGAGTTAATTAATTAATTATTAATTAATTATAAATGTATTAATAATAATTAATAATTTATTGGTAAATATGTTAATTGTGTTGAAAAAGTTGATAATTAGTTAATAATTTGATATTAATTATTAATAATTAATTTGTTAATATGTTAATTGTGTACTTTTTTTAGGAGTGGGTTGATTGTTGATACGGGAGTAGGGTGGGAAGTAATTTACTTTTTATTAAAAAAATTATATTTTTTATATATTATTTTTTTTAAGTTATTTTATAGTGTTAATTGTGTGAATTAATTTATATTTGATGGAAATTAATTTTATCGTTAATTGTTAATAGTTAATTAATTAATTGATAATTAATTATGTTAATTTATTAATTTTTTACAGTATTGGTGGTGACGTTTATAGGGGAATATGGTGGGAGGTAAATTATTTTTTTTAAATTCATTAATTGTTCATTAATGTTAATTATACTGCAGGAGTGGGAATACTAAATTAATCCCCTACGCTATCCAACACTTTCCCTACTGTTATACTTGGTGGAGTGGGAATAGTAATTTTTACCCACCCGCTATCCAACACTTTCCCTAGTGTTGCACTCATTGGAGTGGGAATAGTAATTTTTACACTCCCGCTATCCAACGCTTTCCCGACTGTTACACTTGGTGGTGTGTGAATAGTAAATTATTCCCATTCGCTATCCAACACTTTCCCTACTGTTGCACTCTCTGGAGTGGGAATAGTAATTTTTACCCACCCGCTATCCAACACTTTCCCTACTGTTGCACTCGCTGGAGTGGGAATAGTTATTTTTACCCACCCGCTATCCAACACTTTCCCTACTGTTACACTCGTTGGAGTGGGAATAGTAATTTTTACCCTCCCGCTATCCAAACACTTTCCCTACTGTTGCACTCACTGGAGTGGGAATAGTAATTTTTACCTTCCCGCTATCCAACGCTTTCCCTACTGTTACACTTGTTGGAGTGGGAATAGTAATTTTATCCCCTATGCTATGCAATGTTTTCCCTACTGTTATAATTAATGTAGTGTAAAATATTATTTAAAAAAATAATAATAATTTAATTTATTATATAGAAAATTAATTTTTATATTTATATTACAGGTTTATTTACATATATATGTAATTATAATTTAAATTATGTTTTTAACATTTTATAATTAAATGTAATAATTATTTATTAATATTATTAAGTTAATATATATATAAAAAACAATTATGCATGTTTAATATTTTTTTTACACTACATTTAATTAATTTTAACATTTTTTAAATAATTCTAACTATGTTTTATTTAATTATATTTATAATTTAATTAATTTTATATTATTTTTAAGATATTTAAAAAAATCGATATTTTTGTATAACTATAAGGCCCATTACGATACCCGGCGTAAAAAAATCCGGCAGGCATGAAAGCGGCAAAAATCCGCCCGCACACACCGTCTGAACACCGACCACGCCATTACGATGACACAAACCGAAAACCGCCATCGGCGGAAAAATCACACAAGATACCGCCCGCCCTCGTCCGAGTCAGAGTCAAACCGCCCGCCACGGACGGAAACACGCACGACAACACAAAACCGCCCGCCCTCACGGCCGACACACCGCACGTGAAATTACGATCGCACCGCCATGAGCGCGGCAAACCTACAAATATACCGCCCGCCAGCGCAAACAACGCCGATGAAAATTGACACGGCAGAAGCCATGGCGGCCACGTCCCTGCACAGAAACCATCCGCTGACAAAAACAATCGCACACAACATGGCCAACAAGTCCACACAGCAAGGCACGCACAAATACACAAGCACAGTACACATCCCGAAAACACCCCCCTGGACAAACAAAAACTACAAAGGCCAGAACACCAGACACAACACACCTGAAAACAACAGACCATGAGGACACACCCACATAGGTAAGTACAAAAGCAGCACTCCCACAGACCACAACCCCTTGCAACATTGCAAACCAGAGAGGAGAGGAGAGGACACAGTGACACAGCAAGGACAGCAGCACACCACAGAAACGCACACATCACAACCACCACCACCACCACCACCACCAAACACCGGCACCACAAACCCCCTGCACATTACACAACACACACCGCACCAGCACCACAAACACCATGGCACCACAAAGAATGCCCAAGTTCACGCCCATTGAGCTGACGGTCATGGTCGACGAGATTATCAAGGTGCACCCACAAATCTATGGGAACCTGGTCCAGCACACACCACTAGCCACCAGAAACAGAATGTGGAACCGGATCGTAGACCAGGTCAATGCAGTCGGGACCCTGCCCAGGAACAGAGTAGAAATTAACAAACGGTGGAATGACGTCAAAAGCCTGGTCAAGAAGAAGGAGAGCAAAAACAGAGAGCTGGCTGCCGTCACTGGCGGAGGGAATCCCGCGCTGTTCAAGACCTTCAAAGCGTGGGAGGAGAAGGTGCGAGTCATCATACATCCGGAGATCCTCACCGGATTACCAGGGGGAGTGGAGGCTGGTAAGTACAAACTAATGTATACCAGCACACCGCTATGTACTCACATGCACTACCACCATGCCACAGCTCCCAGGGACGAACACCCCCATGTCCAGCACACAATACACAACACATCACACACACATGCAACAGACACCACCACACACAGCCCAAACCTAACAACTGTAAGATACGTGGGGGCATGTGTACACTCAGCCAGCCACGTAACCACCAACAGGTCCCCAAGTATGCCAGAAGCGCCACAACGAGCACCCACCACACCCATGTGTCCGCCATAGCTGCACTAACCAACAAGTAACAGGTAAGTGGCAGGAACACAAAGTGCAGTGGGTGGGAGGGTGGACAGCTCAAGTACAACACACACCAGGCCCCTAGTCCCACAGCACAGCAAGGAGGAGCATCCCCCACACCCCACAGCCACGTGTCAGCCACCGCAGTGCACACCGACAGCCGAAAGGTAGACATCACGGTCCACAACAATCGGTGTCAGTGGGTGTCCAGCCATCACCACGACCCACAACACCGCCCCCACCCCCACAGACCTGCAACATGGAGCACCCCCGCTTAGAACCATGTGGCATCCAGTACAGTGCACGCACGAACAACCTGCAGGTGGGAAACTGGACAGGGCTGGATTACTGGAGGCATGAGGACCGTAACACGACCAACACATGGGACATGTCACGTAGCAGACGAACACGCAGCACCGCCCACCGTCACGAACAGGTGAACAATGTGCACACGGACATGAACCACAGACTCACACCCCACATGACCCATCACAGACACAGCAACACCCAAGGAGCCACGTCTGCATGCACAAGCCACACTGAATATAGTACCACACGGCAGCCACTGTGCAACCCATCACACACAACCGAAACACCATTGAAGTCCTGTCCATGTAGCCCCTACTGCCTGTCAACTACACACCCCACAACTACGCCTATGTAAGACAAACAACACTAGACGCAACAGAGCGGAACAACATAAATGCACACGAACACCACTGAACCCATCAAACACACAGACACACCATGCACATACAACATACCATCCATCCCATCCGTCAGCCCCAGTCTCATGAAAGGCATGTCATCCGAACAGCTGCCACACATACAGCAGTCACGCTAAGATACATGCCCATGACCAACCATGTGCCAGAAGTCAATGAAGCGCACGCCACACTGTGAGCAACAACACACAACATGGGCCACACCCCCCGAGCACTGCAGTGATGCACATGGCACAGGGCAGCACGCACACCAAGGAGATGGGACAACTGCAATACGTCGGGTGGCACACAACCATCACACACTCATAACGATGCGTCCAATGCCATGTCCAGTAATCACAACAGACAGCAAATATGCAGGGTATGTCAGGCATGCACACACCTCAGACCATGCACTGTCATGCTGCCACAACACATGTCACGTTCGGCACCCATGGCTCACAGCATGTAGCCCAAAAGCATATTCCATCCCAAATGCGTTTCTGGGGCATGACCCCCATGTTGCCATATGCGTTCCTAAGCGTTCCATTTGAACCCCAAAAGCATATTCCATCCCAAATGCGTTCCTGGGGCATGACCCCCATGTTGCCATATGCGTTCCTAAGCGTCCCATTTGAACCCCAAAAGCAAAGTACAAACCAGACCCAGGATGGGCCAGGAGCCCGCATACACCAGAGTCACAATAAGTAGGGGCACAGCAACACAACCATCGGCATGGCCAATCCGTCCCATGCCACATGCGCACAGCACACAGTCCCATTGCCAAGCACACACAACTACAAATGGTACAGCCACACACACGCCTCCGGGAAACCCATGTACGAGATTGCACGAACTGTGAATGTCAGATGACAAATACATACTTCGCCAGGTGCAACACATTAACAAATCTCATTCTCCCCACAGGTGACGAACCGCTGGATGCTGGGGATGGAGACAGCAGCCAGCACAGCCAGCCTGCAAGCCCCCAACAAGGCCACACGGATGTGGAGGATCTGTCCTCCTCCTCGGACACGGACCACCCAGCAGGCCCATCTGGTGTGGCAGGGCCCAGCCGCTCCCCAGGACCCCTCCTACCCACCAACCCATCATCCAGGGCTGCTGAACATTCCCAGCCCCCTGCTGCCACTGTCATTGCGGCCACTCCCACAGTCGTTGCGGCCACACCCACGGTCATTGCGGCCACACCCACGGTCATTGCGGCCACACCCACGGTCATTGCGGCCACTACCACTGCCGCAACCGCCACCACGTCTTCGCTGGCCCCAGCCCCAGCGCAGGTGGTGGCCCGGCCGACTGGATCCACCCTGGGAGCCAGGACGAGGACCGTGGTGAGCAATGTGGCTAGTGGGCAGGCCGGTGGCAGCAGGACTGGTAGGAGGAGCAGGGTCAGGGAAACGCCAGTCTCCCCTGGGAGCCATGCCCTGCCTCAAATGGCCAGAGTCCTTGGGGCCTATGAAGAGGCCCAAGGACAATGGGCCAGGTCTGCTACAGACACGCGTGAGGTGCTGGGGGTGCTGAGGTCCATGGACGCCCGTATGGGCCAACTCGTGGACCTCATGGGCCAGCTGGTGGTGGCGGTGAGGTCACAGCCAGGGACAGCAGCTCCCCTCCGCCACCACCTGCCGGGGCGCAGGGTCGAGCAGCAGTGTCCAGTTCCCCTGCGTCCACAGCCAGTGAGCACACCTCAACCACCAGCAGGTCGCAAGCAGGCACCCCCTCGCAAACGTGGAAGGGGCCGTCCGAAGTGGAAACAGATCTCCCGGGAGGACTTCGCACGCTCCAGACGCAAGTGAGGCAGCCAGCCAGCCTTCCTTGACCACCCACTGCATTGACTTGGACTACGATCCCACTCCACACAGCCATCTGGATGGCATGTGTGTGTTGGACTATGGACATAGAACCAGTGGGTACACCCTGAGCATCACGCAGCCATGACCGACAGCTCATTGTCACTGCACGCACCACTTTTGTCATCACCTTACACACAATCACATGTTACAGTTTGAAATAAATGCACCTCTTCCACAAACTGCTGTCTGTGCCCTGTGTTTTAATTGTACGGAATACAACGGCCACCTTGAGCGGAACGGCACCTGATGCGTGGCATGGCAATGGAACCGGAGGGCCTGTAGGGACCTAGGGGTGGGAGACAGAACAGGAGCACATTCAATGAGTGTGTCACACACCCATCACACAGTACATGTCAACAACTACAAGCAATGTACACACATCGCACAGAGCAATAGGGCACAATGCCACAGCCACCATCAGTGGCATACTAACCTGGGCATGGAGCGTTGACACACAGCACGCAGTGAACAAAAGGCCACCCTGACACAGCACACACACACCTGCACAAATACAGACACATCAGCCGTCGTACATGGACACTCACCGTCAAGTGAAGTAGCGGGCGATGAGCTGCTGGCGCACATTCACAGCTTCCTCCTCTCCGCTGTCCTCCTCACTCGAGCTGTCCTGGTCTGCGGGCTGGGGCCCTGGTTGATCTCCGTCATGCACAATGAGGGGGATCTGCTTCCGAATGGCCAGATTGTGCAGCATGCAGCACGCCACCACTATCTGGCACACCTTCTGTGGGGAGTACGCCAGCGCACCCCAGGTGCGGTCCAGGCACCTGAACCTGGACTTGAGGAGGCCAAAGGTACGCTCGACCACACGTCTGGTCCTCCCATGTGCCTCATTGTAGCGATCGTCTGCTGGGGTGCGAGGATTCCTCAATGGACTGAGCAGCCATGCCCCATTCGGGTACGCAGAGTCACCTGGGTGTGAGGGACACAGAGAACCGTTGCTATTCCAACTGGACAGGGGACAGCATCGCACAGCCAGCACGCTACACCACTCCACATACTCACCGACAATACAGCCACGATCCTGTTGCAGATTGGACATCAGTCGTGGCAAGCTGCTGTTGCGCATTATGTGTGCGTCATGGGCCGAGCCTGGGAACTTTGCACACACGTGGGTTATCACCATGTCCGCAAGGCACACCACTTGCACATTCAGGGAGTGCGTGTGCTTCCTGTTGCGGTACAGGTGCTCAGTGGCCTGTGGTGGAACAAGGCCAACATGTGTGCAATCAATGGCACCAACGACGTGTGGGATCCTGCCAAGGGCATAGAATGCACCCTTCACTGCCGCCAATTCACGAGCCCTGGGGAATCTGATGTACCTGTTTCGGTACAGCATCATGGCTGCCAGTACATCCCTCAGCACCTTGCTGAACATGGGCTGGGACATCCCTCCTCCACTGCCCACTGTGTGCTGGAATGACCCAGTGGCGAAGAAATGCATGGCGGCCATCACCTTAGCCGTGGGGGTGAATGCTGTCGGATACACCCTGCGGGGACGGAGATGGGGTTCCAACATGGCACACAGTCGATGCAGGGTTGGCCTGTCCAGCCGAAACTTCCTTATGACCTCAGTATCGTCCATGTCCGCCAGCAATTGGTATGGGCGGTCAATGTTCGGTCTCCGCCTAGGGAAGATGGCAGTGGACACATGTCAAAGCAACACAACACATAGCAATTTCGCATTCACATCACTGACATGACTGAGCAAGCACATGAGTCACAGCCCAGCTGTCAAGCAGGGACGGCACGGCCACAATACACTTACACAGGTCTCCCACCAATGGCAATGGCTAGTGATGCAAACCACTGCCATGAGCATGCACATGGGGATCTAGGCCCCAATGACTTGCGGGGCGTGCTGATGGGGACTGACTGCATATTCGTCAAGCGGCAACGCCACGGCAACATGAATGTCTGCTGAGCATGGCACTGCTTCCGAGGCTGGATGAGTATGGCACACGACGACGACGATGTGGGCACAGGCTGAGCGGCCAAAACAAGTGGGACCTGTGGCACGAGGGGATATGAGACAGTAGTAGGTGTCAGCACTGCACCCTATGTACAGCACTGTACGGATCACACCTCCCGAAACATTGACAGGTGTCCACATTGACAGCCCCATGCCAAGACGGCTGTGTGCTTGCAGACACACGTCACAGGTGAGAGGTTACATTGCACTTGCCAGGTGGCAGACGTACATAGTGGGAGCTGGCATGTGTGTGCATGTGTCTCCTGTTCAGGATCCACCAGATGGGCGCTGACTCTGTACTGACCATTGGACACAGCATGTTCCGTGGAAGGCTTGTGTGTGTGGGATGGTGGCACTGGATGTGCCTCCGTTGGGTGGGGGGCCATGCACAGGGCGGGTACGTCGATGATTGCGCATTGTTGGTCACGGTGGGTGCACCCACTCAGATGTGTTGCCCTGTGTTCAATTCCTATGTCCGCATGATGATGGACTGTGGATGTGGGCAGACTACACATTGGTCGATGTGCTGTCTATATGCATGTGCCTTCACACCAGGCACAGCTGCCCCTGCACATGTGACCCCTGCTGGACTCGCTGCTGGGTCTGTGGAGCTGATGCACCTTCTGTGCGTGGGGCGGACAGCTCTCCTCACTTCCCTCATTGCGCATGTCATGACTTTGCCGCAGGTGACATGGATCATGGAGGGCCCACATGTACGCGTGGGTAGGCTACACATGATTGTTCACTGGTCGCCACCCCCAGTCAGTGTTTCGAATGGGAAGGTTGTTGTGCTGGTGGTATATTCGATGTGGCGGATGGGCGGGCCTAGGTGCGGGCTTACATTCCGGACATGGGGGGTAGTTGGATTGGCGACTAGTTGCAGTACACACGGGACACGTCTCTTCCTTTCCACATCTGGGTCATCCCTTGTACTCACTGACAGTGATACAGTCATCTTCGCCCCAGCCCTCATGTCCTCCCCTCGCTCCCCCAATATGCATGTGCACCTGCGAGGCTAGCGCTTGCACAGGCAGCCCCAAGCTCGCACCAGAGAGGGCAAGGAGTGTATGTGTGGGTCCAGTTGCACGAGTGGGCTGTCTCAGGGTATGATGTGTGGCGGGACGCCGTCCACCTGCGTGGTGCCCCAAATGGAGACCCGGCCTGCATGGACTATGCATCACAGTCTTCGCCTTCCGGATCCGCCACCTGCGACACCCAGTGGCTGTGGCTGCCCTTGCGGCCAGGCCGCGTCCGTCTGTAGCTGATGGCCCACACATTCACTCTTTGGCCTCTCTGGGGAGGGCTCGGGGGTGGTGGCGCACGCGCTTGCACTTAGTCGCAATGGCATGTGGCGTGGTTGGTATAATGGGCAATGGATGGGATGGTGCGAGCCACCTCCCGTGACGTCAGTGCTGCTCGTGCTGTGGTGCGTCCCCCTACACTTCCATTTGACTTGTGCCATGCTACACGTTGAGGTTCTATTGCTTGCGTGATATGACCAGGAGGAGCGCGAGGAGACCTCTCACACACCATGCTCCACTGCCATCCCGTGCCCTGTATCGCCTGTGCGGATTGACTATGTTGGGGTTACACCTGGTCGACTGGGGCTGTGTGTGCCTTGTCAAGGGGCATGGCGGGCGCACAACAGGATCCAGCTTGTCCACGGAGGGTGGGCTGACGTGTGCGCCTGGTACCGCATTGTTCGTGTGCCCGGCTGCTGTGCACACACGTGTTCACTTCCCCCCGACAGGTGTCCTCTCACAATGCCCAGGGAAGCGGTGGTGTACTGTTCATGACCCCTCCCAACACGGCGTGCTCCAACTTGGCATGTGCGCATCTACCCGTCACACCCACCCACCTGAGCACTGCGTCCATACGACTTCACACGACACATGTGTGTCTTCCACAGTTGTGCTACTCATTTGCGTTGACATCCAATACCAGTGGACTACATGGTCATGTCACGACTGCCGTGTACTTCACATACTCTCATCCTCTCTCATTCGTACTTGTGAAATGAGTCAGCGGAGACAGTTTTGGTTTCAAACATTATATTGAGTCTTCTGTCCTCTGTGATGCAGTATAGTGGACACTACTGGCAGCGGAATACATGTTGAGGATATACTGAGCATGATTACAAATGGGATAGGGTGTAGGGTTACATGTGATTGGCTGTTGCATGTGGGATGTGGGCTTCAGAGTTACATCTGCTTGGCCAAGGCTGTGCTAATGTACATTTACGTATAGCTGCGGAGCTGCGGACTTTGACACAGACGGTATACAAGTAGCCTACCAGACCGCTTGGCATCATGGGCACAGTCCATCTCAGTTCCATGTGACAGGTTTGCTGCGGTTGTTCCTCATGCACGCGTGCATGTGAGATGACATCAGGGCATGTGCTTGCGTGCATGCAGCGGCGTGCCACTTGTTGTTGCAATGTGGTGGTTACTGGACATGTCACAGTCACTGGGGTCGTGTTGTTGTTGTATGCACTTGTCGTCCATGCAAAGGTCCTGGTATGGGATTCCCGGGGCGGGGGTGGGAGGGGTGCAGCACCCACAGACTCCAGGCGACCTATTCATGTCCACTGAGCGGTGTGTGTGTCCATGGGCGCTGGATCCATGTCGTGTCCTGGTTGTTCGTGCAGTTCCGTCCATGTGGGTGCGATACACAGACCCCATGCCACTGCCTCCCACGATGCATGCGGTGTTCCTGGATGTGATGGGGAACAGTGTGCATGTCCCGGTCATATCCGATGTCATGGCGATGTCGTTGATGGTGTGGTAATTGTTGCCGGTCGTTTGGTATGGCTGTTGTGGTGGTGACTGGCCAGTCCGTGCGGAAGCTAAGCATGGGTGCGGGGTTGGACATCATAGGTCAATTGGGGAACTTGCGTTGTTGGGGTCCGACGAATTTACAGGTTGTCAGGTATGCGATGCCATCCAGCAGGGCTTCCATGTCATTGGTGGTATACATGTTTGCCAGCCAATGTAGCGGATGGTGGCTGTCAAGGTGTTGTTCGTAAGTTGTCCCTTGGAGGAGCATGATGGGGCATGCTGGGTGACATTCGATGTAGCTGTGCTCGATGATCCGTCGTGTGGAGGCACAGTGGTCCCATTTCAGTGCGGGTCCGATGTTGGCCACATACGCCATGCCCCCATAGGCAGAGCAGGCCCTGTCGTGTGCGTCCAGAGGGAGGAGTAGTTGTAGCAGGTCCGCCTTTAGACATGCCGGGTTGGAGAGACACATCTCCACGGGATGCTGGTAGGGACACCTCCGACAGTAGAAGACGGGTATGACGCAGCTGAACAATGTGATGCGGTAAGTCAGTCGGTAACTTACGTTCAGCAGGGACAAGAGTTCGCATCCCAATATATGTATCAGGTTGTTTTTGTACAGCTTGACCTGTCCGGCGTAGTTGGGTAGGTGTGTTGGGAGTGCCATTTTGCAGCGGTGCGTTGTGGTGGCGTGCTCCGGCTGTGTGTGCAGTCTGCAATGTGCACGCTCCGAGGTTGCTGTGAGCTCTGTGTAGTCGTAGGGAGACAGGACTTGTGTTCTGTTGGCTTGTGCGGAGGACACGGGCCCTCATCCCACATGCTTCTCAGACAGTTCAAGGTCAGTGATGTGTGACTCCTTCCAAATAACTTGCATGGGGCCGACATGGGGGAGTGTTTTCTTTTTTCTTTCCCGTCCGTAGTGTTCTTCTGTGATATGCGCTATCTGCCCTGTGGTCGGTCTCCTCTGCATGCCTGTGTTGGTCTTTTATTGGACAATGGCTGTATTCACCGGCTTCTTTCGTAGGGCTGTGGTTTCGGAGTTGGAATGGAAGGTCATTCAGTGCTGTCTGCTCTCCCTTGTGTGGGCGGCAGGCTGCCTTTCCGCTCTGCGTTGGGCCTTGTGTGTGAATGTTATTCTTGGGCCACCTGTTGTCGGTCCCCGGGCTCTTTGGTGTTCCGTTTTGTATGTCTTGTTCATATGTGCAGGGTGGTATGGGTGTTTCAGTGTGGTACTGGCGTTCCTCTTCCCGAAGGGGTCCTGCTTCTCCTAGTTGGTGTTGCCGCCGCTGTGTGCTTCGCCATGTTTGTTACACTGGGGTGTGTCCTGCTGTTGCGTGACTTCACTGACATGTGTGCGTCGGTTGTGTGACGTTGGGTGTTGACCGTGAATTGGGCGTTGGGGACATGTCTGTGGCAGGCCTGTCACGTGTCATGTGCGTTCGGGGTGGGGCTGAGGTGTGTGCTGCTTGGTTGTGTCCCTGTGTCTGTGTGCGACGCATGCATGGCGCTGCGGTTGGCCTCTGCGTTGTGCGCATGTGTGGCAGCGTCATCGCCGCTTTGGGGCCGTGACGGGGTCGTTGGTTCCTAGTCCCAGGTGGTGTGTACACATGTGTTACGAGATGTTACAATTTGGCCTGTGTGTCATATGTGGATGCTATGGTAGATGTGTCGTGTACACGCGGGGGTGGGGGTTGTCCGCTTTTTCCGCCCTTGCACTGTGTGCGCTTTTGCGTGCACTTGTTGTGTGTGTGCCTACCTGCGTCTTCGCGGTACGTTGCGTCCTTGGTGGTGCATCAGATAGAGCATAGGGAGGGCCTGCAGTGCTGGATTCATGCTCGGGGGTGCCGCTTCTTCGGTGTCCGTGCTCGGCGTTCGTGTTACCGCTTCGGTTTGACGTACGGTGTCTCTTAGCCGTGGGATCAGTTTGTTTGCGGCATCGTAATTTGTACGCCGGGCGGTACGTGTTTCGTCGGACGGTGTGTGTCAATTAGGCTGCGCCGCTACGTGTACGGGCGCACTTTGATGGCGGACGGTGTCGCTGGCTTGCCGGCGGTGTTTGGCTGACTTTTCGCATCGTAATCGGGCGGGCGTGTGGACTGCTGCGTGCGGACGGTAACTGGTGGTTTTTGCATCCGCCAGCACGGCGGTAGTGCTTCCGCCCGACATCGTAATGGGCCCCTTTATTTTTAACAACGATATTTTTGTTTCGATATTTTGGTACTTACCTTTATGGAGATAGGAAGTCGATATTTTGACCATCGATATTTTGGCGACGAAATTCTGGTACCTCGCTATTTTGACTGACGATATTATGTCAGTGATCCAGAAGAGATGGTAGGGGAATTATAAGTCAAGATAGAGTTTAAAGAGGTTCATGTCTTCAAGATGTCAGAGGTCTTCAGGTTTGGAGTTCTATAAGGATTGGGCAGCACCAGAGAAGGTATTGGGTGGTGGATGAGAGGGATTTGAATATCTTGTTTTAAGTTCTGGACATCTCTTTGCTGCTGAGGCTTTTAGATCCTCTGAGAATTTAAATTTAGCTGATAACTAGTCTGTTTTTGCATGTGAGTGGATTTGATAATGATGCAGGCAAGCTTGAATTTAATTTTGGCTTTGTCTAGTTTCCAGTGTAAGTCACAAAGAATAGGTGTGACGTAGTTGAATTTCTTCAATCCAGAAACTGGCCTTCCAGCACAGTTCACCCAATGTTTTGAAGACAGACAACAAGGTGTTGTGGATGCCTGTCAGAACTGAGTAGCCATAATCAAGCGGTGTGAAGTCATAACTTTGAAGACTATGTAAAAGTCTTTAGGCTGGAGCTGGGTTTTTAATTTTTCAAGGAGAGGAGAGTTGCTCTCATAGGTTTAGTTGTGTGGATGATGTGTGATGAAATAAAGATGCAGACGCCTAACCCAGAACCTTAACTTTCAGGGTAAGAACATGAGAGAAGTCAGCAGAGTGCAGACCAAACAGCCAGTTCTGGTTACATTTGGAATCATGGTGGTGGCGAAAGAGGATGAATTATGTCTTGTCAGGGTTAAGTTTTAGAAAGCTCTTTGAGATCTAGTTGCAAAGCCTGAAGAGGCAAGTTTTCAAAGAATACATCGGCAAACATGAGGGCAATGTTCTATAAAGTGTAACCCTTACCTCAGTCTCTGTGATAAGTTAGCAAGTTGGTTACCTTACTGCTCTGTCTTTATGGATGTGCTCTTTCTTCCATCGCTTTTTCCAGAAGACACTCTTGTACTTATATCTCTAAGAAGGTTCTACTTAAAAGAAACAACACAAATTAGGTTTGTATTACAAGTAACACAGGAATTGACTCAATGCTATTGCTGCACATTCTCATACCTTTCTAACACCTGTAAACATGCGTAGCAATGAGCTCCACAGTGTTTGTCGAGAACGTCCTAAGTACTTCATGACGTCTCATACTTTCACAAGTACTTAATGACGTCTCATACTGTTCTTACAATTATACACACTGGGGGATATTCTCAAGAACGTGCGATAATCATCGCCAAAATAGGTTAACGCAATTTTCCATATCGCCGTCTATCGCGGGAAAATAACTCTGTGTAAACGTCGTATTCTCAACACAGCGGTAACATGCGATAGTTTCCCGATAACGCGTCAAATATCCGCGATAAAATTACCGGAACGGCGATAAAAATCTAAACCCGAACGTGAAAAAAGTTGCGATGGGCCTAACTGCGATAAAAAATTCAGCGATAAGCAGCGCCAGGCCTGCAAGTCCCACGGGAAAAACCACTAGAAAAACGGCAACAAAAAACACAAACAACTGCGAAGCACCATGGAGGTAGCCGGAGCAAATACAGAGGACAACCAGAACCCCACAAGCCCCACGGAGGACCAGCCTGGGACCTCGGGGTCAGGGAAGGGCAAGGAGAAGAAGAAGAGGAACCCGCGTTTCAGTACGCAGGAAAACCAGATCCTCATTACGGAGGTGATAGAACACCACCACCAACTGTTCATCACCTCCACTGTGTCATTGGCAACTAAAAATACAATATGGCAGTCCATCTTGGCCAAGGTGAATGCAGTCGGAGTGAAGAGAAGGGAAGTGGACGACTGCAAGAAGCGCTGGACTGATGTGAAGCGCAAAACCAAGCTGAAACTCGCAGCCAACCTGAAAGCAGCAATGCAGACTGGAGGTGGGAGTCCAGCGACACACCAGGAGCTGGATGAGATGGAGGAAATGGTGACCCTAATCATCATTGGGGAGACGGTGGCAGGAGTTGGGGGACCGGACACTGCACAACATGACCTGAGCCAACAGCAACAGGGTGAGTAACGACCAGGGACTGGGGGGACGGGGGGAGATGGGCACAATGGCACACATGCGCAATTAAGTATAGCACATCTGCGGACAAACCATGCCCAAGAGTCACAACTCTGACCAAGAGCCCAATTTACCCAAGTCTGCAACATCTCAGCAACTGTATAAGCACAGAAGTGAAAGGCACACCGCCTGAAAAGGATAAGGGCCAGCCAAATCAGAGCTGAAGGGGCAACACACCCACAATGCAGCACACACACATAAGAATCAGAGCACCTCAACATTGACAACAATGTGGTACAAACTGCAACACTTTCACAACAGAACAGAGGACACAACTGCTGCCGCTTGTGTGTAGAAAATGGCCATTCACATTTGGCATAGCAGGAAACTGTGAGATGATAATGTACAAGTACAACCTCACATCCCTGATGGTGAAGAAATGTCAACTGTCCCGCATCAAATAGGCATCTCCTCACAAACAGTCACAATGTACATTGTCATGCAGTCTGTTAGTAAACTTGTACAATGCGTGAACATACATGGGAACACAATGTCAATCTGCATCTCCCCTTCACATTGCAGAGGGAGAATCAACACCTCCTGCAGAGCAGACCCAACAACTCAGCACTGATGATGAAGAGGCCCTCCCCAACATCGACACCGACGCCCTCCAACAGCTCATGGACAGCTTCGGCACCCCACCTCCAGGAGCAGGGCAGCCCAGCTGCATCGAGGAGACCCCACCCCCTGCACAGACCACACAGCAGGAAGCACCCACCACCACGGCTGTCTCCCAGGACCCCCACGACCAACACATGGCATTCCAACGCCGTGTGTTAGGGTGCCAGGAGAAGATGGCTGATCAGCTGCGGGTAGGGTTGGGTTGGACCTCATGGCAGCCAAACTAGATGCCATACGTGGGTGTCTAAGTCCCATCAGGGACGACTTACAGTCCCTAACGGACACCCACTGTCCGCTCCATGCTCTCCAACAATCCATGGCTGACATCACTGGAGTCATGACTCTGAGCCAAGAACAACTGTCTAGTCAGAGTGGCTCCAGCGATGTCAGCCGGGAGTTGGGACACATAAGGAGAATGATGGAGAGCTTGGAGCGGATGCAGGCGGAAAGAATGTTTGCCACGGCTGCACACCAGCGAGATGTATCTGGGTTCTTCCATGCCCTGCAGACCCTCATCATGGCATTGCCGCCACAAGGCCTGATGCAGATGAATGCTGCTGCTGCTTCTACATCCACATCTCCGCCCCCTGATGTGTCAGTGACACACAGTGCTGCAGACAATCCACCCCCGGCCACTGATGTGTCACTGCCACACAGTGATGCAGACAAAACAACACCACTCACATGTGAGGCACATGAAACATCAGAGGACGAAGATGCGGATGATTCTGCCTTAGTGGTAAGAAGGAAGCGGTAGCATTCATCTCCGCCATATGGCCTGTTTCTGCTTGGTTCTGCCCTCTGCATCATCACCTTCCACTGACCCCCGATACACTCTGCGACACTCACCTTGGACCTCGACATGGACTGCCATATTCTGTTTGGTTACCAATGACACAGCAATCAGACTGCGGACTGAACTCTTCCTCTTCCGATGAACTTGTCATTCCCTAAAGGACTCTGGCTGGCCCTCCACGGGGCAACAATGTAAAGTGGGGTTTGCATGGCCCTGTACTGCTCCAGCTTCAACACTCCACTGAATGTGAATAAAACATTCAAATTCACACAGATGTGTCATGTCTATGATCATTCAAATATGAAAGTATGGATGAATGTAGGGTCAGTGATTGCCCCTTACGTCCATGTTGCTCATGTTGTGGGACTTGAGTCACAGGGTGCAACATTGCCAATTGCGGTCCGGGTGGCGCCAACACTACAACAGAGACACACGCATTAGTTACTTTCTTGTCCAGCCCAGAACTGAACCACGCCCAGAGCCCCAGGCTATTTATTCATGACATACGCCGGCCAAGGCCACTCCGCTCACGCTTACAGGGGGGACGACAAAGCTCCATGTCCAAGGTCTTCCACACTGTCTGAGGTAACCTGTTTGCGTCCACTGTCCACAACACTACAAACACCAGCAGTATATGTCCACATGGACATGTCTGTGCTCTGCATACTGAAGTCTGTCCAGAACATCACCGCCACACTTGGCATTGTGTTTATTCTTATTGATGGGTCACTTGCCTCCTTCGCACATACTTGGTTCCCACCTCTCCCCACATTCTGCAATTGTGTGGCAGAGGTGCCATGCCGTGGATGGTTTGTCTACATGGCTGGCCACGGTTACCACAGTTACTTGTGTTGTCGTGTCTGGTAGTTGGGCATGTTGATTGGCATGTTGTATGTGATTTTGGAACGTGTGCATTCCCACAGTTGTGAGTTGTATGATTGTGGAGTTGAGGTGTGTGGTGTGTTCAGTTGGTACTTACCGACGAGCAGTGCATTTCCATAGGTGCCATCCTCAAAGCGCTGGTTGGTGATGGACTTACGGAAGATGTAGGAATCATGCACACTGCCTGGGAAGTTTGCGACGACATTCGTGAACAGGCCCCGGTGGTCCACTTTTGCCTGCACATTGATGGAATGCGTGTGTTTTCTGTTGCGGTTATTGTGTGCAGTGTCAGCAGGGGGCACAAGTAGTACATGTGTGCAGTCAATTGCCCCAACACGTGCGGGAAGCCAGCTATGGCGTAGTTCCCTTGCTTGGTCTCCAGCTGTTCCTGCGCAGTGTGGGGGAAGTGAAGGTGCAGGGGTATAAAGCTGATACAAACCGTAATGCTTACAGGTATGATAAATCCTGCATAATAAGACCGTAACAGAAGTTCGTGTGGTCGTAACCTTCTTTTTCTTTCCTACGAAGGTTACGACCACACAAACTTCTGTTGCGGTCTTTTTATGCAGGATTTATCATACCTGTTAGCATTCCGGTTTGTCCAAGTGCAATACACTGTACCAGATTACGTTTGTGACTATACGGACGCTTGACCATTGTCACCATTTCTCCAACAGGTTTCTGAATACTGACTTTCTGAATATGGAATTGTATTGGGGAGTTCCCGCAGCATATGCAGTTAATTGAATCCACACGTTGCCCTGATGAAGTTCCCCGTTGGGAATGGAACGCGTTGGCTGAGCTTTTCGTATTGTTGATTTATGTATTTGTAATGAAGAACTGTTTTTACACTACTGTTGACTACTGGACTTCATGACCTGGCGCACCCCCATTTCAGTTACTACAATCTTGGATCTGGAGCACAGAGGCGTCATGCAACGGCTGGCGTTGGGGTTGGTTGCGCAGGAACACTACAAATTGGAACTAGCGTGTGGTGCGGATACAGGGGCCCGCCGTTGCTTTTGTGGACATGCATCCAAGACATGTGTGAGGAAGTTTGATAGGGCTGGCTGTGAGACTCCTCCGACTCTGACAGTTGTTGGTTGGAAGGTACCAGAGGCCAACAGGTGCAGCACAGCCAGCAGCTTTGTCTGCGGAGGGATGTTGGTTCTCCACTGTGTTGGTACTGTCAGCCTGTGGGCAATGTGGGTCAGGATGCGGAGGATGCTTGTCCTTTTGAGCCTGTAGTGGGCAATGGCATCCTCTGGCGTTGAGTGTCTGAGGCTGGTGCATTTTAGGAACGTCCGCTGTCTTCTTCTGCGCTGCCTAGGTGGTAGTCCAGGGGGGGGTCCTGAGGGTGGTGGCGGTGGGTGTTGTGGCCCTCTTGGGTCTCCAAGCTGCATGATCATTGGCTCCATGGCATCTGTGGTCTTCAGATGTGGCTCTGGGCTGGGCTCCCTTTCTACTGCAGGTTGTCGTCCTGCTTAACACCAGTAATAGGCAGGTGTTAAATCCCTGCTGCTAACGCACCTTATCGCCTGTTTTTGGATCGCTTCGCAGATCTGGCTGGTCATTGAGAATATCGCGAAGTGGTGTTTTTGTGTGTTTTTGCACAGGAACGCCTACTCTGCATATCATTTGCGTTAGTTGTCGCTCTCATCCGTGGCGATGTTTTTTGCAGCATCTATCGCTGGAAAACTGGCGATATCAGTTTGCACCAGCTTGAGAATAGGGCAATAAATCTATCGCCACTTTTGCGGCGCTAAAGTGCCGATAAATCGGCGATAAGTCCTTGAGAATATGCCCCACTGTTCGTATAGTGACAAGTGTTTATATATTTCACTCGTCTCAAGTGCACATAGTCGATTGTCTCTTTACACATCTCTGTGATGCTTAAAGTCTTTGTAATGTTGGCATACTTTTTCAATCCTTGCTGATTAGTGCTCTAACTACAAGCAATTTAAGAGGTCTGAGAGTGCCTTTTCAGTGTAAGCAGTAATCAGTGTTACCGGGTTTCAGAAGTATGTTGTCTTTCTTTTAGGTGTTTCGGAGCTCAAGCTGGCGGTGAGGGAGAAGACTCTAAGGCCCTGTGCCTGGAACAGAACTCGAGCAGGTAAGTCTTCGGGCAGGATGGTGTTAGCAGCTAGGCAGGAGAGATGGTCTTTCTCCAGAAGTCAGGAAGCCAAGCAGGGGAGCACCAGAAGGGTGCGGTCTTTATAGGGCCATGTCCAACATGGCCACCGGCTTACAAAATCCAGCAAGCAAAATTACAGGAAGAGCGAGGCCAGGAAATGTTTCAGGCCCAAGAGGAGGTCTTCACCATGGAAAACAGAAATTACAAACACAACAAGAGGGGCAGGGACACATGCAATGTGGGAGGGATGCGGGAAGGTCCAGGAGGTCATTTAATGACCATTCAGTCAAATTCCTAGGCCTAGTGGGAGGGATACTAAGTAGGCGTGGAGAACATTACGCATGCGGTACGCGCCGTTACAGGTACTTGAACTCAGAACATTGCAAAGATATACTAATTTATTAATTTATGCTTGACAAAAAAAGTTTGTACACAGAAACACTATTCCAGATTCACAGGTCAGGTTCAACCTGGGTAGATAAAGAGGGCTGTGACAGCTGTCTTGTTCATGCTATCAAAAGAGAGAGGGTACTCCCTTTGTTAAAAGGCCCAGTCGCAACAGTAAAAACATGAATAATCAGTATAACAATGTGTGACCTGAATGCTGAAATGTTTTCTAATCTGCTTCCTTAAGGCAGAAAGACATACGGATACCAATAGGATCATATCTGATGCAGATAGAATAATTTAATAATTAATCAAATCAGTAAATTCCACAGAAATATTGCTGATTAAGTGCACTGAGGTGGTGGGAAGTCACTGTGGATGGAGATAGCACTGTTCTGCATAATGGAAGGAGTTGTGGGGGCAGATGTATTTTTTCTAGTCTGAGTGGGTCCTTCTTTAGAGCAGTCTTGAAATTGAGAAGTGATGTGGCAGATGCAGTGCTGCGTGGGTTCCAGTCAAGAGGTCCATGTAGGTTAACGGACATGATTTGTGGGGCTTCAGAACAATGTTTGGTGTAGCTATAGCTGATTGTCTGACCTATATTGACTGAAGACCCAATGTCCAGCAGAGTCTCCACTAGCACAAACATAATGGTTCGCCAAACTCATGATAGAGCAGACAGACAGACAGATTGCGGAAAGTGTACTCCATCGTGTTTGTGGCAGCCTACCCTGTCCACCAAACTCTAAATAAAGATGTAAGTTATAATACGTCTATTGTATAGTTGGTAACTTCAATCAGGCTCTAATCTTCATCATTACAGTTCCTCCTTCACTCTCTGGTCTCAGTTTTCATCCTATACTTTAGAGTACTGTTTTGGAAGACAACACATGAGAGTGAAGGAGTTCTGTCAATATTCAAAACACCCAGAGGGGGATCTTTTCCAGTTTAGCAATATAGAAGGGACTGCATAGTAGGGTGTGCATGGTGTGGCAACGGTGCCTGTTTTGACAAGGCGGATGCGGCTCAATTAGAACATACACTCACTATGAAGACTAGCACTATGAATAATGGTAATTGGCATTATGTTATAAAAGCATTCTAAGGTATGCTAACCTAGAGGAACTCCTAAGGGTCACATGTAAGAAGCATTTTTGCCGTCGGAAACGGCCGATCGCGCCGTTTCCGCCAGCAAAAATGCTTTTACATATGTACAAATCACAAATTCTGATTCGCTAACACTTGAGCCGAATTACAATTTGTGCTTTCGATTCGGTATTAGGAAGGGTTGTGTTTAGTGCGTCCCTTCCAAATACCGAATCTGAATGAGATGTATGAATATGAGTATGAATATAACGGTCGAAAACCATTCATATTTTAACAACTCCTTGAAGGAGGTGGTAACCTATTCACAAATTGGAAGGGGACCCATTCCTCTTTGAGAATGGAAAACAAATAGTTTTTAAGAGCAGGCTGTGGTTCATTTTTTGTTTTTAAAAACATCCCGTTTTACTTTAAGGAAAACGGGCTGCATTTAAAAAAAAAAATTAATTTCTTCATTGACAGCCAGCAAATCCCTGCAACGGCTGTGATTTCTAATGGGTCTCAAATTGTTACCTACTTGATTAATATACATGAGGTATGATCTATTTGTGACCCACTAGGAATCGCTAATGAAACTCAAATGAGTTTCATACATTCAGAAAGAAACGCAATTAGGAAATCAATATTCCTAATGTTAGTACATCTGGCCCCTAGTTCTAAAAGAGAGCTGACCTATGTCTGGGTTTAGTCATGTAAAGGATTTAGCCACTATGTTAAACAGCAGTTCTGTGTAGTCTTTCTTCAACATTTAACTATATATGCATTCTGCTATTAAGCAAAAACTCACCAGTATTTAGTGCCAGGGGTGACTAATCCATGTTTTATGTATTTCTTATTCCTTTGAAGGTTTCCCTGCACAGCACATGCACTCTGCTTGTGAAATCTATTGTATTAAATATATCTTAAAAGGGACTTGTATCCCGCCTTCACTTCCGATTGGTCCTTGTCACTTTACTTTTCCTCATTTCTATTGGTTGTAGGCGTTCTATTTCCTGTTCTTCCGTGTGTTTCTCTCATCAGTTTCCCATCGGCAAAGTACTGTGTTCATTCGCTTTGGTGGAACTTCTTTGAAGCGTCTCAAGCAACAATTGGGTGAACAAAATAAAAACAAGAGCTACACCCTTGCTTTAAAGTTACAGCGCTGCCCGAGTGCCGTGGGCTCAGCGCGCTGTTAATATCTTAGTGGAGATCCTCCGAAGTGCCTTTTATTCCTTCTCCATGCTCCATATTGATTCATGAACTACCTAGTGCCCCCAGGGCACAAGCAGGCACCCACTTGAATGCATTCATCATCACATGCACTACACTGTCCCCCCTGGGCACACTCTAAGCAAGTGCCATGGGCTCAGCGGGCTGGTATTATCTCCGTGGAGAGAGATGCTAAACTTAACTTTATGGTATAGAAATTTCGTATATTAAAGCCTGTACCTTTGCCACCTAATGACAGTGGGCCCGAATCACAAAAGTAATCTGAGACAAAATTCTAACTTTACGACTTTCGGTATTCACAAAAGGCATTTAGTAGTAGTAAAGTTAGGATTCCTAACTTTACTACTACTAAACTGAGAAACATTCTAACTTTACGACTTTCGGTATTCACAAAAGGCATTTAGTAGTAGTAAAGTTAGGAATCCTAACTTTACTACTACTAAATGCCTTTTGTGAATACCGAAAAATGTAAAGTTAGGATTTTGTCTCAGATTACTTTTGTGAATCGGGCCCAGTGTTCCAAAGCTAACACTCTTCCATGAACTTGCACCTTTTTGTTACTGAAATCCAGTTGGCGATGTAATGTGGTCATTGATAGGAACGATTTGACTGCATAAAGTGAATTCATGTGTTTGTATAGCAGCCCTGCCAAGTATAACACATGAAACAAATGCAAATTAGGTCATTTTCCTACATCACCGCATGTGTCCAAATTGTCACGCATGTTTCAGCTGCTTTCCTCGTGCTCCAATGATTGCCAACAGCACTGCTAAAGATCAGCGCTGCGCCCTAGAGAGTTAAATTATTCCAGAAGCTCATATAGCTTTGTTAATCACCGAGACAGACTGCACTGCACACAGACCATGCAGTCTTTTGCAGCCCGCTGCTACTGTACGATACTTGTGGTATTTTTACTTTTAATTAGTCTCTTCCCCCTTCATGCAAATCAATTCATGCCGTGGCATGCATTCAATTTAAACACCATGCGCCGCTAAAATTGCATTTATTTAAAGGATTCTCTTTCATCTTCATCAGGCGTAGGTATTCATGCCATAGTTCATTTTTTTGCGCTTACAACCCCAGATGAGCAGTGCTTAATTTGAGCCGGTGCTTTCCGGTGCTCAGCACCGGCACTTAATTGGTTTCCGGTGCTCGGCACTGGCACCTAATTGTCAACACCATACTTAGAACAGTCTACCACATGGTGGCGCTGCTCATCTAATTTAGAGATGAGCAGAACAACGGTTGTTTAGGAATACAATATACATTAAAATTGCTAATAAGTGCCTCTCCATCCATTCCTTTGGCTTTGGGCACCTGGAATAATCTGAACTGTCGCATTTACATGTGAGAGAGATGGTTAGTAGTTGTTTTGGCATCAATGACAAGGGCGATAGGTAGTGCAAGCTGCAGTGGCCTCCTGGTCAGAGCCCTGGCACTTAATATTTTACAAATTAAGCACTGCTGATGAGGCGTCCTAACATGGTACCGGGATCTCGCATGCACACATATCAGGTAACTTTGATCATTTTTGATGATTAAAGGTGGCTTTTATTTAAGGATAGTTTGTTTTCCTCTTGGGAGACACATCAGGAACGTGAGCGTTGATTGCAGAAAAAGACTCTGTCCATATTCAGCTTCACAGCACCCCCGCCCACTCCTCCCACCATCGTTTCTCCCTTACTGCCCACCTTCCTCACTCCGTCCGGTACCCGAGAGTTTGTGATGGCAGTGATTAGAGAACGCATGTTTCAGCTGCTTTCCTCGTGCTCCGATGATTGCCAACAGCACTGCCGGATTAGTGTAAATCTGCTGCAGCACTTTTACACCACCATTTGCACTGACCAGCTATTGGACACCATTTGCACCACCTAACTCAAATAGTTCACTATTGTGCAATAGTTTTCAGATTAGAGGAACCCTAGACCGGTTTATGACTCTCCCTGTAAGACTGCTACAAGTGCGTTTTTCTGACAGCTGAGCTAGCAGAGAAGAAAACATTTTCTTGATGCAATACACGTTATTGTGGGATTAGAGACTCTGATTCCAATTACAGGATTATTACAGACACTCGCGCAGAGAGAGCAGCGTGCTGTTTTGCCATTGTAGCATAAGGGTTAGGTACTATGTCTGGTCTGCATGAGTGAGTGTGAATGTTCTGCTAAGGATTCTAGGGGCATATTAGCAAGGAATAGCAATATTTATCGCTAACCGCGCTTAGCGCGACTTTGGTTAACCCCTTCCATGCTCATGACGAGCTCAGCTCGTCATGCTGCGCAGTGCTCGTGTGCGCATGACGAGCTGAGCTCGTCATGAACCCGTCCGCTTAATGAAACGCCTCGCACAGGGCGAAAATCGGCCGCGCATGGAAGCGGTTAACGCCGCCTATCGCTGGAAAATATCGCTGAGATAACACCCTATTAACAAGGTTTATCTCCATAGCGATAATATTTCCAGCGATAGCGGCAAAATGTGAGAATATCGCTGGAAAAGCAGCGATATTCTCGCATTATCGCTAAGGTGGATTCAGCATTAGAATCCACCTCCTATACTTTAAACAGGTAAGTCATCCTCACTAGCAGGAGATAAAATATAGCGATAAACGCGCTTAGCGCGAATTATTTTATCGCTTCGCCTGCCTTGCTAATAGGGGTAGTGGAGTTAGCGACTGTTTCCAGTCGCTTTTAGTAGGGAACGCCTTCCTTGCATGTCATTAGCGATAATTATCACTGACATGCAAGGCGATGGTAAACGCGGCCTCTAACGCCTGAAAGCTGTCGCTAACGCCTGTTAGCGACAGCTTGCTAATAGGGCGATAAAATTATCGCCGCTTTAGCGGCAAAAAGTGCCGCTAAAGCGGCGATAAAGCCCTTGATAATATGCCCCCTAGTCTTTTAGTCTTACAGTTTCAGGGTCCCGGTAATTATGGTTCAGTTCCACACAAGAAGTGAAGCTCTCCTAGCCTAATTGTTGCTGGTACTGTGCAGTAGGGGCACAGTTAGAATATGTCTTCGGACACTGGTGCGCTGCTAGCTTTCTTTGGACATAAGAGGCCACACAGTAGATCGAAATAACAAAAGGAAATGGCATTACAATGTCAAAGAGCCCTATCACTGTAGCACTGAGATGGATATGGCAGCCACATCACATGGCAAATCCATAATTGTGTAGAAAACGTCGTTACTGAACAAATTGCCTTTCTCAATAAAGAAGTCATAACACTTTTTCAAAGTTTCAGTAACTTATATTGCACAATTGATCATCAAGCTAAAATTTGCAACCCAAAAAAGTATTATTATTAACATAGGTGAAACCTAATGTGTTTACCAATGCTTGTTTGTTTTATTTCACGTACAAGGATCTGTTGTACCAAAGCGGTCTAGTAAATTTGTAAACAATGAAAGGAGGAGACTGAGTCAGACTTTATTTTATTTATTTATTTATAAAACACAACTAATGTTTGAAGGTTTCCTGGCCTCAAGGAACATAAAGCAGTATAGCCATAGATAAACCTGAGGATTAGCAGAAGTGGAACGTTTCCTGTGGCTATCTGAAGGCTAGTGGTTGTCCAAGGCTCTGATGTTCAAGGGAAGAGAGTTCCACAACTTTGGAACCAGGTGGTGGAAGAAGTGGCTGTCGTAGCGTTTCTTCACACATGCAACTAGGAAAAGCAGAAGATGCGAGAGTGTAAGGGGCGGGATTGGAGTACAAGGAGTCAAAAGTTTCTTTAGGTCAGATATTCCTAGACCATGATAAATCCTAAGGGCATTGTGTAATATCGTCTTATATGGTTTTAGTGGTTACCTCTCACGTTTCATATGTGTATCCTTCATTATTTCCCTTGTAACAGTTGGCAGGGTATGCCCAGACGTGGGACCCTTGCTCACTTTGCCACTGGATTCAAGATAGCCTGGCTGATGAGGGTTTTGAACCCGAAAGCGGTCCCAGGATGCTTGTTTCCGGTCCAGGGAAGACATGGCTTGGCAGTTCGGGCTGGACTGTTCCCATGAGGCACAGGGTCAGACTGATTTGCATATGGCCATGTCTGAACTGGGGTGGTGGAGTGAGCTAAAGAATGATGATGGATTAAACCCAGATCAGTTGACTGGGGGTGAGTGTTTGATTTGCTCTAACGCTCCGTCCATCATCCCCTTTGGTATCGCTTTGTTCGCCCTAAGTTGGCAGGGTATGCCCAGACGTGGGTCCCTTGCTCACTTTGCCACTGGATTCAAGATAGCCTGGCTGATGAGGGTTTTGAACCCGAAACCGGTCCCAGGATGCTTGTTTCCGGTCCAGGGAAGACATGGCTTGGCAGTTCGGGCTGGACTGTTCCCATGAGGCACAGGGTCAGACTGATTTGCATATGGCCATGTCTGAACTGGGGTGGTGGAGTGAGCTAAAGAATGATGATGGATTAAACCCAGATCAGTTGACTGGGGGTGAGTGTTTGATTTGCTCTTACGCTCCGTCCATCATCCCCTTTGGTATCGCTTTGTTCGCTCCTAAGTTGGCAGGGTGTGCCCAGACGTGGGTCCCTTGCTCACTTTGCCACTGGATTCAAGATAGCCTGGCTGATGAGGGTTTTGAACCCGAAACCGGTCCCAGGATGCTTGTTTCCGGTCCAGGGAAGACATGGCTTGGCAGTTCGGGCTGGACTGTTCCCATGAGGCACCGGGTCAGACTGATTTGCATATGGCCATGTCTGAACTGGGGTGGTGGAGTGAGCTAAAGAATGATGATGGATTAAACCCAGATCAGTTGACTGGGGGTGAGTGTTTGATTTGCTCTAACGCTCCGTCCATCATCCCCTTTGGTATCGCTTTGTTCGCCCTAAGTTGGCAGGGTATGCCCAGACGTGGGTCCCTTGCTCACTTTGCCACTGGATTCAAGATAGCCTGGCTGATGAGGGTTTTGAACCCAAAACCGGTCCCAGGATGCTTGTTTCCGGTCCAGGGAAGACATGGCTTGGCAGTTCGGGCTGGACTGTTCCCATGGGGCACAGGGTCAGACTGATTTGCATATGGCCATGTCTGAACTGGGGTGGTGGAGTGAGCTAAAGAATGATGATGGATTAAACCCAGATCAGTTGACTGGGGGTGAGTGTTTGATTTGCTCTAACGCTCAGTCCATCATCCCCTTTGGTATCGCTTTGTTCGCCCTAAGTTGGCAGGGTATGCCCAGACGTGGGTCCCTTGCTCACTTTGCCACTGGATTCAAGATAGCCTGGCTGATGAGGGTTTTGAACCCGAAACCGGTCCCAGGAGGCTTGTTTCCGGTCCAGGGAAGACATGGCTTGGCAGTTCGGGCTGGACTGTTCCCATGAGGCACAGGGTCAGACTGATTTGCATATGGCCATGTCTGAACTGGGGTGGTGGAGTGAGCTAAAGAATGATGATGGATTAAACCCAGATCAGTTGACTGGGGGTGAGTGTTTGATTTGCTCTAACGCTCCGTCCATCATCCCCTTTGGTATCGCTTTGTTCGCCCTAAGTTGGCAGGGTATGCCCAGACGTGGGTCCCTTGCTCACTTTGCCACTGGATTCAAGATAGCCTGGCTGATGAGGGTTTTGAACCCAAAACCGGTCCCAGGATGCTTGTTTCCGGTCCAGGGAAGACATGGCTTGGCAGTTCGGGCTGGACTGTTCCCATGAGGCACCGGGTCAGACTGATTTGCATATGGCCATGTCTGAACTGGGGTGGTGGAGTGAGCTAAAGAATGATGATGGATTAAACCCAGATCAGTTGACTGGGGGTGAGTGTTTGATTTGCTCTAACGCTCCGTCCATCATCCCCTTTGGTATCGCTTTGTTCGCCCTAAGTTGGCAGGGTATGCCCAGACGTGGGTCCCTTGCTCACTTTGCCACTGGATTCAAGATAGCCTGGCTGATGAGGGTTTTGAACCCAAAACCGGTCCCAGGATGCTTGTTTCCGGTCCAGGGAAGACATGGCTTGGCAGTTCGGGCTGGACTGTTCCCATGGGGCACAGGGTCAGACTGATTTGCATATGGCCATGTCTGAACTGGGGTGGTGGAGTGAGCTAAAGAATGATGATGGATTAAACCCAGATCAGTTGACTGGGGGTGAGTGTTTGATTTGCTCTAACGCTCAGTCCATCATCCCCTTTGGTATCGCTTTGTTCGCCCTAAGTTGGCAGGGTATGCCCAGACGTGGGTCCCTTGCTCACTTTGCCACTGGATTCAAGATAGCCTGGCTGATGAGGGTTTTGAACCCGAAACCGGTCCCAGGAGGCTTGTTTCCGGTCCAGGGAAGACATGGCTTGGCAGTTCGGGCTGGACTGTTCCCATGAGGCACAGGGTCAGACTGATTTGCATATGGCCATGTCTGAACTGGGGTGGTGGAGTGAGCTAAAGAATGATGATGGATTAAACCCAGATCAGTTGACTGGGGGTGAGTGTTTGATTTGCTCTAACGCTCCGTCCATCATCCCCTTTGGTATCGCTTTGTTCGCCCTAAGTTGGCAGGGTATGCCCAGACGTGGGTCCCTTGCTCACTTTGCCACTGGATTCAAGATAGCCTGGCTGATGAGGGTTTTGAACCCAAAACCGGTCCCAGGATGCTTGTTTCCGGTCCAGGGAAGACATGGCTTGGCAGTTCGGGCTGGACTGTTCCCATGAGGCACAGGGTCAGACTGATTTGCATATGGCCATGTCTGAACTGGGGTGGTGGAGTGAGCTAAAGAATGATGATGGATTAAACCCAGATCAGTTGACTGGGGGTGAGTGTTTGATTTGCTCTAATGCTCCGTCCATCATCCCCTTTGGTATCGCTAGCTGTCTTTGGACATAAGAGGCCACACAGTAGATCGAAATAACAAAAGGAAATGGCATTACAATGTCAAAGAGCCCTATCACTTTAGCACTGAGATGGATATGGCAGCCACATCACATGGCAAATCCATAATTGTGTAAAAAACGTCGTTACTGAACAAATTGCCTTTCTCAATAAACAAGTCATAACACTTTTTCGAAGTTTCAGTAACTTATATTGCAAAATTGATCATCAAGCTAAAATTTTCAACCCAAAAAAAGTATTATTATTAACATAGGTGAAACCTAATGTGTTTACCAATGCTTGTTTGTTTTATTTCACGTACAAGGATCTGTTGTACCAAAGCGGTCTAGTAAATTTGTAACCAATGAAAGGAGGAGACTGAGTCTTTGGAACCAGGTGGTGGAAGAAGTGGCTGTCGTAGCGTTTCTTCACACATGCAACTAGGAAAAGCAGAAGATGCAAGAGTGTAAGGGGCGGGATTGGAGTACAAGGAGTCAAAAGTTTCTTTAGGTCAGATATTCCTAGACCATGATAAATCCTAAGGGCAATGTGTAATATCGTCTTATATGGTTTTAGTGGTTACCTCTCACGTTTCATATGTGTATCCTTCATTATTTCCCTTGTAACACACCTTTCTCGCCCCTCCCCCTTCCCTCACGTATCAGTGCATGCTGATTGTCGCGCGCTGTATTTAAAATGTATGGGGAAATAGTTGGGATTAGGCGGTTGGGACATCATGAGGTGGGTGAAGACCACGTGTGTACAAGGATTCATCGTGCTCTGATCCCAGGCTCCTGTGGTCAAAAATTACACACTGCTTCAGGCCTTAATCTGTACAGGTTGCTCAGCTGGGAGCCAGTGGAGGGAGCGACAGGCTTCCTTTACTGTAAAACAAGCAACAAGGGTACAGGTAGTAAGTCACAGGCTCTGCTATGTCACAAATAAATGAACAGCTCTCAGTAGAGAAGAGAGCTTGCTGGAGATATTTATAGGTTTCTCTTATGCCTGGGGATGTTTCACCCTGACAGTTTGCCAGAACTTCTGTGAAGAAGTAGTCGTATTATGTCATTGTATTTTCTTCCCTTAATATCACCTCTAAGCAAGGGTGGTGCCTTGGCACTTCTTCTTTTCATCTATGCATACTTTCTATTGAGTATAGGATGTCAGCATAGTAATTGCTAGCGCCTCTGCATGACGGATTGTGAAAAGTGGGGAAAGCGTGCCAGGGTTGGAAAAGAGGCTTCTGGGTAAATAAAATGCAGATCGTAAATCCCCACAAAAGACAGATCAGCTTAAGAGACCTGATCGTCAGCATAAGAGGGCAGCATGGCTTTGAAAAGAATGGAACCTTCAGATAATTGGATTTCACCCATACATATACAGCTGTGAAGGTGCACTTGTCTTTAAGATGCAAAAAATGGGAAAGGGCCTTCTAAACTAACACACTTATTAATCAGAATTGTGATTGCTTCTAAATCCTGTGTGAAACTCTGAAATCACGGATGGAATTTGACGTCTACACACACTTATTCGGTCTTCTTTTCTGCATGTATAGGAGTTGTTCAAGCATTCCCAGTCTGCTGTAAACCACATAAGTGTTCTCGAATTTTGTCTTAGAACACTTTTTAAATAAAGATTTTCAGATCATATCTCTCCGAGCTGGGGGTATTCAGAATTAAAACACGGTGAAGTTCTGAAAGACAGAACATAGCCTAGTCTAATGAAAGTTTAAAGGAAAGAAAATACAAAAAACACATAAATAGCAGTTTCAGCTTTTCAATGACCATTCAACACCATCCACTCTTCCCCTCACGCTCCATCCTCCCAAACTACTAGAGGTCTGATCAGTAGCGGCTGGTCTAAGATAAATGTGGTGGGTGGGGTGGGCAGCGCAGATGAGGGGATTGCGGAGGGGGAATAGCAGAGGGGAGCTCAGGGGAGGGAGCGGTGTGAGGGGGCATACATTTTTTTTTTTTAAAGAAAAGGTACCTTCCGCTCTTCTGCTTGCAGTGTTGCTCCCGGGCTTCTCCTCTTGCCACAGACCGTTGCAGCCCGTGCCTGCTGATCTCTCCACCCAGCAATACAGTTGGGTTGGAGAAATGTCAGTGCGCCTGACCGTTTGGCCGAGCTGAGACTGCTGGCCAAACCCTCATGCCCACCCTACAGCAGAGCCCACCACTCCTCCTCCCCTGCTGCAGTGCTGTGGCCCTGCCCCCCAAGACACAACCGCAGGACGAAAATAAAATGATCTGCATTAAGATCATTTTATTTTTCGTTTGCCTCTGAGGGCAGTGGGGCGACGCTCCTCCGTCATAGCAGAGGAGTGCCCCTGGGTCTGATCGATAATGTTGCGCCCATATAGGCCAAAAGCAACTGCTGAATTAAGCAGTCTGTAGCTAATTAAAGTGCAACAAGCACTGGAAAAGCCAATTGGTTTGACTTTTACTTCTTCGTTGATTGGCGAGCTAGTGTGTGAGGTGCTGTAAAGGTGTGGATGGGTGAATGCAAAAATGAGCCAGTAGGTTGACAGACGGTTGATGTGAGCGTGAATGGATGAAACAATGAGTGGAAGAAGACATTATCATTATCAAAGGAAGTTGCTTGTCCAAGATAGGTATTTGAATGGGACAAAGCACAGGAATGTTGTAACAAAATAAGAATACAGAGAACTCACAATAAACACTCTCATTTTTTTTTTTGTAAATATATTTATTCATTTTACATCAAAACATCTGACATTCACAGAATATAACTTCCACAGTCAACATTTTTGGCATTTGGACATGACCAGATTTTTCAGCACGTTACATGGGTATGTATTTCAGTTGGAAACAGCTGGTCAATCAGGCAGTGCTTGATGACGCCCACCCACTCCATTGCATCAGCTGGTCAAAGATAAACACTGGAATGCAAAATAGTCCACAGTGGAGACAGCCGATGAACATAATTGAGACATACCCAACTAAAGAAACCCCTCCCCCCCCCGATACCCCCACTCCCCCCCCCCCGGCGTGGCACAGAGGACTAATAACGCTAATAACAACAGCAATCAGGCACAGCACATCTGTCCATGAGACAATATACAGCATTAGTCTGGATGGCAGTGTAGGCCTACAATAAGACATCGATTGATTACAGGAGACCCCCTGTATCCACATGCGTGTGTGAACCAAGCAGTCAGCAGTCCTGATCTGCCGGATCGCTAGAGGTGGAGTCCACATCCGAGTCCGTCTCCGGCGTCTTCAATAACAGTGTCAGTGCTTCCCAAGCCCTGGCAGCTTCTAGGGCTGTCTCGCTGTGTGTGCGACTAGCTGCTTGTAACCTAGCCGTACCCTCGCATTCCGCCCATCTAATAAAGACAGTCCTCCACCTCTGGAAACTCGGGCCCCTCTTAGACTTCCAGTGCGCTGTAATCTCTCGCTTGGCTAACAACAGGCCCAGATCTAAAAATTTGTTAGTAATCTTGGTTTTGGAGGTGTGAGGAAACCAGTGGAGTAAGCAGGGGCCTGGCGCTAGTGCAACATTCCTCTCAGTAATATCGCATACCAGCTCCATCACATCCCCCCAGTAAGTCGTCAGCTGTGGGCAATCCCAGAGCATATGGCGAAGATCTGCCCCTTCCTTGTTGCATCTTGGGCAGAGTGCCGTGGTCACATTGAAATATTTGTTAATTTTTGCTGGAGTCAGGTACGCCCTATGTAAGATAAAAAATTGGACCAGCTGGAATCGAGCATTTCTAGTGCATTTCCAAGGTCGTTCAAGCAACTCAGCCCACTCTTTCTCAGGGATTTCCTCACCTAAATCCTCCTCCCACTTCTGCTTTAGCTCCATCAACGGAGCGAGCCTCTCCCGCGTCATCCGTCGTTGTAAACACGCGACTGCCTTGATGGTGCCCGCCGCCAATACGACATATTGGCAAACCATGGAAGTCTGTGGTTCAGAAAGACCCTCCCCCCATTGTTTCTGAATGGTCGCCACTAGGGCCGAATGGAGCAAATAATCTCCTCGAGGAAGATCATGTCGATCCCTCAGAGTCTCGAACGGTATAAGGGCACCATCATCATACAGGTCGCCCAGGGCTGTCAGGCCCAGATCGCTCCACTGTTGAAGTGCTGACCAATTACCCCCGTGAGGAAGTACCGTGCACATAGTAATGGGGATTTCGGGGGCATAGGGGCGCACAATCTGCGCCCTCTTCTGGCTTCTATTCCAACACAACCGAAATGTTTTGAATTCAGCAGGGAGTGCTTTGAGACACAGCAGTTGTTGTAATATGATGCGGGACAATATTTGTCGGGGCACCCGTCCAACTTCCCTCTCGCCCACTCCTCGGAATTCTAGAGCAACCGCTTGGGTAAGCCATTGCAATTGGGCCGCCAAATAATAAGACTCGAAGTCCGGTACCGCTAGTCCACCCTCCTCTCTCGGGCGCAACAGGGTCTTCAGGGCCACCCGTCTTCTGCCAGCGAGCCAAAGAAAACCCGTGATCATCATTTGAAGTTGTTTAAAAATCGTCGCTGTGAGCCAGATGGGAAGGGTCCTAAAATAATATAGGAGCCTAGGTAGAGCCACCATCTTAAGCAGGGCCACTCGGCCCGCCACAGATAGCGGAAGCGTTCCCTAGAACTCCATACTGCCCTGGAGCCCCCGGATAGCTCTGCCCACATTACCCTCCAACAGATCTGCCTGCGTATGATCAATACGGGTCCCCAGGTAAGTCAAACAATTGTATTCCCAGTGCACCCCATTAATAATCGGAGGACCCTCCCTCACAGGGGCGCTGGGAAACAGGCATGATTTCTCCCAATTCACCTTAAGGCCCGCCACCAGTTCAAGGTCTTGGAGCAAACGTCTCGCCCCAGCAAGGGCAGCCCCCGTATCTGCTAAAAACATGAGGAGATCATCAGCATAGAGCGCGATGTATTGAATACCGCCATGGACATCGAGACCCCTGTAGCGACGTCCTGTCCTGGCCTGGGCCGCTAATGGCTCAATAGCCAAAGCAAATAGCAGAGGGGATAATGGGCACCCTTGACACGTCCCTCTGCTCACCGCACACGTGTCTGAGATCAAACCCCCTGTCTTAACGCGCGCCGTAGAGGATCTATATAACAATGCCGTCCAATCCACAAAGTCCTCCCCCAGTCCAAATGTGCGCATAAAAAGCCTTTTTGATGTCCACTGAAAAAATGGCAGCCGATGCCTTCGAGTATGTGCCAACTTCCAATATGCGAAGTAGTCGTCTTACATTAACAGCTGTATTCCGCTTCGGAATGAATCCCGCCTGGTCCGCGTGGACCAGATGTGTCATATGGGGAAGCAATCGGGTCGCCAGTATTCGGCTCAGGATCTTATAGTCGGTAGGAAGCATAGACAGTGGCCGGTACGCAGTTCTGTCTGAGGGTGACTTCCCAGGTTTCAAAAGGGGGATTATTATCGCTTCACGGGTAGTGACAGGAAGATATCCCATCTTCTTTGCCTCATTGTAGAGAGTCACCAGTTTAGGAGCAAGCAGATCCACATAAGTGTGATAAAATTCAACCGGTAACCCATCTGCTCCGGGGGTCTTCTTACGTGCCATATGTTTAATCGCACCTCTCACGTCCCCCAATGTGATGGCTTGGCCTAGTTGTTCAGCCTCTGAGTTATCAATTTTTGGGAGATCAGCCTCTGCTAGAAATCCCCCGAGGACATCCTTATCCATCCTGACCTTACTCTGATAGAGCTCTGTATAATATGCATGGTACTGCTCATTAATGCCCTGTTGTGTGCGGCAAAGTTCTCCCGACGGGCTATACAATTCCAATATGGTCGACCCTCGTCTCTCTGGGTTGGCCAACCAGGCCAGCAGGGTGCCAGACTTGTCTCGCTCGGTATGAGCGCGTGCTATATACTTCTTATAGTCGAAACAGCGCAGCCGTTCGACTTCCACAGCCACTGCCTCCCTTGCTGCCAGTAATTCCCGGTGCCTTTGTGGTTGACCAGGTCTAGCACGCTCCTGCTCTCACAAGCGTTGATCTGCAGCATCTATGTCCTGGAGTAGAGTCTTCCGGACCCCAACCACATTGGAAATACACAGACCCCTCACCACCACTTTAAAGGCGTCCCATTCTACCACGAGTGATGATGCTGTGCCCGCATTCTCCTGGAAATATTGAGCCACCCCAGTTCCCACTGCCTCCCGGAATATTAAATCTTCCAAGAGCTCCGAGTTTAAGCGCCAGTTTGGAATTGCAGGGCGCACCGGAGACCACTGAACCCTGACCAACAGTGGGTTATGATCTGAAAGTGTCCTAGTAAGATACTCGCTATGCGTGATCGTAGTGTGTAGTTCGGGGGAGCAGAGTACAGCATCAATCCGAACATGAAGTTCGTGAAGTGCAGAGAAAAAGGAATAGTCTCGATCAGTCGGATGATGTGCCCTCCATGTGTCCACCAGTCCCCAATGTGTCTGCCAGTTCCTCCTAGCTCTAGCTATCTTATGTGTAAAGGCGGTAGATAGGAGTGGATGAGATCTATCTAGCTGGACATCAGTGACGGAATTAAAGTCCCCACCTATTATTACAGCACCGGTCAAATAAGGCGCTAGTTTCTCAGAGAGGTGAGCGAAAAAAGTCGTTTGATCAATATTAGGCGCATAGACGCTACCCATCGCAACATCCCTGCCATTAAGCCTTCCCAACACCATCACGTATCTACCCTCTGGGTCTGTAATCTGTTGTACAAGCTGGAAAGGGACTCCCGCTCTAACCCATATTAAAACACCGCGCGCAAAAGCAGAATAAGCAGTATGAAAAATTTGGCCTCTCCATCTACGCTGCAATGCAATACCCTCTTGGCCCGTGATATGTGTTTCTTGTAGAAAGGCGATTTGAATCCCCCTGCGCACTAAATAAGCATGTATCTTATAGCGGCGGCCCATTGTGTGCAGGCCCCTGACATTCCATGATATGCATTTTAAGTCCACCAACGATCCCATAGTGATATCTGCGCCCAACAGTCGTACAGAATTCGAGCTGTGCCACGCCTGGGCCCCCATAGAACATCCCCATAATCCCAACTCCCCCTCCCAAGGACAGTAACTATTAAACGAGCTCCCATCCAAACCTTTAATAAACTAAGACTAAAGAATCCTCCGACTAATTCAGAGGCAGTAGTGGATGCAACTGACCAGGGACGCATACCCAGCTCGTAAGGCACCAGCTGCAATGAATCCAAGTAAGCTCAGGGACTCTATACATAATCAATAAACACTCTCATGTCCCTTTGTTTTGCATTTTAATGGACTTTGGTATGAGACTAGCAGTGGCACCTGCATGCATTGCATACGGTATCCAGAGATGGGTCACAGGAGAGGGCCATCTGACCTGAGGCTGAACCCTTCACACTCAGCTAGTATTTAGGTGTGGTGGTACCTGCCCAAGGTGCAGATCCTTGATTCTTGCAAGGGAAGAATGGTATTAGTGCTCCAAAATTAGATATAGGTAGGAAAAATATGAGCAAAGGGTAAAACCTGAATCCTGATTGACACTTAGCCTCAGAAATAGGATTTGAGACAGTAGAAAATGGGATACTATGGTGTAATTTCGGTGGCTGCAAATTGTTGTTAGGTGTAGTTGGGGATCATTACTGGAAGGAACTGCCCCCACAACTTGAGAATAATCTAAAACCAAAACATTTACATTCACCTTGCATGTAGCTTATTATTTATAAAAAGGCATTTAAATGCACTAATGTCCTATAAGAAATCTCACTTGACCAATTGGCTGGAATCCACTTGTATGGAGGGACTGATATGGAAAGAGGCAACAATATCAATAGGATGGCATAGTAAGATAATAGGATAGAACCCCCTGTGGGACAGTCATATCCTGAAGAAGGTGTGGTGGTTGCCATGAGTCCAGAAATGGGGAGTGATTGGTATAGTGAAGATAAGTGCCAAGGGAATTGACTCGGACATGAAAACATTTGAAGATTTGGAGGAGTATGGTTTTGACCCAAGTTTTCAAATACATACAGCTTAGATACACACTGCATAAATACTAAGACCAACTGGTAGATGTAGAGGAGTGCTCGTCTCTAGAGAATTGGATACTGGTGGATCATGTGCCATTAAAAGCGATATCACTGACACGTAAAACTCTGATAAAGAATGCACCAGATTGCTTGGGGGTAGAAAGAGCCAGATAGGTGAGAGAGCTGGGAGACCTGGACGACTCTGGTTGGGAGGAGGAGGCCTGGGTGCCATAAACATTTGCTATCATAGCAGCGTTCCAACTGCCGCAACTTAAGTTACTTCACCCATTATACTACTACCTTACTACTAGCTTACACAACTTAAATCCTTTGGTATTACCAGTCTGATCTGTGTCTTAGGGGTTGTGGGGAGAGGAGCAATTTCAAACACAAATGGTGGGACTGCCTGATGATAGGGAGTTTGGGCGTAAGGTTGGAAAATGTCTGTTATGTGTAACACAATAGACCAGGACTCCAAAACAATGCTGTTTGGTATATGGGGCACCACTCCGACCTAAATATGGGATGATGCTTTAAAATGCAGGATTAGCTGTAGCAAGACGAGATATAGCCAGAGGATGGGGGAAGTCACAGACATCCGGCTTCATATAATTTTGTCGGAATACCGATTGGTGTATGGAAGCAGAGAGGGAGATATCAAAGAGTAGAGGATGCACGTGGAAGATATAGGGCAGATGGAGTGAATTTCATGGACTATCCTCATATGAACCATGAAATAATAGCTCTGTGGCGTGGGAGGGAGATTGTATCAGATGACTGTGTGATGTACTACGTGCTGCTATGACCACTCTGATAAAAGAAGCAATGAAATTAAACCATTTATTTTTCCTTGGTTATCTATATAATCAATAACAAGTGTTTTTAGGGAAAGATACATGTCAAGAACAAAAGTAAGTGTGTTTCTAGGGGGAGCAGACACTTTATTTTAAAGGGAAGTAGGGGAATTCATTTTCTCAGAGGAAAAATAGGTTCCTGGTACAGAAAAAGGTATATGTGCCACTACACATTTGGAGAGCACATTTTATCTCAAGAAATTTCGGTTTGATGGAAACTCTGAAAGCTGCGTTAAGCATGTTAGTACTCATGACAAGTTACATCTAGCATTGATTTCCACCAGCACTACTGGTATTCTTTTAGAGTCTCAGTCAACTCAAGATTTTACTCCAAACATAAAAGTTATCTGATAAATCACAAATCGTGGTGCACCGATAAATTACAGTTCATTCAAACAAGTCTAATTCCAGATTGTGTGTGTTCCATTTCTTCTTTATTTTTCTTTGATGATAAAAAACGAGACTCCAAATCATATATTGTCATAATCCTTATAATGTATCACTTCTGGTTCCCGTCTCTGGCCGTCATCTTTCCCGGCTCTCCCTGACATTTGGCCCGTTAATTGGATTTTAAGAGAAGATATGCTGTTAGATAATATACTAACTTGGTAGTTTATGTACTGTGTATTGGGGGATGGATATTATGCATAAATGTATCATATGCCAGACAATGACAATGACTAGGGGAATAGCAATGTTGATAAATAATATACCACAATTAAAGCTGATTTATTGCAGACAGTCGGATGTGGACTATACATGAACGCATTATGGTTAACATCTATAATATTAAATACAACAATCTGAGGAATGATAATGCTGAATAATATAGTCCGAATGCCACAATACATATTACATATCATGGGCATTCATACTCCATGCTCGGGTTTTCTTGGTGTTTTTAATAGATCTTTTAATGTTGGGCAGCTTGCTTTCATGGTTTTTGGTGTTGGGTCCCTCCATCCAGGTCTGAGGTATCACGTGGGGTATTGTTTGTGTAGAATCTTTTGTTGTATGAATTTTTGTACGATTATGGGGCCGATTCGGATTCGGGCCGGAAATCTCTCCGACCGAGCCGGACCCGGAGAGATTTCCGACCGAATCGGACCCGTGCAGCCCGACCGAACGAGTACGATGCGTCCGTATGCTATCGGACTCGAGTCGGTCGGACTCCCATTGAAGTCAATGGGAGCCGGTCGTACAACGCGTACGCGGGCTCCCATTTACTCAATGGGTGCGAGGCGAACAAGGGCGCCCCCTACAGCGGGTACGCGGCGAAGCGACTCGCGCCGTACACGCACAGGTAAGGGGGACCCATGGGTCCCCCCTGTGTGCGACTCGCGTGGCTACGCGTACAGGGGGGTCCGACACGGACCCCCGAAGTACGTCTCCGACTGCTCTTTCGAGCCGGGTGGCGCATGTCGGTCGGACTGCTCACGGCGCGCATCGTACTTACCCGGCCGGGGAACGTCTCCATTGCGCGGTGCGAGTCGTGTCCGAGCGAGTCGGTCGGTGCGGTTCGACCCGGGAATGAGTCGGTCGGAGCGGTTGGGACGCCCGAACGAGTCGGTCGGCGATTTCGCATCGTACTCGCTCGTCCGGACGCGCGTACGAATCGGTCGGGAAATAGGGCTCCGAATCGGATCCGGTTATGCCGAATCCGATTCGGAGCCCTACCGGCCGAGATCGGAATCGGCCCCTATGTGTGAGCACACAGATATATGGTATATTATGTATCCTTTTACAGCCCTGAGGAATTTCACATGTGCTGAAAGAAATGCGTTGGCTGTCTGCTGTAATGTTTGGAGTCTTGTTTTTTATCAGCAAAGAAAAATAAAGACGATATGGAACACAAGCAATTTGGAATTGGACTTTTTTTTAAATTTACTGTAATTTATCGGTGCACCACCATTTGTGATTTATGATATATTTTGACCGTAGGGTCGCACCTTCTTGAGCAGCAGGTGCCTTGGGTGAGTGCACGTATTAATGGTTAATATGTTTGGAAACTATTTGTTGGGATAAAGGGGAGGTGCAGTATCTGTGTTGGACTCGCTGCTCTGTTTTGTTGACCTTAATTAAAAGTAATCTGAGAGGCAAAACATTCTGATTCACTGCCTTTGTTCTCTTCATTGATTCTAAATTCTGCAAAATTATCTTGTGCTGAGCTATAATGATGTAAGATTCTGCAAGATGCCTCTTGAACATATGCAATCTTGTTAGTGTTAAAAGGTTTTAAACCAACTGTAACCAACTGAAAAATAATTTAAATACATTTATAAGTAGTACAGCACAATCTTTAATGATAGTTACTGAATTGTGCCATCACTAAATTTCGAACATATGGCTGTTTGTAAACCTATGTAGAGAACAACAGGATTGCAGAACAAGGACAGGATACCTGAGGAACAATTCAAGATTGTTTACAAAGATGCAAAATATTTGTGGGTCGATGTTCTTATCATGAAGAAGTGTAGTCTCATTCTGTAACTGCAGGAGGGTTGGGTAGTTTCGGTGTGGACATGAAAATTTTTTAAGATCCTGGGAGAGTAACTAGAGAAGGCATGTCTTCTCTACTTCCTGTTCTTCATTTCAAACTGGCAGTTTCTTGGCTTCCAGTGCGTCGCTGTCCATTTGAGGTGGTTGTTTTTTTAAGTCATTCATGCTTTGGCTCAGTTTCTAGTGGCTTTGTGTAGGATGGGGATGGTCCTCAAGATGACGCAGATTTTGAGCAAACCTTGTTTCTTGTGGAATGGGACGATGTGGTTGAACTTTTTTGAGCTCTTAATTAGTCATACTGAAGTGTGCATGATTTGTTTCATGGTGGGCAGAGGGTTGACAGAGAGACCTGACTCCATTTAGAATGCTTTTAACATTTTACGATAAAGTATGTAAACTGCTTGCCCTTTTCCTATGACTAAAATATTCTTTAGAAATCAGCGGATTGAAATTATATACTTCTTTGTGGTACCATTCTGGCAATCAATTCAAATTCCTCCAAATCGTGTAATCACCTTTGTTTGTAAGCTTTACCCCTATAGTGCTATGACACACAATAATTACCATAAAAGCTTCATGAAGTATGTTGCAGTGTTCTGAGTATATAGATCAAATCTAGATACAATTCAACAGAGAACTGTAAAGTAATGGGTAGGTAAAAAAAAAAGGGGTATAGAATCTGGGCTGCAACAGCAATTATAGAGAAGGTTACAAAAAGGAAATTATGAGTGGATTTACGTGGGGGCATAATGGGGCAAGGGATTTTAAAGGGGGCTCCTTCAATGAAAACATTTGATTTTGATCCTACTTGCCATGTGAGGTGTTATGGTTTAGGCTACTGTCTTGAAGATGATCAGTAGACTTTGAAGAGGATGCGGGCAGGTAGAGAGGACAACTAAAGTCAACTGAGGGTGGCAATGGTCTGTAATGTACTATATAGCCATGACAGTGGTGAACCCCTTAAACCAATTTGATTTAACCATTGATAAGTTCCTGAACCTTGAAAATCGAACCAATCATCAACTCTTGTGTCTTTCAACTTACACTGCGTCTGACTGAAGTAGTGTTTTCTCTGACCAACATATTTTTCCTAAGAGAACCACCAGCAAAACTAAAAGCACATATTGGGGTAAGAGATCACTGTTTTCCCTTTGTAAGAGTCTGCAATCCAAGTGTTGTGTAAAACGTTTTTCTGAAATACCCGTGAAGTTAATGATATCCAGACTTGCCTAAAAACTTTGGGGCTTATTTACAAACCCCATGCTCCACCGGTGCATCACTTATCTAGGGAGATGCATCCTGGAAGAGAGCACTGCATTGGAATGGATCTGCCCGAGAACCTTCTGCGCCACATAAGTTTTAATAATGCAAGGTAGGCTTTCCTACGTAAAATGTCTCACAATACTGACTTAGGGATATTTACAACCATTCCCCATGAAGATGCATCTCCAGGCTGCGTCACGCATCTTGAAAAGTGTTAGAATTCCTGCACCTCACAAACCCACGCGTAAGAAATGACGCATGTGCAATAGAAATAAAAGAGAATCCTAGAAGAACAGTCTTCCATCAAATCATACAACATGGACCTCCTAATCTTGCAACTGGGAGTTGGACAGAGAAGACGACAACCACCACCAGACCAAATACCACAACTGCCCCCACCTCCACCACCACAAAGGCAGCGCAGGAGAAGGGAGTGCATCTATTGGCAGAGGACCACCCTCATTAGGCTCAGGGATGAAGATGTCATCAGATATTACCACCTCAGGAGGTGTCAATTGTGACCTTACTGCATCAGATCACACAACGGCTACAGCCAACAACTGACAGGGTCTGCAACATCCCACCACAGTCCAAGCTCCTGGCCGTCTTACACATGTTGGCCTCAGGATCATTCCAGACTACAGCAGCCCAAGTGGCAGGTGTCTCCCAGGCCTCTTTTTCAGCCTTCCTTCCATCTGTCCTGGATGCCATTATTCACCTAACACCACAGTACCTCAATTTCCCCAACACACAACATCTGCAGATGGAGATAAAACATGGCTTCTATGACATTGCAGGCTTTCCACATGTCCTTGGGGCAATGGACATCACGCATGTACAACTGGTCCCTCCTGCAGCAACTGCCCATCTATACCGTAACAGGAAGCATACCCACTCAATCAATGTCCAGGCCATTGTGGACCATCGGGGACTCTTTACCAATGTACTGGCCAAATATCCTCGTAGTGTCCATGATGCATATATTTTCCGCAACAGCATCATCAATGACCGCTTTCAAAATGGGCAATATGGCAATGGTCTACTTGCAGGTAAGCAATATTTTAAGAATCCACATACCAATACTCTGTAACAATAGCTGGGCATCTGGCACATCAGGGCCTCTTATAATACTGATACAATAATTCATTGTGCAAAGGATAACACACAAATCCACTATAAGCACACAACATATAGTAGAAAGGTACACACACCATTGGCAGCCGCAACAGAAAGTGCCCTGGGTGTGCCATGGGCCTATGTGCCCTCTATGTGCTCCCCCAGGGCACTTTGCAATCACAGAGGTGTCATCTTCTGCATGTAACTCACCTTGTGTAATACTGAAAGCGCTGGTGCCCATAAGGCAACAGTGCTTTCTGAAGGGGGCGTCTCCAGTCTTGCATGGTGGTGTGAACCTGTGCAAATGAACTAATACCCTAGGCTCTATACCTGCACTGTATCACAGGCCTAGGAGCAGAGGCCAAGAAGCTCTCATTATGCTCACAAGCAGTGCACCACCTTGGAGGTGGGGCATTGTCAGTGTGCCCACTAAGAGCAGCTATCAGGAAGGAGGCTTGAAAGGGTGTCCCATGGCTCCCACAGATATCACCTTGCATGCGGGTGCAGCCAACCACTGCACCTGCCTTCAAGGGAACATGAATACCCTCTCAAATTGCATATTGATTTCCATATGCACAGTGAAACACAGAGCAGCTGATTGAAAGCTGCTATGCATATTAATTGAATGTGCTGGCCTATTGACAGCATGAGTAAGTGGCAGTAATGGGTTCAGCACAATCTATGTAATAGGTCCCACTTTCCATGTTTGTATCCAGAGCACCGACTCCAAGGTGTGCCATGTGCAAACAGGGAAAGTGTGCACCATACATAACAGGGACCCAGGTATCCATTACAGAATCCAAGCAATTATACATTGCATTCAGCAACTCAAGGCCAGCAATGCACCATCCCCTATCATGCCTTTGACATGATACACAGCAAGTTAAGCGACACATGTCACAAGCAATTTGCAACTGTATGTTTAACACTCCACCTAATCACAAAATCAGTAATTTTACTGAAAATATCAGCATACATGACGTACACGACATGTCATGTATTGTCAAGCATGAACAACAGTTAATACAGTTCTCTTGCTTTTCACTTACAGCTGATCAAGGATATGGCATACAGACGTGGCTGGTGACACCATTTGGACACCCCCAGAGAGACCCCAAAAGGCCTACAACCATACACATTGCCGGACACGAAACGTGATCGAGAGAAGCTTTGGGCTGCTCAAGGGCAGGTTTCGTTGTTTGGATTTATCTGGTGGCAGGCTGCTGTATTCACCCGAAATGGTCTGTAAGATGATCATGGTTTGTGCAACACTCCACAATATATAAGAGTGAAAACTGATGTGCCCTGGGATGAAGAACAACAGCCCCTTGAGACAATGGACGATGATGAGGATGAAGCTGAAGCAGATGGAAGAGACGTCCTCAGCACTGCTGCTGGGATCAGATGATGCCCACACATTGTCAATCACTTTTTTAAATGAACTTTAGATTTTCCACATGTCCAAAATAGCACTAAGGTACACAATAAAATCACAAATACTCACGAAAGAGTTGCAGGTGTGTTTCTTTTGTTCACAGGTCATGAGATATCAACAGTATCAATAGACAAATGCTTGGAATGCAACAAAAAAAACATGGGCCGTATCATCCAAATGCACTCAGTGGGCAACATGTGTCTCCACCCACCTTTGCTGCCCCAGAACAATATCATAAAACAGAAGGCGCTACAGCCGCTTGTGTGCGCACTCCTTCGATCCCGATAAGCCAGGTGCATTCATAACGCAAACAACACCTCCAGATGTGGCACACATATTGGCATGTGTGCATGGCCCCATGAAAATGGGTACATACCTTTGCCTTTGTGCCTGTGCCATACAACAGACGTGGGTGCAGAGGCAAATAAGTATTTGGGTAAAACAATGACAGTATGCAAAACAACATATGTGGCACTGTCATAGCGCTCCGTGATGGCAGCCCTGTTGAGGTGGGTAATGGGCTTGCAACCCTCTCTCCCCTTTCATATGGGTGCGGTCACTTACTGCACCCACCTGCAAGGGCATTCACATTCCCAGGTCGAAGTGCTGTTGTGTTGCTGTCTGCACTGTGCAATAATGGTGCTGCTTCTAAGCAGCCACTGTGTCCATCACAGGAACGCATTGCTTCCCAGGACTGGCAACGTATGTGCCAAACATGAGGGTTGCGCATTACATGTAATATTGTTCAATTTGCCTGTTGCTGCAGGTGCACCTTTCTCAAAAGAAGTTACCGGCACAAACAGATAAAAAGCGGTGTGTATATATAATAATAATCCATGTAGTAAAACAGTACGCCAATAGGCAAAGTCAAAGCTTAAGCAACAGTGCATGATACGCTATAATGGGATGTGTCACATCAGTGCTTTACACATCTCCCATGCAAAGTGTCATTAATAAGCACTACCAACTCAACAATATTGATGCATAAGAAATAATGGTGACATATCCCTAGCATGTACGTGAATGTCTGTCCCAAAAATGACTACCTCACTGTAAATCTCATTCATTTTGTTGTAAGTTAACATAACCTAAGCATTACGTGACGCATCACTTACAAAAAGTCACGCATCACCTCATATTTCAACGATATACTTGGTTGAGGGATTTTGGCATACACAACGTGTCGCATCGCTCAGAAAAATGATGCGTCAATAATTACATTCTCGCATCCTCTGTACAAATGACTGATTCTACACTAAGCGTAATGCACCAAACGTCAAGCCTGCAGGTAAAGTGATCTTGTAATGGATGTTGCGTCAAGAATAACGATGCAGAGACGCAAAATATGGCGCAAAATGTAAAATCGAGTCGTATCTATACATGAAATGATGCAATGACTCAGCCATGCTGCAAATCAAGAAGTGCACAGTTACTTTCTCTTTCACTTAGTATACCTAGGAGTGTGCTTCTTGGTGGAGTCTATTGTGTGGAGCTGAGAGTATTGAGTCAAATTGTCCAGTTATTTGTCTATGTTTTGTTAAATTATTGTCTAATTTATCTGTTTATTGTCCTGTCTAATAAATTGTCTTGTACAAAATGTCGTCTTGTGGGTTGTGTGTGCATTTTTGGGGTCAATAATTGTAGGTTAGGGTTAAGGTTGGGTTCTAAGTTTCTGTCGTAATTGTTTTTGTTCAGAAATTTACATTCATAGTGATGTCAGGCAGGTCCAAAAACCTGTCTCCCAATGAGTTTGGGGGCCTACTTTGGCTGATTTTACATTTTTTGCCAAGGATGATTGGCACTGATGGCTGTGTGAGCAAGGGTTACCCACCACGGGAACGCCGGCAAAGGTGGGAAAGGGTCCAGCAGCAGATGGCCAATCTATGACATGGACAGAATGGTCCACCAGTTGAAGCACCGCTTGCAGGATGTCGTCAGCAGAGAGGCGGATCTGCTGGACCATCTGGGCCTGGAAGTCGGTGGCCCTCTTGGTAAGTGAATGCCTACCTACACACCTATAGCTATACTTACACATACATATGCATTGTGTGGGCTAATGACCTGTGCAGTCAGTGAGTCACTAAGAGCTTCATGTGTAAAAAGTGGAGCTTTTCGAGTGAAAAACTGCAATGCAAATCTTTCAACAGCACAAGGCTTTAAACACCTTGGTGGAACTGTATTTATTTCATGGAGCTCCACGGCACAGTGACTCAACAGATACGTCTGTAACCCTGACTAGTTTGTTTGCGCAATTATCAAGCATTGATGGCGTGTCTAGCGCAACATTTGCAACTCCAGTAATGTGTCATTACAAAAGGGCAGTTCACATTTGTGAATCCCTACGTTACTCCTTACAACTGCTTGAAGCATGCACAAGGATTGTGACAGAGTGAAGGTGTATGAGTGGTGCAGAGAAACATTACCAATATGCATGTGAAACTAACACAGTATGGTGCCGCAAGACATATGTATGAGATGTGCACCATTACTTTCAGAGCACAGTGAGGCGTCACATTTACATCTATATGACAGATGCCACTGCTCACCCCTGTGCTGACGTACAATTGTCTGCCATGCATCAACGCAGGCATACTTGCACCATGGTGCTAGTGTGCCTGCGTTGCATGGATGTTTGCCTTGGTGCACGAAGGGAAACCTTATAGAAATTGAATCACATGAGGGTTATTGCTAGTACTGTGTGTGCTGCAGAATGCAGCACACAGATAACAATGTAAAACAATGTGAAATAAAGATATTTCTCATTGTTGTGCCTCTCTTACGCATCCCATGGGGAGGCATAAGTTTTTTGCACTGCATCAGATAAACGATTGCATGTAAATCTGGGGCACTGTCAAAATGCCATGGAAGTCACTGTGAACGCCACCAGCAACATCCATTGCATGCCCCTTGAACGCAGAAAACTGTGTTAAAGGGATCAATATTTACAACGCAGCATTAAACATAAAAAAGTTCCTCAGGGCTGCCTTGTAAATATTGAGCATTCTCCTACCCCACAGAACATCATAAAAAAGTGTGCTTCCGGTAATGCTAAAGCCCTCATAAAACAGGCCCTTTGTGTGTTGTGAAGCGCGTTGTGTCAGACAACAACAAACCTGTGAACAGTGTGATGTGTCTCTTACATGTGATCACATGTAAGTATGTGATCAACCATTGTTGTCAGCTTATGCCACACGTGCAACTGAAAAAAGCACTCTCCACACATGTCAGGCATCTGTACAACTATCACCCGTGTAGGTAGCCGTGCTGCATCTCGTACCTGCACTGAACGCAGTGCTCCACTGGGCTGATATTGCCACTATGTACTGGCATGATTGCATATTGACATGCCAATTTCAATGGCTCTTGCGTCACAACATGGCTTACCAAACAAAAGCCATTGTATGTCAATTCCATGCTTGAGCAATGTCTATGTACTTTGCTTAATGCATTCACTGTATACAAGTCCAGCATTCACAGGTCAATGTACCTCTGTTTATGTCTCCTAGGTGGATCCCACCCATACACATGAGGGGAGGTGGAGCTGTTCCAGGACCCAAATGCTACCAGTGAGTATCAAGTCTCAATATGTTTGATCCAAAAGGATACTAATGATAATTTGCATGGCATGTTAACAATCACATCGCCAAAACGGACAGCAGTATGTGCCTGTAAATAGTACCATACATGTGCCCTGACATGCTATCTTGCTAGGCATCACATCAAAGTATCCATCTGTATAAAATGTATCAATTCACAGTGCATGCCATCCATCCACAATTATGTCAAAATTCACAATGAGTCAATACCCCCATAACATCACTATGTCAAATGTTCTGCTGGCATTGACTCCTTCACATGATTCACAAGTTGATGTAAAAATCAGCCTACATGGCAACATGCCACCTTGTGGGTTATGCCCCTATTCATGCCTGATTTAGTGTTGTTGGTCTGTGCAATGTTTGTTGCTGTGGAAATTCTACTTCAACACATATTGCAGGATTTATGCAGCCCCATTTTTTCGAGGTGTGGCTCAGGTCCCAAAATGTACCCGGAGTAATCCTGAACTTCAACAGGCGTTACTTGAAGCTACACTCATTTCAACTTGCATAATGCTCTTACCACATGTGATGCATTGTGCAGCACACATAGCAAGCTGAAAAACCCATCACACAATTTGGCTGAGCTGGAGGGGGTATCTACCCACAATAACACAAACTTGACTACAATGCAGACACCCTTACAACATCGTGCACGCTTGGCAGCATTGCCACATGGCAAAATCTTGTTCCACAGTAACGTGAAAAAGATTACATTTAATAGGCTCATGTAGCCTCATGAAAGAGTCACCATGTATGAGGGCTCATATCAGACTACTTTTTGATGTAAATGGCTGGGACTTAACATGATCAGTATTTGAGGACAATTCATGTATGTAGCTTTGGCCAGGACTGAAAGCTGTGTGCGTACCAACCCCAAACCTACTTTCCTTTGCCAAACGCATCTAGTGAGTCACCTGTAACTGTGTGCTGAGCAGATTTCCATGCATCTTGCTTCCTGTGTGCAGACTGTCTATCAAGGCAATGGCTGCTTAGTTAGTATGTCAACCCCTAACATGTAGTTAGATTTCGAGCATTTGCTCTAACATCAGATTTTTTTTCATCTGAATGTTCATCACTTACCATGAGCTTTCACTGTATGTGAACATCCAGGACAAGTTTGGTAAAAATTTCTTCATAATCACTTGTAAGCAAGTTCACATGGTGAAAATTATAGTCTGTTACATACTGGAAATCCTTCTGTTAAGATGATGTGCCATTGTACCAATCATTCATTCCTGACAGCAACAAATAAGCCTAGTACGACTAGTACACCACAGATATCTATGAATGCCTGACACCATTGTGCCATGTCATAATCTTATTGGTGTGCATTTTTGAGCACATATGCAACATGTGTATTGCTGACATCACCTTACATCAGGGTTGCCTGCACAACCTTCTGAGTCCTTCCTGTGGGTAACATGTGATTGTGTAGAGAAAGTGATTGAATAGGGCATTAGCCTGAGGCCTATTGTGTTGTACACAAAACAATTGGCACAGAAGACGTGAGTGTATGGATAGGATGCAATTTCCCTAACAGGTGAACAAATAGTATGTACTGAATGGTGAGCGATCTACACAATGCACAAGGATATTATGTCCCAGGTAGGGACATGTGTGACTACATCCTTAACACATAGGTTGTTTCCCCTTGCTGGTACATTCTTGCATGCTGCATGTCCTTCCCCATTGAGTACCTAGATGGTTCCTAGATGGGCATAGAACATACATGTTTCTGCACACTATTGCAAACACTAAATTCTGGTTTAGAGTTTCTCATGGCTCAGTGTGACTTTTGACAGTCACTTACATTCAATCTGATCACAATCCAATTTCAAGGCTGTTCATGTGATGCCCCAGGATGTGACAGACAACCTGGTTGTGTACTTTTATAGTGTATTTCTCCCACAGTAATCAGATGTTTGGCACTAGTTTAGCAGTCAGCATCTACAATGTTCTCATGCATTGGACAGCAGAGAGTGCCAGATATTAACACAATGTCTTAAACATGTGTCATTCTTCTCCAACAGGCATTTAGGATCTGTAAAACAAAATACAGCCACATCTGCAGGATTGCCAAAGGTTTCTGCAAAATGTCCAGGAGATATTACATGGAGAAGGCAGCAAAGACCTGGATCTCTTCTGTCCCTTCAAAAGTCCCAGCTAACAAACAGGACAACAGGGCCTTCAAGGGAATGGCCAATGACGGTGGGCAGGATCAGCAGGCAGGCCCTTCATCGGCAGGAACACCGTGCCAGGACAAGCTGCGCAGTCCAGTGCAAGACAATTGGGTGGTCAGGGGGTAAACTGAAGTTGGCTAGACTGGAGCTGCAGACGGCAACAATGTTGAAAAAGATGGGCACACTGCAGCAGTCAGTAGACTGCATCCTGGCTCAGCTGTAGTTGACAGTTGTTACAAACAGTTTTATTATATTATATTTTAGGTTTAGTGATAGTTATAGTGTAAGTATAGTGTAGGTTAGGATAGGTCGGATTAGATAGTCATAGTTTTAACAGGTATGTATGTAGTTTTATTGTTATATTTCGTTATTAGTAGAGTTAGGGTGGGTGGGCGGGCTCAGTTTTATGTTTCATACTTGTATAAATGTTTTAAAAAAAATAGAAACAAAAATATAATTGTGTAGGCTTAAATGTTTAGTTAGTTTGTGTATAGTTTTAGTATATGTAGGTCCTTTGTGCACTGATGTGTTGGGGGGTGGGGCAGAGATTTTAGTGGTCTAACGTGATACTTGTGTAGCATAGAATAAGTTAAGGTTAGTTAGGTAGTTGATTAGGTATTAGGATAGGTTCGTTTTTTATAGATATTTTAGGGTCAGGTTATTTTGTTTAGGATAAGTAAGTTTTATAGATTTCTCAGTAAGTTCCTCTTTATACTTTTATTGTTAATAAAAAGAATAGTTGTGCCATATATACTCTTGTTCATTGTTGGGCAGCATTACAGTTCACATGTATGCTTTTGGGTGATTGTGCCCATGCAATGTTATTTTGATTGTATGTATGTGTGAGTGTGTATAGCACATTTGTTATCGACCATCGTCACTTGTCTGACATTTGACATGTGATCTCCACACTTGTAACACAAGAGTTTAGCACATACACTGGTGGGAGTTGTCCTAACTGATCATATCATTTGGCACCTTGCAATTCTAAGTGCATGGGCATGTGGTGCCAATAGATTTAGGGAGATCAAAGTTGGTGGCTATTACATTTGTATCATTAGGTGTTGATTCATACACAGATGGCAAGCACATACACACTCCACATTGGCACGTTATGTGTTGTATAACCTTTTTTGGTGCAAGGTCAACATGATGTTGTACAAAAAATGCTCAATTTATATCACTGGTCATCACAATAGCTGCAAAGAAAACATGTTGTCTAGCAGGAATGGAACCTGGTGTTCAACTGAACTACTTAGCATGCATCATGGGGTTGGATATGACTGTGGCTATGTTGCTAAATGAACATGGTAAGATATTTGTTGTTGTACATGGTGTTGCAGCATGCAAATTGTAGTACTTTCAAGACACATGTAGAGTCATTCCACACACTGGCACAGGTGTTAACATTTATTTACACGTCTCACAGAAAACAAAGGGTAAGTGGCAGTACTCAAAACAATCATACATCAATCTGGGAGCAAGACTTTTGATGTGCAGTCATGTTTCCATGGGGGAGATATGTGATGACCCATTTGGTCAAGTAGTGTTCCAATGAGGATGTGAATGACAATGGCACAATGTGATTTTCTTCTAAAAAACGGGACAGCAATGGTGGTGTGTTACATGTGGACAAAGCAAGAGGAGGACAGTATCTCCTGATTTCACACAGGCACATTTGTGGTCAAATTTAAAATGTTTCACATCACATGTGACACAGGGAAATGTTAGTGGGCAGTCGTACGCTGTAATTGTGTCTCAGACTTATCCTCTTCCTCAGATATTTCTGTTCGCTGCTCTGTGTGGGCTGTAGTAGGTGACTGGGTTGGACAAGTTACACCAACAGCAGGGACAGAGGATGTTGAAGCCATGGCTGCAGGAACATTTCCTGGTAACAACAGGTGAGGCTTCAGTGCATTTAGGATGTTCTGCTGGTTTGTCAGGACAGCTACTACATCCCGGTGGTAGGCAGCCATTGTGGCGAGGTAGGTATCCTGCTTCCGCTGCATTGTCCTTAGAATGTCAACAATTTCAACAAGATATTTCCCCACCTCACTGGTGCCACTTTGGCAGGGCATTTGTTCATGCCTCTGCCTCATGACGCCAGCGATGGTGGCCAGGGATTGAACAAGTCCAGGGCGTGGAGGGTAGTTGCCTTGTGCATCCTGAAGGTTATGATCATCTGAGGTGAGGCATCTATGGATGGCCTGTAGGCTACCTACCATGGTATCCATCCCCACATGCACCTCTTGAACAAGCTCTTGATGGAGTCCAACAACACTCTGCTGGAAAAAAAGTTGGGTATCCTCAGAGTCCAGAGGGGGGTTGTGTGCTGCCAGATGCGCTAGGTGCACTTGTTTGGGGATCATCTTGTGAATCCACAACATTGGTATCCCTCACACCATGTGAAGAAGGTGACTGTATGGAGCCTAGGATTTGGTGGAGGGTATCCTGATCAATGGTGGACAGGCTCTCTAAATTCCAGTGGATCATCCACCAGGAAAGATGGTGTAGGTGCATCCTCTGCAGAGAGATAGAGAAGTGTTACTGCTGTTTGCAGAGTAATTTGGGCTACAGTTTGCTCTACTAATTCACGTGGGTATTTCCAAATGTGAGTGCTGTGGGCAAGCCCAGAAATCATTATTGTTGTGCTAACCTAGGGGAAGACTTCTAACCCCTTGCGCCAGCAGTGCATCACTTTTTGTGACTCACCAGAGGTACAATGTGGGGCCCCATATTTCCAAGGACACATAAAGCCACACTGCATGGCTTCTTATGTTCTTGACAATATGGCCCCTTTACAGGCAACACTTAGCGTGAAAGGGGTGTGACATGGGTGTTGCTGTAGGTTTTCCCAAGCAACAGCAATGGCTTCTGTCACATTTACAGATTTAAAAGAAATTATAAAGCTGGGAATGCGTCAGTAGGCTACGACTCCCCAGGGGAGGTGTATGGATGCACAACTAGGAGATTTATTTGCATTTCCACAATATTTTTCCTCATTCAATGCATGCTACAATTCTGCAACACACATAGGAGGAGGGAAACACCTCTTGTGAGTGTTGAAGTGCAGGAAGGTGTCCCCTCCTGCACAAAATCTATCTGTCTCGCAGCACAGGCACCCTTGCACCATGGTGCACGATTGCATGCGTTGGTGCACAGCAGCCCATTGTGCGAAGACACTGGGGCAAAGGACACAGATACGCTGCATTCCTGCCCTCTTCTTTTGACATAGGGCAGTGTAGCGGGATTAGTTGTGGCGCTGCCCTACTTCCAAAGCTCCTAATTGAGTCCCATGATGCCTTTTGACACAGCATCTTGCATGAAAGGGACATTTCATAGATTTTGCTGTGGTTGTTCACACACAAAATCATGTATTCATCGACATTCCGTTATTTTCAACATTTCATGAACATAGGAGGCTGTCCAAAACATGAACTTACACAAGGGAGGTGTAAGGAGGCGCAATGAGGAGTGATACTTTGTTATCTCATATTTTGTATGGGCCTCATTTATGAGTTTTTGTCATGGGGCATCGCCACACGCCTTCCTGCTGTGCTGCCCTACGACATGAGAAAAGGGAAGGACTGCGCCATATCTCTGTGATATTATGCATTTATGAGCTTTACCTCTACGTGGATGCACAATGGGCTACATGGTGCAAGTGTGCCTGCGTTGGCGCATAGCATCCAATTATGCACAGATGCAAGAGAGAGAGGTCAGGAAAATGTCATATTGTTATGAAGGTGACGCATCACTTTGCTTTTGCAGTTACGCAGCACGCCGCTGCCTACCTTTCTTTCTAATGCAGGGCCTTATTTACAACAAAGTGATTCAGCACGGTGCCGCAAGCCATTTTGCTGCACCGCACTGAGTCACTTACAACACACATGTTGCATCATTATATTTACAACAATATATATGGATCCCTGTACTCTCTCCTGCTCTGGTGCCCAACTGGCTGCCATGCGCCAAGGCAGGCACCCTGGCACCATGGTGCAAGGGTGCCTGCGTTGCAGGGAGATTGTTTTTGTGCAGGAAGGGACTTCCTGCACAAGAATAATCACGAGAGGTGATTTCCTCTTTCTATGTGTGCTGCAGAATGCAGCATTCATAGAAAGAGGAAAAAACAAGGAAAAATTAAAATATTTCTCCTCGTTGTGCCCCCCTACGCCTCCTATGGGGAGGTGTACCAGTCATACGCATTCCCAGGTTTACGATTTCTCATAAATCTGGGAATGCATCAGGTTCCCTGGGTGTTGCGTGGGAACACCCTCAGCAACACCCATGGAACGTCCTTTTCGCGCAAAGTGTTGCGTGTAAAGGGACGGTATTTACAAGGACAGGAAAAGTCACGCAGGATGGCTTTTCGTGTCCTTGTAAATATGGGGCAGCAGGTTGTGCCGCTGGTGGGTCACAAAAAGTGATGCACCGGCGGCGCAAGGGGCTTGTAAATATGCCTCACAGTATATTGTATTAAGATACTTGTAAATCTGGTTACCATGTTGTACAATTAACGACAGGAGTCATTTGGCCAAGTGGGATGTGGACTGGTGTTGAACTTTGGACATGGCAGGTTGGGACATGACGGAGCTGATATGGCCTGTGCAATGTGTAATTGCCTTGTGTCATTTACTTTAGGTGTGGATACATGGAGCAAAGCCCTGAAGACATAACATCAAGATGCACAAAGCACACTGGGGCACAGGTACATAATCTGGCTGTAATCAACCCCATGGCCCAGGACATACATATTTGCACTTATTGGAACTTAACCAATGACTGTTGTTGGTTCTCATGTGCTGCACTGTCCTGTCCCGGGATTCCAGTCACCAACTCCTCCAGGATGATAGCTGCCACTCGCTCCTCCTGGCATCCAACAACTCCTGGTCTGCTGGGCTTCCTCCTCCAGTCTGCAATGCTGCCTTGAAGTTCAACGCTAATTTGGCCTTTGTTCTGTACTTGTAATCGTGCCAGGTCTTTTTGCAGTCATAGATTATCCTCTTAGCTTGGCCAACAGTGTTTATTTTCTGCACAATAGTCTGCCATATCGCTTCTTTTTTCCATAGTGGCAGCTTTGAGCTCACAAACAGCTGATTTTGATGAGTGGTCACCTCAGTGACCAGTATCTCATTTTCCTCATCACTGAAGTTTGACGTCCTCTTCTTCTTTACCTGGCTGTCTGCGTTGCATCTGGACTGTTGTTGGGGTTTGTTGGTTGGGTCTCCTGACAACTGCAGTGTGCTCCCTGCTCCATTGCAGACTACTCTATGGTCCCCCAAATGGTTTTTTGGGGTGATGCATCGTTTTTTAGGGTATTTTTTGCCACTTGACGAAGTGCAGACTGTCGCGGGTATTCGTACTCGCGTTACGTGACGCAATTCTGCCTTCTGTCATGTTTTCGGCAGTTGCGTCAGGTTGCGTCACAATGACTTATGGCTATTTTGCTGCACCTACATCATTTTTTCTGACGCAGGATGCCGCGTTGCACCCCGGTCCGCCACATTGTAAATATGGCGCAACCATGGCTTTTTGTGTTGTCGCACGGCGGCGCATTACTTTATGACGCATCACTGCGTTGCGGCAGCGATGTGTCACTTCTTGTAAATAAGGCCCTCTCAGTATAAGTGGCAAGCTTCTCTATAGAAATCGGGCTGCTCAAGAATATTAAACCTCTCATTCACTGACGAACAATCAGAGTCCCTTTTAGTCAGGATTTCTTTTGCAAAAACAGGGGAAACATTTCCTCATTAGTTATCTTGGTCTTCCTTGATGTGTGGGTTATTCACAAATGCATGTAAAATAGTACTCTTTTAGTATTCTTTTACGTACTCCTACATGCCTACGTGAATTTTCCCCTACACATTTAAATTTTGGGAAAAATGAAATATTAATATACAATTAGTATGAATAGAAAAGACTATGCCCTCTTTGCACTTTTACTAATATAGAGTTGGCCGTTCCAAGGCCCATTCTCAATGACGTGTAAGAGTCCGTTAAAAAGTGCTCCTGTAGTTCTACTTCTGGTACTCATAAATGGTTTTGTGAATCGGCCTCTATGTATAAAAGTCACAAAGTGATCATTCTTCTGGCATTATGTTGCTGATTCAGCCCATCGAGGACCTGCTCCATTCGGTTTGCTGTTATCTCTCGTGAGAAGCTTGCAGCGTGGGCAACACCCTTCTTGCTCAATGCCATATTTCTTACAAATGTCACTGGTTTGGCCCAAAACCAATATGGCCCTATCTGCACAACAATGTATTGCTTTCATACACCTGCGGGATTGGGCAATGGAATTCTTGAAGTGGCAGAATCTTATCTTCTTCAGTATCAGTATCGTATCTTTTGCAAAAGGTCAAAAGGTTGTGGACTGCTGGCTTCCTGAGCCAGTTTGTCATCTCCTAATAAATGCTGTTATTACAAGAGTGCAATAAGAGCTCGGATGATTGGACTGTTCATAGAATGCTTGGAATTTGCATTATTTTATAGCTGTTTTTGAGTTACTTTCTCACACAGCAGGAATAAGGAGATGAGAGGCTTAACTTTATGTCTCCTTTAATAAGGCATGAATGATGAATCATATGCCAACTGTCAGCAGCGGGATGTGCTAACTTCTTCTCTTTGCTAAAGGTGAAAGAGGGAGTCAACTAATCATTCGTGCTCTCCCCCACTCGTGAGTCATTGTCCTCTGCCACACTCAACATCTGCAACAATTGACACCTTCCATTGGATCAGTGGTGCAGAGCAGCATTTTGTTGTGTGTTGGGTGGGCGCCCCCATGACTCAATCAAGTGCAGTGGAATATATGTGCTCAACAACAAAAGAAAACTAGAAACTTTTATGCAGCTTTATGCACTTGAAAATACTATTATCTCTACCTGATGCTACCATTTTTCATGTACCCAGACCAGATAGGAGTACTACTCAAGTACAAAAGAACAGACCATAACTTCCAGTACAAAATACTATGCTTAAACTAATTTTAGGACTTTTCCCATGGTCTGAGTGTGCTGTACAGTGCAGCACATGCAAATTGGGAAATGTTAGGAGAAGTTTTTCTCTAATTTTAACGCCTGCTTTCAAGCGGCATTATTTTTTGGTGCGAAACACTATCTACTATTGTTAGTAGATAGGGTTTCGCATCAAAAACCATGGGTGGTTGCGCAGAAAAGCCCATGTACTACCCATGGAATGCCCCTTTGATGCAGGGAATGCAAAGCAGTGCTTTGCGCTGCTTTGCTTTACTTTCAGACAACTTCTCAGTGCAAAACAAGATTTGCGCTGGAAAGTAAATTTAAAAAGTACATTTCACACAGGTTTGCATCAATTTTCTGACGCAAATCCAGCGCAAAAGTTTTGTAAATCTGCCCTCAAGTCTCTTTGAAATGGAGTACATTTTACCACTAAGCAGTGTCTAGTATTATGCTGCAAATGGACTACCAGAGCAAACGTCTGTCTTTGATCTGGTTGCTTAAAAGATAGAATTTAGGCCCATATTTACTATGGTTTAGCACGGATGCTCCAGCTAAGAAATGTTTTGCACTGCAAGCTGTCTAAATGGCACTGCAGTCAACTTGTAAACACAAAGGGAGATATTTACAAAATATCACGGAACACATGGCAGCAAGCAAAGTTGCTGTACTATGTTGTGTGAAAGGGAGACAACAGAAATGTGCCATATCTAGTAAGATATGCTCATGTCTGCTGTCTCCTAGCGCTGCCGCACTGTGTGCTTCCAAGCGCCAACGCAGCCTTACAGGCAGGATTGTTTTTGAGCAGGAAGGCTTTCCTGAAAAAACACAATACTCAAAGGCGTTTTCCTCTGTCTATATGTTCTGCAGAATGGGAAAGAGGAAGTAAGAAGGAGATATAAAGATATTTCTCTCCGTTACACGTGGTTGAGGGAGGCGTAGCATTTTGGTACATTCCGAGGTTTACTCACCTTAGTAAATCTGGGATTGCATCAAAATCCATGGGTGGATGCTTGGGCAGCCCCATGCTCCACCCCTGGAATGCCACCCTGATGCAAAGTAATGCAAGGCAGTACTATGTGCTGCATTTTGTTGCTTACTTTGTATTTACTAAAGTAGCTTTGCGTTGCTTATTTAATCTGTAAAATGAGTTTGCGTCGGGTGAAGCAACCCAACACAAAACCTTAGCAAATCTGTCCCAAAAGCTACTTTGTGCCAAAGTTGATGTAAGCCCAGCATCATATGTCATTGTGGGGTGTAGCACCAAACTCCTGATTATCTATGCTGGGGAATTGTAAAGGGCAATAACAGCAGAAACACAGGGAGGATAACACACAAAGAGAGTACCACTAAATTAGCACCACCTGGTTTTGCATGGAATATAGCTCCTAATGAAACCAAATGAAAATATGGGACAAGCATAATATAAGTGCTATTTCAATGCATATGTGTGGCATGTAATTTCCACAAAACTACACATTTTGCATGGCTCTGCCTTGGGTGGTTGCCTGCCTGTAGAAATTGGTACAGGCTGAACGAAGAGTACAGTCTCATACAAGACACCTCTTGTTCACCTTTGCACTGTAGCACATTGCTTTGCCGTCACACTAATACTGCATTTTTAGTGTGAAGGCAACCAATGACATCTTTGGGCTTGAGTAAATATGGAGCAGTGGGATTTTAAACACCTTCGTGCAATGTAGCACTCTATATTTTTATTAAACTTTGCACTGCCTGATTTTTAGCCGATCTAGGCTTTAATTTCCATCGGTGCCATCACCACATGCACCATTCAAAGGCTTGGACACCATACCTGTTACTTTCACATGCCTGCCTTGCACAGCCATTCGCACAACCAGAAATTCTACTTGTTGTGCCAGATCGCTTTTGTTGTCTTATATCAACAAGTTTAATGTGAGTGAACGACACTGTGTTCATAAAGCCATACTTCAATTGGACCAAACCTATGGTGTTCCAATAAAAAGACAAAGAACAGCAGAGATAAGTTCCAAATTATTTCGTAATAGCACAGAGGTTATATACACCAATTGCTGCACTTACTGGGCACTCAGAATAAGCCAGGCCAGTAATTGTAAACTGGCAATAAACCAGTTTAGTCACTTGTATCAACAAATGACTCACATACTTCAACACACAGGTAAAAGTAATTCTGAAACTTTTTGAGAGAATCATCATCTCCCCACTAGTACCTTAAGCGGCAGAAGAATAGGTTCTAATGTTAAAAGCGTTTGCAAAATATGGCAAATCGCCCACAGAAACCCAACATTTCCAATCCTGTAAACAGGCTCTGTTTGAGCACATACACTGACAAAATCATTGCTTCTGAGCAGAAATTTCATTATATCCCCTGCTGTTTACGAACAAAGAACATATTCAAATCTGATTACTCATCAAGTAAGGGCATCACATAGTCTTCTCCTAGCAAACATCAGCGCTGGACTAACAGCTGAAAGCAGCCCTCAAATTTGTGCTCTTCCCAGCCCCTCAGGTACAGAGATCAACCCTCTACAGGAGGATTTTGGGGGGCTAAATGTCTACAAAGAAGTTGTTTGTGTTCCCTCTGGATGTTTGCCAATGTGGCTAGCCAGTGGTTACTCCATCCAGCCTCCCCTAGTATCAGCCTACTGGGGTGTTTCCTTTTGTTCATATGGTCGCACATGCCGCCGCCTCGAAAAGGCCTGGAGGAACACCAAATCCACAGAAGCCCACAACAACTTCAGAGCCGCCACCAACGCCCACCATCAACTCATCAGAGAAACGAGGAAAAAAGCGATTGAAGACAGAATCTCCACCCACGCGCACAACAGCAAGGAACTCTTCAGCATCATCAAGGAGTTCGCCCAACCCACCAGCGAGTCTACCGACATCCCTCCCTCACAAGACCTCTGCGACAAACTCAGCACCTTTTTCCACCACAAAATCAACAGCATCTACGACAACTTCGACGAAGACAACCAACACACTGAACCCTCACCAACCACCCCCGACACCAGGAAACCAACGATTGATGACTGGACAGCCCTCACCACCGAAGACACACTGAAGACAATGAAGTCAATCCACTCAGGGGCCCCCACGGACCCCTACCCCCACCACATCTTCAACAGAGCCGCCGACACCATCGCACCCATGCTCCGCCACACCATCAACCGCTCCCTGGCGACCGCCTCGTTCCCCGATGACTGGAAACACGCCGAGGTCAACCCCTCCTAAAGAAACCCTCAGCGGACCCCACCGACCTCAAAAACTACAGACCCATCTCCCTGCTCCCGTTCCCAGCGAAAGTCATCGAGAAAGCCATCAACAGCCAACTCGCCACATTCATTGAAGAACACAACATCCTCGACTCCTCCCAATCCGGCTTCAGAAAAAACCACAGTACGGAAACCGCCCTCCTCGCCGCAACAGACGACATCCGCACCCTACTGGACAAAGGAGAAACAGTAGCCCTCATCCTCCTCGACCTATCAGCGGCGTTCGACACAGTCTCCCACCGCACCCTAATACGCAGACTCTACGATGCAGGAATCCAGGAGAAGGCCCTTGACTGGATCCGCTCCTTCCTCTCCGGCAGGACGCAGCGGGTCAGACTCCCCCCTTTCCTCTCGGACCCCACACCTACCACCTGCGGAGTCCCCCAGGGCTCCTCCCTCAGCCCGACGCTCTTCAACGTCTACATGGCTCCACTTGCCCCCATCGTCAGAACCCACGGACTCAACATCGTGTCATACGCAGACGACACCCAGCTCATCCTCTCCCTATCCAACGAGCCCAACACCGCCAGACGCAACTTTCGAGAAGGCATGGAAGCCGTCGTCAAATGGATGAAAAACAGCTGCCTACAACTAAACACCAACAAAACAGAAGTACTCATCATGGGCCCAAAACCCGATGCCTGGTGGCCCCCCGCCCTCGGAAACCCGCCAACCCCCACAGACCATGCACGCAACCTGGGAATCATCCTGGACTCCGAGCTCAAAATGGACCGCCAGATCAACTCTGTCTCGTCTTCCTGCTTCCACACCCTCCGCCTCCTTCATAAGACCTTCAAATGGATCCCCCTCGAACACCGAAAGACCGTCACTCACGCCCTGGTCACCAGCAGACTCGACTACTGCAACGCACTCTATGCCGGAATAAACAAAAACCTCACCCGCAAGCCTCAGAACATCCAGAACGCCGCCGCAAGACTGGTCCTCAACCTGCCAAAACACTGCCACATCTCCCAGCACCTGCGCACACTCCACTGGCTCCCCGTCGAGGCGAGAATCACCTTTAAGATGCTCACCCACACACACAAGGCCCTCCACGGCACCAGACCAGCATACCTGAACAGCCGACTCAAATTCCACGCACCCCAAAGGACCCTACGATCAGCCCAGCTCTCCTACGCCGTGGTCCCCCGCACCAGAAAGACCAGATCGGGAGGCCGGTCCTTCTCCTTCCTCGCGGCCAAAGCATGGAACGCCCTTCCGCTCCACCTCAGACAGACAACATCGCTCCCCATCTTCGCAAGAAACCTCAAAACCTGGCTCTTCGACAGACCCCTCCTGGATGGAATGGAACCTGCACCCCCCCACCCCTAGCGCCTTGAGACCCTTACGGGTGAGTAGTCGCGCTTTAACAAACCTCTGATTGATTGATTGATTGATTGATGGTCAGACCAGCCCTGCAAACCCCCAAAGATTCACCAGAATATCCTCACAGTCCCACAATTCTACTGCAGACGTGGGCCCAAAATCCTAATACAAGAATCCACAGAGAGGGGTAAGGACATGTAAGCATGTCACCAGAACTAATAAATAATATATGATGAACTGCAAAACAACAATTAGGCAAAACAACGAGCTACAGCCAATGTCATAAATTACTGAAACAAGACTTTGAGCTTTCCGAATACTCAGTGTAGTCAGAAATAAATCCAGTGGTGGTTTGTCAACAGGGGCTTTAGGACAGTGCCCTGCCACCTCTGAGCTGCCACATAATGCCCCTGGACTCTTCCTACACTGACACTGCATTTCAGTTTGTGTTTTCATAAACACTGTCAGTGAACTTGTCAGCCCTCACAGCCTCTCTAGGCTCCCGATGATAGCTGGAGCACATGCTGCAAGCCATGGCAGCCTGGAGGTAATTCTTGACATCTGGACAGTCAAATTGAAGGTAAATCCTGGCATAGGGGAGAAAATCCATGGGATACGTCAGAGCAGATTCCCATGTTGTTATATTCCATATAGGTAACATTGCAACCTTTCACCTATATTCTTTCCTACATTACATACATAACGGTTCTTAGGGACTGACCTTTTACCTAGATACAACACTGCATTCAGAACGCGGGTTTCCCCCTAGTTCGAATCTCATACATTATGCATGAGGCTTCTTGGAAGCACAGCAGGACTAACATCTCCTGTATAATATCTCTGTATAAAGTTCAGGCCCGATGTCATCCTTTAGGCCGACACAGTAACACAGCAAGGTAGGACCCCTGGGGAGACCTATGGGTATATATACATCACATCTTGCTTAGAAGGACAGAGGAGACCGGGACTTCCCGGCTGACACACTGACAAGAGACGCTGAGGTTCCTGCATGCAGACACTCCAGCTCGCAGTGGTCTAACATCCCTCGCGGGGTGTCCAACTCGAGACCAGGACGGGGTCCCATATTCTCTCATTCTCAGGTAATGGGGTTGACTAGATCCTAGAGGGATTCTTGGCATAACACCTACACAGATGCTAGGTACATCTAGTTAGGGAGGCATTGTAGGAGTACACACTTTTTATCATGTGTTTTATATACTTGTATATATTCATGATTTCTGCAAGATGGTAGAACGTTACCATTCCTTTACTTTCGTAGTACTTCTAATCATATATCTCTGCTACTGTCTAATGGTTGTTGCAGCTCATCTATTCTACACTAGAATAATGACTGTTCAATAAATACTTATTGAAAACGCCCAGCCCGTTTATTTTGTGTATCTCTCTGAGACAAACTAAGTAAGCACGAGTGACTGAGCAAAAGGTAGTATATTGTTTCCACGATTCTGAGGGATCAGGGTTGTCATGTTCTGAGGTTGCCAGAATCTATTCTCTCCTTGGTAAGAGGAGACTATAGTGGCATTGTGAACTAGCTGATACAGACAGGCTAACGTATCTGGTGGGGGTGCACGGATCCAGTCAGCCACCAATCCCACAGTTTATGTTATCCAAACGTGCAGATCCTGTATAGGTTATATAGGAACTACATGACATGGCGGCGCCAACGTTGGTTGGGTACTTATTTAACAGTAGAATATGAGTAGTTCAGTCGTGCTATTCTCAGAGACCCCTACTCACAAAACACCAGAGACGTCTGGAGTGGGTGGGCACAAACTCTGCCACAGCTGAGTAGGCTATAAAAATACTATTTATTGGCTGTTGGTTAATCAAGCTTGAAGGACACAGTGTTCCTAAAATTGTGCAAAAACACCTTATCTCAGTTTCCTTGAAATACTTCTTCCTCTAAAAAATGACTGAAGGCGTGGAAAACGCGGAGGGGTTTGTGCATAGTTTGCACCTCTCAGATGAAGAAGAAAATTCAGATGCAATTCCGATTGCAGAGAATTTGAGAAATACAGTCACCCTGAAACTACTTGTGCATGGTGTAACAGCCAGGGGTGGCATAGTAGCTTTTGTGATTGAGGCACTTGAATCATATAGAACAGAGGTTTTTATTCGTGGGTTACATTCCCAGCAGCAAATGCAAGAACAAAAACATTTCACTCCTACACAGAAGGAGATGCACTAGCGGAATATTGTCCGTTTGAGGACATTGAGGTTCCGCTCACGTACCAGGAACACTTATACTGGTTTAAAGGCGCCCTACCCCACATAAGAAGAAGAGTGAGACTCGACACGCTCGGAAGAGAAGGGGCAACTTGGCCAATATTAGCGGCCTACACACCACATCCTGACATTGAAACAATGCCACCAGGAGACTTACTCACACAACACAAAGAATTGATAAAAATTTACAGAAACTTGACGCAATTTGTCATGAGGACACTTACAGTCCAACCAGCAATAGTTGCAACAAATGGAACTCAAGTTCAAAGTACAGCAACTAAAATCGCACCACAAACATTACACGCGGTGATGGGTAAAATGCCCACAAAACGTGAACAAATGCCATTCTGGGTAGCTCAGAAAATAACTCAGCTAGAGGCAGTATTCCCGAATACTATCCCGTATGAAAAACACAGAATGCTAACACTCTGCTTGCCCATGGGGATAACACCACAAATAGAGGATTGCACCACTTGGGGTACAGTCTTTGCTGCCATTTATACCAGAACTCATGGTATCCCGTCATTAGCAGTAGTACCAGACGTATTGAGACAGATACAAAATGAGTACGGAGCAGAGCCTGCTCTGAACTTAGGGATGAAGTTACTAGGTAACTATGGTCAGGTATTAGCCATAATATTAGCTAATATTAAAGGGGAAGCAGCTTCAGTGGCTATCCGCCAACGCCTAAGGGAGTTCAGTCCTTTAGAACAAGAACACGAACTACCGAAAATAATTGAAACTGCATATGCAGAATTAGGCAGAGACAGTTTGGGTGGGAAAGCTTTAAAACCACAACTGATGGGCAGTCCTGAAAAGGACATTTCAAAGCAGATACCCAGTTCAACAAGGAAGAAGTGGGACAATAAAAAACAACAAAACTTTAAAGGAAATAGATCTCAATCAAGAGGTAGATCTCCTCCACAGGAGCCCTCCGAAAAGAGGTATAACCTTAGGAATAGAGATAATATTAGGAAACCTGACACGTATCAGGATACTGATACACGTTCCTCTCGTTCCTTTCAGGGTTCATTGAAAAACTCCGAGAGGGAAGGACGGTCAGACAGACAAGAAGAGTGTACAAAGTCCAGAGACAAGCAGCACACTCAAGATTACACTTCTAAAAAAGAAGAGAAACCAAAGCAAAAGCCACAGTTCAAAAAGAAGAAGGTTGCAGGTCTAAAGATCAGACATGCCCAGAATTCTGAGGACTCAACTACTGAATGGGGAATGGGCTCTGACGATGCTAGACAGTGCAGCAGAAGTAACAATAGCTCGCCAGAACCTGATGGAATTTCTGGTGACAGCGGACTTGAATGATTATATCACGGTAGAGACACCCGATACTAGGGTAAGTGTCCCACATAAGTTATATGAAATAACACTCCAAATGGAGGGGGACAAATGTAGGACAGTTAGAGGTCTCTTTTGGGAGAATCTGTCATTTGGCTATGACATTTTGTTAGCTGAACAAGATTGGCCGCCAGCATTCATCATGGATTGCTCTAAAGGAGAAACAGTAATTTTACCGGCATTCTCAGACCATATTCCCAGGCACCTAAAACACACATATGCACAGGAGTGGGCGGTAGCCCAAGCCCCTGCATTATACAAAAACCATGTTGGATGGGATGAGGATTCAACCCATCACATAATTCCTTTAAAAAATACTCCAACTGCACAGAGGCAGTATCCAATAAAGCAAGAAGCTAAAAAACAGGTCAGGGAGATCTTAGATCAACTTGAATACCAAGGGGTGATCGAAAATTGCACCTCATCACTGAATAATCCTTTGTTTCCGGTCATGAAACCTGACAAATCATATCGTTTAGTTTTAGATTATAGACATTTAAACACTTGCATTAAGACATTTGCAGTCCAAAATGCACACAGTGCCGCATTAATGAATAACATTGTGCGGAAAAAATATAAAACGACACTTGATATCTCAAATGGATTTTACTGCCAAAATATAGCGCCTGAAAGCAGGTATCTAACAGCATTCTCAGCGCTAGGGTCACAGCGTCAATTTTGTCGACTTCCCCAGGGGTATAAGAACAGCCCAGGGTTGTTTTCGGCTAGAGTAACTGAGTTACTCCAAAATTTGATGAAGAGGCATTGTCCTATGTGGATGATATTTATCTAACGGACGATGACCTAGAGGAGCACTTGAACAGAGTGAACACCATAATTTTGGGATTTGCATCTGAGGGCTACAAATTCAACTTTAAAAATCAAAAATTGCCCACCTCAGTGTCCTGTTTTTAGGATATGAGCTTTCAAGTGAAGGGAAAAGCCTGGCAGCCAATTTTTTAGAAAATGCGTGCTGCTCCAACCTCCAAAATCATTGAAAAATTTACAATCAATCTTGGGATTCCTAAAATTTGTTAGAACATACATTTTAGATTATGCAGAAAGAGTAAAACCTTTCTACGATTTAATAAAACCTGATTTTTCAGTAAGACAATGGACACAGGAACACACAGATATCCTTTGTTCCTTACAAGCTGACATGATAGCTTCCAAACACTTACAGACACGCGTAAACGTACGCAACCTGGTGATCCGTATAGTTGCGGGTCAATCTGGGTACACCTATCTAACATATAATGAAGGTGAAACAGTACCAATTGCATACAAATCACATTTGTACACAAATGCAGAGATGCGCTTCACATCTACAGAAAAGATTCTAACAGCAGTACAGACTGCTGTAGTGAGAGAAAGAGCACTGGCACAAGGGAAACGAATAATAGTAGTGACTCCGGTTCCAGCCTTAGAGGCTGCGACAAAGGCAAGCGTTCCTAACGCTAAAGCCTTACATCCAAGATGGATATAATGGGCTAATTCTCTCACTGCAACAGATGTAGAGTACAGGTACGACCCAAATTTAAAGACACAAGCATTTCTGCAATACGAACAAGAATATCCTCTACCAAATGAAATAATGCCTCTAGATCAGTATGAATATATAATTTACACTGATGGATCAGCTCAACCGGCCACAGGAAGTAAGCAGCAATATAGAGCGGCATGCGCAATCGTCAGAGGTCGCATGCGGGATGGAAAGTTCCACCCAAGTTGCACAAAAACGCAATCTCTAGGAGACTGCACGGCACAGCTGGCAGAGTTAAAAGCCTTGATACTGGCACTGGTAAATACGGATCGAGAATTCCCCACACGAATTGTGTGCGATTCATTTTACTGTGTACAGTCATATAATGAATATTTGCAGCACTGGGTTCAAAACGGGTTCAAAGATGCAAAAGGTGGCACAATTAAGCATAAAATGCTATGGGAACAGGTAGTAGAGTTGAAAACCGAACTACCGAGAGCTCACCTGATACATACACTGAGTCATCAGCGTGATGGCGTTCATGTTGAAGGGAATTCATTGGCTGATGAAGCCGCAAAGGGGGCTGTACGCACGGCTTCCATAGCTGCAATCACTCGTTCTAAAACAAGAATAGACGGTGAGATTATGGTGGCTGTCATTGCTTCGCGCAAAAACAGCAAAGCAGTACCAAAAAGGTTTCCACTCAAGTACTCCTACACTCAAGTACTCCTACAAGTTAGATGCCAATAGCATTCCATTTGCTCAGATTCCTGGAGTGGGGGATAGAGTAATTCCAAACATGGATCGTAGGTTAGGTTTAATTCTAGCAGCACACGAAGGGATAGGTTCTGCACATGCATGAGTTACGGCGACTGTTTCTTTATTGAAACAACGCTATTGGTGGCCTAGGTTAACTAAGCAGACTAAAGACTATGGGGCCGATTCCGATCTCGGCCGGTAGGGCTCCGAATCGGATTCGGCTTAACCGGATCCGATTCGGAGCCCTATTGCCCGACCGATTCGTACGCACATCCGGGCGAGCGAGTACGATGCGAAATCGCCGACCGACTCGTCCGGGCATCCCGACCACTCCGACCGACTCGTTCCCGGGTCTAACCGCACCGACCGACTCGCTCGGACTCGACTCGCACCGCGCAATGGAGACGTTCCCCGGCCGGGTAAGTACGATGCGCGCCGTGAGCAGTCCGACCGAGCCGCGCACTCCGGCTCGAAAGAGCAGTCGGAGCCGTACTTTGGGGGTCCGTGTCGGACCCCCCTGTACGCGTAGCCGCGCGAGTCGCACACAGGGGGGACCCATGGGTCCCCCCTACCTGTGCGTGTACGGCGCGAGTCACTTTGCCGCGTACACGCTGTAGGGGGCGCCCTTGTCCGCCTCGCACCCATTGAGTCAATGGGAGCCCGCGTACGCGTTGTACGACCGGCTCCCATTGACTTCAATGGGAGTCCGACCGACTCGAGTCCGATGGCATACGTGCGCATCGTAACTCGTTCGGTCGGGCTGCACGGGTCCGATTCGGTCGGAAATCTCTCCGGGTCCGGCTCGGTCGGAGAGATTTCCGGCCCGAATCGGAATCGGCCCCATAGTCTTGAAATGCGACATCTGCCAGCAGATGAAAGGTTCCACCGTAACACGTCTAGCACACACACCATTATTAATATCTGACAAACCACTAGCGCGTGTTTACTTGGACCACTGTGGCCCCTTACAAAGAGATGGGGCTTACAGGTATATCATGGTTGCAGTGGATTCCTGCTCAAGATTCCTATGGGTGTGGCCCCAATGCTCTTCTGACTCTTGAACTGTTATAAAAGATTTGCAAGTCTTTATAGGGACATACGCAATTGGCACATTACATTCTGACCAATGCCCTGCGCTTAGCCCTCGGGCTTACAAGGAGGCCATGCGAGGATTGGGTGTAGCTTTGCGGTACTCCTCTCCATACCATCCCAAGGGAAATTCTGTCGTGGAGAGGAAAAACCGAGACTTAAAGCAATCTTTAACGGCTAGAGGATTAGGCACTGGTGAGAGTTGGGTAAAACATCTGTATGGAGTGCAGCGAGCATTGAATAACATGCCAAGAAGTTCTCTGGGGGGGGTCACTCCATATGAAGTCCTATTTGGGACAAGAATGTTGGTACCTGATCTTGATTGAGAAGGCGCAGTGGCGGATGAAAAGCCTTTTGACATCCATGATCGTTTGGCTGTTTTACAGGATCTAAATGAGTCCAGGACACAACAAAGTAATGTCCATATGAAGCAGACCGCCACTGGGGAAGTCAAATCAGTCACGGCAAGACCTGTCTGGATCCCAAAAGCCGGGGATCTAGTCAGAGAGAAAATAGTGGATAAGAAGGAATTTGGGCCATCATACAGAAAGCCTGTACAGGTTCTAGCAGTTGAAGGAACAAGAACTGTACTTCTACCGCCTCTTGCCGGAAAAAAGGAGAAAATATTTGTCTCAATTGACCTAATCAAACCACACTATGTGGCCGATACTGAGTAGTAGGCCACGTGGACTTCAAAGTAGCAGACGCCCTCCTCTCGCTACAATTCAAGAAGTTCAAACGGAAAGACTCATCACGTTCGAAGAGTCTCCTGCACGGAATGATGGACTATGCAATAATGCTATGAAACTCGTTACCCTTGAACCTGAAGTTCAAATTCAGAACCAAAATGAAAGACAAATTTCAATTCGACCAAATACAGATGTCTACATCAACACACCTCAACAAGAGCAAACTATGATTTCTACAAATCCTGATGCAATACCAACAATTGATCGAACTGCTTCTGGCTACTTCATAAACTTTGATACGTTTTCTTTGGATCCAAGTGAACCTGAAACGATGCCAGCCCAAAAATTGCGGAAAGCAGCAAGTTAAAGACTTTCTGAACTTTCTTAAAAAGACTTACCTGATGTCACCTTGGGTAGAACTATGGGTAATCACCGGGATACTTTTCTTTCTTTTCTGGTTAGGCTAAGTAATAGTTTTTAGCATGCTTGTTAATGGAAAATACCTTCGACAAAGCTCTGCAGCCCAAAAGGTGAATTTAATTTTAAAACCACACCAATCATCTCATCGAAAACAAAGAGACTTGTCATCAGTAAACATTACAGCAGTTCCTATACCTGATGGTATAGTTTGGGACAAGGTTGATTTCGATATATTTGGTCTGACCGAACTTTTAAGAATTCCTCATTTATTTAAAATATTGTTGAGTGATATCATTACCTCAAGCACATTTTCCGATGATTGGGATTTTGAAACTGTAAATAACATGTTGTTTGATTTGGAAAAATCTGCTGCATTTTCTAATAGTGAAACATTGGAAAGCACATCAGATTTCGAAACAATGTATTGTTATCAACACTATGGTCATCACTTTCTGCATAAATCTGCAAATCCTAGAAATGTGTTCACTTCCCACCAGTGGGAACATTGTCCAAAACCACCGAAAGGCAGTTCAAAGACATTTACACAAAAGTTTCCATATTTTTCAGGGTTTAATATGTCTGACCCAGCATCATATTATTATAAGGTTGCACCAACATCAGCACAGAAAAATATGTTAATAAACACCAAACAGATTTACTCTGCTTCCTTTATTGCCCAGTTGTCTGAACTAGGTTTTGACTTATGGAAAGACATAATAGACTTAAAATCAGTCTGGGGTACTAGGGAATGGCAAGTTCAGGGAACGGAAGCTTTGTTTAGAGCATGCCTTATCCCTCAACAAATCATGTTTTTGAACGAGACAGTGCAACAGACGTCTTGCCTTGGACTAGTCAAGAACAAAGACTTGAACACACCTCGGCTGCGAACTCCATCACACACCGAGGGTAACATAACATCACAGAAAGAGATTACTTTGAATGACATTATACAATACGACGGATCAGACCCCGATAGGAAGAAATGGTTCATTTGGCCCATAGACACGAATAGTTGTCAGGCGAGATTCATGGGTAAAACCGAAGGTTTCGCTATCCATGGGCCAGATCCACGTTATGTACAGAGAGAACATCCAGGGGTAGTGACATCCTACAGTGTTGGGAAGTTGTGCCTTGATTGGCTAAAAACCTCAACACTCACAAAGGTGAAACAACACTTATCCTTACTGTCACAGGATGTGGATCTCAGGGATTTTTTACTAGGTCCCAGGAAGCCGTGTCAGAAACGTTTCTATTATGCTGTCTACAATGAAATATGGAAAATATCCCAACAAGAGGCCGTAGAGAGGTTACGTGCAATAGACCGTATAAATCTAGAAAAATCTCTAGTAGTGGTAGACAATGGGTTAATTACATTGACCTCCAGGATATATTCCTTGGGCAACATTGTATCTTCTGCGCTAGACATACTAGAACAAGATTTGGCCATATTACAACACGGGCAATATCAACTACGTTCTATTATGTTATGAAGCTGGACGCTGCAATCTTTGCATGCAGGCTACGTGCCTTAGCGTTATATCAACAGTACGTCTCTGTTTTCTGAATACAATCTAACAGATAAACAGATAGAAATGGCTCAAAGGGGAGCAAAATATACAATGCTGCGTATCGAAAAACTGGATAGATTAGCGTTTACAGTGGCAGAATTACCGTCCACGGAATGGCTAATCCATGGCCACAACTCTACCGGTCACTACTTTTCAGTTTCAGTATTGCCTTGAACAAAAGCAGGCAGGCAGATATGAAGAAATGGGTAAGGAATATGCCAGGATATAATGCTGCACGGGGCATGTAATGGTTCTGTAGCGAACCTGTCCTGCCATTTGAGGGGTGCCCCAGCTACATTGATTTCTCCAGCATTCAGGCTACTTTCAAATGGGAGTTACTTCATGCTGAACAGTCAAGGCTGCTACGGAATGCTCCCGGGCATCGCATATCTGGTAACCGTGAGCTCCAGGGTTACTTGTTGTATGCAAGTATTGTTTCCACTGACACATACAGTCAGGGAGGCGCCGTTATGGCCTAATGGGCTGAGGAGGGAGTAAGAAAGTGGCCTCCGTAGCAGGCATATTCCTTACCCATTTCTTCATATCTGCCTGCCTGCTTTTGTTCAAGGCAATACTGAAACTGAAAAGTAGTGACCGGTAGAGTTGTGGCCATGGATTAGCCATTCCGTGGACGGTAATTCTGCCACTGTAAACGCTAATCTATCCAGTTTTTCGATACGCAGCATTGTATATTTTGCTCCCCTTTGAGCCATTTCTATCTGTTTATCTGTTAGATTGTATTCAGAAAACAGAGACGTACTGTTGATATAACGCTAAGGCACGTAGCCTGCATGCAAAGATTGCAGCGTCCAGCTTCATAACATAATAGAACGTAGTTGATATTGCCCGTGTTGTAATATGGCCAAATCTTGTTCTAGTATGTCTAGCGCAGAAGATACAATGTTGCCCAAGGAATATATCCTGGAGGTCAATGTAATTAACCCATTGTCTACCACTACTAGAGATTTTTCTAGATTTATACGGTCTATTGCACGTAACCTCTCTACGGCCTCTTGTTGGGATATTTTGTTACTGTGGGTTGGTTTTGTGGCAGTGCAGCAGTTTTTAAAAGCACTGCAGAGTTCCATGTATATCCAACAGATTTCAGGCAAAAATAAAAGTGCCAAGATAACTCTGGTGTTTAATGTATCAGTTGATCAGAGTTCTGTCTAGTGGCAGCTTTGACTCATCTAAGGTAGTGCAGAGGGTTAATATGCCTGTGGAAAGAGAGTGTACTATACAGATTACAGAATAACATTTTATGTGCATTGTTCATTGTGTTACTTCTTTTGTCACAGAGATCCTTTTGTTACTGTGCAGTTCATAAGTTACAATCGTAATCTAGGGTAGAAAGTTATGTTTTTTTCCCAGTCTTTCATTTTCCTAATGTTCCTTAAAAGGGTTTGTTTGGATAGAAATAAATTCTTATTAGTAAAGTCAACCCCAACCACTGTGTTACGTTCTGAATCCTGAGTTTGTGCTTCCCCAGACCAAGCACTCTTAAAAATGGCTACCAGTATGGATGACATGTGAATCCTACACCTTGTAGTCCACTTTGTCTTATGTAACATTTTCTATACACTGATTTACACACGTATGATTGATTGTCTGTGTATGTGTGTGTGATGTAAAATGCTCCAACACCCTACACTGGTATGAGAGGTACTATAAAGCAAATTAAATGCATAGGAGAGAGTGGCTGTGGAGAGATACTGTTGGAGGGTGATAGTGAGGGAATAATTGAGGTCCCCAATAAAGTTTGCCATTTCCTGGTGCACTGTAAGGTCATCATTTACTGTGCTTTTAAAACCTCATGGAATTGAAATAAAATGAAAAATGTGTTGTACAAATGCACAATTTCTACCATTTTCCCCACATTTTCTTGGGGGGAGAACTCCCTAACCCCCTTGTAGTGGTCAGACTAATTAACTGCACTCACTATGCACTGTATGGGCTGGTGTGACAAAATCTGCCATGGCTGCTTTGGGTTCTCAGTCCGGCACTGGTGACGCATCCTCGGCACAGACCCTCGTATTCCTTGTCAATGGCAGTCTTGACGATGACAAGGGACTCCGCATCACAGCTTTGCAGCTCCTCAGAACCGATGCATCACCCTGACTGCGTGCCGCATCCTCGACGCCGGACTTCACATTACAAGCCCCTTCGATGGGATCCTCAATGACGTTGCAGGCCCTCACATCGGTGCCTTGCCGCATCTCGGAACTGACGCATCACTTCAGCTGCTCGACACATCGTTGACGCAGATCCTCTCGACGGTCAGCAAATCAGGAGTTAAGCGGGCCTTACTGGGCCCCTATTGCCGACCCGCACTCCATCGCGGTCAGCCTGAACTTGTGGTTTTGTCGCTGTCCAGCATGAACAGATATCCACAGTTGGTGCTTTGTGCATTTTGGTGCTATTTTTTCTAAAATCTTTTAAATTGCATATCTGCGATTCTATTGATTGGATTTTTGTCGTTTTGGTCTTATTTAATTTACTAAAGAGAGTTCTATTTTTCTAACTTGGCATGGGATCATTTATGTGTGGAATTTTCATTTTATTACTGTTTGAAGTGTAGCACAAATATTTCACACAGTGCCTGTAAGTTAAGCCTGACTGCTCTGTGACAAGCTATTAGAGGGTTTAGTAAAGGTTAATTTAGAGTTGGCTTGTGCCTCACCCTGACAAGGTTTGTGGTTGCTACTTGACCAGGGTTCACACCCCCATCAAACAACAACCCAATTTCTCACAGACAGTATCTCTGAGTTGTGCATTGTGACATTTGGATTACTTGCCCCCTCCCCCTTTGATGTAAACACGCAGCACCCCAATGTTTCTCTGGCTAGAATGGTGCAATCTAGCTGCCTATATGGTCTAGTGCCCAACAGCCTCTCTCTCAGCCCCCCCAGACCTAGATAAATTGCACCCTGACTGCTTACCAGTGCCCCAGTGGTTGCTTGCTCCTGAATGGGCCCCTAGCAGTGTACCTCTCCTAGTTTCTTGAAAAGTGTCTCTAAGAGTCGAGTGACTGTAAACTGCTTGTGCTCTATCTCTCACAATTCTTCCCACCATCACCCTATTAAGCACTGAGACCCGTGACAAGATTAGAGCACCTCCCTGGTCTTTTATGCATGACCCCAAAACACTTCCCAGTTGGATCGAAACAATTCACAACTTTTCCATCCACAACCCCGCATGGTGTAGCTTGCTATCTGTGTGGACAAGTGCTTCCTCATACCACATAGGGGTTGAAAGCACTATGAAAATGCTACAATTCAATAAAATTAAAAAACATGGACTTCGATAAACCTTGGAAACTGAAACAAGTACTAGACAAACTGTAATGTTTATTGTATTTCCTATACTTATTTTCACAACACTTGTTTAGTTTGCCATGACGAAAATGTAGTTGTAAAGTATAATGTTCTGATTTCTGTCTGTGGGTCTGATTCACAAAGAGCCACTGCACTCATGGTGGAGGCATGCAGTCATGGGGGAGTCTCTGCACTCTGGGCGGAATCTCTGCAATGAGAATTCTATTTGCGGAGATTCTGTCCCGAGTGCGGAGAATCCCCCATGACTGTGGGGCCTCCACCACGAGTGCGGATGCCTTTGTGAATCAGGTACTCAGGGACATATTTACAAGGGAATGGCGGAGTGTGGCGTTAAGCACAAAATGCAAACGCATTGCTCCGCCATTCTGAAAATGCAGGGATGTGTCGTATTTACAAAGATATGGCACATCCCTATGTTTTCCCTACCGCTAAAGTAAGCTGCCTAGCGCCAACGCAGGCACCCTTGCACCATAGTGCAAGGGTGCCTGCGTTGAGGGAATGATTGTTTATATGCAGGAAGGTTGTCCCTTTCTGCACAGAAACAATGACAAATGGCGATTTGCAACTTCTATGGGGCATATGTACAAGGGAATGGTGGAGCGCGGCGTTAAGCACAAAATGCTAACTTCACGCTCCGCCATTCTGAAAACGCACACATGCGCCGTATTTACAAAGATACGGCACATCCCTGTGTTTTCCCTAGTGCTGGCACTAAATTAAGCTGCCTAGCGCAAATGCAGGCACCCTTGCACTGTAGTGCAAGGGTGCCTCTGTTGGGGGAATTATTGTTTATGTGCAGGAAGGTGTCCCTTCCTGCACATAAACAATCACAAATGGTGTTTTGTAACTTCTATGTGTGCTGCATTGTGCAGCACACATAGAAGTTGCAAATTGTCATTAGGTCTCGCCTACGCAGCGCGCATGCGCTGCATACGAGGGGACCTCTTGTATTCGACTCGCTTTTTTGGCCAAAAACGTGCACGCGTTGCATTGCTTTCAATGGCAACGCGTGCACGTTTGGCGATTCCCTTGCGGGAGCGAGCTTTGAAACCATCTGTTTGTAATTAACAGATGGTTCCTGCTCGCTCCCGCAAGGGAAACAGGCGCCAGCCCCCTCCTCTCTCCCCTCCCCCTGCTGCCTCCTTTCAGCGCGAGGCGCGCGCGCTTGTTATTTAATAATATTGTGGACACACTTTAGCAGCGCTGCGCCCGTTTCACGAGCGCAGCGCTGGTTTTACTTTCATTCTTGTGCCTCTTCCCCGGCTCCTCCACCCCATTGTCTCTGCTCTCCCCCCCTTACAATCATTCACGTGCTCCAGCAACGTCAGGACTTTAAACAAACCGCAGAAGTATGGTTTGGCAAGCAGAAGCCTGGCAGAGCTGCTGCAAAAAGCGTGCAAACAGCTGAAGGTGTGTACCTTTTAAATTTCTCCAATATGGACAATACAGTCACACTATTCCTTCTGTTGTGTATGTATCATTGCATTCAGGGTCTTCTGATATTTAGAATGTTTCCATTTGTTTTCACTGCTCGTGCCGGACGCGCCCTCATGTGTAGTTCTTTGCTTCAACTGACTATCGACTTTCAACTTAGCCTTCTTCCATATTTTCAACCAGTTGATAGTATCGTTCCTAGAATATTCTAGTCAAGTATTCGGGAGTTCACCGGAAGGAGGTACAGAATGTCAGGATGATACGCACACCTAATAGGGAGCACAGATTGTATACAGTGTTGCTATTTCCACCAAGCGTGTCACGCCGCTTTACACACCTAATACCATAACAACTATTCTGGCAAGCATATTCTCTTGTGTTTACACTTCTAATGTGTGGTGTTCCACACAACTCTTAAATCGTCTTGCTCTGCAACTATACAATATTACTGCACCTTTGTTGTGGCAAACACGCACGGTAGACAAAGTAATGTTTAAGACTTTAATCCAGAAGAAAAGCCCACAAAGAATGCACAGAGATATACATCCGAGGCGACTTCAATATCAAGGGGTTCAAACCCAGGCAACAGTGGAACCTCATAATCTCCATGCGTTATAGTAATACATAGTAAAACCTCTAAAAGAGAACGTGCACTAAAAATAATAACTAACATATAATACAATATCTCCCTTTCCTCAAACGAACACTGACAAAAATAATAAATCAAAACCAGGCATATATATGGTAAAACAGAGATAAAAATAATAAAGAAACTATCACATTACAAAATCTTTAAACCTCTGAGATAGTTGAACAATCTTTCTGCTGTTTTATATCTGCACATCAGCATGGCTAATACAACTACTCACACAGCATCCTCCAGCAGTATATTCCGAGACTTGTTCACAACTAACATTACTACTAACATCAGTGGGAAAGGAATTGGTTTCAAAGTCTCCCTTTGTCATTCTAGAACAATCCACACAAAAAATCCCACAATGTCTGACTGTTTTTTTTATTTCCATCATGCTTCCCTTTATCAATTTTTTCTATTTGATACAGCTTTATTTTGATAGCAGAACCTCTATTCCACCATCCTTCAACAAACTTGAATTTTCTTTTTCAACTTTAATAGGTTTCTTATTTCAAACCCAATCTTTTTCTGTAAACATGTTACATTTTACAAGCCACACGAACCAAATAGTATTTTTTTCAAATTTTGTTTTCTACTCACACAGTTCCTCACTACCATATTCACATAATCTCAAAGGGCTTACTGCACCCTTGTGGAGACCATCGTTTCCTGGCTTCTCTACCTTTAACAAGTGAAAAAGGTGTGAATTCAGTCATTCAACATTTTTTGGGAAACGAAATGAGTGCCCTTTTTAAAAACAAGAAATTCCAGATCTCCTTCCTTTGAGAAAACATCTAGTTTAAAATTAAAAAAAAATCACCACACTTTCGGTGTTAAGTAAACTAACAACGTGATAGTTGATCCACTTAGAATAGTAATCAGTTAAATCAGTAGGAGTCACATGTTTTGTGGTATCAAGTTATATGGACCTGCAAAACCAACAGCTAATTTCAGCCATGCACGCTCAGGTAATGGATTTAGATCAAACTTTTCTTAGCTTATTTTCCATCACTTATGAGATAACAATCTTCACATTTGTTCACATATTCCTCAACACACACATCACCGATAATACTTCATCAACAATTTTTTAGAGGTTGATATGCCAGGATGTCAACTATGTGCTATATCAATCAATGTACTTTTCAAACATTCTGGAGAGAAAACCAAACCTTGTCTGGTAATCATGCAGCTCTCAAAAAATGATTCTGCATTTACAAAATGCTGGTTGCTTTCGGACACGGAACATTTTTCTCCATTATAGATCTGAGAACCAGGTATCCTCAGGTTAGCCTGTCTGTAGAATTTCAAGATCTAACCTTATGGTAATTGCACTGTTGTTTTTTTGTGTGGGAAGCATAGGCATTTGGGAAAGTATCTGACAGTAACAGAATGATAAGCTCGTTGTTGTGGTCATGGGATGTTATAATTCCTTATAACATAGTTCTTTTATGCTACTTTAAGATAGTGCTTGTCGTGCTTTCTTTAACACCCCCCGCCCTCCCTCCCATTGTCCGTGCCTTTTTTACCCCCCGCCCTCCCTCCCGTTGTCCGTTCCTTCCACCCCCGCCCGCTCTCCCTCCCATTGTCCGTGATGCCTACCATTTGCAATGCAATAGGTCTCGCATTTACGCGAGTTTGAGCTATTGGCATTGTAAATGGAAATGCCTTTTATTTATGTTTTGGTTTTTAAAACATAAATAAGATGCATAGCCAATAGGTCTCGCTTTTGGGACCTTATAAGTATTTAGTTATGCAGCACAATATCCTTGGTGCAACAACATTAACTGTTGCATGGTTAAACACTTATAAGGTCCCAAAAGGCGAGACCTATTGGCTATGCCAATGCTTGTTTTTTTAATGATTGTTTATGTGCAGGAAGGAACACCTTCCTGCACATAAACAATCATTCATGGCGTTTTTGCTGTTTCTATGTGTGCTGCACAGTGCAGCACACATAGAAACAGCAAAAACGAGTAGAAATAAAGCATTTCTCCTCATTTCGCCAGGTTAGGACCACGTTTTCCCTGGCCTTAATTTTGGCGCTGCCTCCTATTTACACCACCCTTTTAAGTAAGGGCAAGCGTCAAAATCAATGGGTGTTGCGGCCGAACGCCCACAGCAACACCCATTGCCCATTCCTTACACGCTAAGAATAGCGTGAAAGGGTGCCTTATATACATGGCGGCGTTAAGCCGCATTGAATGGATTAACGCCGCCTTGTAAATAAGGTGAAGCCCCTATCGCCACAGGAATGTTATTAAAAGTGATGGTCTTGTGGCGATAGGGGCTTGTAAATATGTCCCTCAGTGTGTGGGTGTGAGCGTACATATGCCTATTAATAAATAGCACAGGGAGGCCAAAGCTGACCCAGATTTTCAGAATAACCGCTCACTAGGTAAATGACGTACACCTAGTTTCACTGTATTTAAATGTATCTTATATGGACATTCTGACATTATGGCAATAAGTCAGGCTTCTTGCATCCATTTTGGAAAAAAACACTATTTAATGATTCTTTTTAGTTCCCAGAATAGAAATACCCCTGCCCCCTCCCAAGTTTTAGTTTAATAATTCCTTTAATAGGTGAATTAGGCATCCTTTCCCATGGTGACCAGTGTTAATAAAACATCACTGTCACTTGGCAAATGGGGGCAGGTGTCCTGTTGCACAGCTGTCACTGGCAGGCAGCGGTGTGAGACTGTCTTGTCAATTTATGATTGCAGCAGTACAAAAAGTTCTGCAAGAGGGCAAGCCCGGAAAACTGGCAGCATTCTTTTTCAACTCCAGATGGCTAAGAGCAGAAAAAAGATGATGAAATGACACAGAAAATTCACATTTCCAGTCATCTTAATCAGGAAAGATGCGTGCCGTTTCTTTCCTTTGATGTCTTGCTGCAGCCAGCTACTTCCTCAGTGAGTTCTATGAACTAGAAATGAGATATGCGGAATCTTAAAAGTGAGTTATGGCAAGTACTTAACATGGCAGGTCTTCAAGACAGAAATTAGATAGTGATATGTTGGAAGCTGTAAAGGGTTGGCACATAGAAGGCATGTTCCATTGGCAAATATAAATTATGCTGACATCTTAGTTAGAGGGAGATGATGTTCTCTGTGTGAAAAAAGCAAGTAGCTTTGAAACCAACGATCATTGTCAATAAAAAGAGCCACTTGCTTTTTAAAAACAAGCATTTGCAATGCAATAGGTCTCGCATTTACGCGAGTTTAAGCTATTGGCATTGTAAATGACAATGCCTTTTATTTTATGTTTTAAAAACCAAAACATAAATAAAAGGCATTGTCATTTACAATGCCAGTAGCTCAAACTCGCGTAATGCGAGACCTATTGCATTGCAAAGGCTTGTTGAGCTGCTGTGGTCTGGGGTCTTATCGCAGCCGCACCCGAGTATTTCACAAGTCTTTAAAAGACCATTTACTTGATAACGAGGCTTTGTTGTTTTTTCACCCGTTCCTAGAGCCCCTGCATCTCCGCTCTGCCTATTCCTTAAAATTGCAAATTACTTTTGCTGCCACAGGGTGAGAATGCATTTCCTGAAAAGTAACCTTAGGCTTTGTTTTTTGTGCAGTTTTATACAACTCGAAATCCACCAAAGGTATTGAGGCACTTTTGCATGAGCACCAGTTATATTATGCAAGGACACATTGCTGGAAGTATTAGCCCCCCCCGAAATGTGCCTCTACATTGCTGGAAGTATTAGCCCCCTGCCCCCCGAAATTTGGCTCTAGTTGCGCCCCTGCTGCTGGGTTAGTTGTTTGTTCTTGTCAGCAAGGGACCTGGCCTTGCAGTCTGGCTGCACTGTTTCAGCTGGAGCATGACCAAGACCGATTTGTATACGGGCGATCTCTGTTTATAATGGCATAGTGGGTGAAAATTAAAGCAAGCATTTATATGTAAATAATGTTGAAATGGTGGATGTGTATGATGGAGCCACCCAGTTGTTGTGGAGACGATTTCTTCGTCGAATGCTAGATAAAAGCATTCAATGGCATGTTGTCTCTTCATGAGGCAGCTTGGGACTGCAGTTGCTGCCGATTGGCCGTTATTATAGAGCCCCATAGGCCACCAGGCGCGACTGGGTGAGCAGGATAAAGCAGCAGCTGGAGCACACTTCCATGGTTCTCTTTTTATTGCTGGAATACTTCACTGAAGCCGTCTTCTGAAACATCACTTTGTACTAAACGTTTCATGACCTCGCGTTTAGTGGACAGGAAGGTATTTTTGTTTCTGTGTACTGCATTTAACTTTCAATGGAAAAAGAAAGGCTAAATTACTCCCCGCTCACCTCCTCACATATGAAGGACCCGATGCTGCCTCTGATCCTCGTGCTGCGCCCAGAAAAAAGGCGGAGTGATAGCCAGCTAATAAAACAAGCATTTGCAATGCAAATTGGTCTCGCATTTGTGAGAGTTAGAGGTATTGGCGTTGTAAATGAGAATGTCTTTTACCCATTTGTTTTGGATAGGAGCGTATCTATGTGGTGTGGAGTGAATTTATGTGCCTTGGAATTGTTAGCTGTGGAATGGTGTGGAATGGAATATTGTGGTGTGGATTTGTGTAGTGGAAATTTGTGGCATGGTGTGTAATTGAAATATGTGGATAGTAATTATGTGGTATTGAGTGTACTGTAATTATGTAGATTGGGATTGTGTATCAGAGTGTGATTATGTGGAATGTTATTTTGTGTGGTGGAGTGTTATTTTGTGGAGTTTAATTATGCGGTGTGCTGTTGAATTATTTGGCATGATGTGGAATTTTGTAATGTGGACTGGATGTATGTGGTGTGTTGTGCAATTGTGTTGGAATGGAAATGTGTAGAATTGAATTGTGTGGCATGGAAGTGTGCGGCGCTGAGTGAAATAATGCTGATTGCAATGCAATAGGTCTGGCATTTGCGAGATTTTGAGCTATTGGCATTGTAAATGACATTGCCTTTTATTTATGCATTTAAAAAAAATGCAATAATAAAAGGCATTGTCATTTACAATACCAATAGGTTAAAGTTTTGAAAATGCGAGACCTATTGCACTGCAAATGATTTTTTTTTTTTAAGGTGGCAGGTCTGATACAATGTCATATATGGAGTATGTTGTAACTGACGAAAACACTTTAGTAGCATAATAACACAATGTCCGATAATTTCCTAAATGTTAGATGCTTGAACCAAATTTGAAAATACATCATGCCCAAGAAAACAGCATTTTGCAATTCTCATTTCTTTAGGGGTCAGTGCAGCTACTTAGCCTTTCAAACTTATACACACTTGTAAAGATCCTCACTCAGTCTCTCATTCACATCTCATTTCCAAGCACAAACGCAGCATGTTTCCTGCCGCACAAGTGTACAATGCTTCCTACCTCCCAGGAATGGACTCTTGATAAAGACACTATACAAGTGGTAGGACATAGCCCGGGCCACTGGAATTATGCGGCATGGGAGGACTGAAATATGCGTAAGTGTTGAGTGAATTATGCGGCAAGAAAAAACAATTCATGCCATGTAATGCAGCATTTTTTTTAAAGTATTACTTAATTTTTCAATTTGAGCATATTATGTGGCAAATGATGGACTATGTGGCAAATACGGCAAATCGTTTATTATGCAAAAATCGCTGTGGCTGCACAATCGCATAATTCCTGTGGCCCTGGCATAGCCTCTAGGCTCGACATAACAAACGGTTGAGTAAAGGGGCCTGTTGACACTAAGGCAAGGCTTCTTGGGTGTGCTTGTGATGTGAATTTAGACACTTTGCCAAAGACAAACCTTCACTGCCTTACAGATATCTCCAAAACTGATGATGGGGCCACCCACATCACAAACCCTTCTGCCACTGCAGTAGCCACCTCACACCTAACTGCAAATGGAAGACAGAACCATCTCAGAGCCAGCCTGGACAGCTACCGAGATGCGCACGACCACTGACCGGGCATGCATTGTACCATGTGCAGCGGAACAGCTAATCACAAGAACATCATTGCCACATGATAACCTGTTCCCGGTGCAGACGTCTGTGATACCATTCAACCTGTGTAGTGATGCACTGAGCTCAAATAGGGTGTGCTATACGAAGCAATATATGAGTGCTCTTTATTCCCTGCAGGTACACGCCGACATTGCAGGAATTACACGTTTATCGTCTATAGTTATGCACGGAGACAGGGCATCAAAACAGACCAAGCGCTTTGAAGCAGCATTTGGAGACATGAGTGCCGTACGATTAACATACAATGCATTTATACATATGTTTGCACAATTATCGCTCAGCTCTGAGAAGAGCACATGGGTTTAGCCACGGTAAAGGACAGCCCACATACCTTATGCAGACGGCCACAGGTGTCCCCTTGAAAGGCGATTGTGTGTTTGTGCTCTACGTGCACTGCTACAGCAGTGAGGTGGGTGTTTGGGCGCTGTAAAATGGCGGGTGCCCCCAGAGTGATTCGCCGGGCCATTGGGCTGGGAGTGTGGTCGGAGCCACAGGGGTACGTGTCCGAGGGCAGATGTTAATAGCCCCATCTGGAAAGTAATACAAGCATTTTAGGGCCGGGGTCTGGGCGCCCTTGCTCCCCGGGGGCAGCAGCAGCATAGCGGGCGATAGCTTGGCGGGGGAGTTCGGGGGTGCAAGGCTGGTCCGCGGGGGCGGCTAAGACAGTGCGGGGGTCACAGCCAGGATGGGCTTGAGCAGTGGCTTGGCGGCGGGAGAGGATCCGGACACCGTTTCCGGTGGCAGTGGGGCACCAGGGGCAGCTACCTGCACAGATATGGCAGAGGGCAGGGTAGGTGGGAGATTGGCAGAGGGCTCCAGCGGTGAAGGTTGTCGGTATGCGGTATTAAGGAGCGATACATGCGGTGTAACGGCAGCCTCTGCACTGCGCTCTTCTCTTACAGACGTAAAAGCAGGCCCCTTACACAACAAACGGTAGCACGCTGCAGGCTGCCGGCAGAACTGCCCCCTTATGGAAAGAGAAAGAGGACAGGCTGCGGTCAGCTAAGTGTCAACGGAATGCGTCGCCATGGATGCCATCTTACAGAGGGAACCCTTTCCTTTCGAACAAAGGGCCCGCGAGCAGAAAACGTAACTGTATGTTTCACACGTACGTGACGCATTTTTTCAAATAAAATCTGTACAGATAGAGTCAGATATATAGGAGGAGGAGGCTCGTGAAAAAATATAACATAAAGGGGGCCGGGCTGGCTGTGGGAGGAGAGGCGGCCACTGCGCATGTGTAAGATAAAAGAGTGCGAATTCCCCCAGCCAATCCGACGAAAAAAAAGTATTTTTAAATGCAATAGGACTCGTATTACGAGAGACCTATTGCATTATAAACAAACGTGCGGGCGTCCAAGAAGGCATGATCGGGAGTGGGGGGGGGTTGGGCAGAGAAGTTACGGACTGCGGGAGGGAAGGGGGGGGCAGAGGAACAAAACAGTTTTAAAAGTAAAGGGGCCGATAGCTATGGAAGGAGAAAAATGACGACATGGCCGTCAGGAGGCGGGATTAAGTTGAGGAGAACCAATCAGATTGCAGCATTTAGGAATTCGGCCAATCAAAAAGATAGGTGGAAAGTGGGCGGAGCTTCCCCCACTATACTGTATACAGCATTTCTCGACGAGACAGCGCATGCGCTGCCTAGGCGAGACCTAATGAGATCCCTCAATAGACTGTTTCATGTGCCTCATGTCTGCGGTCGCTGGAACAAATGGGGTGTAAATACAGATGCAATACACACTGAGCATGTGGACACGATAAACATGCTCTCTGAGGGGCCTTCATGTGTTCTCCTGCCAATCAAATGTAGAAAAGAATGGGGAACAAACGGTGCTTTTTTCAACACAATATTCCATAGAACTTGGCAAACAACATACTGAAGATTTTAAAGGCATTGTGTAATAAAAACAATCAGAAACAAATAAATAAAAAATAAAGTGTGTATGGTGAGAGGGCGCATTTTTAAGGATGCATCTTTAATGCATTTAAGTAAACTGAAAAAGTATGAATTTTTTTCTGTTTCGAAATGCTAAGAAAACTTATTTAAGCATTCTTCATTTCAACACATTTTACAAGCAGCCTGAGGGATAATTTATGAAATATTCTAGCGCTTCAAAGTCTGCCACAGTATTCAGAAGAATTAATTTCTTGGCAAATGCGGAGAGCAATGCATGCTGCAAGAGCTAGCGATGGCTCTTACTGCACACTGCACTGAGAGGGGTGCACTGAAAGAGGGAGTGAACAGAACCTGGCTGGGCTGGGGGAGGGGCATTCCGACACCACACAGAGGGCCCGTTTTACAAAGGGCCTCTGCACTCGTGGTGGAGGCCCCGAGTCATGGCTGGGGTCGCACACTTGTGGCAGGACCTCCACAATTGGTAATTGCAGTACGGAGGTCCCGCCATAAGTGCGGGCCTCCCCGCCACGACTGCAGGGCCTCTGTTACTAGTGCGGAGGCCCTTTGTTAATCTAGCCCAGAGTGACTACTTATGATGTTAGATTAAAATTCACAACCCAATGGATGCCCCAAATTTAAATTAAACAAAATACCCTTGGTAACTTTGTAAGATTATGGAATAAATGTAGGACAAGAAAACACACTCTATGACCTGTGTATATTTGGGGATGAAAACGCCCTTTCCTTCTGCAGTCATGTACAGACCTCTTACATGGATTTGCAATTGCAACTAGCATAATTCTCGATCACACAGATTGGAAGCTGTGTGGTTTAAGCACGTATCTGCCCATAAAATCTCAAGGTTTCTGTTGCTAATTCTGAAATTCTCCAGGATGTTGAATTTTCTGAAGGATCAATCAGTATTAAATTTCCAAAGTTGTGCATAACAACTAAGATAACATAGAAATCCTTTGAATACGTGTTTTGTTTTAACCAAACAATGCAATATTGGTCTTCTTTCTGCCTTTCTGAGTTTCCTAATATTTGTCTTCATTGTTTCTGTGAAGTGAGCTGGTAGCTATCTAACAGCTGATATTTTCAGCGAGAGCTAACTAGACCAAAACATGAAAAGACTACTTGCCTACTTGTTGCTGTAATAATTCCAATCTACTTGACAGAGGTCCATGGAGAGAACTTTATCGCCAACTCTTCCTTTGAAAAGGGGACTAAAGGTGTGTTCATGGCTAGTTAAACTAGCCTCTTGCTGATCCTCACGTTGATAGACATTTTAGGTAATACCAGCAGACCCAAATTCTTTCCTGTGACTGTAGAGTGCAGATGGTCCTGGAGATAGAAGACGCAATGGTCACTTGTAGTAAGATCAGTGGCCAATCTACTACTGGATATTTCTACTTTCCACCTCTGTGAAACTTCTTTCCCTTGACTGTGAAGACATGGGGAAAAAGATGACAAAAACTGTTAGTCACTCTGTAGGCCAAGTTAAATTTTCCCCTGAGGAAGATCGAGTTAGAAATAAAAAGGTTTATTGTAATTTTGATTGGGAAAATTGTAGAACCCTCATTAAAATTATTTTGTTTTGTGTTGTGTCAAAAATCAAATTCAATGGTGAAAGTAGATTTCTGATAAGTCTCATGGAAAAAGTAACTTTAAAAAGCCTCTTTTGTGCTGGACTGGAAGCAAACTGGAATTAAAACAGTTTGGCTGGCTGCTTTCTATAGGGTGACTGTAGTTAGTATCCCAAGTGGGTGAACACTACTGGCCTCCTAGAAGACAATGCGGCCACTTCGAAGATCAAGAAGGCTGAATTGGTGTAAACACTTACAAGTGAAGAGTGAACATAGTGGGTACAGAACAGATGGCAATACAAAGAAATATGCCACAACAACCTCCTCTTTCAAGTGGAAATTTCAAATGGGGACCCAGAGGACAGCAACCTGTTCAGCCATATAGCCCTTCCAGACATTCATCTCTTCTTTCAGTAGGAGGGACAACTGTTCCCAGTAAAGAGGTGTTCTCTGATTTCAAATAAGGTGACCCAGCTCCTAAAAGAGGAAGAAGGCAATGACCATTTTGAATGAGTGAATCTGGGAAGGTAAGATGAGAGAGGAAGAAATGAACTATGGGCATGTTGCCAGGGTTGGTTATAGTGCACACTGAGTAGTGCAGAATAAGAATGATGCCTTACCACCCCTCCTCAACACATTTTTATACCTGGGAGAACACCTAAAAGAAGGACATTCTGCCGTATTGCTGGGGAATGAAGACTGAAGGACTGGCGCTGCTCTCCAAATGTCATCTGATGGCCTCTTGTTCTCTGAGAAAAGAGCACAAAAGGCAGAAGGAAGGGCTCCCTACTCAAGAAAATCCATCTGGTCAGTTGTGAGTGGACTACAGTTGAACTTGAGAAAGCCCCAACTGGGGAAAGTCATGGTGCCTAGAACCCTGCTTTATAGAGACCAGTTGTCACTTTCCCCAGCTTAAGTAAGCTTTTGGAACTTAGGGCCAGCACCCTCTCATAACACATCCTGTACAGATATACATCATGAGAAAAGGGAACCACTAGTAATGGCCCCACCTCCAACCTTGCTCCTCAACATACTTGTGTCCTATTGCTGTACATACTAAAGTGACCCGAACATGTTGCACCAAATTCCTTATCAGATGCGTATAAAACAGAGCACTAATGGGGGCCTATTAGCAGGACAACAGTTTGAGTCATATCCCTATGAATAGGCGAAACAAGATGACTCGCGGCGACATGGGGACTACATATTCCATCAATCCCGCAACATGTGGACTGCTGCTGATTCGACTGTGGCGTATCATGTGACTCCTATCCCATGACACAACAGGTCCACATTTAGCCAATTACAAACCCGTACAAAACTCCAGCCATTACCTCGGACAAGGTTCCTTATCCTTGGCATGGAGAGCAGCCGGCCAGATCTTTGTTGAAAGATACTGGCGGTGATTTTTTGTTTTTTGTTTTGTCTCTATGATAGTTTAGCAACATGCACTACATATAGCAGGCTACCAGAGAGTGTTTGGGTGGGCTCCGAATTTTGAATGGTTTGATTACATTGTACTTAAAACTGTGTGGAAGGGGTTCGGTAGCTATATCGCGTAATCAAGAGGGTCCGCGCTCCCAGCCACTGCCCTGGATAGGGCTCTTCCCTCGTGGCGTGGCAAGCGACTGTTCCAACTTTCATCGCTCAATTCTGTGCGGTGTTTCACATTTCCATGACAGTGTAACCACATGAATGGCAAGCAGCAAAGATCATGCTGCTAGACAGGCCTTATTCAGTGTCTTTAACACTTTAAATATATTTTGTGATGTTTTCCTTCAGGAGGTTCATAACTTCATCCCTTAAGTTAAAGGGTGTGCACCCCGAACATGACAGCCTTATGAATGGCAGGCAGCAATGAGTCTGTTGCTAGAGAGGTCTTTGAGATGCCTTGAACACTTAAAACTTTTTTTGTGTTTTATGATTACTTCCGCAAGGAGGCTGATAACCTCATCCCTTAAGTTAAAGGGTGCGCGCCCCATAGCTAAACTAGCAATAGCTATTATATTAATTACATTATTTATGTGACTCACGGCCTGGCTTTGTCCTTGAGCACATGTTTAGAGACAATCCCCATGCATGTGGAAGCACTATCCCCATCGAGCTTCTATGTCTAAACTTATGCACATTTCAGTGGATAGTCTTGACATTACAACACAGCAGGAAGTTGTATTTATGCACATACCACACATATCTTCCCCTTCTCTTGATGCGGGTCCATGTGCATTGTAATGAAAGAAGAAGATAGCCGACAGATGCACTCAAACACACACTTTACATTTATATATCTCTCTCTCTTTTTAAGTGCCTAGATACCCCCCTCTTTTTGTTTTCAAAGAAATCTTTCTATTCTCTTCCCTATGAATGCTGTATAGGACAGGGAGTCCCCTGAGCCCCATGCCAGGGTGAGTTGAGGTGTGACTCCCGACAGTAGCGGGTAAGCCTTATTATCTATACAGAACTAATTCTTCGATTGGCATTACTAATGCCTTTTTCACCTACTGCAGTTGATTAAGGGTCGTTGAGGGCACGTATAATGGGAACATACAGCAGGAATATGTTTTCCTATCTGCTGCCCTACTATTGGTTTTTCTACATATAGAATAATCATACATGTTGTTTTGTCTAAAAATGCTCTCACAGCTGTTCTACCCCAACCTTGTTTTCCTAAATGTTTGCATAAAACACCTTTTTTTATCTGTCCTTCACAAGTTACCACCAGTGAACCCTCTACCTTGTGACATCTCATAGGATCACTGGATGGTTTTGTATACATCATGCAAATAGTTTGCTTGGTTTTTTTATTTGAGCACTTTGAGCAGCAGCACTGACATCTAGGTCCTGAAGAAAGCCTCAACAACTCTGTTCTTTGACACTAAAAGCGGGTTTAATCACTTCTGCAGTGCCCTACTTTTTAATGCTGCCCAGGGACGCCCCAATAAAGTTATTTGCGAGCTCTGTAGTCAATTTTAAATCACTCTCACTAGCCCTGCTGCCCTCACCACCCTTAGCTCACCAATTGGGTATTTAGTATACCTCTCTCCTTCAAAAGACATCCCCGAGTTCCTTCCTCTCAGTGAGGGGGTCGTAGCCTTTATATTGACTAGGCATCACGGTATGAGGAGGTTCCCAATGTTGAAGCATGCCACCTATGGTGGGTGAGGGAAACCGCCCTTTGAAAGGGACACTGCACCATGACAGCAACATTGATAGACCCAAGGGTTTCTTTTTTGTGGTTCCCATCTGCCAAATTCAAATTAAGGCCTTACGTCTAACCCTGGAACTTTGGACTGCGGTGAGGTAAAGAATCCATACCAGAGTCAAATCGACTTCAGCAGCTACAAAACTGAACTTTGTATCTCTGTGAGCGTTTGCTGCCGAAGCTGAAGGCTTCAGTGCAAGCTCAGTGGCAATGTATCTGATCTGTATGACGGGTATTAACTGCTAGCCTTTCCTAACTTGCCTTCATCACAGTCAGCCTGAAATTGCACATAGCTTCCAGCCTACACCTACTATTGATTTTGATGGTGCTTTGTGTTTCTTGGTGCTTTCTGCATTAAAACTTAAAAATGAATCATAATTTTGATTCCCCTTATATAATTTTAATCATTTTTGAGTCTTTTTTCTCATTTGGTTTTGCCATTTCTAAATTGTTTAGGGCATTGCTTCCTGCACATTTTAGAACAACGACCCAATATTTAGAGTGACAAGTATTTGCAATCCACCTAGTTTTAATTGACATGATACAGGCAATTTTTCAATATACCTAAAGCATTGTGTGTTAGTGCACTGTCATTTACAGATAGCACATTTTCCTTTGTAATGACATATAATTTTGCACAGACGTCCAGTTTTACTGATAAAACTATATTGCTCACTAATGATAATGCGTAGAAATTGGGATTCAGTGACTATTTATCATTTGTGCATCACAAAGTAAAATGCCTTGGTTTGTTTTGATCCTATTAAACATTTTTGTTTCCATCACACTTCAATATTACAAAAACAATTACAAAAATTACGAAATTCCTTTCACACTCCTGGGGTACGCTTCTTGTACCCCGAGCAAGATTGTCACATAATTCACTTTACTAATCTTTCTCTGACTGTAAAGTGAGAGGAGTTTGTAAACACAAAACCCCATGTTAAATAAAAAAGAGTAATTTGTTAGAAGACCTAGCCTGACATTTGACCTCTGTCTTTGAAACACAGCAAATATGACGAAATTATTTCAGAATTTAAAAGGCATCTTGATGTATTGCTTGGACCTTTGTGACCCATCAAAAGTCGGTTCTTGACCCACTGTTTTGGAAACACTAGTTAAGGAAATTTTTCTTGTGTTTTTAGCTTTAATGGTGCTTGAAATAAGCACACATTTCCTTAGGTATTGGTTGCTGCTTGCGCAATAGCTGTCAAGGTTTAAACAGATTCACAACGGACTGTGTTGCAACTTACTCAGATTGTGTTTATGAAGTTAGTAGGGGTATCCACTCAACATTGCTTTGAAAATCGTATCATTAAATACCAAATGCATCAAACATCCTGTTGGAAACATGACAATACTAGAATATTATCATAAACTTAAAGGAGACATAATTCTTCTCCAAGAACTGCAGAACTCAATGAGGCCCTATACACACAAACAACTCTTGGTTTGCAGGTGCATTATATTCACCTGCAAATACAAAGAAAACTGGAGATTAAGCATTAATATCTAAGAGGGCGAACATTTCCTGCCTGCAGGTAGATAGTTGATAACTAAACTAAGCAAAAATGAACTACTTGTTTAGGTACCAAACATGTATGACCGCCCAATGATATCTCACTATTCTGGACTGATCTAAATTAGACAATCTCTGATCTTTCTAGTAGAGATACTCACTTACAAATGTATTGCTTTGCTGTGTGCCTGAACTGGAATTGTGGGGAGCCTTCCTGCAACTCAAAACTATGACCAAGTATCGAAGTAATCTTTGCTGAAACTTTGGGGTTTTGGATATCCAGAAAAAAAGTTACAGCGTATTTAGTAAAATTTGTGACTTAGGAAAAATGCATCTGTGGAAGCCTACGATAGAGTGCCAAGCCTCTCTGAAAAAAAGATGTGGTCTTGGTGGCTACATGTTTGTGGTTTATCCCACTCTGAGCTTTGGACTGTGAAGTTCAATAGTTGCAGCAGCTCTGCAAAAAAGAAGTGTCAGGTCTTGTAGAGTCCTTCTTGGTGACAGCTTCCAGCCTTGGCTTGCTCAAGATTAAACTGCACTCCATGATGGGTTGGCTGCAGAGAGTGACTGAGTCCCTGTCTACGCCACACATTAAAATAATATTGAGTTTGATCTCCATGTTCTTTCTATGGAATGATGTTTTTAATGCAATAACTCTCGATCGTTTACATTTTCCTAACTCTTGTGTTTGGTTTTCTTTTTTAATTCCTTTAAATTTGACTATTTTAGCTTTGAAATGTTAAGCGCTTTATTTGTTATGTGCATTTTTAGGTCTCGCCTACGTAGCGCGCATGCGCTGCATAAGAGAGACCTTTTGGAATCGATTCAGCTTTTGCCCTAAAAACGTGCACGCGTGGCATTGCCTTCAATGGCAACGCGTGCACGTTTGGCGATTCTCTTGCGGGAGCGAGCTTAGACACCATATGTTTGTAATTAACTTGCTAACAGACGGGGGCGTGGCTTGACAGCATGGCCGGCTAGACGTGTTTCTGCGCCGCTCCTGCCCCAAAACCGCAAATCCTTCATAATCCTGGCACTAAAGTGACTCGCTTCGTGCACAACGATAGCGGAACCCTCCCCTGACCCCAAGGAGCCCAGCGACCGGCGGGTAACGGGCCCGCGATCGCGCAGCGCGGAAGGTGACGGCGACCGCTCTTGAAGAACCCCGGTCGTCACAATGGCGGCCATCGAGCAATTCTCGGAGGGGAGCGCGGTCGGACAGTGGTGAGGCCCCCGGGCCGCGGTGAATCCGACCGCAAGCTCTCGCTGACTTCCACGGCCCCAGGCGGGGAGAAAAACAGCAGAAGAGACGCACCGCGGTGGACGGCCGGCTGGCTGGGTTCTGACGACCGGGAGCAGAATCTGCGCGAGCCCGCGGCGGGGAGGCCTGCAGGGGTCCCGACCGGAGAGGCCGGGTCACGGAGAGGGAACCACCTGGAGACCGACGCAGCCCGGTGAGTGGCCGGAGGCCTGAATTGGCCGCTGAGAGGTGGGGGTACACAGACCCAGAAGGCCACTGCGACCCCCGGAACGGCGGTGGGCCCCAAACTGAGGTCACGGTGGGGCCCCGGTGAATCCTGAATCAGACGCGGGGGCAGTATGGCCGACACAGAGACAGCAACAACCGCCCAATAGCTGAGTGACTCTCCATAGGATAACGAAGCCGGTGGCCGGGAGACTAAGCCTCAGTGTGATCGAGGGGCAGGACTGCACCGGGCCACGACGACAGCTTAGCGGCGGAGTAGGGGGCTGCAGTGCCATAGCGCCGATAAAAAGCACCCCCCTAGTGGCCAGCGAGCCACGGCACGGAAGTGGGCCTGGGGAGTGAGTGTCGGACTGGGGGCAAGTAGCGCCAGAGAACGACCCCGACCAACAGCTGGGGAGGCCTACCTGCTACAGCTGACGCAAAGGCCTGAGCTACTCATTGGACCCGGACGGAGGGGGCCTCCAGTCAACACATTAAGACGGCCGGACTGACTATGGGGAAGGACCGACCCCTCAGAGGTGCACAGACCAATAAAATTATGCAATATACGGTCCCAGGGCCGACGGCGGTGGACCGCCTTGAAGCTGATATGGAGCGGGGGGCCAACCCCGACACGGCAGCTCGTGACAAGGCCGACATCTTGGCAGCGATTCGCGATTCCAGGGTGGTGTTAGAAGCAAAAATGGACGGTATGGCCATGGACATCAACCATCTGCGCCTGGATCTCCGGAAGGTAGCGGATAGGGTGACCACCACGGAGGGGGACCTGCATACTGTACAGACGGAGGTCAGACAACTACGGGAGACGGTGGCGGCGCTCCAGGGCCATAGGGCCCGGCTGGAAGAAAGGGCGGAAGATGCGGAAGGGCGGTCCCGAAGGAATAATCTTCGCTTTTTAGGGTTTCCAGAAAAGGCGGAGGGGCCGGCGGCGGACCTATTTCTGGAAGAGTGGATTGGCACATCGTTCCCAAGCCTTAGGCTCTCCAACCTGTTTGCAGTGGAACGGGCGCATCGATCTCTTGGGCCGCCGCCGAGACCGGGAGCCCCGCCCAGAGCCTTGATTGCCCGACTGTTCAATTTTAGGGACCGAGACATGATCCTGCAACATATCCGTACCAATGGCCCACCTCAATTTGAGAACCAAGACATCCATATCTATCCAGACTATACAAAAAAGATGCAGGAATTACGGAATGACTTTTTGAGTGTTAAACGGCGGATGCGGAGCCACGACATCAAATACAGTCTGCTGTTTCCGGCCCGGCTCCGAGTACAACACACCGACAAGGTCTATTTTTTTGGCACCCCAGAAGAGGCAGCTGAATGGATGGACGCGTTGGGCCTGGCCAACAAAGACCAAAATCAGGGCTGGCGAGAACAGAGACGCCGGAGTAATCGACAGCGGACCCAGCAGCGGCGAGAAGGGAGACAGCACCAACGAGACCGAGATCTGGCGGATGGTGGACATATCGTGGTGGGACCAGATGGCACTCTCCTGGCAGACCGGGAGGCGATCCCAACGCAGAACCAGTATTCTCCGCTCTGTTTGGTGCAGGAAACACAATCGGAGGCGGGCAGCGCCACCGGCCCAGTTGTAGAGGGCTCCGGTAATGAGTGAGTGATGGACCTCACACTAAGACCGGGAGGGCCTGGGACACAGTCACTGTGAGTATCTGTTCTGGCCCGTCGGACGCCTGACTTTTTTAAGAGCCTCGTGTGCGAGGACACGGCGCCCAGTGACATTGGGGGGGGTGAGGGTTTTTGATATAATTGGTGAAAAGCAGAGGAGGGTACACTATTTTGCCTAACTGTTGTTTAGACTTGCCGGCGGTAGAGTGCCGAGGTGGCCTGGCTAGACCTTTGGTCGGGCGGGGCTGCACGGTACCAGTCAGTCGGCTGATTTACAGAGTTTAGGAAGGGGGGGGGATAGTCAAGTAGGGAGAGCACGCCCATTTGTAATTGTTATTCTACGTTAAAGGGGGTGCTCTAAAGGGTGGGTGTAGCTTTGGGGCGGGGTTCAGAGTCCTCGGACCCGGATCGGGTTGCGGGTATGAAGGGCTACCGCCTGTGGGTGGAGGGAGTTGGGGTTTCGTGTTATGGGGTTGGTCGGGGTGCTGTCGGGTCTGTTCTAGGTCGAAATACAAGGGATCGCAGTTGTTTACCCTTAGAGGGGCCACGCTATATTTCTACTGGGGGGTCTCACATAATAGCCGGAGGGCAGAGCCACCAACACCAATCCACTTACGATAGGTGATTCACAGACATACAAATTGATCACATGGAATGTTCGTGGGCTCAACAATGTAATCAAACGAATCCGGGTAGCATCCTACCTCAGACGGTATGGAGTAAGTATAGCCTTGCTCCAGGAGACGCACCTGTGGGGAGATTGTCTTAAATATGTTCAACGCCGATGGAGGGGTCAGTTTTTTGCAACATCCTACTCGGGGTTTGCTAGGGGAGCGTTGATCTGGGTGGCACCGGGGGTCCCCTTTAAGGCTTTACGCACTATACGAGATCCTGACGGGAGATTTGTACTGGTAGAGCGGACATTGGATGGCCGCAGCGTATGCTTGGTAAACGTGTATGCCCCGAATACTGACGACGGGGGTTTTTTGAGCCGAGTGCTGGGGCGACTTGATCTTGACCCGGACACAGAACTGATTGTGGCGGGTGATTTTAACTGTGCCTTTGATGGGGAGCTCGACAGACAACCCCCAAAACTGGATGTCAAACCTAGAGTTAGGGAAGCGATGGGCCAAATGATTCACAATCATGGCCTGTTAGATATATGGCGACACCATAATCCTGGTCGCCGAGTATACTCGTGCTACACACCTGCTGCCCATAGTAGGCTTGATTACTTTTTCATTCAAAAGGCTGCGGTGCATCGGATAACGGAGACGCTCTATTTGGCCCGCTATCTGTCTGACCACTCCCCGCTATTAATTACCTACTCGATGGAAAGACCGAGATCTAAAGTACCGCTTTGGTGGCTCAATACTGAAGCTTTCGGGGATCCGATCTATAAAGACGCTATAGCAAAAGGGTTGGATGATTACTTGGAACTCAACTGGGGTTCAGCAGGCACCAGGGCAACCGAATGGGACGCAATGAAGGTGGTAATACGAGGGATCTGCATGTCCACAGAGGTGGGGGTTAAAAGAACACTGGAGCGCAATTTGCGTCGCCAGGAGGAGCGCTTAGCGACACTGGAGAAAGAAATGCCCACCAACGGTGAGAGGTCGAATGAATGGGCCACCGTGCGGCGACAGATAGGGGACATATGGGACTCGCTCGGCAGATTTAAGAGAACGGAAAGTAGACGTCGCTGGTATACAGAAGGAGATAAGGCGGGGCGGCTGTTGGCGCGCCTGATCAGGACGGAGACTCAGCCCCATCCGATTCTGGCCCTCCAAAATGACTCGGGACAGGTGGTATATACTCAACATGCGATTAACGACGTATTCCTAACCCATCTACGAAAATTATACGCTAAGCCCCAATCCCCAGAGACCCTCGTGGGAATAGAGACCTATCTTGCGGAGGTGGATCTACCTCGCATAGACGTAGACAACCAGGAAGCCCTAGGAGGCCCCTTCAGTGGGGAGGAAATTCGGGCGGCGATCGCCCTCCTGAAGACTGCAAAGTCTCCTGGGTTGGACGGTATAACTGCCGAACTCTATAAAGAGAGAGGTGGAGTCCTGGTCCCCAGGCTATTGGATGTTCTGGGCGAGGCCGAGGAACGCGGTAGGCTCCCGGATTCCATGCGGGAGGCGCTAATTGTGATGATCCCCAAACCAGGGAAGGATCCCCTCCTCCCCGGCTCATATCGGCCCATATCAATGTTAAACGTCGACCTTAAAATTATCAGTCAGGTGTTGGCGTGTCGGCTCCTTCCCCATCTCCAGCGGCTGGTCCACGAGGACCAATCCGGATTTATACCGGGCCGGAATACGCTACGTAACATCCGCCGCCTCGCACATATCATGCACTCATTACAGGGACGGGCCCAACAGAGCGCCCTGGTGTTCCTGGATGTCGAGCAAGCGTTCGACTCGGTCGGCTGGGAATATCTATGGCGGGTACTTTTAAAAATGGGTCTGGGGGAGGGGTTTGTAAAGTGGATTAAACTACTCTACACTTATCCAACGGCAAGAGTTCGCACGGGGCGATACGTGTCGGAGGCGATCTCTATAGGAAGGGGAACGCGGCAGGGTTGTCCGCTCTCCCCCTTGCTGTTCGCCCTGGCAATGGAGCCATTGGCTTGCCACCTGCGTGAGGTTCTCAGGGTTACGGGGCATACAGATAGGCGATTCGGAACATGTCGTTTCCTTATATGCCGACGATGCACTAATATACCTGAGACAGCCGACCCGGTCATTGCCGATACTGATGACTGCGCTGACACAGTTCGCTGCTGCCTCCGGTCTTTCCATCAATAAGTCCAAGTCGCAGCTGTATGCGATTGGCCCGGAGTGCAACTGGGAGGGGTCGCAACACCCAGTACTGGAGCTTCCGTGGGCAGGAGACGTTATCCGCTATCTGGGGATATGGATTGGTAGGAACGAGGGGTCTTTTACCAGCACAATATGGGAAGGATAATTAGAGGCCTGCAGGGCAGTATTGCCTTTTGGAACACGCTTAAACTCTCCCTAATGGGGAAGATTGCCTTAATTAAGATGGTGGTCTTACCTCGCTGCCTCTATACCATGCAGAGCTCCTTCTTCGAACTTCCACACCGGGTATTTAAGGAGATAGAGGCCCTGCTGGTTCTGCTGTTGTGGAATGGGAAGAGATGTAGAGTAAGTCTAGAGATCATGAAACGTGGATGGGGCAAAGGGGGTTTGGAGATCCCTGATCTCGAACTATACTATTTTGCATCCCAATTGCAACATGCCATGGCCTGGTTGGATACGGATCCCTCATGGGAGAGGTCCCTGCTGGCAGGTACATACGGGGACCGACAGCTGGGAGCGCTTCTGTGGCGGGCTAAGGGACACAGGGAACAGGGTCCTTCATTGGTGCGGCTTGGGGCAGCAATATGGAATAGGGTGATGCGCAGAGTGATCCGGGACAGACCGTTTGCCCCGGAGGCGGACTTCTGGCAGATGCCGCCCTTTGCGCAAATAGATCAGGTAATGTCCACGGAGGCCTGGAAGGCTGGGGGATGCCTAATGCTGTCCGACCTTTACCCGGACAACAAATTTATCACCTACCGGGAGGCGGTGACCACCTTTGGGCTGGGAGCAGGGCAGTTTCTGCAATACGCTAAAATAGCGGCAACGGCGCGACAATTGTGGCCCACGTTCCCTGGGGCTCCGGGGCGGTCCCAAACCCTGGTCACTATGATCACCATGGCTGGGGGGAGAAGACTTGTCACCCACCTCTACAGGGCGCTCAGAGATGATAGGCAGACTAGCCCCCTCAAACTAGAAGACAAATGGCAGCAGGTGTGTCCGCAGGAGATCACAGCACCGGAATGGGGAAAAATACACGAAAATGTCCGGAAGGTATCGGTAAGCAACCGCTTCAAACAAATTCAGTATAACATAATACATATGACATACCTCTCACCTCGAAGGCTGCAAGCCATTGATAATTCCAGAGATTCCCGCTGCCCTCGATGTCGCTCTGATCAGGCAGACTTTCTACACATGGTATGGATCTGCCCAACGATCCAGATATACTGGGTGGCAGTCCTTGCGGTTCTGAATCAGATAACAGGGTGGACAATAGACCTGGACCCACGGGCTTGCCTCTTGGGCTTGATACCTCGGGATCCTAAACGGAAGACAAGTAGGCGGTTCCTGGTCTTGGGCCTGGTTGTAGCCCAACGGCGTATAGCGATACACTGGCTAACCCAACAGGGGCCGCTATTAGCGAAATGGAGGACAGATCTCAGGGAGTGGGCAGCAGCAGAGGAGGGGCACATACGGCACACCAGGAGAGATGATAAATTACCCGAGGTGTTATTGGCATGGGGAGTGATGATGCAAGAGATAGAAGGACAAAACACACAACTCACACCAGAAGGTTCGGGCGGGGCGTCTTCCACGGAGGGGGTGGCCACAGGACGACAAGAGGAAACACAAGATGTCCCTACATGATCACTATGATGTATATATCAGCAGCTACCTAGACCCGGCAGAGGGGGGGAGGGCACCGGGGTGGGGGGGATGGGGGGGAGGAGGGGGGAGTTTATTACAGTTCAAGTTATGTTTACCTATGTAAAGAATATAAGGCAAAGGAAACTGGAAAAGAGGAATCTCCACAGTTGTCAACATAGATTTAATGTCTGTAATGTATTACACCACCTCGGCTGAGGTGGACGAATTCTGTAATTATTTTTCATGCGAGCTGCTGATTTGGAGCAATAACTCAATAAAGAAATATTTAAAAAAAACTTGCTAACATATGGTGCCCCTGCTCGCTCCCGAAAGGGAAACGCAAGGGAAACAGGCGCAGCCCTCCTCCTCTCACCCTGCTGCCTCTCGTCAAGGGAAATTTATAAACTTCATTAAACGCCTCTTTCCGGCTGAAGGTGTTGTGAAGGTTTGTAAACACGCATTAACATTATCTCGCGGATAATGAGCTGCCGCGTCACCACTATATGGTTAACTCTGAGGAGCCTCATTCGTGAGTGTGCCCAGATTTACATGTAAAGTCCTAGATTTTACAAAAATAAACACCCCTTTCACTGAGTGGCAGTCAATTGAATTAAAAAGCTCCGATTCATAGCGTTTGGCTTCAAAGCGCTCGATCCGCAAGGGAGGAATCTATTATGCGCCAATTAAGGCGCTGCGCGCACTAGTGAGGCTATGTAAGGTAAAGTGTCAGCGAAGGGAGACAAAAAGTGGTGATTAACTGAAGAATTAATTCATGAGTGAACAAAGAAAAGATTCATTTTATGTTTGCAATGATATCAACAGAACAGTCAAAAGAGGCAGCCGCCCGAACAGGGACTTGAACCCTGGACCCTCAGATTAAAAGTCTGATGCTCTACCGACTGAGCTATCCGGGCTTGTATGTACAATCTCTACTTTTTTCTTTAATCATGGATTTATGTGGTGGTGTCTGAGTGATCGTCTCTATTCCTGGAGCTCTTCCACCATTCCCTTCCATAGATTTATCACGTTTTCCTTTGAACCTGTAGTCAGGACCCATCTGCATCACGGAAACCACTCTGTGTTTTTTTGCCCTCTCTACTGAAACCTTTTTCGTGCGCTTCACCTTGGATTCCACACCCTGTAACGAGAGAGAAGGGACAGGGCAGCCACAGGGCAGTAACCGAGTTGGCTGTGGTAGGGCAGTGACTGGAGCCCTGATCCTGTCTTTAGATGCTGCTCTGCTTTTATCTATCGCCCTCCTACCTTCTCTGTGTGTTCCCCTCTCCCCCTCACTTTAAAGTCCCTTATCTCTTTCTTCCTTCGGGCCCACTCACCCCACTCGTCTAAGTTATTAAACCCCGCCCCCCACTGACCCTTCTCAAAACTTGAATTGTGTAACAAAATATGGCCATCTAGGTAAAATTGCATTGCGTCTTTGGAGTGCTCCCATGGACCTTTTGTGGAAGCACCAGCCCTCCTCCAGATGAAAGTTTTATGTGCCTTTCCTACCTACCAGTAAATCCACCCTAAAGAGCTGGCATGTGTGTGTATATGTAAATATTTACTGCTTTACTAAGATTTTGTGTCGGGGTTGCTCCACTTTTTTGATGCAGCCCTGACGCAAAATCCATAATGGGATTTACCAAGACTCACAATTCAAGATTTGCGTGGCTTTCCCTGGGGTTTTATCCCAAGAGTAACTCAGTGCAATGCATAGCGCTGCCTCGTGTTTCCTTGCATCGGGGAGGAATTACATGGACGGGGCCTGGGCGTCCACAGCATTCGCACGTGCATTCTGACGGAAACCCATTGCCAATGCTTGTTTACCTTGCCACTCCTCGGCGCTTTGTACATGCAGATGTTCAATGCCAGCATCACATTCTTGTTGGCACTTTAGATGAATTGAAGAGAGGGCATGTTTGATGCCAGCTCAGTCTGTCATTTGTTCTGTATCTGTCTGATTGGACACGTATAAACCATATACATTTTAATTCATTTAGCTCCTATATTGAATAAAATTCAGAGCAGGCCACTGCATGATTTTTACACACTGCTGTCTTTTGAACTGCAAATTAATTGGTGGTTTATGTCTCTCTGTCCTGCAGTAATTAATAACAGTTCACTTCCGATGCTAAAGTGAAGTTAACTGCCAGTCGCCTTTGCCACATGCTTTCTTATCTATTTTCTTTTACTAGTCTTTGAAGTCCAAGTCAACCACCGCCTCTATGTTCTTTTATAAAAAGTGTTTCCGCCCGGTTTCGAACAGGGGACCTTTCGCATGTGAGGCGAACGTGATAACCACTACACTATGGAAACCCACATATAAACATTGAGGTGGCTTCTGCATAAAATCCCAAATGAGCGCAGAGCAGTGTCCTACACACACTATCAAAAGTCCTGATTTTATTTCCTAAGGCGGCTTCGGAAATTATATCCAAAATGTATTAATAGCTTCATTCATTTAGTCTCCCTTTGTGATCCTTGTTCTGCTCCTATCCTGCTGCAGCAAATCTCTTACTAAGCCCCTTCCTTCGTAAAAAAAAAATCAGACTTTTTGTGAACAAGCTAACTTTTCACTTTGACTAGTTCACCGCTCCCTTTCGGAGACAACTCGGCTCCGAGTCAGCAGGGGGGCAGCTGCATGCTGGGGTGTGGGGCTGACCGACCCTTCATGATTCCAGCGCCCTGAAGGCTGCACAGCCGAGATCCGAGAGCTGCTAACTGTGAGCCCAGACTGAGTCCCAGCTGCGGAGTGGTAAGAATGGCTCCGATGGTTCTTTCTGATATTGTTTCCTTTGCAGTGTGTCACCCTCAGAAACTCCCGATGAGGCCGAGGCGTGAGCTATGGGGGGACGGAGTGAAGACCGCAGAGCAGCGGTGGGAGCTCAGTCATCGTCAGTGCTTGAACGAGTCACCAAGACGGAAGAGTCGCGCATTATAGATCTTTTTAAAGCTCTATTCTCCATATTGGATTGAAAACGGCAATCAATCAATCAATCAATCAATCACAGAATTTGTAAAGCGCACTACTTACCCGCGAGGGTCTCAAGGCGCTGGGGAGAAAAAAAAGGGGGGGGGGGTGCTGCTACTGGTCGAACAACCACGTCTTGAGTAGCCTCCTGAAGGTCAGCAGGTCTTGGGTCTGTCGTAGGCTTAGTGGAAGGGTGTTCCAGGTCTTGGCGGCGAGGTGGGAGAAGGATCTGCCGCCGGTGGTAGTTCTTCGAATGCGAGGGACGGTGGCGAGGGAGAGGTCGGCGGAGCGGAGTTGGCGGTTGGGGACGTAGAAGAGGAGTCGTCTGTTGAGGTAGGCTGGGCCCGTCTTGTGGAGTGCCTTGTGTGCGTGGATGAGGAGTTTGAAGGAGATTCTCCTGTCGACGGGGAGCCAGTGCAGGTTCCTCAGGTGGGGGGTGATGTGGCTGTGGCGTGGTACATCGAGGATCAGGCGTGCGGAGGCGTTTTGTATGCGTTGCAGTCGCTTGATGAGCTTGGCCGGGCTCCCGCGTAGAGGGCGTTCCCATAGTCAAGTCTGCTACTGACAAGGGCCTGGGTGACTGTTCTTCTTGTATCTGTCGGGATCCACCTGTAGATCTTGCGAAGCATGCGGAGGGTGTTGAAGCAGGAGGATGAGACTGCGTTGACTTGCTTGGCCATGGAGAGCGTTGAGTCGAGGATGACTCCCAGGTTGCGTGCGTGGTCGGTGGGTGTCGGGGCTGCTCCCAGCGTCGTTGGCCACCAGGAGTCGTCCCAGGCTGAGGGGTTGGAGCCGAGGATGAGGACCTCTGTCTTCTCCGTGTTCAGTTTTAGTCGGCTGATCTTCAACCAATCAGCGACGGCCTTCATTCCTTCATGGAGGTTGGATTTGGCGGCGAGGGGGTCCTTGGTGAGGGAGAGGATCAGTTGAGTGTCGTCGGCGTAGGAGATTATGTTGAGGTCGTGCTGTCTGGCGATGCGTGCGAGCGGTGCCATGTAGATGTTGAACAGTGTTGGGCTGAGGGACGATCCCTGGGGTACGCCGCAGATGATCTCGGAGGCTTCGGATCGGAATGGTGGGAGGCGGACTCTCTGGGTTCTGCCGGCGAGGAAGGAGGTGGCCCATTCCAGGGCCTTGTCTCGGATCCCTGCGTCGTGGAGGCGTGCGCGTAGAGTGCGGTGGCAGACAGTGTCGAAGGCGGCGGAGAGGTCCAGCAGGATGAGGGCTGCGGTCTCACCGGTGTCCAGCAGGATCCTGATGTCGTCGGTGGCGGCGATGAGGGCAGTCTCAGTGCTGTGGTTGCTGCGGAACCCCAATTGGGATGGGTCCAGGATGCTGTTTTCTTCGAGGTATCGGGTTAGCTGTTTGTTGACGATCTTCTCGATGACCTTGGCTGGGAACGGAATCAGGGAGATGGGCCGGAAGTTCTTGAGGTCTCTTGGGTCCGCCTTGGGTTTTTTGAGTAGGGCGTTGATCTCTGCGTGTTTCCAGCTCTCTGGGAAGGTCGCGGTCTCGAAGGAGAGATTGATAACGTTGCACAGGTGGGGTGCGATGGAGCTGCTGGCTTTGTTGAAGATGTGGTGCGGGAAAGGGTCTGACGGGGAGCCGGAGTGTATTGTGCTCATGGTCTTGATGGTGTCCTCGATGTTCACGCTGGCCCAGGCTGGCAGGGGGTCGTGGTCGATGGTGTGCGGCGGGTCTGGTGCATCGATCTTAGTTGGGGCTGTCTGGGTGTTGAAGCTGTCGTGGATGTCGGCGATCTTGCGGTGGAAGAAGGTGGCGAGGGAATCACACAGGGGTTGCAACGGCGGGATGTCGTTGGTGTTGGAGCTGGGGTTGGAGAGTTCCTTCACAATGTTGAAAAGCTCCTTGCTGTTGTGTGCGTTGTTGTCGAGGCGGTCTTTGAAGGAGATTCTCTTGGCGGACTTGATGAGGTGGTGGTGGTTACGGATGGCGTCTTTGTGGGCTGCGTGGCTGTCCGGTGTCTTATCACTGTGCCATTTCTTCTCTAGTTTCCGGCAGGTACGCTTTGAAGCTAGGAGTTCCGAGGTGAACCAGCTGGCTCTTTTGGTGGTGTCACTGTAGGTGAGTTTTTTCAGCGGGGCGAGGGTGTTGGCACAGTCGTCCATCCATCGTCTGAGGTTGCAGGCAGCGTCGTCGGTGTTGGATGGGTCGGAGGGAGGCTGAGAGCGAGGGTTGCCCGTAGTTGGTCTTCGGTGACTTTTCTCCAGCAGCGGCGTGGGATCTGTTGGGTGCGGTGGTGTGTGGTGGGTTTCTGGGAGGTGAAATGGATGCATCGGTGGTCGGTCCAGAGGAGTTCCGTGGTGTGGCTGAAGGAGACGTGGGAGCTTGAGGAGAAGATGGGGTCAAGCGTGCGCCGGCGGAATGGGTCGGTGTTGTGACGAGCTGGCTCAGACCGAGGTTGGCGAGGTTGTCGATCAGGGTGGTGGAGTTGCTGTTGTTGTTGTTCTCCAGGTGAAAGTTCAGGTCTCCGAGGAGGATGTAGTCGGTAGAGGTCAGGGCGTGCGTGCTGATGAAGTCGGCGATGGAGTCGCTGAACTGGGGTCGGGGCCCAGGGGGTCTGTAGACAAGGGTGCCTCTAAGGGTGGTGTTGGGGTCCGTGTGGATCTGGAAGTGCATGTGTTCGGCGGTGCTGAGAGTGTCGTCGGTGCTGGTCGAGACCCTGATGGTGTTCTTGTGGACGATGGCGATTCCTCCTCCTACTGCGTTGACGCGGTCTCTGCGGGTGATCTTATAGCCGTCTCGGATGGCTATGGCGATGTCGGGGGCGGAGGAGTCGTTCATCCAGGTCTCTGTCAGGAAGGCGACGTCTGGTGATGATGTGTCGAGCAGGTCCCAGAGCTCGACGGCGTGTTTGCGTGCGGAGCGGGTGTTCAGTAGGATGCATCAGAGGTGGTTGAGGTCCTTCTTGGCGGGCGCCTCGGTGGCTCTGAGGCTGGTGTAGCTGCAGTTCCGGCAGGTGAAGGGACCATGGGTGCGTTTCGGGGTGGCCTTGAAGCAGTTGTGCGTCCGTCCGGGGTTGAGAGTGTGGAGTGTGGTGGCATCGTATCGGCGTCGGTCCTCGAGGCTGGAGCGGGGGGCGCACGGCCCAGGGTTTCTGTCGCTGGGCGCGGTCCAGGCGCGGACGGGCGCAGACGGGCTTGCCTTAGGCGCGCCTTTGGCGCGCCAGCGGCCGCCATATATGGGAGGTGGGAGGGAGGAGCAGGTGGGAGGCGGGAGGCAGGGGCAGCGAATGGGCAGTCAGGGGGGCGGGGCCGCAGGGGACGCAGCGGCGGGAGTGGAGAGAGGCAACGAGGGGTACAGAAGGCAAAATGGGCACAGTTAAATGGGGGCAGCGAGGGGAAACAGAAGGAAAATGGACACAGTTCAATGGGGCAGCGAGGGGAAACAGAAGGAAAATGGACACAGTTCAATGGGGGCAGCGAGGGGAAACAGAAGGAAAATGGACACAGTTCAATGGGGGCAGCGAGGGGAAACAGAAGGAAAATGGACACAGTTCAATGGGGGCAGCGAGGGAAACAGAAGAAAAATGGACACAGTTCAATGGGGGCAGCGAGGGGAAACAGAAGGAAAATGGACACAGGGAAAATGGGGGCAGCGAGGGGAAACAGAAGGAAAATGGACACAGTTCAATGGGGGCAGCGAGGGAAACAGAAGAAAAAACGGGCACCGAGGCCACAAGCAGAGGGGCGAGCTTACCAGCAGCAGCAGCGGGCAGGACACCACAGGCGGAGCTGTGTGGCGGGGGAGCGACCTACCTGGCAAGGTCAAGGGTCGCTCTCCTCAGCGCGCAGCGGCCGCCATATATGGGGAGGTGGGAGGGAGGAGCAGCTGGGAGGCGGGAGGCAGGGGCAGCGAATGGGCAGTCAGGGGGCGGGGCCGCAGGTGACGCAGCGGCGGGAGTGGAGAGAGGCAACGAGGGGTACAGAAGGCAAAATGGGCACAGTTAAATGGGGGCAGCGAGGGGAAACAGAAGGAAAATGGACACAGTTCAATGGGGGCAGCGAGGGGAAACAGAAGGAAAATGGACACAGTTCAATGGGGGCAGCAAGGGGAAACAGAAGGAAAATGGACACAGTTCAATGGGGGCAGCGAGGGGAAACAGAAGGAAAATGGACACAGTTCAATGGGGGCAGCGAGGGGAAACAGAAGGAAAATGGACACAGGGAAAATGGGGGCAGCGAGGGGAAACAGAAGGAAGATGGACACAGTTCAATGGGGGCAGCGAGGGGAAACAGAAGGAAAATGGACACAGTTCAATGGGGGCAGCGAGGGGAAACAGAAGGAAAATGGATACAGGGAAAATGGGGGCAGCGAGGGGAAACAGAAGGAAAATGGACACAGTTCAATGGGGGCAGCGAGGGAAACAGAAGAAAAATGGACATAGTTCAATGGGGGCAGCGAGGGGAAACAGAAGGAAAATGGACACAGGGAAAATGGGGGCAGCGAGGGGAAACAGAAGGAAAATGGACACAGTTCAATGGGGGCAGCGAGGGAAACAGAAGAAAAAACGGGCACCGAGGCCACAAGCAGAGGGGCGAGCTTACCAGCAGCAGCAGCGGGCAGGACACCACAGACGGAGCTGTGTGGCGGGGGAGCGACCTACCTGGCAAGGTCAAGGGTCGCTCTCCTCACCGCGCAGCGGCCGCCATATATGGGGAGGTGGGAGGGAGGAGCAGCTGGGAGGCGGGAGGCAGGGGCAGCGAATGGGCAGTCAGGGGGGCGGGGCCGCAGGGGATGCAAAACTTTGAAACTCGGGGGCATATTAGCAAGACCCACGTTAAAATTATCGCCGTTTTAGCGGCAGGAAACTGCCGCTAAAACGGCGATAATGGGCTTGCTAATATGCGTTATAGAATTCCAATAGAAGCCCAGGTTAGATGTGCAGGACATCTAACCTGTGCTTCTATTGGAATTCCATAACGCATATTAGCAAGCCCATTATCGCCGTTTTAGCGGCAGTTTCCTGCCGCTAACACGGCGATAATTTTAACGTGGGTCTTGCTAATATGCCCCTCGGTTCTTAATCTTCGTTTAGTCAGTTCTGTTTGAAAAACTTCATACCCCGAAAGTGGAGGCAGCCGATGTTTGCAGGAGCTGTGGGCAGGGTCAGTATGACAAATCGGCCCGGGCACCCAAAAAAAACAAGCATTGGCATAGCCAATAGGTCTTGCTTTTGGGACCTTATAAGTATTTAGTTATGCAGCACAATATCCTTAGTGCAACAACATCAACTGTTGCATGGGTAAACACTTATAAGGTCCCAAAAGCGAGACCTATTGGCTATGCCAATGCTTGTTGTTTCTGTGTTGTTGCACAAGCAACAAATGCATGTCCATGAGTAAAGCCTTGATGCTTATTCCAAGCTACTATGAGCCAACCAGATATTGCTCATAGAAACCAGTTTATCTACTTAGTTATATATTGATTGAGCTTTGAGGAAGCTCAGTCACAGCTCATATGAACACAGTGACGTCTGGAGACCATGGTTAACATCGGGGTTTACTGTAAGGGTTTTCAAATAGAAGCCATCTTCTGTACCTCGGGATTCTTGTGGGTTTTCTTGTTTTAATCTGTTTTTTTGTAGATGGAGAAGGTTGTGGACATTTAACTTTTTGGAGATGTATTTATTTATTTAAAAGTGAGTTGTGTAGCACGAACTCTGACACAGGGACACTGGGGAGCTTCATGTTGGTAATGCTGTTTTAATTTTGAATTTTGCCCTCATTCTGAGGTAGCGGCACCTGAACAGAATTCAAGCTCCAAGGATTTTCGTGACAGCTTTTTCAGCTGTATTCTGAACTTTTCCGTAGAGGCATAACCAGTCTTCATTTTTTTTTATTTGTCTCTATGGAATTAATCATGATAATTACTAACATTACTGCCCTTCACTAAACCATCCAGTTCACAGAAACTGGACTGAATGGTTTACGCTTATATACTAGTTTATTAAAGACAGGTGTTTTTTTACTTTAGATGGCAATGATTGCAATGTTCTGTATTTTGTCTACAGGTAAATGGGTAAGCACTACATGGGAATGTGCTGAAAGAGGCATTTTTTAGGGCTGAGAAGAAAAAGGTTAAAACAATCAGTTAATGTTCATGCATTTTCATGATTGCCAGGGGGCTTCGGCTGGTATGAAAATCTTCCACAGTTGTGAGAAATTGGGTTATTGGCAGACGGGGGGGAAACGTACCAGTTAGGCAACAACCACAATCCTTGTTAAGGTGAACCACAAAAAGTCACTTAATGAACCTGTGCTTATCCCTCTGGTAGTTTGGCACAAAAACAGTCAGGCTTAACCTAGAGGCAATGTGTAAAGTATTTATGCATGCACAATCAGTAGTAAAGTGAAAACACAACACAAGAAAAATCCCAAACCAAATTCGAAAAATAGAGTAAATAGTACTAAATAAAATGATACCAGAATGACAAAAATTAAACTAGTAGAATCAGATAAATTGAATTATAAACTTTTAGGGAAAATAGCACAAAGAAGCAGTAAGTGCCCCGTGTGGTTATCTGGTCGTGCTAGACTGGGGAAAGTCACAAGTTCAGTCCAACCACAATGGAGCGCAGGTCAGATACAGGGACTAGGATAGTCCCGCTTAAGAGTTACATTCTCAAGTCCGGCGCAAAGAGTTCTACTCGCGTTGGAGGAGGCTGTCTGGGTGAAAAGTAAATCAAGTGTTGTGCACGGTTGTATTGTAGCACAAAGACCCGGTCGTGCTAGAGCCTCACGTTGGTTGATCTTCGTACACGGTCACTGTCCGTGCAAAGAGCAGGTCTCATCAGAGCTCGCATTGGTAGTTGTTCCGGGTGGCAGTGTTTTGCCGTGAACGGGCCCATTCGCAATCATGAAGAGCCCAAACTTTAACATTTTCACCTTTTTCTTCAGGAGGAGCTCTCACTGATGTCAACCAAGAGTCCAGGACCTGGGGGCACCTCTAAGGGGTGAGGGACAACTCCAGCAGAGGCCAGCAGCAGGGCGTGGGCATGTCCAGATGGTGTTGGTCAGCTTGACAGTTGCAGTTAGGCCGCTGGAAGCTTGTTATGTCTCTGTAGCTCACACAGGAGGTCAGCCACCTGACCCTTGGAGTCGCTCTGGGTATCCTGGGATCAAGGAAAGCAGGTCCAATCATCCTGCTTCAGGTGGCAAGGGATTCCCTCAAGGAGCAGGGCAGTCCTTCTTCTCAATCTTCCACAGGTCCAGGGTGTTCTGATGAAGATCCCCCTTTATACCTGGTGCCAGACTTTGTGTGTGGAATTTCCTGACCTCCCTCAAAAACTGGTTCTTGTCAGTTCTAGGGCTGGGCAGAGCTTGTGGAATTCTGCAGGGGTTCCGTGAGCGGGCAGAGTAAGGCTTCTACCATGTAGCTAATGGTGTTCTTTGGATGCGGACATTGCGGAGCTTGGGATAAGAAGGTGGGCCGCCATACCCCTAGCATACCCCTAGCATTAGCAGTCACCTTATTTATCGCTTTCATGTCAGGTCCAAAAAGAGTGTACCTGAACTTACCTTTAGATGAGGTCCGACATGGAGACAGATGCCTGACTCGGCTTCCTGGGGGCGGACTCCGCCTTGAGCCTTTCAGAGGCAGGGGCCTGACAGAGGGCATTACCGTAAATCTCGTAGGTGTCCCGCTCAGAGCAATATGCCCGCACTTGCAGTCTCCAGCTCCCAATACTCTCCCCCCATATTCCATAATTTCCTGCAGCACCACCAGAGATGGGGCTCTGGCAAAGAGCACGAGCCGAGAGCTAGCTGGGCAGTCTGCGTGTGAACAAGCAGTGCCTGGCACGCCGCTCCACCAGTGAGGGATACGATTCCTTTTAGGGGGTGCTGCCAGGGCCCGCTCCCCTCCTGCGCCCTCCTCACAGCAACATCGAGGCCGCCTCATCCCGTCCCGTCACCAGTATCAGGGTTCTGCCTCTCACCACCCCTCCTGCTCTGTTTGAGGATTTATTCAATGTGAGCCAGTAGTGCACCATGGTAGACCTCTCTCTCTCTCGCTGCACTCTCTCTCACATAGTGCATTCAAGTTCCCACCATATGGATTGGTGATAACAACCACTAGACTTCTAAAGGAGGAAGAAACCACGCGGCCATGTTGGGTAGGTGACTAAGGTGTGCAAAAACTGGTAGAGGCTGGTGGGCGGCAGGTGGCAAACTCTGCTATGCAGCAGCTAGCGGAGCTTTGCCTGACTCAGCGTTCCAAGCGGAGCGCAGAGCAGCAAAAACACTGCCAACTGTGCCAGTGGAGCGGAGACCACCACCCACCCCTAGTCAGTTCTTCCCCTGGTCTTGGCTCGAACCTTTCTAGGAGGATAGAGGCAAGGGCAGACCAGGTGTCAGAGTAATTTGTGTGTGCTCTGAACAAGGTCCTTTGAAATGTGATGAGGGCAGGCTACAGCTGCTTCCCAGCCATCCTGCCTCTCCCATTTACATCCAGGACCCATTGTTCACCCTCTGGGCCTAATACACATTCTTGATGGTGGAACTATTAACAGGCCCAGTCAGCTGGATACTCCTAGAAAGGCCTCCAGATCATTTTTCATCAGGAAAATACCAACTTTCTAAAAGTGAAATTTTAAAAATTATAATCTAAAATCCGGCTTTACCTCTAAAGAGGGTTTTGGTGTAAACAGTATTTCTCTATCTGCTCCCAATCTAAATTTAGCACCTATAAAATGTAATAAGGTAACCCAGTGTTAGAGTATGTTTAAGAAACTGGGCTTCTGCTTGAGGGGTGCTGGACTCTCTCAGGAAACAACCACAATCCTTGTCCTGGTGAACCACAAAAGTCACTAAATTAAGCTGTGTTTAACCCTCTGGTAGCCTGGCACAAAAGCAGTCAGGTTTAACTTAGAGGCAAAGTGTAAAGTATTTATGCAGCACACAAACAGTAATAAACACAACACAAGAAAAATCCCAAATCAGTTAAGATAAATAGAGTAAACTTTAGTAAATAAAATTATACTAGAATGACAGAAATCCAGTAGAACTGGAGATATGGAAATTAAAAGTTTTAGGTAGGTATAGCCCCTAAAAGCACAAAGTGCCACTCTTGCTTATCTGTTTGTGCTAAATCAGGGGATAGTCACAAGTTCATACCAAACACGATAGAGACCGGGCCAGAAATAAGGACCAAGTTAGTCCAGCTGAAATGTTACCGTCTCAAAGTCCGGCGCAAAGAGTCCCATTCGTGATGGATGAGGAAGCAGGAGGAGCATTGCAGATGGTTGTCACGGTAGCGCAAAGAGCAGGCCGAGGGGTGCAGGATGTGGTTGATGTAGCGTGAAGCGCAGATCTTGATTTGCCGGTCATCGCTGACTGTCACTGTAGCATGATGAGTCTGGTTAACCAGAGCTTCGCGTTGGTGGTTGTTGTGGGCAGCATAATCTCAGCTCGAACAGGGGCAGTCGTGAAAAGCCCAAAGCATCAGGATTTATCCTCTTCTCAGTAGGAACACAACTAATGCCAGCCAAAGGTCCAGGACCTAGGGAGGCATTTCTTGGGGATCAGGAACTCACTGCAGCAGAGGTTATTAGGGCTCAGGCAGGTCCAGTCACAGACCCAGGCAAGACCAGTGCAGCAGGTCAGCTGGGCAATTGTAGGAAATCCTCTGGAGCTTCTTGTGTCCCTATAGCTCAGATAGGAATGCAGCCAGCTGACCCTTGGAGTGACTCAGCTTAGTCTAGTATGAAGGGAGCAGATTCAGTCTTCCTTCTCAGAGAGCAAGGCAGCCCTCAAGTAGCAGGTGTGTCCTCTGGCTGTACTGTTCCCATGAGGCACAGGGTCAGACTGATTTGCATATGGCCATGTCTGAACTGGGGTGGTGGAGTGAGCTAAAGAATGATGATGGATTAAACCCAGATCAGTTGACTGGGGTGAGTGTTTGATTGGCTCAAACGTTCCGTCCATCATCCCCTTTGTATCGCTTTGTTCGCCCTAAGTTGGCGGGGGTATGCCCAGACGTGGGTCCCTTGCTCACTTTGCCACTGGATTCAAGCAAACCTGGCTGATGACGGCTGGAATGCCAGAAACCGGTCCTAGGATGCTTGTTTCCGGTCCAGGGAAGACATGGCTTGGCAGTTCGGGCTGTACTGTTCCCATGAGGCACAGGGTCAGACTGATTTGCATATGGCCATGTCTGAACTGGGGTGGTGGAGTGAGCTAAAGAATGATGATGGATTAAACCCAGATCAGTTGACTGGGGGTGAGTGTTTGATTGGCTCAAACGTTCCGTCCATCATCCCCTTTTGTATCGCTTTGTTCGCCCTAAGTTGGCGGGGGTATGCCCAGACGTGGGTCCCTTGCTCACTTTGCCACTGGATTCAAGCAAACCTGGCTGATGACGGCTGGAATGCCAGAAACCGGTCCTAGGATGCTTGTTTCCGGTCCAGGGAAGACATGGCTTGGCAGTTCGGGCTGTACTGTTCCCATGAGGCACAGGGTCAGACTGATTTGCATATGGCCATGTCTGAACTGGGGTGGTGGAGTGAGCTAAAGAATGATGATGGATTAAACCCAGATCAGTTGACTGGGGGTGAGTGTTTGATTGGCTCAAACGTTCCGTCCATCATCCCCTTTTGTATCGCTTTGTTCGCCCTAAGTTGGCGGGGGTATGCCCAGACGTGGGTCCCTTGCTCACTTTGCCACTGGATTCAAGCAAACCTGGCTGATGACGGCTGGAATGCCAGAAACCGGTCCTAGGATGCTTGTTTCCGGTCCAGGGAAGACATGGCTTGGCAGTTCGGGCTGTACTGTTCCCATGAGGCACAGGGTCAGACTGATTTGCATATGGCCATGTCTGAACTGGGGTGGTGGAGTGAGCTAAAGAATGATGATGGATTAAACCCAGATCAGTTGACTGGGGGTGAGTGTTTGATTGGCTCAAACGTTCCGTCCATCATCCCCTTTTGTATCGCTTTGTCCTCTGGTAGCAGCAGGGCAGTCATCTGGTGGCAGGGCAGTCCTTATTCAGAAATGTCGACAGGTCCAGGAGTGTACTAAAGAGTGGCTGAGGAGGTCCGATATTTATATCTGGTGTCAGCCTTTGTATGCGTGGGGAACACCTTATACAAACCCTACATCTCGTTCTGGAAAGTTCTTCTCTTCCTCTGTCAAGGGTCCAAGAAGTCTGGAGTGACAAACGGTTGGTGTCAGGTCCTTTGTGTGTGCTGGAGGCAAGCCCTTTGAAGTGTAAGTGGGACTAGATACAGTTCCGCCCCACCATCCTGAAATAGTTATCGGGCCACCCTGTATTCCTGGGAACCTGAATATGTAATCTAGACTTAGAAATATGTGTGATTCCCTCGGAGAGAGCGATTGGCCTATGCTCTCTTGGCCGTACAAAATACCAAAGGAAAAACAAAATATTCAGTTATTTTCATGCAAATGTTTTCCAACTGTTTTGAAATGATAGTGATATGATAATAATAGGGAAGGTAGGCTAGCCTTGCCACAGTAAAAAATGACTTTGGGGATTTTTCACTGCCAGGACATGTAAAACTTAAGTCCACATGTCCTGGTTATTAAATATTATGCGCACTGCCCTATATGCCTTTAGGGCCTACGTTAGTGGTGACTTATAATTAATAGAAAGGATGGTTTAGGTCTGTCAAAAGGTTTATTTAGCCAAAACAAAATGGTCTTTTTTTAAACTGCACACAAAGACTGCAATGGCAGGCCTGTGGCATGTTTTACACTGCTACTTCAGTGGGTAGCACCATGAGTGCAGCAGCCCCCCTAGTAGCATTTAATTTATAGGCCCTGGATATATGTGGTACACTCTACTAGGGATCTATAAGTAAATTACAGGTACCCAATCAGGTGTATACCAATTGAACCATGTTTTGAAGGGAGAGCACAAGCACTTTACCACTGGTTAGCAGGAGTAAAGTATGCAGAGTCCGAAAGCCAGCAAAATGAGCTCAGCAAAAATAAGGTAGCAAAGACACAATTGGGGGAATATCACACAAAAGATTGTCATTTCTAACATGTGGCACCCTCCCCCACAAATAGCAGGGATAACTACCCACCCTCAAGGGAATTCTCATCACTAAGGCTGAAAAACATTGAAAGATCATTTGCATTGGCATGGTCAGTCGTAGAACGATGCTCCACCATAAAGTCCATTCTGTGCAGGGAGATGGTCCACCTCAACAGTTTTGGATTCTCATCTCATATTTGCATTAGACATCTGGTGCATTTGTGATCTGTCTGAACCTGAAAGTGAGTTTCAAACAAGCATGGTCTCCACCTCTTCCGTGTGCAATCCACTGCAAATGCTTCCCTTTCAACTGCACTCCACCTCGGTTCCCTGTGAAGTAGCCACGAGCTGTTGAAGGCAACAGGTTAGTCCATGCACTCATCATTTAATTGTGACAGGACAGCCCCAATGCTGTGCTCTGAAGCATCTGCCTGCACTACAAATTCTTTGGATAAGTTAGCTGCTTTGAGCACTGGTGCTGTTTACATGGCTTCCTTTAGAGCATCACATGCTTTATGGCACACCTCTGTCCAGATCACCTTGTTGGACTGCTTCTTGGAAGTCACTTCAATGGTGCTGTACCCCTTAACAAATCTCCTGTAATATCCAGTAAGGCCTAGGAAGGCTTTCACCTCAGACTGGGTCTGGGTGACTCCCAAGTGAGGATGATCTGCATCTTGGGCTGGAGAGGCTGCATCTTGTCACCAAGTACTTGGTATCCCACGTACACAACTGATCCCTGCCCTATCTGGCACCTACTGTCCGTGATAGTCAGGCCTGCTTGTTTCAGGGCCTGAAGCGCTTCCCAGCTGGAACTGAAGACAGCAGTGTCATCTAGGTATGTGGTACTGAAGTCCTCCAGGCCAGCCAGGGCCCAGCTGACCAATCTCTGGAAAATCTCTAACTTGAAAGCAGCCCTCTGGGGTGGAGAATGCTGACCTCTCCTTGGGCCCCTGGTTTAAGGCAATATGTTAGTACCCTTATGTCAGATCAAAGGTACTCAGCAACTTGGTAGCTCCCAACCGATCATTGAGCTTATCAGCTCTAGGAATGGGATGAGCATCAGTTTTGCTGACTAAATTGAGGGCCCTGTAACCTTAGTTCTGGAGTGGCGCCCGGTGAGGCAGCCTTGGGTACCAGTACTACCGGACTGGATCAGGGACTACGGTGGGCTCAATCACCGATTGTGCTCCTGAATATCAATGTGAAGAATATTGATATACAAGAATATTAAGGACAGAATTTTGAAGGACAAAATATAGAAAGGTAAGTGCATATTGGTAAGTATAGATTTACTCTTCCTTACTCCATATCTGCATACGTTGAAGATATATGTACCACATAGGTATATGTATGTGGTGTAAGGTATAGAAAATCTAGACCTACTTACCTGTTGGTTTTTTTTTCACGATATTTTGTCCTTGATATTTAGTATCCTTGAAATTCTGACTTTGAAAATTACTATGCACATTCACCCCCCTCCCCCAAATCCAGCGTTTAGGACAAATGTTCTAAATGCTGGCTCTCATCTTGTCAGACATTCCGTAGATTTAATTCTTGACAGGCATGCTGCTCATGCGTGCACCAATCAGTGAACCGCTGGGTGATTGAGACGAGAGAGGTGAACTGCCCCAACATGTGGCAGCAGTCCCTCTTTTGTTCTAGGGGCAGGGTAGGGGGGAGGTCAACTCCTTCCACTGACCCATCTTGCTCTTCAGAAGACAGGAGATTGGGGAAGGGCTCACTTTCCTCGACCTCACTATAATCTGTTACCAAGAGCAAAGTGAATTCGGACCTCTAAAAATGGGGCTTGAGGTGATTCAAATGTAGGGCCCTTCTTTACAAGACTGAAAGGTCCACGCACAGGATGGCCAAGCTAAAGCTCAAATGGAGTGAACCCCACTCACATCTGAGGCACTTCCCGGTATGCATAGAAAAGACATGGCAAAAGGACGTCCCACGTATGCCTCATGGGTTCTGGTAGGCCCGTAAACATGCCCTTCAGGGTCTTGTTCAACCTTTCAACAATCCCATTGGTCTGGGGGTGGTACGGTGTGGACAACTTATAGGACACCCTACTCTCGTCCCACATGGACTTCACGTAGGCAGACATGAAACTGGTGCCCCTGTTAGACACACCCTTCTTGGGGAAGCCCACATGGGTAAATATCCCCATGAGTGCCCTTTTCACTGTGGGTGCAGTCACTGACCTCAGCCCAATGGCCTCAGGGTACCATGTGGGATTGTCCACCAAGTCCAGGATGAACCTGTTGCCTAGGGCTCTCTTAGGGTCCAGAGGCCAAAAAGTGTATATGCCCACCCTCTTAAAGGGTGTTCCGACTATGGAAAATGGAAGCAGATGGCTGCTTGTGCTTAGCAAGATCAGAAAAAAGGGGGGAGGTAGAGGTATATGCTAGGTCCACCCTCCTAGTACAATAGTAGACCTACAAAACCCGAGATGTCGGGTAAAGAACCTAGCAATAGGGAGAGGATTTTCGCTCAATATGAGTTGGAAAATCAGCAGGAAAGAAAACTTTCTTTCTTGAGTCCCCTCACTCACCAGGGTTTCCCCTTGGTGACATGCTTCATCATAGGGGCCATCTCAGTCCGCTGCGAACTGAGGCGTGCTGCGACTTGCGAAATTACGTAGGAGCACTTTAGTGAGTACTATGTGTGGTGCAGTAGTGTAGTGGAGTGGAAGAAGTGAGTTAAAAATACCTAACTAGTGGGCGTAATAACTTTACTCTACCTCCTAGTCGGTATGTCTAAAAACGGGGTAAGATACTGGGAAAACCTAGCTGTGATGGGTTAGGGATCCCTAGTATACGTCAACATGTTTCGAGCATTCCCCAAAGCTCTTCGTCAGGACTACACAGGGTCCCGCCCTGTGTGTGCCACTCCAAAATAACCTAAATTGAGGTAATTCGTGAAAAAATACGCTGCAACTAATAAGCATGCGTTAATACATACGATAAACCATTGTCACGTAGTATTCATATTTAGGCAAAATTGTGCCCCATGGTCTTGAGGGGATGAGGGCTCTCGTATTTTCATGGGAGTTCTCCTCACGGTGTGTTACCTAGTTGTTCCGCTCCGGACCGCATATGCGGTCCGGAGGGGAACAACTAGGTAACACACCGTGAGGAGAACTCCCATGAAAATACGAGAGCCCTCATGCTTATTAGTTGCAGCGTATTTTTTCACAAATTACCTCAATTTAGGTTATTTTGGAGTGGCACACACAGGGCGGGACCCTGTGTAGTCCTGACGAAGAGCTTTGGGGAATGGGGTGATCACCAAAGGTGTTGCCAACTGCCTGGGCCACAGCCAAGGCCGGACTGGCCATAGCGGGCACGGGCGTTTCCCCGGTGGGACCCCAGGGTGGAGGCCAGTTTTGGGCCCCCGGGGACCGTTTTTGTTACCGGGGCTGACAATATCAGCCCCCTGTAGCAAAATCGCCCAAAACCGGCCATAGCAAACAGCTCGGCCGCACCCCCCGCCCTCCAGGGGGGCCGACCGAGCAGTTTGCCAGGGCTGGTTTCGGTTCCCAGTCCGGCCCTAGCCACAGCCTCCCACCGTAGGCCCTCAAGAGTAGGACACTCCTTCTGAGCTTTTCAGAACTCTGCCTGTGACACCCTCCTTCAGTTTGCCACTTGGCTAATTCAGGTAGGTTCCCCAGAACATTAGTGTCTTCCATGTAGGTTATGGAGTATGCATCCCCCTCAGGATCATCCTCTTCCTGGACCGTGGGAATCTCTGGGGCGGGTTTCCAACACTCACTGCCCTTCCTCTTCTTGATAGGTGCATGGGCAATTTTTTCAGGCTTCAGGTCCTTTTGACTCCCCTGACAGACTGCCATGTATCTTGCGGTCTGGCACACCCACTCAGGCAATCTCAGCATCTCCAGGTGAGACCTGAGCTTCACCTGTGTCCATGTGATGCGCTCTAGGTCATTTCCTAACAGACAGTCAACAGGCATTGCCGGACTCACTGTTATCTTTAAGGAACCTGAGACCCTACCCTATTTAAAGGCAACTAGATTCATTGGATAGTGGGTCACCTAGTTGGCTGCTGTCACAACCTGGTGGACTACATCAGGGACTCCCTTTTTTGAGGACACCAGATCACACCTAACAGTAGTCTTACTGGCACCAGTATCTCTCAGACCTTCCACCCTCTACCCATTGATTGTGACCCACTGACTATAGATCTTGGTCTTGTCAGGCATGTGAGCCTTCGGCACCATCTCCTTGTCACCCAAGGACAGTACAGTAACCACAGTACTCCCCAACACTAACTGGGCAACCTCCTCCCCAAGCACTGCACTGACCATTCCAAGGATAGTCCCACCAGTGGGGGTGGCCCTGCTTCTTGCACTACAGATGTGATCCCCTTCAAAGTGCTCATATTGGTAACACTCATAATACTTGGTATGGAAGTGGCCCGGGACTTCTTCCTATTAAAACCACCCTTCTTCTGCTCAGGATTGGACAGGGATTCCTTCCCCTGAAAACTATTTTGGGGCATTTTGAGAACTCTTTAGTTTTTTCCTTGTCTCTCCTACCTTCTTCTGATGGGGACCCTGTCCACCCTTCTAGTGATCCCCCCCATGTACCTTCTTTAATATTCTATTACTAATCCAGAGGTTAGCCTTCTTGCCTTCTTGACAAGCTTTAAGGTATAGTGAGCTTGGAGTCTATCAGGTGTCAAGCAAGTACTGACCATGTGCTCTTTTAGAATTAGATTGTAAAGTCCTTCATTTTCCTACTTTAGCCATTTTGTGCCTGCTCCCTGTCTCTGAATACATGTCTCGGGTGGGTGACAGCTGGGCTGTGTGCATTCCCTCTAAACAGCCACACACAATGGGAGTTTAGGTGTGGCTGATGGGCCATTACATCCTGATGGGCCATCCTGGGCAGGATGGGAGGGAGGAGCTGGGCACAGCCTCACACTTACACCTGTGTAGGCGGTGTCCTGTCCTCCACACAAAGGGCTGCATACCTCCCTGTAGTGAGTCTGGAGCCAGGGCGGGAAGGGAGGATCTCTGTGCACTTCAAAGACCTTTCTCTGAAGTCTCCTCCACTTCAAAGTCACAACTGGGTATAAGTACTGGACATCTGACACCACCACTTCAGTACACTTCAAGGTCTGTGAAGCTTCTCCCAGGAAGAAGAACTGCTGTGCTGCTGAAGGACTGCCACTCTGCTGGACTGCTGCTTTGCTGGAATCCTGCCTTGCTGTGCTGCCCTCCCGCCTTCTATTCCCCTGCCTGGGTGAGAAGGACTGGACCTGCATCACTTGAAACCAGAGTGACTCCAAGGGCTTGCTGGCTTGCATCCTGATTGAAGTCTCAAGGACATAAAAGACATTCAACTTACCTGCATCTGCACCTGGACTCTGCCATCTGTGAGTCTGCCCTACCAAGGGGTGTCATCCCAGTCCTGGACCCTTGGAAGTGAGGCCTAAGGTGTTTCTTTAACCAAACCACTATCCTCATCGGAACCAGCGCATGTTCACAGTTTTGAGGATCAGAACTGGCGCATCTTCGCCTTTGCATGGCTCGGAACCGGTGGATCCTCTTCATTGCATGGAGTGGACCCAGCGAATCGCCTTCGGAACCAATGCATTGCCTCGTTTGCACCCCACATTTTCTTTGATGTTGATGCAAACCAGGATCAAGGTACTTTTGTCCAGCGGGCCCAAGTGGGTCCCTGTATCTGGCCTGTGCTCCATCGTGGTCTGGCTGACATTTTGACATTTTGTCCCGGCTCAGCATGACCAGACATCCCAAATAGACGCTTATTGCTTCTAAGCGCTATTGTACAGTTTATTCTTTTAAATTCATATCCCAAGTTCTACTTATTGGATTTTTGTCAATTTGGTCTTATTTTATTTATTAAATTAAGTTCTATTTTTCTAACCTAGTGTGGAATATTTTTGTATGATGTTTCCATTGTTTGAAGTGTTACACAAATACTTTACAGATTGCCTCTTCAGTTAAGCCTGCCTGCTTTGTGCCAAGCTACCAGAGGGTGAGTTCAGGTTAATTTAGGGTGTGTATGTGACTTACCCCGACTAGGATTGTGGTTCCTGCTTGGACAGGGTGCCTACCTCTGCCAACCTGAAACTCAATTTCTAACAACTAGCAAGAAATATTTTCAAATATTAATACATGTCTAGTACCAATCACAAGCTTTTTGGGTAATTCACGGCATGTTCCAGGCCTAGATTTGCGATATCACAAAGTTATTTTTGCATCAATACCGCTTGCTTGTTCTATAGCAACATACCATTAGAAATCATCAGAGTCCCCTCATTTTTTAAATGGTGGATCGTTCTTAATTACAAATATATATATGGTCTAGATTGGACTTATCCACTAATGGACTATAATAAACGACAATTAGTTAGTAATCATTTTATATCTTCTGCGTCTTGATGAATTTTGTAACAATAAATTGAATCATTTGATAGTAAGCAAATGTGATGATTTTTGTATTTCTTGGTTCTCTTCTTATCTGTATTATCATTTTATTTTACAAAATCCCACAAAAAAGAAAAAGCAGGAGAAAGGATGGTACCTGTTCTGTTTATATGCAAACTAGTAAAAATATATTTTGATAAGCATTAAATCTGATTTAACTCTCCAAATTTATCAGCTGTGTGTCAGAACTGAATAACCCTTTTTGACTACAAATAGTATGCATTTTCAAATACGTATAATTAATTAACTTTGAATGTAGTCATTTATAGAATATACATACAGGTATGTTTTCCAGACTATTACTGCTCCAGGCTATATATAGAGAAATATACCCTCTGCGTGCGCTGGCCAGGCCCTACTCCCAACCCCACCGCATGTGCACAACCCAGCCACATGTGCCCATCCCGCCGCTGCACACGGCCTTTCATTCCCAAGGACCGCAGAGACCACGTTGCTGTATTTCAACTGATCGCTTTCATGAACATTCTTTAAAGAACCTTGATAATCGGACTCACAAGAGCACTTTACTCAATGGTGCAATTTAGGTGGGCCATTATATCTTCATTATCAATGTGGAATTGCAGCATCGGTTAATACACAGCACAAACATCAACCTAAGGTCTGTGTATACAGAACTATAGTACAGCAGCCAACAGGATCCCGTTGTGACATAGGGACTCCTTACAGAGAAAACTACTGCCTCCAGATTAAACTCCCTAGTCCCGGAACTTAAAACTTTGGAAATTAATTAAACCGGCTGGAAATTCGCCAAACCGATTTATCCATTAACGTCCTCTCCATCAGACCCCGGGACTTTTTATTGCACTACCAAGAAAGCTCATAAGTGGAAACAACTGAAATTAATTCGAGTGACCATTTACAGAAATAGTGAAAGTTGAGACGGTGTCCTGACGAAAGCAACCTGCCGAAACGCGCGTAGTTCCATCTACCGCCAACCCTCCTTTCTGCCCATATATGATTTGGACCCTGTTTCGAACACAAGAGAAAATGCTGCATTATATGTAAACTGTATTGTTATGTATAATTTTCTTATCCACTTGATTATGTCTCACATGTCATAATATGTTTTGATGCATTGTGAATTTTAACCATCCAGAAATATATATTTTTGATACTTGCGACAAGATGACAAAAATATCAGTAAAATACTAAAAATAAAAAATAATTTTTGATAATATTTAAGCACTATGTCTTTTGATTAAATACACCATGTCCTGCTACATTTGTCTTTTAAATATTGATGCGTGCAACTAGCTTGTTCCTTTCCCCTCTATACTGTTTTCCCTACAGCTAGCAAGTGTTTAGTATTGCATGTAGGGGTCCCCATTCTTTCTCAAACCACGGCCTTTCAATACATGATGCTGGGTACCACACATTCTTCACCAGGGAAGCTTGCACAGTGCCACAGTACCATAGGGTGGGCACCTGAGCTGCTATGTCCACGAGAGTACCACAGAATCTAATTAGAAGGCCACGCTGGGTCCCACAAGAGTACTGCACTTTCCGCAGCCCATTTTATTTTGTATATTGGTCTCAGGGGTTGTCCATCTGGGTCCCCCCCACAATTGCCTGGGGATTAGGATTTCCCTACCCTACCCCTTACTACTCTATTTTACAAACCTTTTCAGGACAATGGGACTGTGTCCCCTATTTCTGTAATGCTGGCCATAATATTTTCTTCTGAGTTGTGGCCAGCCAGTTGGATGGTTCAGTCTCACAGTACCGAAATGACCGATGGGAGAAAAAGGTTCCTCAGTCAATCAGAAGGCTCTATTTTCAATATGTTTGGTACCACATGCATGGTGAATGCACACATGCACAACGGCACAATATCTGCATGCATAAACTGACATACAGCATAGATATATGTACATAGGCTGCTGCAGTTTATGGGTGGCACAGTTGTGTGCAAGCGAAGGGTGGGACAGAGAAGGCTGGTGATCAAGCTACACAGTAAGGAGAAGCTGCAGTGCATGCTATGAATCGTAGAGCACATGGCAATCATTGGAACTGATGAACACACACTATGTACGTGGGTGAAAAGGGAGGAACCAAGAAAGCACTACTGTGTTAGGACGAGAACCCTCACTCACCCTAGGGTGACATGCTTCATCATAGGGTCCCCTCCTCACACTGGGGCTGCGAGGTACCCGGTGTGGGTTACGACTCTCCCGCAGGAGAGGAGCAGGAGTGTTCTACAGCACAATAAGTACCACTTCCTATGTGGGGCGAGAGGGGCAGTGTGCAAAGAAGAGTGAATAAAACTATCTCCTGGTGGGCGAAAAGTCTTTATTCTGGTGCCCCCAGTGGATAGGGTTAAAAAGAGCGAAGTGAAATAAGGATATAGAATAGATATTACCCTAATGTATGGTCAACATGTATCTGCCATGCGAGACTAAAAACGTTCTAGGCATTCCTCAGGACCAGAATATATGTGTTACTCTGCTGTGTATAGTATATAAAATAAGTAACAGTAAGGGAAATACAGTCAGCTCAAAGGCTGTTCTTGTGGCATCATCGTCTGATAGGGTCCACTGGGCGCAGAAGATAACACAGAACATTTTGCAGACGCAGTTCCTCATATAAGAAATTCAAATATAAGACACCAGTGTCCGTCACCAACACTTCAAACTCTGTGTGAGGTAGGTCTGTGATCCCAGTGAGCATTCAAAAACAGCCTTACCATCAGCATATGTGTAAGGATCCGCTCAACCATCATCAGTCCCTTCACAGTGCATAGAGCTATATATGTGTATATAGAACAAGTATATAATGTTAGAAAGCAGTCCAAAGTTAAAAAATCTACAAGGAAGGTATATCGCCTCCCTATACTAGAAACATATTTGTATGTATATAGTGACCATCTAGAGAGGTGAAGACAAGAAAACCACAGGGGTTATGGAAAACTAGGTTATGTTACTATGTACACCCCTCATGGTCTTCAAAACTCGGGAAGGAGCCTAGAGAGCAGCATGTATTTGAGCCAAAAGAACTGTCAGCATGAATGCCAACTTGCGGCTCTTATACTGAGTAAACAAACATTTTAACACTAAAGAGCACCAAACAAACGAGAACCAATAAAGTAGTTGCAGACGTGCATACAAGGTCGGCCGCCTCTCATCTCACTATTACAAAACACAAGAGCAACCAATATATCCCTGTGAACTGGGTATTAGCTATATAGCTTGCAACAGTTATTCACAAGGAACTTATTTTAAGAAAATTAAACCTGAGCAAGTGTATACTTTTGCAAAGATTCAATCATAGACTAAAGAGATAGGAATAGAATATCTAAATTAATTAGGTGCGTGTAGTTTCATTCAATATTCACACGACCAGAAAACTAGGTAGGCCGCAAGGTATAACTGGTTTTACTCACTTCAGCCGAAATGAGTAACATATTTATTCATTACAAAAAAGAATTTTAAAACATGCTCGCACACCAAGTATATATACAGTACATAAAAAAAATGTTCTTTATATATTTGTGACATATGTGACCCCAGTGAAGTGACCATAACCGACTTTTATTCAAACAAGGTGACTTTATTTACAAATGGTTATTGGGAGGAAAGGATGTCTTTGGATTCGGATTCAATTTACCAGATCAACGACCAGATTCTTTTTCTAGTGCTTAAGACTATCCATATTTATAATCGGCGACGTTTCGACCCAGCTGAGAGTATTAGGGTCTCTTCAGGACAAGGGATTCCTGGGGACTGTAAGGAATATGTATATTAATAAGAGAATTGTATGGTGTGCGGGGGCTACTAAGGAACTAAATTCTCAGAGGTGCTTACCTAAGGACGATCAGTAAATGTGTCCGGCGTTGAATCAGTGTTCAAGGTCTTGCTAATTAGCAAGGAAAAGACCTGTATATTGATTAATATCAGGGTAGGTGTCCAAGAAGGGTCAAACCCCTTGTGGCAACCTGTAATCCTTTATTTCCAGGATGGAAATTATACCTGAGGATTTAAAGGGAATGCTTTCAATAATCGTCCTCCAACTAGAGGAGTATAGTGGTAATGGACGGTGTTGGTACACTCACCTAGTGGGTTGATTACAATAGTGACTCAAAAAGGACAGTAGTCGCAGGGATCTATATCTGCTCAGAGTGAAAAGTTCAAGGTGAATATAAAGTCCAGAGCGCACAGGGTGCTTAATTATGAACTCACCGCAGGTCTGGCAGGGCGAGGTCTCATGACCGGAGGATCTGGGACGCCATAATGACAATCGTTAATAAGGTGGAAGGTGCCGACTCACTCCGTAATACATTCAAGGTCTATACTTACTTGGTCAGAGAGCCACAGGAGAATCCCTTCGGAGATGAACCGGAGAATTCACTGCTCCGTGCGAACCAGACGGCTGAAGTAAGCTGTGGTTAATAAGATGAAAGCAACGCCTCGTATGATCCGGAAGTCGTTGAATGGGTAACCGGACCTATACACGGGGTCAGCCGATCTCCACGGCGGACATCTTAGAGGGGAGTGAGGACAAGAGTCTCTCTCTGTGTGTATTAATAACAAGTCCATGTTAATGCGACTTGTTTTCAAAAAGGACTCCAAAGCTGATCGGTGTGGGCGAATGCTTATTGATCATGTTGGTCATTTAAACATGTATTGACAAAACAATTAACAGTAAATCTTTACATTTATCTTCAACTGTAACATGTGAAGGTGTAAAACGGAATATCTGACACAAGTGGATAAGAATCTCCGATATAAACTTTGCAATAGTCGTAACTTGAGGCAAGGATAATGCAGACAATTATCAGGGGTAACAAACATACATTACCCAATCGTATTAATTATGGTACCGCCATTGATTATAACGCATACTACAATTTCTAGTTTGACAATACATGGTCACATGGATCGTTTTAACATGTACTTGAAAAACCCATTTGACAGTAATTCTCTACATCTAACTTCACCGGTGACTTATGTGAGATTCAAACGGACTATCTGCAATTAGTGGATAAAGATCTCAGATATCCGCTGTGTGATGGTTCTAGTTTGGGGCAAGGTTACCTACATAATTACTCAAGACTATTCAAAAGCTGTCCATGCATAATCATGTGATCTGATACCATGAACTCAAAGGGAAGGGACATTTATCAGTAATTCGTTTAGGCTATATCTTTATTGGTGACACTTGCGAAAGTGAGAATAACCCAGAATGCCTGCCAATCATGGATCAGAATCTCAGACATCAGCTTAGTAATAGTTCTTGTTAGGGGCACGGTTAGTTCAAACTTATGAACCTACGCCATTCCTCAAGACTATTCAAACCCTGTTGGATCGAGTTACATTTGTCGATCCATTTACATTCCAGTCTTTGTAAAATCAAAGAAATGTCACCACCCCTCTATGGATTTTTGGCTTTTTCAATGACTTGCCAACTTAATTTGTCAGCTGTGTGTGTCTTTTCTTGATAATGCTGTACTAGCGGAGCATTCTCTGTTAGACATCGTATCCTACTTCTATGCTGTCCTATGCGGGCCTTCACAGGTTGTGATGTCTGGCCTATGTATATTAGGTTGCATGAACACCAGATGCAGTAGATAACGTGAGAGGTGGAGCAACTAGTATGGTCTTGTAGGGTCATCTTAATGTCTCCATGTACAAATTCTTTAGTGTTAGTGGTATATTGGCAAGCTTTACATCCACCACATTTATAGTGACCTGTAATAGATGGTAATCCCCATAGGTTTGTAATGGTGCTGCTCTGTGTGCGAATACTAGTGTCAGAATGCAGTTGCGGCTCCTGGAGGGAGTGCTGAGGGGCGGTGGGGCAGGGTGGGGGGTAGTAAACTCCGGCATACGGCCGAACGGAGGTAAGTACATAAATAAATAAAGAAAACGAATTACATTGCGCGCGCCGCATCGCCATTTGGCATTGCAGCGCGCGCAATGTAATTCGTTTTATTAATTTTTTTATTTATGTACTTACCTCCGTTCGGCCGTATGCCGGAGTTTACTACCCCCCACCCTGCCCCTCCCGCGCCCCGCCCCACCGCCCCGCAGCACTCCCTCCAGGAGCCGCGACTGTCAGAATGTACCAAATGGTCTTTAATATTTCTACCTTTTCTGTAAGAAAACATGGGTTGCTCTTTGAAGATCTTCATGGTGTTTAGTATGTGCCAGTGCCGCTTGATGGTTTTGACAATTTGTGTACTGTGTGGGCAAAAGGTAGTGACACAGATGTTTTTGTTACAGGGGGTCTTCTGTTTGGGTGTTAGTATTTCCTCTCGTGGGCTATGCCAAGCCCTCTTCATAGATGTTTTGAAAAATCTTTTTGGATAGCCTCTCTCTCTTAGTTTTCTGCTGAGTATACTCCCTTCCCAAAAGAAATCTTCCTTTTCAGTACAGTTTCTACGCAATCTCAAAAATTGGCCATATGGCAGTCCATCCTTTAGTGCTCGAGGGTGGAAACTTTTGTATTGTGACAGTGTGTTCCTTTCTGTGGGTTTCCTGTATAGACCCACAATCAGTTCCTTCTATTTATGCTTGATCTGCAGATCAAGGAAGGCAATCTTTTCTTTATCAATGTTGTAGGTGAAGGTTAAAGCCGATTGACAACTATGTAGATATGTGATAAATAGCTTAAGTCTATCTTCAGTGCCTTTCCAGATCAAGAAGATATCGTCAATATAACGCTTCCAACATTTGATGTTCTCATGGAATGGGTTATCTCTGGTGCTTATATAAGTCTGTTCTAGGTTTATAACATACAGATTACCTAGATTCGGCCCAAACATTGCTCCCATGGATATGCCTGAATATTGTTGGTAGTATGTAGAATTGAAAGAAAAATAGTTAGCAGTTAATGCAATTTTAAGAAGATCAGTTATAAATGTCGTGGGTACATGGCACGGAGTAGGGCATGAGTCAAGGACTCTTTTTATTACTTCAATGCCATCATTTTGGGGAATGTTTGTGTACAATGATTCTATGTCTAGGGTGACTAGGATATCTTCAACAGGATTGTACTGGGCTCCTTCAATGAGGTTGATCATGCATGTGCTGTCCCTAACATACGTGTCAAGGACAGGAACAAATTCCTTGATGAAAGCATTTATGTATTCCCCAACTGGTTCTAAAACTGATCCACAGCCTGACAGATTTGGCCTCCCAGGTGGGTTGGTGGTATTTTTGTGGATTTTGGGCAGGGTATATAGGACCGGCGATCTGGGGCATTTCTTATTGAGAAATTCAAATTCCAATTTGGAGAGGAAACCTTCCTCAAGGCCTTTTGTGGTTGTTTCCTGTATCTGTTGTTTGAGCTTAGCCAGTGGATTCCTGTTAAGTTTCTTGTAGTGGCGAGTGTTGTTCAACTGTCTCGTTATTTCAGCCTCATATTCGGTTCGTTCCTGGATCACAATACCGATATACAGGTCTTTTCCTTTCTAATTAGTAAGGAAAAGACACAACTTGTGGAAAAGATATATAGATGATATGTTGGTCATCTGGGAGGGTGACCACATATCTCTTGATGCCTTTTCTGTGTGGCTTAACACCTTGAATGTCAACTTAAAGTTCACATGCAAATACAGTAAGACACAACTTCCATTTCTTGACCTCCTCCTGTATCCTAAGGAAGGTAGTATCTATACTGAACTGTATCAGAAACCTATGGCTCGCAATTCACTACATAGTTACAATAGCTTCCATACACGAGCCCTAAGAGATAATCTCCCGGTAGGTCAGTTTCTTCGACTGAAGTAGATAGGTATAAACAGCATGCCAGTAACCGAAGTGAGAACCTGCTCTCACTACATTATCCTAAAGATCTTATCCGTATAGCTTTCAAACGGGCACGTAACAACAACCGGGAGGCCCTATTGGAATTGTATCCAAAACCTAAAAACAGAAAGATTGGTCTGTATTAGCACGTTAAGTCACCTTACTGGCACAGTTAAGAAAGCCATCAATAAGAACTGGCACATTTTGAATAAAGGTGATAAACTTTGTGAGAAACCCCTCTTTGCATGGAAACTCAGTAGTAATCTAGATGACATTCTAGTTCATACTAGACCACGTTGCTCTGGGAGTAATGACATCCAACAGGCACTATGGACAGGGGAGCCAGTCAGAGGCCACTTCCCTTGTGGCTCCTGTTCTGTTTGCAATCAGACTTAACATATGAAACAGTTCGATCTTGGCCTTAAGACACCTTGGTTGTTATCTTGCCACAATAATTGTAACTCTTGGGGGTTATATACTTGATCAGATGCCCTTGTGATATGTTATATGGGGTCATGACGACCCGCAAGGTGAAAACCAGAATCATCGAACATTGAAGTTCGATAAAATGCAAAAAGTCGAACACAAAACTTACTAGACATTTTCTGGAAGCTGAACATACTGGAGACGACATCAACTGGGTGGTCCTGGACAAACCTTACTACTCTACAGAGATGGGTCCATCAGAGGGGTCTGAATGATGACATTCCTTGGTGTTCTTTATGAGATATGAGATGCACCATTGAGACTAAGAAACACCTAGGGAATATCTCCATACATTTTTGTATTAAACGCTTACAACCGCATTAATTTCAACTGGGTTGTGGACTATGACACTTTAGGACTTGTACATCTTGACATTTGTATGCCACTTGACCTTTTTCCGTTTCTTTATTTCTTTATTGTGCACAACATATCCCATGATTCCATTGGTTATTATGCCTCACATGTCGAGACTGTTGCGTCACAATTGCTTTTTTTGTGCTACGCTAAACGTCCCTTCACATAGTAACACACAAGGTATTTCTTGCCAATGTGTTTCGTTTTTATTTTACTACCTCTTTTATTGTCTACGCTGTCTCTTCTGAATTCACAACGCTTTAAGTTATCTTGCAGCGTCACTGACAGGCATATCTCCCATGAGAAGATGGTCATTGGGAACTACATGTCCCATGAGTGCCCTGCTCAAACTTCCGGGTGAGCGCACGGAAGTTAAAGAGACGGGAACCCTTGCAGTCTTCCTCCCGCCAGACCTTCGATATTAAGGCGAGTAGAAGCTCACAAGGTATGTTGGTTGGAGTCACACCGATGACATCGGTCTCTTTTTGCCTACGGTCACAGTTATGTTATGTTATTATAACTTCTATAGCGCACGATTACCCGGAGGTGTCTTGGCGCTGAACTGAACCAACTCTGCCGCTCCTGCGTATCTTAATTCTGGAATAGCCACGTCTTTAACTTTTTCCTAAAAGCGCCCAGAGAGTTGGAGGCTCTTATTTCCTTTGGTAGAGTGTTCCAGATTTTAGCCGTGCCATATGCTATGCTTCGACCGCCCAGGTCGCTGTTCGAATCCTGGGAACTACCATCAGCCCAACATTAGAGGACCTCAATAGTCTGCCCGGGTTATACCATAAGTATAGGCTTTTCAATGAAGCCGGTCCTATGTTATTCAGGGCTTTATAGGCTAAGCAAAGTGCTTTGAACCTAATTCGTTTTATCACTGGCAACCAGTGGAGTCTTCTGATTTCTTCCTTAACTGATGCATATTTAGGTATATTCAGTAGGAGCCTAACTGCCGCATTTTGCACCATCTGAAGCTTTTTTAAAGTTGTTTTTGTAGTTCAAGATAGAGGCCGTTACAATAATCCAGCTTCGATAGCACCATGGTGGTGACCACTGTTCTCCTTGATTCAGGGGGAATAAAGGGAGAACCTTCTTTAGTTTTTTATCAAATAGAAAGATGCTGAAACTGTCGCATTCGTTTGTTGGGTGAAGGTTAGTTTACTGTCTATCAGCACCCCTAGGTTTTTGGCTTTTCCTACTGGTATTGGTGTTTCTCCAATTTCTGCCGGCCACCAGTGAGCGTCCCAGCCCGGCTGGAGGTTGCCAAAGGTTACCACTTCGGTTTTATCCGAATTCAGCTTGAGGCAATGCCCTCCCATCCATCCGCTGATTTCTCTCATACATTTTTGGAACTGAGTTGCTGGAGAGGGGGAATTTTTGTACGCCGCGATCACAATATGGGTATCGTCCGCGTATGATGTTAGGTCGAAACCAAAGTCTCGAACCAACGGAGCCAGTTCCGATACATAAATATTGAATAAGGAAGGGCTCAATGAGGAGCCCTGGGGAACCCCACATGGGAGCACATAGGGTGTTGCTTTGAAATGGTCAAGGGTCACTGTCTGTCTTCTATTTTTCAGAAAAGATGATATTAGAGATAGTGCCAGCTCCTTGATCCCTAGCTTTTCAAGGCTCTGGAGCAGCGTGTTATGATGTACGGTATCGAAGGCCGCTGACAAATCCAAAAGGATAAGTACCGCCACACCTCGTTTGTCCATCACTGCTCTTATCTCCTCTGTTGCCTTAATCAGTGCTGTCTCTGTACTGTGACCTGGACGGAAACCGAACTGAGATGGATCGAGTAAATCGTTTTGTTGTAGGAATTCGGTTAATTGGCTGTTCATAATTTTTCCACTGCTTTTGCTGGGAGGGGCAGCCTAGCAATTGGCCTATAGTTGCTAGTTGATAATGGATCCAGATTGGCTTTCTTTATTAGCGGCAAGATGGCTGCATCTTTCCAAATAGCCGGATAAATACCTGAGGCGAACATATTATTAAATATTTTAGTTAAAATGGGGCCCACCTCCCTTGCAATGTCTCTTAGCACCGCAGGCGGGCAGGGATCAAGTGGGGATCCTGATTTGATTCCTTGAATCAATTCTTCTACCAGCTCGTTTGAAACCTCTAAGAAGTTTGAAAAGACGCTCCTTTCAGTCTCATTACTGAAGGGTTCCTTCGCTGTTTTATTGGGTGTGGTCAACTTGAAGATGTTGTATATGTCATCAACTTTATTTCTGAAAGCACTAGAAATACTATCACAGAGAGATTGACAGTTCACTGAAACTTTATTTTTGGGTGCAGTGGTGAGTTTCTCAACTACCCCAAAAGTTCTTTGGTTGAGTTTTTGCTTTCTCAATCTGTTGAGAAAAAATAAGACATTTTCTCTGTGGTCAGTAATAATTTATAGTTAGATAGGGCATGTTTATAGTTATTTTTATCCATTGTCTCATATTTCAGTCTCCAACGTCTTTCCATTCGACGACAATTCTGTTTTTCTAGACGCAGGGCTTCAGTAAACCAAGGGGCAGATGGTTGCGGACGGTTCCCTGCATTTGTGCATGTGGGCACTGTAGTCCTAAAGGCGTCATTGAGCCAATTGGTATAATCTTCTGCTGCTTGGTCTGTGTGACTACTCAAGAAAGGCTGTGTGTTTTCCAGCAGAATTTTTAGATTATTTATATCTAATTTACTCCATGCTTTATAGGTGCTTTGCTGTGGTTTGGTGACTCTGGCTTTTTTTTTTTTTTTAGGACTACATAGTCCATTAAAATAAGTGAGTGGTCTGTCCAGACCAATGAAAAGATCTCTTTAACTGCCAGACCCGGTACCGATGAAAAAACCCCATCGAGTGTGTGCCCTGCCTCATGCGTAGGTTTATGAACCATCTGAGTTAGCCCCAGCGAACCCATGGTTTCCATTAGTATAGCTGTATCTTTATCTACTTGATCTTCAAGATAAAAATTAAAATCGCCCAGGATTGTAAATTCATTGGTGGTCAGAAAGGGTTCCAACAAAGAATCTAAGTTTCCAGTGAAACTAGCTCTTGGTCCTGGGGGGCGGTAGACCAATAAGCCTTTAAAAGTAATTATTGGACTTAAATCAAGTGCAAAACATAGGCCTTCATAGTGGGGCTCACCCGCGGGAGAGAACTTGGCTCGAAAATGTTCCCTATAAATTACTGCTAACCCTCCTCCCTTCTTTATTAGTCTATCTAGTCTGAAAAATGCAAAACCCAGTGGGACTGCAATCACAAAGTCAGGGTCTGATGCCAGGTCAGCCCACGTTTCAGTAAGGAATTTGATATCCAAATTATATTGTAGAATGACTTCTGCTATTTCAAATTTATGTTTAGATAGTGATCTCACATTGATTAGTCCACAGTGTACCTCTGTCCCTTCTTTGCTTCCTGTCTGTGATATTGCTTCGTGCGAAGGGCTACCTGCGCTCTTGCAGTCACAACGCGATTACTTCGCTCTAGGGGCCCCCTGTGCAGGTGTTGCGTTAATTAGCACCTGGCTTTTCATATTCCGCCGTGAGATGAGAGGCAGCCGACTTTGTATATACTTCTGAGACTGCTTTATTGGTTCTCGTTTGTTTGCCACTCTTTAGTGTTAAAATGTTGGTTTACTCGTTATAAAAGCTGCAAGTTGGTATTCATGCTGACAGTTCTCAAATACATGCTGCTCTCTAGGCTCCTTCCAAAGTTTTGAAGACCATAAGGGGCGTACATAGTAACACGACATAGTTTTCCATAACCTCTGTAGTTTTCTGGTCTTCACCTCTCTAGATGGTCACTATATACATACAAATATGTTTCTAGTATATGGAGGTGATATACCTTCCTTGTAGATGTTTTAAATTTGGACACCTTTCTAACATTATATACTTGTTCTGTATACACATATATAGCTCTATACACTGTGAAGAGACTGATGACGATTGAGCGGATCCTTACACATATGCTGATGGTAAGGCTGTTTTTGAATGCTCACTGGGATCACAGACCTACCTCACACAGAGTTTGAAGTGTTGGTGACAGACACTGGTGTCTTATATTTGAATAACTTATATGAGGAACCGCGTCTGCAAAATGTTCTGTGTTTTTATCAGCGTCCAGTGGACCCTATCAGATGATGGTGCAACAAGAACAGCCTTTAAGCTGACTGTATGGCCCTTTCTGTTACTTATTTCATATACTATACAAAGCAGAGTGACACATATATTCTGGTCTTGAGGAATGCCTAGAACTTTTTTAGTCTCGCATGGCAGAAACATGATGACCATACATTAGGGTAATATAATATTTATATCCCTATTTCACTTCGCTCTTTTTAATCCTATCCACTTTTCGCCCACCAGGAGATGGTTTTATTCACTCTTCTTGGCACTCAGCCCCTCTCTCCCCACATAGGAAGTAGTACTTATTGTGCTGTAGAACACCCCTGCTCCTCTTCTGCGGGAGAGTCGTAGCCCACACTGGGTACCTTGCGGCCCCAGTGTGAGGAGGGGACCCTATGATGAAGCATGTCACCCTAGGGTGAGTGAGGGTTCTCGTCCTAACACAGTAGTGCTTTCTTGGTTCCTCCCTTTTCACCCATGTACATAGTGCGTGTTCATCTATATTGGAGCAGTACGGTAAATTTTGGGTTAACTATGCTCCCTCCAGACCCCTTCTTGTGTGAGATGAATCATTGGAACTCCACAGTGGCACAAGGTATGAGAGGAAATTACAGACTCCTTTTTCCTGTTGTACTTTATCACTCTACAATTTCTCTAACAATGTCTATCATAGCGAATGAGCAAAATACCATCCTTCATCACTAAGAGATGCAGTCAAGCAATAACTAATGAGTGCGACCTATCAATTTATGATTAACATTGATTGCAATCAATGAACAAGAAGGGCTGGCCTCTTGCCCAGCTCTGAGCAGGTTACATTATTTTTGTCATGAATGGTATAAGCATTGGCAAAGCAAATAGACACAGTGATTTTGTAAGTACCTCTTCAGTGACTGGTGAATTTGTGTATAGGGGTGTGTAGGCTGGTAGGAGGGAACATGTGAGAATGAGTCAACTGTTGTGTTGATAACTAGGTGCATGAATATGGATCGACTGATTGAGTTCATTGTTAATGGATTAGTGAAGGCATGGGAGGATGGATTAATGGATGAGTGCATGGGTGAATTAATGAGTATGGGGGACTTGGATGGCTTGATAAATAGGTGAGTGTATGAATCAATGAATGGCAAAAGAGCACTTCCAGACAGATTAATACAATTTTGCAAGCTAATGTCTTCCTGCCGCAGCAGCAATTATGTTATAGAAATGCCAAGAACTGCCAATAACATGCCAGTGCAAGGCTTACACATGTACTTGGCCACCTCGGTTATGGCCATTTTATATAAACAACTATCACGATTATGCCAGTGAAAGCATCACAGCAGAGGTCATCACAATAATAACAAGAGTGATTACCATACATAAGCATTATCACCATTATGCCAGTGCAAGCATTACACAGATGTGGACATCATGATGCCAAGAATGCCCCAAATACGTTGGGAATTGCAACAAAATCATGTTTGCATTGTACCATAATTTAGCATAACTTCATGATAAGATTTTCATTCAGAAATAATAAGTGTGAGTATAGATTTGCACTGTCACTTGGAGGTTTTGGCTTTATGGCCACATTTGCACCATCAATTAATAATCCTTACTACTTGTTCAGGTTTGCATCATCACCCTATAATCATAGTGTGTTCATATTTTCTCCATCGCTCACAAATCTTTATTGCATGCTCAGATTTGCTTTATCTTTTGCTAATCCTAAATTTATGCCCATATTTGCACAATCATTTGATTGTTATGCTCACATTTGCACCTATGCTCAGAAATCATGACAAAATACCTCGATTTGCACCATTACTCTGAAAGCTTGTCTGCATGCCCAGATTAGTTACATCGCTCATTCATCCATAGTTCAAGTTCAGAATTACCTGTTCCCCATTCCACATCACTCCATTGTCTTTAGATGGTTATTAGATTGGCAGTATACCTCATAAATCCTTAGTGAATATTCAAATTTGCCTAATCCTCAAGCATTAGGATTTTTGGGGGTCAGCAGGGTGGTAGAGGGCACATGAAAAGAGATAAGAAGTCAGGTGACAACCAAGTTCAGCATCTGTTCCCTTGCAGAGGCCCAGAACAGGGCCAATGCACCCAATTCCAATTAAATTTCTTTTGAGAATGTCTTGCTCTCTCCAGTAAAATTCCAATTGTGCTGAAAATTGGTGCACGGCCACCGTTCTATCCTATTGCATGGGAGCTGACGCTGTCCTAATATGGATGCTGCTGTCAAGCTGCTCCAGCCCATGCACGAATCATGCTACTTCTCACCAAGGCCAGCTACTAAAAGCTGCTATCTGTGCTGCTGTTCTCCCCCCCTGCCCTGCTCAGCAGTGGTGATGCCATGCCGATCCTGCCTAGCTATGCCATCCTCAAGCTGACAAGACCTCACTGTCCAAGCTAGCCTGGCTGATGAGGGGTGATGCCCGAAACCGGTCCCAGGATGCTTGTTTCAGGTCCAGGGAGGGCTGTTCCCATGAGGAGCAGGGCCAAGACTGATTTGCCTATGGCTGGGTCCAAACTGGGGTGGCATGGTGAACTAAAGAACGATAGATTAAACCCAGATCTCTTGACAGGGTGCGAATGTTTGATTCATTCAGCACTCCGTCCATCAATTGTGGCGTTTGCTATGTACTAGAGTACAGGCTACTGGCTCTCGGCTCAGGCAGGTGTCAATGGTAACCCAAACCTAAATATGCCACTTCCATGCAGCGGCTCTTCATCTGCAGTACCTCTTCATTTGCCAGTGCACTGCTGCCAGGTGGTCATGGGCCAATGACTTACTACCAGGTGGCCACGAGTACAGACGGGCACAAGCAGTAGCCCCACCTGACAGTGCCACTTCCATGAGGCAGCTGTCCTCTGTCATCTCAACAGCACCACACAGCTAGGAGGAAATAGCACAGCTAGAAGGAAATAGCACAGCTAGGAGGAAATAGCACAGTTTGGAGGCTAGGAAAGCAGGTGGGAGGTAGCAGAGCTGCAGTGCAAGGTGTGGGATGCTCTGCTTTGCCTTGTGGTCTTCAACTGTTCGTGCCTCTGGGCAGAGACATAGGACTTTTCCACTTATCAATTTAAGGTAATTGAGCTAAATGGCATCACTGAAAGTGCAATCAAGAACAAGCTGGTGAATGGAGAGTAGCCAATATGTGGCTGTTACACGCAGAGCCAAAGGCTGAGCTGGGGATCACGTTTTTCTCTTATTGTCTTTGTAGGTAACATTATTATAAATACAATGACAATTATTTTTGTAATTAATATTGTAAGTGCCATTACATGCCAAACCTAAAACTGAGATGTACAAATGGCAACCCCTTTGCAAGGTCGACCACCCAATGACTCATTTTTCCTTGAAATCTATTTGTAAATAGCTGCTCCTCCAAAAACTATTTCTATAGAGTACAGTGGAAGATTTAAATAGTTTTTGTCCACCAAAATGTTACTATGTTCAGATTTCGTACCTGAGGCGATATTATACAACAGAGACACTAGATAGTCTGAGGAAAGAAGTATGGAAGGGGGTCTAAATGTAGGTGGGATCCCTACCTATTTGCAGTCCTCCTATATTGAACTATGCAAGACTGAATCCCACACTTTTCCTAAAACATTTTGAAGCAGTTTCTTCCTAATCTGCATTGACAGCAAACTGGACACATACTTAAACGCATAGAGGCTAATTTTATACATTATGTATTTGGTGCTAAATCAGTATATTGCAGCATTTCCTGTTGTAAAGGTTCTAGGCTGCCCAAACAACCAAACAGGAGACAACGAAAGCATCAGAGGGTCAAAGGCCAACCGTTAAGTCGAAGCAGATGTTACCTGGAGAAAAGAGAGAGAAAATGTAGCTTAATGGGATGTTTAAATTGAAATGTAAAATATGTTATTTGTTTATATTATATGCTTGTGTATTTGTTTATATGTTGTTTGATACCCAGAATAAATAAATACACCCCATACTTAAATGAATCGGTGACTTATCTAGGAATTGTTTTTAAAAACTCAACCCAAAACATGGAATGCCCGAATTAAAAAAATCCCCACCCACATCCTGTAAGCCCCTTTCACCCCACTCCTGCACAAACTAAATCCTACAGAAAAATAAGCCTGTTAGATAACTTGCAAATTATTTTTTTTTAAAAGAGAAAATTCTACCCCATAAATGAATATGAAATATCGAGATTTAAAATACTCCCCACTGAGGCTCCGTAGTCCCCTTGCATCCTGCTCTTAAACAAACGAAATAATAGATTTTGTATCATACAAACGTTGATATTTTTTTTAAATAATAAAGAATTTATACAGAAAAATAAACGTCTTAGAATACTTACTGAATACTAAAAAATAATCCCGTAAATAAAAAATGAAATACTCAAATGTAAAACACTCTCCACCCTGGGTCTCTAAATCACAAGCATGCAGCTCCTAAACAAACACAATATTATACTTTTAGAATAGAAATTGCATTAAAAATAGTAAATTACTGTAAAAAAATAATGTAAGAAAATCTACAGGTAAATTAACCTCTTAAAGTACCTAGTAAATATTTAAATAAAAAAAGTAATACATCCAATCACATAATTAAAAATTAAAAACCTGCATTTATATTTCCTTTCCCTGAACTCCTAAACCCCTAGCATCATGCTCCTAGCAAAACATAATTATGGATTTTGTAAAATACTAATGTTAATAAATGTCCTTTCAAAAAAGTTATGGAATTAATTTTAATTAAATCGTTTTTGTTTATAAAAAAACAAAAAAAATATACCTCCTACAGTACCTATCAGGTATATTTTGCAAATAAAAAAATAGATTTCTTTTCTAATCATATGACCCAGCCCCGCCCACCTTCCCACCACCCAAACATTATATAACAGAAACATATTTTGTTTTGCTTTTTTTTTTAGTTAACCCCAATTTCCTATTAATCCTCCCTTACCCACCAATTAATACTCTATATAATTTTTTGGGGGAGAGGGGAGTACGTTTTTCTGGTGCAACTGGTTGTTGAAACTTATTACATCATCAATGTTAATTAATGCCAACCATCATCATTTTTAGTTTATATAAAAACAGTCAGGTCCTATCTTAGTTAATTATTGAATAACAAACGTGTCTTAAATATAATGAAATACCACTTATTCTAACCACATAACTAGAGGGGTGCCCAGGGTCTTTATGGGTGAGTATTATGGTCAAACACTCTCCTGGTTATTATGTTTGCAAGTATTACTTTTGTTGATCATCCTATCATGTGACTGGTAATGCTATCTACAAGTTTCAGTTCATTAATTGATTTCTGAGCCTCATCAGGGCAATTTAGGGCTTACTCTGGGGAGACATATCATTTAGAAATGTATCTGTTTCTTCTCTTCCTACATGAAAATGGTTGCTTGTTTAAATTCTCATATTTTAGAAACACTCTAGGAGAATTTAAATTGAGGAGCACAGTTTTAGATGAGTGTGCAAATTACACTCCTCTGACTGGAACTAATCAACAACTTTTCGCCATGTGTGACTTCCAGAAGTCGTTCACTGTAGTGTAGTCATCTCATCAGTCAGAAAATAGAAATTAATCTGTATGTATGTATGTAGGTATGTTTTTATTTATTTAGTTGCTTGTTTATTTATGTATTTATTTGTTTATGTATTTATTTAATTATTACTGAGGGGTTTTATAAAACACTATGGGGCATATTCTCAAGGACTTATCGCCGATTTATCGGCACATTAGCGCCGCAAAAGTGGCGATAGACTTTTCGACCTATTCACAAGCTGATGCAAACTGCCCATATCGCCAGTTTACCAGTGATAGCTGCCGCAAAAAACATCGCCACGGATGAGAGAGACAACTAATGCTAATGATATGCAGAGTAGGCGTTCCCGTGCAAAAACACACGAAAACACCACTTCGCGATATTCTCAATGACCAGCCAGATCTGCGATGCGACCCAAAAACAAGCGATAAGGCGCATTAGGAGCAGGGAATTAACACCTGCCTTCTGCTGGTGCTAAGCAGGACGACAACCTGCAGTATGAAAGGGAGCCCAGCCCGGAGCCACATCTGAAGACCCATAGATGCCATGGAGACAATGAACATGCAGCCCGGAGACCCAAGAGGGGCACAAGACCCACCGCCACCACACCCAGGACCACCCCCCCCTCTGGGCACCCCCCCGGACTACCAACGAGGCAGCGTAGGACAAGACAGCGGACCGTCCGAAAACGGCATGGCCCCTCAGCCACACAATTGCAGAATGTGGGGAGAGGTGGGAACCAAGTATGTGTGAAGGAGGCAACTCACCCATGAAGAAGAATGTACACAATGCCAAGTGTGGCAGTGATGTGCTGGACAGACCACAGAATGCAGAGCACAGACATGTCCATGTGGACATATACTGCTGGTGTGTGTAGTTTTGTGGACAGTGGACGCAACCATCCCACCTCAGGCAGTGGGGAAGACCCTGGACATGTAGCTGTGCCGTCCCCCCCTGTAAGCGTAAGCGCAGTGGGCTGGGCCGGCGTACGCCACTCCAGCGTAGGAGTGCTGATAAAAAGGCCGGGGCCCTGGGCGTGGTTCTCTTCCGTGATGGGCAACGAGTCTGCCAGGGCGGCGCACCTCACCCTGCCATGAGTCCGCCGCCGTGACCTCCAGACTCCGCGACACAGGCCCCAAGCGCATCCAGCGGCACGGCAACACGGAGTCATGTGTGTGCCGGACACTGCCTTAGTCCTACACTGCGGTCAGCAGGTCCCACAATTCAAATCGTGCCACATTTCTGTTAATGGAGGAAACCACCAGTCAACAGACATTGCCCCCAGTGCGGCCCGCCCAGATGACGCATCATCGTCGGCTGCACACCCGCTGAGCGCTACAGGTGCCACTAACTCAGTGCACCACAAGTCATTGCCACGTGGATGTGGGCCTTCGCTGACCGCTGCCTCCGGCCTACACTGCGGTCAGCAGGTCCCCCAAGTCAAACGACGCATCATCATAGGCTGTGCACCTGCTGTTCGCTCCAGGTGCCACTGACCCTGTGCAACACAAGCCGACGACACGTGGCAATATTGAGGCAAAATTCAGTAGGCGAAAAACATTGCACCCAGTGCGGCCCGCACGGACGGCACATCGTCGTTGGCTGTGCACCTGCTGAGCGCTCCAGGTGCCACTGACCCTGTGCAACACAAGCCGACGACACGTGGCAATATTGAGGCAGAATTCAGGAGGTGAAAAACATTGCACCCAGTGCGGCCCACACGGACGGCACATCGTCGTTGGCTGTGCACCTGCTGAGCGCTCCAGGTGCCACTGACCCTGTGCAACACAAGCCGACGACACGTGGCAATATTGAGGCAGAATTCAGTAGGCGAAAAACATTGCACCCAGTGCGGCCTGCACGGACGGCACATCGTCGTTGGCTGTGCACCTGCTGAGCGCTCCAGGTGCCACTAACTCAGTGCACCACAAGTCATCGTTACGTGGCTGTGTGCCCTTTCTGACCGCTGCCTCCGGCCTACACTGCAGTCAGCAGGGCTCGCAAACCAAATCCAATCCTGACATGCAAGGACACGCCATCATCGCTGGCTGCACACCCGCCACCACCGCCAGGACCACCTCCAACCAACAACTGCCAGAGTCGGAGGAGTGTCACAGCCACCCCATCTAAGTTGCTCACACCTGTCTTGGATGCCATCATCAGCTTGATCCCCTGCTCAGCTCTTCAGGTACCACTAACTCAGTGCACCACAACACATGGACCCTTCATGATTGAGTTTTGTGCTGTGGACAGCGGACGCAACAATGTCACCTCAGGCAGTGGGGAAGACCTGGGACGATGATGATGAAGATGAGGCAGGTGTACCACACCCCACTGCAGCTGCAGCAGGAATATCCCGAAGGGACCAAATCATTAACAATTCCTTCACATGAGCACGCTCAGCTCTGGTGCCCCTACCTCAGTGCACTGCAAGTCATGGACCCTTTATGATTGAATCTATTTGTGTGATCCGATGATCACTGTTCTAGTTGTTGCCAGCACCAACCACTCCCTGAGGGCTGGCTTACACCTACCCCACACCCATCCAGCACAGGCGTCACTGGACATGTGACCCTGGTAATAAAAGGTGGCCGGGTGCACGTGCCCGTAGCCAGTTCAACTATCTAACTAAGTGTGTCCATGTGGTCATTATGTATGCATGATGGGCCAGGGCCCTACCACATTACATTGTGCTGTGGACAGCGGACGCAACCATGTCACCTCAGGCAGTGGGTACGACCTTGGACACGTAGCTTTGTCGTCCCCCCTGTAAGCGTAAGTGGAGTGGGCTGGGCCAGCGTACACCAAGCCAGCGTAGGGGTGTGAAGGATTTGCCCAGGGCTCTGGGCGTGGTTCAGTTCTGGCCTGGACAAGGAAGTAACTAATGCGTGTGTCTCTGTTGTAGTGTCGGCGCCACCCATTCCGCAATCAACAATGTTGCAATGCAGCATGCACCCGGAGGGCGGGCTCGCACGAAAGGGGAAATGAAGGAGCGCAAGACCGCTCGGGGTCTTGGCTCATACATGCCAAGTGTTGTGTGTATCTGTATTGCCGCAGCATGAGCCAAATGCCTAGCCTTAACCGCAGCGCGAGTTCAGCCAGGCATGAACTCCACATCTGTGTCCGCCCTATCCTTCCAACAGTCCTACACTCACGTGGCCGCCCACCTCCAACGGCCAACATCACAGTGTCGTTGTCAGGCTTGTGGACATGCGCAGACAGGCATGACAATGGTGTGCCGTAGGAGTGCCAGTGATGCAACCGCGCAGCGCACACAAGTAATTAGGCTCGGGGGAGGGAGGAGCAGCTGTGAGGCAATGTTACACACAGTGATGCCGCTCTTTTGCCACATGCAAGACATGTCGAACATGAATCCCAAAGTCGCACACATCCCACCCCACCCCCAACAAGCCACTTCACAGTACCTGAATGCAAGCAGATGAGAAACTAACATTAGGGATGAATGCTCCTTTGTCTGTGCTATCAGGCGGAAGCACATCTGCACCTCCGAGCTCGGAATTACATGTGCCCGGCACCCCCTGACAGATACTATAGCAGCTGATGACGACTCCCACACTTCGCACAGCCCGACGAGAGACCAACGTATACACACCCCACACACAGAAGTCCTTGCTCGAAGTTATCTTGCATGGAATGGCCTTCACACTTACTCCCACATTAACCCAGGCGTACAACCGTTGCACACTGAAACAACTCATTGATCCGAGCTGTGGCATTTCATCCACAGAACTGGCGCAGGTCAGAACAGTGCCGCTTCAACCAGAGCCACTAACGCAATGGCAGACCATCACGGACACTTGCACAACCCCTGTCAGGTGGAACTGTACCGTGCACGTATGCTGCATTTACTGGGGGCACTGCCATTGGTAGTGTTGCAGATCAGTTACTGGCTGAGCTTCCGCCTTGCCAACGTCACCTGCGTGCAGCCTGTGTTGAATTGTCGCTCGTGCATATTCGAGTGGCCCATGGATGTCTGCCTATCCAACAGGACGGTAGCCGAACTGGATTTCGACATGTGTGTGCGCCCCCTATCGGCCCACGACCATGAGTGTCACCGTGACACCCGTCTATGGGATGCCTGAATACTTGGCATGGGATACTAGAGGTCCCCTGCCTGATCCTATTATGGCGTACGTCTCTCCCCATGGCAGCTATAACGCAGAAATACTCTCCTCCTCGGGAGGCAAGCAGACACTGACTCCGGCTCAAGCTGCTCCACTGCACAACAAACACCCCCTCCCCTCGAGCGAAAGACTAAAATGGGAACTGGCTGTTTCCAACTCCAAGGTCAGAATCCCTTGCCTGACCCCAAGATGGCTGCCACAGTGTTCCCTACCACGTCGTGCTACTCCTCAGAAAAAAACGGACTTCGACCAGACCTCGATCACATCTCCCATCCGGCCTACCCTTCAGGATACCGAATCTGTGAACCTATCTCTGACCGTTGAGACCTAGCTTTTTGGCCGATGCCCGGTGGAGCTACTTGATAGCTATAGAGGAGATGGGCTGTGGACTACCCCTTCGGCCGTCGCCTACCCAGCCGGACATTGGGCAGACCTTACTTCGTCTCTCCGTCGTACTCTCCCTCCTACCCCTTTACTCCACCCACTTTCTCCTTTATGCTCCATTTATCCCTCCTCTTTGCTCTCTAATTGTTTTCTCATTGAGACCTAGCCGCTTGACTGATGCCCGGTGGAGCTACCTGATAGCTATAGAGGAGATGGGCTGTGGACTTCCCCCTCGGCCGTCACCTACCCAGCCGGACTTTGGGCAGACTCTCCTTCGTCTCTCCATCCATCCTATCTCCATCCTTTCTCCCTCCTACACCTTTACCCCATCCCCTTTCCCTTCTAAGCTCCATTTATTTCATCTTCCGACGCTCTTGAAATGTTTTCTTGTAACTGATGTAACTTGTAACTGATGTAATTTTGTGGAACCTTATGTAAAGCGCTCTGATACCTCCGGGTCTAGCCAGCGCTATATAAAACTCAAATAAATTTTTAAAAAAAATGCTGGCAGCTGGACCTGTGAGATTGCAGAACTCCTCGTGTGCAGTGAGCCAATTGAGCCGCTCCCCTATTGGGCTGTAGTGCTAATTGGTGAAAGGGGGTGGATGCAGCACATCTGTCCGGACCTGCTAATGGTTAGCCTCACCGTCCTGTTCGATGAAGTCTACGACGACCTCATGTTGGAAATGATTGCCTACGCGGCTGCACTAGCTTTCATGGACGTGTAACTACGTACCTGCAGACACAACAGTTTGGAAAACATTGCACATGTCCCGACAACTTGTTGGAACTTGGGGTTCTGGTCACATCTCCCACGGCGACAGTGGACATGTCTGCATTCGCCTGGACTCCGAATACATGAGCGGACAACAACGCGGATTAACACACACCTGTGAAAGGTGAGGCACTCCCCCGGAGTGGACAGCGGCGCTTGGCAACGTTCCACGTTCTGACATACTGCTGCATTGGTCTGCATGTTGTGGCACTTATCTTGGCCGTACTGACACGCATATGCTAATAAAGTCTACGCACCTTCACTTGTATTCAACTGTGATGAGTGTTGATTTGCATGACAATGTGTGTCTCACTGCCTATCTGGGTCACGGCCATACATGCATTACTGCACCATCAGGGATGTGGGGTTGTACTAGTACATTATCATCTCACAGTATCCTGTTGTGCCACATGCGAATGGCCATTTTCCGCACACGCAGCGGCAGCAGTTGTGTCCTCTGTTCTATTGTGCTGGTGTTGCTGTTTGTTCAACATTGTTGTAAATATTGAGGTGCTCTGGATCTTATGTGTGTGTGCTGCATTGTAGGTGAGTTGCCCCTTCAGCTCTGATTTTGCTGGCCCTTATCCCTTTCAGGCGGTGTGGCTTTCACTTCTGTGCTTATGCAGTGCTGTGATGTTGCAGACTTGGGTGAATTGGGCTCTTGGTTGGTGTTGTGACTCTTGGGCATGGTTTGTCCGCAGATGTGCTCTACTTAATTGTGCATGTGTGCCATTGTGCCCATCGCCCCCCGTCCCCCCAGTCCCTGGTGGTAACTCATCCTGTTGCTGTTGTGTCGGGTCATGTTGAGCAGTGTCCGGTCCCCCAACTCCTGCCACCGTCTACACACTGATGACTGTGGTCACCATTTCCTCCATCTCATCCAGCTCCTCCTGTGGCGCTGGTCTCCCACCTCAAGTCTGCATTGCTGCCTTCTGGTTGTCTGCGAGTTTCTGCTTGGTCTTGCGCTTCACATCATTCCAGCGCCTCTTGAGCTCGTCCATTGTCCTCCTCAGCGCTACGACTGCATTCGCCTTGTCCAGGATGGACTGCCATATTGTATTTTTTGTTGCCAATGACACAGTGGAGGTGACGTACAGTTGTTGATGGTGTTCTATCACCTCCGTGATCAGGATCCTGTTTTCCTGCGGACTGAACCGCGTCTTCCTCTTCTTCTTCTCCTTGCCCTTCCCTGACCCCGAGGTCCCAGGCTGGTCCTCCGTGGGGCTTGTGGGGTTCTGGTTGTCCTCTGTGCTTGCTCCTGCTACCTCCATGGTGCTTCGCAGTTGTTTGTGTTTTGTTTGTGTTTTGTGTTGCCGCTTTTATTGTGCTTTTTGCAGCCTGACTTGTGGGACTTGCAGGCCTGGCGCTGCTTCTCGCTGGATTTTTTATCGCGGTTGTGCCCATTGCAACTTTTTTCGCGTTCGGGTTTGGATTTTCATCGCCGTCCCGGGAGTGTTATCGCGGACATTTGAGGCGTTATCGGGAGACTATCGCATGTTACCGCCGTGTTGAGAATACGACGTCATACCGGAGTTATTTTCCCGTGATAGACGGCGATATGGAAACTTGCGTTAACCTATTTTGGCGATGTTTATCGCACGTTCTTGAGAATATCCCCCAATGTGTAGCATTAGGTTACCTCAGCATGCTTGGAGATGATTACAAACATACATGGAGAAGAAAAAGGCCGCAGGAGAGCAAGTTAGAGTCTGAGCAGATGAGCGCTAACCATTTTTGATGTTCTTCAATCACGACCGCAAATTATGAGAATAATTCACCTGCAGTATTTCTTTTTTTTTAGACCACATGTTCAAGGCCAGGGTGACAACTTATAAAAAGCATACAAAATAAGAAAACAAAAATACATGCCTGCTAGTGCTGCTTCCAGCACCAATTACAGCAACCATCTTGGGAAATAGACTAACTGGATTTCCAGTTTGTCCATCCTTTCAGTTCTGTGTGTCTCTTTCTGAAATTAAATAAAATCTGAAATTCACATGTATGTGCAACTATGCGTTCCTAGGAAATCTTTACCTTATTCCCGGTAGTCACAAGAAATTAAAGTCAGGATGTGACTACATCTCATCAAATATTTCCCCCATTCAACTTAAGCAGGCTGGCGCGGCTTTGGGCACGTTGTCACATCTGAGCCCTCTGACATTTCCATCTCAGGCTCACAATTGCGCTCAGAAAAACAAACCTAGCTCACGCTTTTAATTTTGTTTGTGGCTAACATTAATATGGGCTCTTGTTGTCATAGCGACCAAACATGTTCAATTTCATGGTGAATTAAGATTTCCTAACTTTATTGAGCGGTGTGTTTTCACTTTCATTCCGCGATATCTATGGAATACAGCACCGTCTAAATGTCGGCAAGTTTCTTTTTTTATCAGTTCAGACATAAAAGAGGCTTTCAAACTAAGTTAGAGGCAACGAATTTTCTCTGAAAAGTAGCTCTGTGGAATCGCACTTTTAAGCTGGAAAAGCTGCAATACTGCAAAGTAAAGCTTTTAGAGAAGAAAATAACTTGAAACATATATCATAGTAACAGGAAAGAACGGGGAAAAGCTTTCTGGAAGGCGAGTAAAGTTTCAAATTGAGGGAAGAGAGACTATTACTCTTGCAGTACATTTTAACGTGCTCTTACAATGCCTTTGTGAATTAGACCCAAAGCATCTAAAATGGGAACATTTGAGGACTATTCGTGTACATTTAGCACAAATAGAAAGGACTGTGCCCTATTTGTACTTTTAATAATAGAGAGTTGGACGTTTAGGGGCGTAAAAAAGAGTGCGTAAAAAATAATCCTGTGGTACTGCTCCCCATACTCATAAATGCTTTTGTGAATCAGTACCAACCCAATACTGGACAAGGATGCTCTTACAAAATGGACTATAGATGTGGCTAGTGTCTGCTGTGTACTATGGATAGACTGTATAGTACTAAGCAAATAAAATATACTATAGGTGTGTTTTCTCAGCTCCATACGTGTAACTCCATACGTGTAACTCAAAATAGTTGTATATTGTTTTGGTTCCTGCCAGTCAGTACACTGGACTAAAAAGATGCACCATACTCCTGACCCAGAAAGCCATGGTCAGCCTTAAACTGGCATCGATTGTGAAAGGCACCAGAACAAACATGGTGCCCATTAGTTTATATCTTTCATATGGATAAAAAAACTTAAGTTGAGTTCATGTGGGCAAATAGTGCTATACTGCCAGTAGGAATCTGCTTGGCTTTCACACATAGCAATGCTTGGAACAGAGTAAGAGAGGTATTGCGCAGGCCTGCCAGCACCGCTTTACCGGAGTCCAGCCAGACGAGAAGCATACATCTCCTGCACATATGTAGAGTGGACTGATGCTGAATGAAAGTGATTGTCCACAGGAGAGACAGCTAAAAAGTAGCTGTCTTCACAATGGCCCATAGGTGAAGATGTAAGTTCAACCAGGATCAAGGATAAAAGCAAGCAACTTCACCTGGAATGGCAGCACAGTCCGCTGCTTCGACTCCTATCCTCCATTTATGATTGGACAGGCTGTGAGCAAATGTTGCCACGGATAAGGAAAATTCAGGTTTGTGGATTCAACTTCAAGCAGTTCTGCGCCATGTAATTCTCAATAGTATAAAGACATTGCCTCTGGTGCTTGATGCTATTAATAGATAACATACGTGGTTACAATTGCATATCATCAGAATGCTGATGAACGTAGATGCCAAGACCACCCATCAATGGACACAACAGCACTATGTACAGGTTTCATACCCTGGGGTCCAAAATGTGGCTCTTCAAATATGATTGACACCAGACCGTATTCAAATTACCCTTCCATGTTCTCTGGAAGTTATTTCAGAAAAAGGCGAAAGGAGAACCACCAGCTCAGGAACCTGTCACCAACGCCCACTCACTCCCTTCAGACGTCCCATGGTCAACAGTATCAAAAGGAGTGGGGAGATCAAGAACAACAGACAGGTGCTAAAAATGAAACACAGCACGTCAGGAAGCCTAAAGTCCAACTAGTGTTTGATGAAAAATAGCAAGCAGCACACCAAGAGGACAAAGACCATTGTCCTTTCAGTTAACCAGGGCTCTCGCTAGAAAATGGTCAGTTGGAGTTCAGAGCTAAAACAAATAGAAAGTTAGACCAGTATATGCATGCTTTTTCTCAGTACAAGTCAATGGAGCTTAATCATGTGACAAAAAGGTGTTACTCTCAGTGAAAACCTAATGAGCAGGTGACGGGATCTTCTCCCTGAGGAAGTGCTGGACATCCTTCAGGAGAAGATAGCATTAATACTTACTATTAATACTCCTGCAATCCCACTTCTATTTACCAGGTTTGAAAGCGATGTTGTGCTGCTAAGAAATGTGCAAAGGTACAACCCTGAGCCTTGTGGTTTCCGGGCCGACTAGAACCATGAAAATTTGCAAGCATATTCAGTGCCACAGGAAGCCTTAAACTATTATAAATGAAATCCATGTTTGATTAAAATTATCAAAGCATTCTGGTTATGTATGCAATTGCTAACACGCCACAAAATGGGAGTATATAAACATGAATCGGGCAAGATTTAAGTTTTCTGTGTTGTCTAGCCCCTTGAGTGTAACAGTTCCTGGACTGCAGCCAGCATGAAAGCTAAACTGAGAGCACCTCAGCAGATTCCTATTCACAAAAACCCTAGTATGAGCCTGATTATGAGTTTGGTGGTCCGTGGACCGCCAAACTCATGGTTCCGCTGCAGCACCGCCATGCATATTACAAGTTTCCTGATCGCCAGCGGTCTCATGGAGGTTCTTACTCCATGAAACTGCTGGCCATGAGGAAAGAAAGGGGCCCTACAGGGCCCCCTCTTGGCCCTGTGTATGGAGGTGCATGCAGGGGGGCACATAATGTGCCCCCCTGTGTGTATGCACCCCAGTTCCTGCATGGCATGGACTGCAGAGTCCATGCCGTTCAAGAACTGCCTTTGGCGCTCCAATTGCGGTGCCCATTTTCAGAGGCAAGCCACGGGACCATCAAAGAAAAGCCCGCCAGACACAAGAAAACTCGTAATCTGGTGGTCGGCACTCACACTGCTTGGACGGTGTGGGAGTGGGGCAGCGGCATGGCAGACCCGCTCCCACACCGCCAAAGTGATAATCGGGCCCTAAGTTTGGTCACCACTTAAGTCTCTATGCCTTTGTCGAGGTATGATAGGTGGGTAATTGCATGATAATTAGCAAGCACTGCTGTGTCTAGTGTGAGCTTTTTCAGAAAAAGGCATAATGGGATGAAGAGCTCTTAATCAGCTGTACTCAGGTTGACATAGGACAGAAAGAGAAGATTTTAGTAGAATGGATGATAGTCACTAGCATAGAGAGTGGGCTTCATACTATGCACACTAGTTGTCTCTTGAAGACAGGAGAAATTTAATTGGGGTTTATTAGCTGTTAATATTATTGATTTAGCTGACCTCACACCCTGCATCTTGCTGATATCATTCCAAGAATTGATATTTGCCCGGGAAAATTACTGGAAACCTAAGGGCTTTATTTACAGTTTACTGGATAGCTTACTCCCCTACAAATGTGGTGGAATGCCCTCTCTGCTAAACCCACTTTTACACTGTTCTGTTTAGAGTGGGTAAACCACCATGTTTCAGACAGTGGAACCTCTGCTGGTTCTGCTAGAGGAAACCTTTGACTAATGGCCCAATATACATTGGGTTATATGTAAAAGTACCACAGATCATCTGCCCTATTTCTAGCGGGTGTTTCAAAAATGATTGTTTCCTGCTGTGGGTCACTGGCTTCTCTAGAGGGGGGCTGATGGGACCTGTGTCTCAGCTCTATTTGTCATGCCTGCTCCATCCCCCACCCTTGGGTGCCACCACTGCAGCTTCTGAATGCGTCACGAGGCGGCACAAAAAAACCAATTAGACGCTGCCGCCGGCACACACTTTAATTTATCCAATTACATTTCACTGCAAACTGCTGTTTGCTTGAAATGCTTAAATCTGACGTATGTATATGTGTGTGAGTGTGTGCACATATATATATATATATATTATCTATTGGCGGTCGCCAATAGGTAGTTATAGTTAGTTTCATCGGAAAAGCATTTTTTCGTTTGCTTATAACTTTGGCGTTGTTCGAGGAATCTTCACGAAATTTTCAAAAAAGTGGCCTCCTGTTTCTAGTTGTGCACAGAAATGTCTAGGGGTGATCCGTTAAGCGGGGTTTAAGAAAAAAGGTGGGTCAAAAAATGTGTGTTTCCAATGTTATTTCTTATAGACATTTTAGACACGACTACAGCCCGAACTGCTGAACAGAATTACACCAATTTTGTCAGAACAGTGCTTTTTGTGAATTGGTGTAAATCCCTTCAGTAGTTTTTGAGATATTAAGGGAAAAACACATTTGTATATCTAGGGATGTGGAGCCATCGCGGATCCTTCACAGTGCTCCTTGAATCCTCGTGCCGACAGCAATGCTATGATTGGCTGGCTGGAACATGAGTAGAAAGTTGCTGCCGCCATTTTAGATTTGGGGGAATGGTTCCTGGCTGAGAGAATTCTGATCAAATGTAATAGATGGAGTCAGGGTAAAGGTTCCCTGACCCCATGGGTGCAATATAGGGGTCTGTGAGGGAACCCTGATGGGCAAGAAAATGCCCCGAAATTATTATTTTTTCCGCGTGCAAGGATTCACAGATCCACTCAGACGGTCAGCGCCACCCTCCGTGTAAAGTCATGGCAGAGCCGTGAAATTGGCGGTAACATTTAAAGCATATATGTAAGTACTCACAGACATACTCAGACACTCATATACCCAGTCACAGACCCACTCAGGCTCTCTCACACTCACTGACAGACCCACTCACACACCCACTCAAACACTCATATACCCACTGACAGACCCACTCAGACATTCTTACATCCACTCACAGACCCACTCAGACACTCACACACCCACTTACAGACTACCCAGACACTCTCACACCCACTCACAGATCTACTCAGACACTCACACACCCACTCACACTCTCACACCCACTCACAGACACAGACACTCACATACCCATTGACAGACCCACTCAGACACTCTCACTCCCACTCACAGACCCACTCAGACACTCACACACCCACTCACAGACACACTGAGACACTTACACACCCACTCTCAGACCAACTCAGACACTCACACCCATTCACAGACCCACTCCTACACTCCTACACCCATTCACAGTCTCACTCAAACACTCACACAACCACTCACATACCCACTCAAGCACTCACACACTCACTCACAGACCCACTCAGACACTCTCACACATACTTACAGACCCACATAGATATCGACATACCTTCTCAAGGACCTACAGAGACACTGACACACCAACTCACAGTTGCACTCACTCACACACCCAGTCTCAGTCGCACTCACAGACCCACTCAGACACTCACACACCCTTATCACAGACCCACTCAGACACTCACAACCCACTGAGAGGCCCACTCAGATCCATTCAGACACTGGTACATCCAGTCAGAGATCCAGTTAGACACTCTCACACCCACTCACACACCCACTCAGACACTCACACACCCACTCACAGACCCATTCAGATATTCACACACCCACTCAGAGACCCACTCAGACAATAACACACTCACTCCCAGACCCATTCTGACACTGAGACACCCAACAAAGATGCAGACACTTACACACCCATGCACAAACCTACACAGACACTAAGACACCCAGTCACAGACCCACACAAACACTCACACACCCACTGTTGCAAGGTGGAATATTATGTGGTATGGCTGGAAGGCCTTACCATGCAATATTCTCACAATACACAGTGGATGATCCTTGGATTCAACAACAATAATCCTTAGCTCAATCCTGATAGTGTGGCAAAGAGCAGTCAGTCGTAACTATAGGAGTATGTGTTACGCATTTCACAGTATCATTATGGTTCAGAAGTAATTAAGGCAACTTGAAAGAAATCTGACACCATTTTATAAAATTAGAATGTATGTTATATAAATATAGACACCAAAACAAACTTTGTACCATACATACAGCTGGAGTTGTGGATTTATGAAGCGATCAAAAATAGAGGCACTTGAAGACAAACTGGTCCCTTTGAAATGAATGGGGGAAAACACAGGTGACATTCGGTCACTTAGAGGGAGAGTTTAAATGAGCCCTCTTGTGAATAAGGTCATGTGGGCCCCTAGTTCAAGTTTTGACAGTCGTTACTTCTTCACCTTGCCCAGAGAGTCTGGGTGCAGAGGTGGCTTGGCAGTCCTTTGTACAGAACGTGATCCACAGGAGCTGTCAAACTTGCAGCAATTGACAAAACCACACTTGGAGATAGAGTCCCACTCTACCCACGGAGAGTACAGACCTTTGGGGGTCATAGGACCCAGGCTCAACAGCTGGATTTCTTTTACCTTCCTCAGCAGCTCCAGGTGCAGAGGTAGCTGCCAGCTGTCAGTAACCGGAGCAAGTCCCGCCAAAGATGCTTTGCCACATATTCAACGACTCCAACTTCAGGATGCAGAAAAACAGTAGCGGGGTCATTTATGTTGGACGCTGTCACTGTGAGGTGCTTTCAGGCTGGAGATGTCGTTCAAGAGGTCGATCACCCGACTGGCGATCACAGAGCCTTGGCTGCGGGAAATGTAATTCATGGTTGCTTCAGCAGCTGGAGGGTGACAGGAGTGAAGTAGCAGCTTGAAACTTGGTGAAAGCTTGGCTACTACTCTGGACCTGCAGGACACCACTTCTCTTTGGACTCACTCTCGACAGGCCCAGCGGGTTGCAATTCTTGTTACGCAGCACTTCATTTTTCCTGCAGCTTGCAGGGGACTGGACCCGCCAATCCTTGGGAGTCTGCTTCAGTTTCTGGCGTCCACTGGAGCCCCTCTTGCTGAGAACAATGAGCTTTTGCCATGGACACACATCGAACACACGGTTCCAGTATATGATCTCTTCAGGGCACTTAATTGTCCTCTCTTGGAACTGGGGCAGAGTCCAAGGTCCTGTTTTCGGTGACAGTGTCTTCTTTGTGCGCCTTCTCATATTCAAAGTCAGAACTGAAGTACTTGTGTCAGGGGAGCCCCTAAATTCCTAGTTTAGGGGGTGTTAAGGGCATGAATCACAGTGGCCAATGGGATACCGGTTCCGCCCCTGCCCCTGAGGTGGCAACATCCTGTGGTTAGCTTTCTACCCAGAGTCCTCTAATGTAGGGTCTTCCAACAAGGGAGAACCCTTCCTTGGCTGTACAGACCTCCTAGCCCACAAGGGGGGACAAGTACTCTTCATATCAAGGGCGGTGAAGCCTTTGAGGGTCACCTCCTTGATAGTTGTAAACACTAGCCTTCCGGGAGGGAGGAGGTGTGACCTCCTTCCTGCCCAGGCCTTTCTCTCCATCCTGGGGGAGTACTAGCACATCCCACAAGGAGGGCAGACTCTTGTCTTGGTGCCAAATGGCTTGACGGAAACCCACCAAGGCACTGGAGCACTAAACTTTAGGTGGGCACCCACTCAGGATGGCACCTACGTGCATGCCAGCTCACCCTGGACATGAAAATCATGTTGAGGTGAAAAAGCAAGGTGTTTGAGACCAAACATGACACAATTTGGTAATTCCATAATGGAGCTGGCTATCTCAAGTTTGCCCGGTAGCCAGCCCATGTTACTCTGTAGACCGCTGGTCACTTATAGTAAAACCTTGTTTAAAGGGTTAATGTAGGGATATGTATGTATAAACATATATATCCACACCTTTAATATATGGGCTCTACCTCCTGGGCTTAGGAGGATAACCTTAAGTGTGACTTACTTACATTAAGGCAGTGGTGTGGCTCTGCAGCACCTGGTGGGTACAGAGTCACTTCTCAACCAGACAGGCTGCTCGTGCAGGGCTGCAATGGCAGGCCTGCAAACAAACTTTTACTTGGGTCACGCAGGGTGGCACAATACATTAGTGCAGCCCTGGTAACCGCTTTACCACCCTTGCCCAGGGTACCACTGGTACCATCTACTAGGGACCTATAAGGGGGCAAAGTATCTTATCAATTGTGTTTATCAATTCACATTACTTTTAGACAAAAGAGCCTGGGCATTGGGGCTTGGTTAGCAGGTCAAAAAGCAGCATCCAGTAGTTCTAATGATGGCAAAAAGTGAGGGGGGCATCTGCAACAGAGCCCAGTTTTTAATACCCACTCACTGACCCACACAGACACTGAGACACCCGCTCACTGACCCACAGAAATACTCACAACCCACTCACAGACCCACTCAGAAACTAACACACCCACTTTCAGACCCATGTAGATACACTCACACCCACTCACAGACCCATTGAGACACTCAATCACCCACTCACACACCCACTCACACACCCATTCACACACTTACAAACATACTCACAGAGCCACTCAGACTCTGACACACCCACTCACACACCCACACAGACACCCACAGACCCACACATACACCCACTCAAAAACTCACAAAACCACTCATAGAGCCATTCAGACTCTGACACACCCATTCCCAGACCCACCCACACACTCTCACACCTACTCACAGACCCATTAAGACACTCAAACACCCACTCACAGACCCACTCAGATACTCACACCCACTGACAGATCCACTCAGACCCTCTCACACCCACTCACATACTCTTACAGCCACTCACACACCTATTGAGACATTCATATACCCATTGACAGACCCACTCAGACACTCTCACAACCACTGACAGGCCCACTCAGACACTCTCACACCCACTCCTGGACCCATTGAGACACTCACATACCCACTGACAGACCCACTGAGACACTCTCATACCCACTCACAGACCCATCTAGACACTCACACACCCATTCACACACTCACTGAGACACTCACACAACCACTGACAGACCCACCCAGGCTCTGAGAGACCCACCCATGTACTCAAACACTGACTCACACAGACACACAAACACTAACACACCCACTCACAGACCCACACAGGCATTCACACCCACTCACACACCCACTAAGACACTCACAGACCCACTCACCTCGGTCCTAGGATCGCACTCCCCCCTGCAGCTCCCCTGTGCTCTGCGTCGCCTCTGGAAGCCCCACCGTTGCAGGGTTCGAGACTACCCTGATTCTGGTTTTTCCTTTTGTCGCTCTGTTGGCTCTTTAATTTTATTGTATTGCGCCTTACTGTTGTTGTGTTGGTTGTATTGCCCCTTATTGTCTGTAGTGCTGGTTCTCCCTACGTTTTCCCCCTTTCCCGCTGCCGCATTGACCCGTGACCCCTCCCCCTGACCGCCCCGCTCCCGCCTCCCAGCTGCACGTCCCTGCCCCCTCCCCTACATAATGGTGGCCAAAGGTGCGCCTACGGCAAGCCCGTCTGCGCCCGTCTGCGACCTGACCGCAGCCAGCGCCAAGAACCCTGGATCTCCGGGACCCCGCCGATACAACTGCACCGCACTCCACGCACTCAACCCCGGAAGAAACACCGACTGCGAAAGATCCTCGCCCATCACCACCCATGGACAGTTCTCGTGTAGACTCTGCTGCAGATCCTTCACCATCGACAAAACCACCACCACCGCCGAAGGCCCGCCTGATGCACGCAACGCCGAAACCCTAACTTGCATTCTCCTCAACGTGCGCTTCCTGCACCGACACGCCGTAGAGATCTGGGACTTGATCGACACCCTCTCGCCCGACGTCACCTTCTTCACGGAAACCTGGACCAACGCCACCTCCAGCCCCGACATCGCCATTGCCATCCCCGACGGCTACAAGATCCAGAGAAAGGACCGCCCCCACTGCCCAGGAGGAGGACTCGCCATCGCACACAAGACCCCCCTCCGACTCTCCACAACCAGCACGAGTGACCCCCACTCCAACTTAGAACACCTCCACTTCCAGATCCAGACCAGCCCCAAGACCACGTTACGTGGCACCCTCATCTACAGACCACCGGGACCTCGCACCCATTCCGCAACTACCATCGCTGAGCTCGCCGCACCCCACGCCATCACCTCCATGGACTACATCCTACTCGGGGACCTGAACTTCCACCTCGACAACTGCGACGACCCCGACTCCACCACGCTCCTCGACAACCTTGCCAACCTCGGACTGAAGCAGCTGGTCAACACGCCCACGCACAAAGCTGGACACACCCTTGACCCAATCTTCGTGGGTGGGACAAACATCTGCTTCAGCCACACCACCCAGCCCCTCTGGATGGACCACTACTGCGTCCACTTCACCTTCAACACCGCCACCGCACCCAAGCCCCCCGCGCCCGCCACGAATGAACTGGAGCAAGGTCTCAGAGGAACACCTCAACACCACCCTCCTCCAAGCTTCCCCAGCGCCTCGAGCGACACCAACTCCGCAGCCAGGGAGTTTCACCGCTGGATCTCCTGCTGCGCTGACAAACTCGCACCCCTCCGCCGCCCCGACAAACAACGCCCTCTGAAGGCTGCCTGGTTCACCACGGAACTACAAGAATCCAGACGCTCCTGCATACGCCTAGAGAAAACCTGGCGAAATCAGAAAACCACAGAAGCACGGAACAACCACAGGAGCGCCCTGAAGGAATACAACCAGCGCATAAGAGACACAAAACGGACCTTCATACCAGACAAAGTCCAGACCAACGCAACCAACGCCAAGGAACTGTTCAAAGTCATACAGCAGTTCGCAAAACCCCCCAGCGAAGCCACAGACATCACACCTTCCCAAGAACTCTGCGACAAGCTCAGCTCCTACTTCCACCTGAAGATCAAGGTCCTCTACGAGAACTTCAACGAACAGATGCCGGACACCACCCCCCGCTCGCCGCCGATAAGCCATCCATCATGACCTGGAATCCCGCCACCATAGAACACATCACAGCGACCATGAAGAAAACCCACTCAGGTGCCCCAACGGACCCCTGCCCACCGCACATATTCCACAGGGCCGCCGCTGCCATCGCACCTGAACTAGGACAGACCATCAACGCCTCCTTCATGTCTTGCATCTTCCCAGATGACTGGAAGCGGGCGGAGATTAAACCCCTCCTCAAGAAACCAATGGCCGACCCAACGGACCTGAAAAACTACAGGCCCATCTCTCTTCTCCCCTTCGTGGCCAAAGTCACCGAGAGACTTGTAAACGCCCAACTGACCGCCTTCATCGAAGAGAACTCCATCCTGGACGCCTCCCAGTCTGGATTCCGCAGCAACCACAGCACCGAGACCGCCCTCTTCGCCGCCACTGACGACATCCGCATGCTACTCGACCAGGGACACACTGCGGCCCTCATCCTTCTGGACCTCTTCGCAGCCTTCAACACCGTCTCACATCGCACACTCGCAGCCAGACTTCACGAAGCGGGGATTCAAGGAACCGCCCTCGACTGGATCCAATCCTTTCTCTCTGGCCGAACCCAGAGGATCAGACTCCCTCCCTTCCTCTCCGAACCCACCGATATCAACTGCGGAGTACCCCAAGGATCATCGCTCAGCCCCATGCTCTTCAACATCTACATGGCCCCCCTCGCCGCCATCGTCAGACAGCATGGGCTCAGCATTCTATCCTACGCCGACGACACCCAGCTCATCCTCTCACTCATGAAGAAGCCCGAAGACACCAGACTCTGTTTCCAGGAAGGAATGAAGAATGTGGCAGCCTGGATGAAAGACAGCTGTTTGAAGCTCAACTCTGAGAAGACCGAGATCCTCATCCTCGGACCCTGCACCTCCGCCTGGGATGACACCTGGTAGCCCGCCGCCCTCGGGAGCCCGCCCACCCCCACAGACCACGCACAAAACCTCGGCATCATTCTCGACTCCTCCCTCTCCATGAACCGCCAGATCAACGCCATCGCCTCCACCAGTTTCAACTGCCTACGCATCCTCTGCAAGATCTTCAAATGGATCCCCCCCGACTGCAGAAGAACCGTCACCCATGCACTCATAACCAGCAGACTGGACTACGGCAATGCCCTATACGCCGGTATCAACAGATCCCTTCCACACAAACTCCAAACCATCCAGAACACCGCAGCCAGACTAATCCTCGGGACACCACATCACGAACACATGACCCAACACCTACGAGACCTCCACTGGCTCCCTGTCGAGAAGAGGGTCACCTTCAAACTCCTCACCCACGCCTACAAATCACTCAACAACATCGGACCCAAATACCTCAACGAGAGATTATCCTTCCACGTACCCAAGAGGAACCTCTGATCCGCCGACCTCACCCTGGCAGAGGTCCCCCGCATCCTTAGAAACAGAACAGGCGGGAGAGCCTTCTCCCACATCGCAGTCAAAACCTGGAACGAGCTCCCTGTGAACATCAGACGCTCCCTGACCCTGCACACATTCAGGAAGGACCTCAAGACCTGGCTCTTCGAGTGATCCGGAGCTGCCCCCCCAGTGCCTTGAGACCCTCACGGGTGAGTAGCACGCTCTATAAACCCCTGATTGACTGATTGACTCACAGACCTACTCACAGACCCACACAGACACTAACACACCCAGTCACAGACCCACTAGGATACTCACACACAATCACAGACACAGAATGACACTCACACACCCGTTCCCAGACCATACAGATACTCACAGACGCATACAGACACTTACACACCAACTTACATACCCGTACCCTTACACACCCACTCACAGACCCACACAGACACTCACAGGCCCACTTGCAGACCCACACACCCACTCAGAGATCCACACAGAGAACCACATACCTACTCACAGACCCACACATGCACTGAGAGACCCACTCATGCACTCAAATACTGATTCACACATCCACTCACAGACATACACGCACTTACACACCAACTTACAAACCAACACAGATACTCACACCCATTCACACATCCACTAAGACACTCATAGACCCACACAGACAAACACACCCAGTCACACATCCACTGACATTCAAACTTGTATTCACAGACCCATCCAAACATTCACACACCCACTCATAGACCCACACAGACACTCATCAACCCACTCACAACCCCATACTGACATTTACACACCCATTCACAGACCTATTCAGATACTTCTACACCCACTGACAGACCCACTCAGACACTCATACACCCACTCACAGAACATCCAGCCATATACTCACTCACACACCAACTCGGACACTCACACATCCACTCACAGACCCACTTAGATCATCTCACACCCACTCACAGATTCAGTCAGGCAATCACACACCCACTCACAGACCCATTCAAACACTCACACATCCACTGATAGACCCACTCAGACACTCTCACACCAATTCACAGACACTCTCACACCCACTCATAGACCCACTCAGACACTCACACACCCACTAACAGACACACTCAGAAACTCTCACACCCAGTGTCAGACCTACTCATACACTCACACACCCACTCACAGACCCATTCAAACACACACACACACTGACAGACCCACTGAGACACTCACACACCCACTCATAGACCCATTGAGATACTCATATACCCACTGAGAGACCCACTCAGACACTTGCACACCCACTGACAGACACACTCAGACATTCTCACACCCACTGACAGACCCCCTCATACACTCACATAGCCACTCACAGACCCATTCAGACACTCACATACCCACTAAAAGACCAACTGAGACACTCACACACCCATTCACAGACCCCCTCAGACATTCATGCACACACTGATAGACCTACTCAGATACTCTCACACCCACTTAGAAACACTCCAACACCTACTCACAGACCCATTCACACACCCACTGACAGACCTACACAGGCACTCATGTGTCCACTTACAGACCCACTCAGACACTCTCAGACCCACTCACAGGCCCACTCACTCACACCCACTCACAGACCCACTCAGAATCACACACCCACTCACAGACCCACTTAGACACTTTCACACCCCTTCACAGACCCATTCAGACACTCTCACACCCTCTCACTTACCATCTCAGACACGCAAACACCCACTGATAGACCCACTCAGTCACTCTCATACCTACTGATAGACCCAATCAGACACTCACACACCACCTCACAGACCTACTCAGATACTCACACACCCACTCATAGATCAACTCAGATACTCACACACCCGCCCAGACACTATCAGACCCACTTACAGGCCCCCTCAGACACTCAATCACATTCAGACACTGATATACACAGTCACATATCCAGTTAGATACTCACACACCCTCTCAGACACTCACACATCTACTCAATGACCAATTCAGGCACTGAGATACCCACTCACTGATCCACAGAAATACGCACACACCTACTCAGAGGCCCACTCGGACACTCACACACCCACTCACAGACGAATTTGGATACTCAAACACCCACTCACAATATTACTCCGACATTCTCACATCCACTCTTAGACCCACACAGACACTGATACACCCAGTAACACACTCACTCACATACCCTCTCACAAACCCACTCACAGAGCCATTCAGACTCTGACATACCCACTCACAGACCCACTCAAACACTCTCACACCCACTCAGAGACCCACTCAAACATGCACACACCAACTCAGACCTACACAGACATTTGCATACCTACTGAGAGACCCACTAACTCCCATACCCACTCACAGACCTACTCAGACACTCTCACACCTACTCATAGACCCACTCAGACACTCGCACACCCGCTGACAGAACCATTCAGACACTCTCACACTCACTGACTGACCCACTCAGACACTCACACACTCACTCACACATTCACTCACAGACCCACTCCGACACTCATAGTCCCACTGAGACACTCACACACATACTCACAGACCAACTCAGACACTCACACACCCACTCACAGACCCCCTCAGACAACTACTGGCAGACCTACTCAGATACTCTCACACCCACACAAAGATACTCTCACACCCACTCCCAGACCCACTCACACACCCACTGAGAGACCCACTCAGACACTCATGCACCTACTCACAGACCCACTCAGACACTCACATACCCATTAGACACTCAAACACCCACTCACAGACCCACTCAGACTCTCTTACACCTACTCACAGACCCACTCAGACACTCTCACATACACTTACAGACCCACACATACATTTACACACCAGCACACAAACACTGACACACCCTCTCAAAGACCCACTCAGACACTCACACACCCACTGACAGACCCACTCAGACACTCACACACCCCCTCACAAACACACTCAGACACTCAGTCACAGTCCCATTCAGACACTCACACACCTATGTACTCAAACACCAACTCAAACATCCCAATCACAGACTTACACAGGCATTTACACACCTTCTCACAGACCCACATAGACACTCAAACACCTACTAAGACACTCCCAGACCCACTCACAGATACCCACAGACACTAACAGACCCAATCAAAGACCCACTAAGACACTCACACATGCAATCCCAGACCCATGCAGACACTCACACACCCACTTACAGACCCACTGAGACACACACCTACTCAGAGACCCACACAGACACTCATAAACCTACTCCCAAACTCATACCGACACTCACACACCAACTCACAGACCCACTCATACACTCACACACTCACTCACAGACCCATACAGCTACTCCCACTCCCACTCCCACTCACCAACCTATACAACCACTCACACACCCACTCTCAAAGGTTTCAGGATACAATTAGGAAATAATTTTTTTAAAGCTTATAAATTCACTAGAAAACAAAGGTTACAGGAACGTTATAGTAATGAAATAGTATGAAAAAACCCTTAGAAATTCACTGAAAAAAACAAAAGTTACAGGAATGTTATAGTTAGGCTCACATTTCTCATGCATATAACCATAGAAATTCAGCAGTTATAGTTACCTGAGCTAACTATAACTTATGTCCACGCAATGCACTGCTTATGCTCACATATTACATCGCTCATGACATGGTCAGTGACATCACTGATGACATCTCAAATGACATCAGTGATGACATCATTCAAAGAACAACTCACACCTCCATACAACCTCTCATATACCCACTTACACATCCACACAACCACTCACATACCCATTCACAGACCCATACAACTACTCACACACTCACTGCCTCATCTATAGAGCCACTCACACCCAATCACTCACACATACAGCCACTGATTGTGGCCCCCTTGCACCCCACCACCAAAGATGTTGGCTGTTGCTCCAAGTTAAGAGCGAAACATGGAGAAAACAAACACTGCACTTCACAACACACAGTAATACGTCCAACTTCTTTTTGCTGCAAAGCAGCGATTCTTTGAGACGCTATATGATTCTACATATATGTGTGTGAGTATTTATATCTCCATCACACATGTAGGCAAGCTCAATTATCACTTTAAGCAAGTTCATATAAGAATGCATATATATTTAAGTACATGCACACACACACACACATATATATATATATATATATATATATATATATATATATATATATATATATATATATATATATTATCTACTGGCGGTCGCCAGTAGATAGTTATAGTTAGGACCTATTTTCCATAGGAAATCCGCGACATTCTATTTGAAATAACTCTTGCATTGGTTGACGAATCTTCGCGAAATTTTCAAACTTTATGGCCCGCTCCGGTCCGCTCCTACCCTGAAAGTCTCAGGGTGATTCGTCAAGCGGGGGCCGAGAAAAAAAGGGGTCCCAAAACGTGTTTTCCCCATTCATTTTCCCATAGGAAACTTTAGACACGGCTACAGACCGAACTGCTGAACGGAATTACATCAAATTTGGCAAAGAGGTAGTTCTTGGTTCAGAAAGAACCCTTTTGTTAAATGGTGTAAATCCGTTCAGTAGTTCCTGAGAAAATCAAAAGTTAAGTCACATATATATCTATGGCCGAGTAGGGTCCGCGTACCCTCCCGACCACGAGCTGCATGCTAATTGGCTGTCAAGTGGCTGTCAACACTCCAAATCAGGAAGTGTTGGCAGCCATTTTGTCCTCGGTAGAACCGAGGGACAGAAACAAGTGCGCAAAGCGCAAAAGGGGGCAGGGTAGAAACACCCTGACCCCCTAGGTCTGCTCAGGGGGTCCCACAAGGACCCCTGGGCAGAAAAAGCATTTTTTTTTTTAAATCGGCAGGATGCGCTCAGGGTGCGCGGATCCTGCCGATTAGAAAAACCCAGAAGAAACAAGTGCGCAAAACGCACAAAGGGGGCAGGGTAGAAACACCCTGACCCCTAGGTCTGCTCAGGGGTCCCACAAGGACCCCTTGGGCAGAAAAAGCATTTTTTTTTTTAAATCGGCGGGATGCACTCAGGGTGCGTGGATCCCGCCGAGAAAAGCGAAGCGCGGTCTCCGCGCTTCGTTGTTAATTGGCCCCGGGTGGGCCAAGTCCCGGGGGCATGCAGGGGTTTCTTTTTAATATGTGGGGGGCCTCTAAGGCCCCCAAGCCCCGGGACCATCACCTCCCGGGGCTTAAAAAAATAATGGTGCGGGAGGGCTCTTTGCCCTCCCGCTGCCCCGGGACCGCCACCTCCCGGGGCTTCTTTTTTAAATGATTTAACCTGTGTGGGGGCTCCAGCCCCCACACGCCCCGGGACCGCCACCTCCCCGGGGCACTACGAAGTTTAAAATGAGGGTCCGTTTTGGACCTCGAAGCCCCGGGACCACCACCTCCCCGGGGCTTTCTAATGTGGGGAGGGGGCCGCGCGGCCCCCTCCTGGAGCCTGTGGTGGCCCTGGGGACCGCCACCCCCAGGGCCAGCTCCTGCAGTGTCCCGGGGTGCCTACCCCCGGGACACTGCTGTTTGCAATGACAGGACGGGAGCCTCGCGGCTCCCGTCCTGTCATTGCAAACTTGCTTTGGATATTGGAAGCGAGAGCAGGAAACCTGCTCTCGCTTCCAATATCCAAAGCAAATTGCTTCTCCAAATGGGGAGCAGCATCTTAGCTGCTCCCCATGTGGAAAAGCAATGCCGGCTCCCAAGGGACGCGGGAGCCGGCGGGACTGTGGGGGTTTGGGGACCCCCACAGTCCCCAATGAGAGGCAAGGCCCCGGGGATGGGGTCCCGGGGCCATAAGTGGCCAGGGAGGGGGCCACGCAGCCCCCTCCCCTAAAAAAATAAAAAAAAATATTTAAAGGCCGGCCCCGGGGATGGGGTCCCCGGGGCCTTAAATGGCCTGAGGAGGGGGCCACGCAGCCCCCTCCAAATTTTTAATAAAAAAAAGAGGGCTTGCCCTGGGGATGGGGTCCCCGGGGCCAATACAGGCCCAGGGAAGGGGGCCACGCGGCTCCCTTCCCGTTTCTTTAAATTTTATTTAAAAAAAAAACTCCTCAGGTCCCCGGGGCAAAAGTGGCTCTGGGAAGGGGGCCACGCAGCCCCCTCCCAATCAAAAAAGACCGGCATCGTGCCGGAGGCCCCGCCCCCCTCCCTGCAGCAGTCTGCAAACGCGCCCCCTGGCGCGTTTTGAGAAGGTCACCGAGAAAATCGTCAACAAACAACTGACCCGCTACCTCGAGGAGAACAATATCCTGGACCCTTCCCAGTCCGGCTTCTGCAGCAACCACAGCACCGAAACCGCCCTCATCGCCGCCACCGATGACATCAGGACCCTGCTAGACAACGGAGAAACAGCAGCCCTCATCCTCCTGGACCTATCAGCTGCCTTCGACACGGTCTGCCACCACACACTACGAACACGCCTTCACGACGCCAGGATCCAAGAGAAGGCCCTGGACTGGACCACATCCTTCCTTTCCGGCAGAACACAAAGCGTCCGCCTCGCCCCCTTCCGATCCAAGGCCACCAAGATCATCTGCGGCGTACCCCAAGGCTCCTCCCTCAGCCCAACGCTGTTCAACATCTACATGGCACCCCTCGCCCATGTCGCCCGACAGCACAACCTCAACATCATCTCCTACGCCGACGACACCCAGCTGATCCTCTCCCTCACCAAAGACCCTCACACCGCCAAAGCCCACCTCCACGAAGGAATGAAGGCCGTCGCTGAATGGATGAGGACCAGCCGCCTGAAGCTGAACTCGGACAAGACGGAGGTCCTCATCCTTGGTTCCAACCCTTCAGCCTGGGACGACTCCTGGTGGCCAACATCACTGGGAACAGCCCCGCCACCCACCGACCACGTACGCAACCTAGGGGTCATCCTCGACCCCACCCTCTCCATGACTAAGCAGGTCAACGCCGTTTCCTCATCCTGCTTCAACATCCTCCGAATGCTCCGCAGGATCTTCAAGTGGATCCCCACCGAAACAAGAAAAACAGTCACCCAGGCCCTCGTCACCAGCAGGCTGGACTACGGAAACGCCCTCTACGCAGGAACGACGGCTAAGCTCCTGAGACGGCTGCAACGCATCCAGAACGCCTCTGCACGTCTTATCCTCGACATCCCCCGATGCAGCCACATCACACCCCACCTGAGAGACCTGCACTGGCTCCCTGTCAACAAGAGGATAACCTTCAAGCTCCTCACCCACGCACACAAAGCACTCCACAACTCCGGACCAGCCTACCTCAACAGACGACTCAGCTTCTACACCCCCACCCGCCAGCTCCGCTCGACCAGCCTCGCCCTCGCCACAGTCCCCCGCATCCGGAAAACGACCGCCGGCGGCAGATCCTTCTCCCACCTCGCCGCCAAGACCTGGAACACCCTCCCCACCAACCTCCGACAGACCCAAGACCTACTGGCCTTCAGAAGACTCCTCAAGACCTGGCTCTTCGATCAGTAGCAGCACCACCCCCCTCTTCCCCCAGCGCCTTGAGACCCTCGCGGGTATGTAGTGCGCTTTATAAGTGACATGATTGATTGATTGATTGATTGGGGGTCCCTGGGGGCAAACTAGCCCACCAGGAACCTCCAGTATGCTCTGTGGCGCTTTTTGGAAGTACATGGTGGGCTAGTTGGACTCCAGGGACCCTCAGGATTGAAGGGGACTTAATCCCCCAACTTAAAACGTGCCACTGGGCGCGTTTGCACAGTGGTGAAGGGAGGGGGCGGGGCTTCAGGTGACATGTGTGCAAACAGGCCCCGTGGCGTGTTTTAAGATGGGGAATTAAATCCCCTTCAATCCTGAGGGTCCCTGGGGGCCAACTAGCCCAACAGGTACGTCCAGAAAGTGCCACAGAGCTGCGTTGCAGAGAGGTGTAAAAAGGGTGTGGCCTCTGTACACGTCTCTGCAACGCAGCCCCTGGCGCATACTGGAGGTTCCTGGTGGGCTAGTTGGCCCCCAGGGACCCTCATGATTCAAGGGGACTTAATCCCCAACTTAAAACGCGCCACGGGGCGTGTTTGCACAGATGTCACCTCAGGCCCCGCCCCTCCCTTCACCATTGTGCAAATATTCCTCTAAAATCAGCCGAAATATGAATTCCGATTTACTCACCTGTTATCTGGAGAGACCTCAGTGCTGCATCTTTCAGCCCAGTACTGGTCCTGAAAAGTAATTTTAACCGTACTTACCAGTAACTTGAATTTCCTTCCATAGGCTAACATAGAAGAATTTCCAAGTGAAACCAGTCAAAGTGTGGAGTTTTGGAACTCTATAATATTCCTCTAAAATCAGCCGAAATACGAATTCTGATTTACTCACCTGTTATCAGGAGAGACCTCAGTGCTGCATCTTTCAGCCCAGTACTGATCCCGAAAAGTAATTTTAACCGTACTTACCAGTAACTTGAATTTCCTTCCATAGGATATCATTGCCTGCTTTTTGCTGAAAAAGTTTCTCTGTGTTGATTTTTAAACATACAAATATTCCTCTAAAATCAGCCGAAATAGGAATTCCGATTTACTCACCTGTTATCAGGAGAGACCTCAGTGCTGCATCTTTCAGCCCAGTACTGGTCCTGAAAAGTAATTTTAACCGTACTTACCAGTAACTTGAATTTCCTTCCATAGGCTAACATTGACTGGTTTCACTTGGAAATTCTTCTAAGTGTGGAGTTTTGGAACTTTATAATATTCCTCTAAAATCAACCGAAGTATGAATTCCAATTTACTCACCTGTTATCAGGAGAGAACCCAGTGCTGCATCTTTTAGCCCAGCACTGACCCTGAAAAGTAATTCTAACCGTACTTACCAGTAACTTATATTTCCTTCCATAGGAATCCATTGTCTGGTTTTCAGCAGAAAAGTTTCAAAGTGTCAATTTTCACAAACTACAAATATTCCTTAAAAATCGCCTGTATGACTTAAACGCATTCTTTCAACTGTTTACAGGAGATGCACCAGTGCTGGATCCAGGATCCAACACTGAGTAAGAAAAAGTAACGATAACACTTTTTACCTGCTAAGTGAATTTCCTCCCATAGGATAACATTGGTGATTCTATGTGAAAAAGTTTCTAAGTGTCAACTTTTAAAATACAATAATATTCCTTAAAAATCACTACTGTAACCAAAAAGCTTTTACTCAACTGTTTACAGGAGATGTCCCAGGACTAAATCTAGGATCCAGTCCTGTGGTTAGAAAAGTAATCCATAAAGTAACTAATTGCATTTAACTAGAAATTCACATTGAGCTGAATGTTGCATTGTGTTTGAAATTGTGTTGCACATTGCAACAACTGTAACTACTGTACTTAAAACTCTATTGTCTATTTGCAAACTATTTAAACTAAAGTAATTCATTCTGAGAATGTATATTTTGTAATGTAATGTATAATGTAATTACAATGTAATTTAATAAATAAAATATCTAAAAATAAATAGTTTTAAAAAATGTAGTAAATCAGTATCAAAAAAATAAATATAACAATTAATACATTTAAAAATTGTCATTTTCAAAACCTTTGAAATTCACTGAAAAAACCATAGGTTTTAGGGGCGTTATAGTTAGAAATTAGCATTTAAAAAACCTTTGAAATTCACTGAAAAAACCATAGGTTTCAGGCACGTTATAGTTAGAAATTAGCATTTAAAAACCTTTGAAATTCACTGAAAAAACCATAGGTTTCAGACACGTTATAGTTTGAAATTAGCAGTTAAAAAACCTTTGAAATTCACTGAAAAAACCATAGGTTTTAGGGACAGTTATAGTTAGTTGGACATTTCACTCGTACAAAACCCGTGAAATTCCCCCGTTATAGTTAGTTCAGCTAACTATAACTCGCGCCCCCGCAATGCACTGCTGATGACGTCACATATTACATCACTCATGACATGGTCAGTGACATCACTGATGACATCACTGATGACATCTCAAATGACATCACTGATGACATCACTGATGACATCATCCACGTGATAATCTGATGCACCTCCTCACACCCTAATATAACCTTTAATACACCCACTCTAAATTACAGACTGCCATTCGCAAAACCATAGACACTCCAACACCAATAACTACATACCCACTCACTGATTCTTAGGTCTACACACACACATCCACTCACTCACCCGTACAGTCACTCATACTTATGGTCACTCAGTACAGGACTATCATATGCACTCTTACTCCTATCTCAAACACCGCCACTCATCCGTAGAGGTACTCACACACCTAGTCAGTCATGCAAATAATTAAACACACTGCCATTTACTCACCTATACAGTTATACACACACCAGCTCACTTAATCATACAAATACTAGCACATTGTTACGCTCTTATACAATCACTGATACAAGCACACACTCATCCATACAGCCACTATCACAATCACTCACTCTCGCTTATAGCTATTTATATACTCCAACACACATATATACTGCCTTTCACATATGTAGTTACTCACACATGTACCACTGGGACATACATTCACTCACTAACACACTCTTACACACACTTACCCACCCATACAGTCTATCACAGATGCACTCTTGAAACCATCCACCCAGTGAATCACCCACTCACACATCTATGCACAGAGTCGCACACACCCCTCCCACACAAACACTCAGGCACCCATACAGATACTCAGACAACCATTCAATAACTCATATAGACACTCATGTAGCTATTCACAAACACATGCAGCCACTTACACAGCAACAGACAGACGGATACAGACATTCACCCAGTTTAGTCACTAACCCATGCATTCAGTAAGATACGTTAAATCACTCACTTATAGAGTCAGTCACGCACCTACTAAATCATCCATACAGACACTTATACACCCACTCATTCTTCAATACGTCTTTTCCTATATATATTAAAAATATTTAAACTTTACAGAAACACAGTCACTGCATGATGTCATCAGTGATGTCATTTGAGATGTCATCAGTGATGTCATCAGTGATGTCACTGACCATGTCATGAGTGATGTAATATGTGACGTCATCAGCAGTGCATTGCGGGGGCACGAGTTATAGTTAGCTGAACTAACTATAACGGGGGAATTTCACGGGTTTTGTACGAGTGAAATGTCCAACTAACTATAACTGTCCCTAAAACCTATGGTTTTTTCAGTGAATTTCAAACGTTTTTTAAATGCTAATTTCTAACTATAACGTGTCTGAAACCTATGGTTTTTTCAGTGAATATATATATATATATATATATATATATATATATATATATATATATATATATATATATATATATATATATATATATATATATATATATATATATATATATATATATTACCCAGTGGCGGTTGCCACTGGATAGTTATAGTTAGGTGAGCTGTTCCATAGGTAAAGTGTTTTTGTGTTGCTAATAACTTTGGCCCCGTTTGACAAATCTACATGAAATTTTGCAAAGAGGTACTATTGTTTGACTATTTTGCGCATGACAAGTTTCATCCATTAAGCAGGAATGAGAAAAAAAGGGGACTCCAAAACGCAAAATCCCAATGCATTTTCCATAGACTTCTTTAGGCAGTTCTACAGCAAAAACTGCTGAACGTAATTACACCAAATTTGTCAGGAAGCTAGATCTCGGTCCGCAGATAGTGCTTTTTGCAATTTGGTGTACATTTGTTCAGTAGGTTTTGAGAAATTAAGGTTAAGAAATATTTGTATAGCTGAACTGTTGGGTGCAAGAGTCCCCAAAACCTAATTAAAAAAAATAAAGCTTTCTGAATAGCCTAGAGAGCTTTTTTCCCTTGGGCCAATTTGCTTCCATGGGAGTCAGACTCCTGCAGGAGCGAGTGATCTGACTGGCTGCCAGCAACATCAGAATAATGTTGCTGGCAGCCATTACAGGACTCGGGGACTTAGTCCCCTGTCCTGAACTTGTAAAAATATATATATTACAAAGGGGCAGGGTAGGGATTCCCTGCCCCCTATGCCCCATGGGGATGACCCAGTGGGAGTCACCTACCAGGAGGGCAATTTTGTTTTTAAAAAATCGCAATTTTTGCCACAACCCCACAGGACTCCTGTGGGCTAAAAAAAAAAACCAGAAAAAACAAAATGGAGGCCCAGGGCCACATTCTATAATGAAGGGGAGGGCGTGTGTGTTCCCCCTCCCCAAACCGTTTTCGGCCTGGGGACCTCATCCCCCCCCAGGGCCTGATTTACTTATTTAGTGGAGGAGGAGTACAGCTCCCCTCCCGATACGTTTTCAGCCACAGGGATTCCATCCCCAGGGCCCAACTTAAATATTATGGGAAGGGGACCGTGCGGCCCCATTCCCCAAGCCTTTAAAAAGCCCTGGAGACCCCATCCCCTGGGGCAGGCTCACTTGATGTGTCCCAGGGAGTCCACCTCCGAGACACATCATTTTGGCTACCTGCACTGGTGCAGGCATGGAAACTTGTGTTTGCTCCCGCCTGGTGGGAGCATTTCCAAAGCACCTGCCAAACGGGAGCAAGCACAAAGTCTGCTCCCAGCAGGGGGAGCTTTGAAAATGCTCCTGCAGCTGGGAGCAAACTTGAGATCTGTTTCCCTGCCTGCATTGATGCGGGCAGGGAAACAGATCAACAGATTGCTCCGGGCTGGAGGGAGCAGCATAAATAGCTGCTCCATGCAGACAGGAGCAATGCTTACTCCTGCAGCATGCGGGGAGCTGGCTGGGTCTGGGGGGTCCTTGGGGCTACCCTGCAGCCCCCAACGTGTTTATGGCGAGTGCCCTGAGTGGGCACCAGGGAACCCACCTTTAAATAACGCAGGGCCCAGGAATGGAACGGCTTGGGGAGGGGGCAGTATCACCCCATCTGCTTTAAATGACGTCATCAGTGATGGCATAAATGATGTCATAGAACATGTCATGAGTGATGTAATATGTGGGATCATAAGCAGTGCATGCCGGGGGTGCAAGTTATAGTTAGCTTTGCTACCTGTGTCTTTTTAATGCAAAACATTACTGTTGTCACTGACATATTCACATGACTATAACGTTACTTTAACCTTTGTTTTTTTCAGTGAATCGTTTAGGGTTTTTTCGAACAAAGACAGATTTAACGTTTTCTTTAACCTTTGGTGTTTTCAGTGAATATACATATATACATATACATATATATATATATATATATATATATATATATATATATATATATATATACATATAAGATAAATTTTATAACGACACTTCGTTTTATTTGAAATAGTATACCATTTGCCCAATTTCTGTTGTTTTATTTTTCTCTGTTCTATTAATTCCAACTGAACATATGATTGTATGTATACAAGTTTGAATGTATGCATTTACGCAGGAATCATAAGGATTTTTACTATGTCTATTACCAATTGAATGCACTGGCACTTTAAAATGGGGTTTCACGTAAAGCAACGTTGTCATGTGATCAAGGCAGGGATCTGCCGAAACGCGTTATGGCGATGTGATGGTGTGCTAATAAAACAAAAAGCAAGCACTAAACCCAGGTCTACGATCGTTCTGTTCCTGGTGAAGGAGTTTGAAGGCGAGGATTTTGGCATATTTCCACCGGGCTGACTTTCTCCGGTGACGTGGACCCCCTCCCCGCAAGTTGGCTCCGTGATTGGGAAGTCACAGGCATCCGGCAGACACAGGCAGGCATCGAGGCTTCGAGTCAGCTGGAGAACCCGGAAGCCATCCGATAACGATCCGGAAATGGAAAACGCGGAGCCCCCTGCTGCAACGTAACGTGGTCCCATAGGAAGGAGGGCAGCTGTGGTGCAGAGCTCGCCGCTGGAGCCGACACTCGGAAGAGTGAAGCTTCGTGGAGTGGCCGCGCTGTGGTAGCCGCCTTCCAAAGCAGGTATGGGACTGGTGCTAGATTAACAGCAGGTGGGGAGGTGTGCAATCGGGAGCCCGTCCACGGAGCGGTTCGCCTGTGGGGGGCATCTTTGAAAGGACAATAGTTTCAGTACAAGCACACCATCATGTCGGCTGCAGCGTTGCGAGACAGAGAGACTGCTGCTGAGGAGATGTTTGCCGACACTCCTCAGGAACAGCGAACAAACAGTAAAAGTGCCGGCGATGACAGCGGTGCAGGGGCTAAAAGCCTGAAAGACAAATACCGAGCATTAGAAAAGCTCATGCGCCAGGAAACAGCAAAATGGTGGGAGTCCAAATCGTTACAAAAGTATTTGGATGTTGGACGAATTCCCAGGGGGTTAAGGATAATGATTGCCCCAAGTTATGACACGCCTAACCCCCTGATGATGGCTGAATGGGCACAGTGTAATTTGGATTCCTCCCGGAGGCTAGTTGAATTATTAGTCAAATACACGGAAAGCGACCGAGGGGATTTGCTAAAGAAAATCGATGCCCTCAATGAGGAAATAAAAGCGCTGAGCGATCCACAACAACAGAAATCTAAATTCAATGAAGAAATGATGTTCAGACTACAAAAAGAGGAAGATAAAATTAAACAACGTAAAACGTATAAATTCAGGAGGGACAAACAAGACTATGACAACGGGCAAATATTTACATTTGCCCACAAGTATGATACATTTCGAAATGCCACAGCTAATAAATGCCAGCAGGAGGTGAGACAGTCGGTACACATATCACCACAAGCAGAAACCCCGTCTACCTCAAACTTCAGCTCTGCATTGGAGAGTGAGTCTGATGCAGAGGGCCGGGAAGATCCACAGAAATGGAACCCAATCAAGCTCACAATGGGAGAGGAATTAGAGTACTTGAGACGCAGTAGGAGAGAAACTCTGCGCCCAAGAGGTCAACCGGCAAAAAACGGCGCACAAGGAGCAGGAGAGAAAGAAGGAGGGCAGTCGAGCAACGCCGGCAGCAAGCGGGGAGGTCGGGGACGGGGGTCATGGAGGAACAAGTAGACAAGCTGACCGTGACACCCCCCCCCAGACCCCGCCAACGCCAAAACAATCATCAATATGGCCAAAATAAACCTGACTGCAGCTGAGGAGCAGCTGCTGTCCCTGGGGCGCACCTATTGTCCTGAATCCAATTTTGATTACACACAAACGCACGCAGATGTGTACAAATTTATTAGGAAGTTGAAACTTCAGAAGTTCCACAAATTACAGCCACAAACTCAGATAAATTTAAGTGCAACTACCACCACTCCTAGTACATCAGAATTAGTAGTTGCGGACTATGATCTATTGAAAGACCTACAGGAGTTAGCAAGTGGAGCTGAAATCCCCCAACGACATGGACAGCAGGGGGTGAATATGGAAGAATGTACAGGACTGGAATTCCAGGGATCTGGAGCAGTGAATTGGATCAAGCCAGACACACCCTTCAAAGTTAAACCTAAATTCACACCAATTACGGTGAGAGATTCAGTGGATGTGTTCAATGAATTAGTTGTGGCTCAAATAAAGAAACTCAACATCACAACCAACAAAGAAAAAAGTAAAATTACAAATCATGAAAGAAAATATGGACAGCTTATGGCTAAACTCAAGAAAGAGGGGAACATAGTAATCAGAAATTCGGACAAAGGGGGAAATATAGTACTTTGGCCCTAGCAGACTATATGACAGAAGCCTATAGTCAATTAAATAATACTGATTGCTATCGCAAAAGTACTCCCTTCAGGTATAAAGCCATGCAGGACCAGCTCTATACTAAATTACTGGCATGGAAAAGTTTGGGTTTGCTTAACTTGGAAGAGTTTAAATTCCTAAGAAAGGACCACCCCAAAACTCCCATCATCTATTTCATTCTGAAGATGCATAAGAACATTGAAAGGCCACCTGGTAGGCCCATCATTGCAGCCTGTGATGGGCCCCTAGAAAATCTGTGGAGGTATATAGACTTTTTTTTGCAGGAACATGTCCACGGTCTGGAGTCATATATACAGGATACAAGTGACTTCATTCGAAAGATTCGGGATGTGGTTTGGCGAAAAGGATATCAACTAATAACCCTGGATGTGTCCTCGCTTTATACCTGCATCAGAAATTGCGATGGAATAAAGGCAGTGGAACATTTTCTAGCAAGAAGACCCATGGAGTACAGGCAGCACAATAGAATGTTGATGGACATGCTGGTTTTCTGCCTGGAACACAATTTTTTCTTATTAAAAAAACAAATGTATCAGCAGGTGCAAGGGGTTGCAATGGGGGCCAGCTTCTCCCCCAGTTATGCCTGTATGTTTATGGGCTGGTGGGAGGAGCTGGTCCTGAGAAAGCAGTTTGAGCAAATTTACAGTGGGAATGTGGTGTCCTGGCTTAGATATATCGATGATCTCATCATTGTATGGAATGGTACACAGACAGAAGCCAGCGATTTAATTTCTCGAATTAATGTGAACAATGTTAACCTCGCATTTACATCTTGCATTAGTGACAGTAGTGTTACATTTTTGGAAGTAAAAATTACAGTAAACGATGAAATCTTAACCACTTCCCTATACCGTAAAGAGACAGCGGGTAATACCCTGCTCCATGCGTCCAGTGCACATCCCCCTCACTTAATCCACAGCATCCCCTATGGGGAGATGTTGCGGCTGCGCAGGATTTGTAGCAATGAAAAGGATTTGGAAAAACACCAGATGGATAGTAAGGCACGCTTTTTGCAGCGGGGTTACAACACTAAAACCATAGATGCAGCTATCCTCAAATCCAGAGCATTGGCTAGGGAAGACCTGTTACAGTACAAGAAATATTCGCAGGAGTCAACTAATGAAAGTCCAGGGGTTCCTACTGAACCAGTAAGACTTATTTTGACTTTTTCCAGACAGGAACAACAACTGCGAAAAATTGTACAACGAAACTGGCCTATAGTTAAGGAAGACCCTGTTATAGGCAGTACTCTTCCCAGATTTCCGGCGATAACATATAGGAAATCAGTTTCTATGGCCAACATTTTAGTGAAGAGCAGCCCAGAGGACAAGGAAGTAGGGGTTGGCTCGCCGCGAGAAAGGGTTTTTAAGTGCTCTAACTGTAAAGCATGTCTATATGGAAGCAATAGAACATCTTACTTTACAGCTTTCAGTGATAAGCCACATATGATAAAACAACACCTTACATGTAGAACCGATTTTGCGGTGTATGTTTTAGAATGTAGCTGCAACTTAGCATACATTGGCAGCACAAAACTGGCGGCACATAAAAGGGTTCTATAACACACTAGGGCGATAATTAACAATGACCCGAATTATCCTGTGGCTAGACATTTTAAAGAGCAACATGAGAGCAACCTAAAACATCTGAAGTACTATGTCATAGACTCAGTCCCACCACAAAGGAGATGGGGAGACCGAGAAGGGAAGCTGAGACGTCTAGAAACGCATTACATTCTGGAGCTAGACACTAAGCAGCCAGGGGGATTAAACACGAGTGAGGATCTGCACACTTATTTATAAATACTTAAGCAGACCACCACCCTCTGAGGAAATGCGTGCAAAAAGTACCTAATTTTAGATGTCTCTGTTATCCTTATTAAGTTTATGGGTCTTCCAAACATGTCCAATCGGCTATTAGAGAATGACAGCATTGGAGAGATTCTATCCAAACTTATGTTAATTAACTAATGGGTCTTAGATAATTTAAATTACAGTTTTGTCTTTCACCCGTACATAATTGAATTATTTGAAGTCTGAACATTTGCGCATTTCTCACAATCAAGTTTTTTGATAATAATGTTTTTTACATAAATAATTTTCTAAGCAATACATTTTTTACTGGGTTTTTAGATGAATGAATTGTATTTATAGGACTATTTATGTATCTATTTATTTATTTACATATTTATGGAAACATATTTATGATTGTGGGAATCATTTGTCTCAGTACAGTAAAACATTAGGCTTTTTTTCCCTTGACTTATTTTGCACACCGTGTCTGCAGCACAATGTTTTAAGTAGCCAAAACAGCAAATCATGAGATATTTTACTAAAAATGTGACTGATCTTGGCAACTGGACAGGACGTCTTAAATTAGCACTTGCACTTTACACAGGTGGCACAGGTGGGGTATTATTTTATTATATAAGATATTTTAGGCACTTTTTTCATAAAGTTTACATGAATTGGTACTAACATAGTTCAATATGGAGATTGAACGAGAAATTGCATTCAAGCAAGAGAAATTTTATAACAACACTTCGTTTTATTTGAAATAGGATACCATTTGCCCAATTTCTGTTGTTTTATTTTTCTCTGTTCTATTAATTCCAACTGAACATATGATTGTATGTATACAAGTTTGAATGTATGCATTTACGCAGGAATCATAAGGATTTTTACTATGTCTATTACCAATTGAATGCACTGGCACTTTAAAATGGGGTTTCACGTAAAGCAACGTTGTCATGTGATCAAGGCAGGGATCTGCCGAAACGCGTTATGGCGATGTGATGGTGTGCTAATAAAACAAAAAGCAAGCACTAAACCCGGGTCTACGCTCGTTCTGTTCCTGGTGAAGGAGTTTGAAGGCGAGGATTTTACATATATACATATATATATATATACATATATATATATATATATATATATATATATATATTCACTGAAAAAATCATAGGTTTTAGGGACAGTTATAGTTAGTTGGACATTGCACTCGTACAAAACCCGTGAAATTCCCCCGTTATAGTTAGTTCAGCTAACTATAACTCGCCCCCCCGCAATGCACTGCTGATGGCATCACATATTACATCACTCATGACATGGTCAGTGACATCACTGATGACATCTCAAATGACATCACTGATGACATCATCCAGTGACTGTGTGTTTCTGTAAAATTTAAATATTTTTAATATATATAGGGAAAGGCGTTTTGAAGAATGAGTGGGTGTATAAGTGTCTGTATGGATGATTTAGTAGGTGCGTGACTAACTCTATAAGTGAGTGATTAAACGTATCTTACTGAATGCATGGGTTAGTGACTAAACTGGGTGAATGTCTGTATCCGTCTGTCTGTTGCTGGGTAAGTGGCTGCATGGGTTTGTGAATAGCTACATGAGTGTCTATATGAGTTATTGATTGGTTGTCTGAGTATCTGTATGGGTGCCTGAGTGTTTGTGTGGGTGGGGTGTGTGCGACTCTGTGCATAGATGTGTGAGTGGGTGATTCACTGGGTGGATGGTTTCAAGAGTGCATCTGTGATAGACTGTATGGGTGGGTAAGTGTGTGTAAGAGTGTGTTAGTGAGTGAATGTATGTCCCAGTGGTACATGTGTGAGTAACTACATATGTGAAAGGCAGTATATATGTGTGTTGGAATATATAAATAGCTATATAGCGAGAGTGTGTGATTGTGAGAGTGACTGTATGGATGAGTGTGTGCTTGTATCAGTGATTGTATAAGAGCGTAAGAATGTGCTAGTATGTGTATGAGTAAGTGAGCTGGTGTGTGTATAACTGTATAGGTGAGTAAATGGCAGTGTGTTTAATTATTTGCATGACTGACTAGGTGTGTGAGTACCTCTATGGATGAGTGGCGGTGTTTGAGTGTCTATATAGGAGTATGAGTGCATATGATAGTCCTGTACTGAGTGACCGTAAGTATGAGTGACTGTACGGGTGAGTGAGTGGATGTGTGTGTAGACCTAAGAATCAGTGAGTGGGTATGTAGTTATTGGTGTTAGAGTGTCTATGGTTTTGCGAATGGCAGTCTGTAATTTAGAGTGGGTGTATCAAAGGTTATATTAGGGTGTGAGGAGGTGCATCAGATTATCACGTGGATGATGTCATCAGTGATGTCATCAGTGATGTCATGTGAGATGTCATCAGTGATGTCATCAGTGATGTCACTGACCATGTCATGAGTGATGTAATATGTGACGTCATCAGCAGTGCATTGCGGGGCGCGAGTTATAGTTAGCTGAACTAACTATAACGGGAGAATTTCACGGGTTTTGTAGGAGTGCAATGTCCAACTAACTATAACTGTCCCTAAAACCTATGGTTTTTTCAGTGAATTTGTAAATTTTTTAAAATGCTAATTTCTAACTATAACGTGCCTGAAACCTATGGGTTTTTCAGTGAATTTCAAAGGTTTTTTAAATGCTAATTCCTAACTATAACATGTCTGAAACCTATGGTTTTTTTCAGTGAATTTCAAAGGTTTTGTAAATGACAATTTTTAAATGTATTAATTGTTATATTTATTTTTTGATACTGATTTACTACATTTTTTTAAACTATTTATTTTTACATATTTTATTTTTTAAATTACATTGTAATTACATTATACATTACATTACAAAATATACTTTCTCAGAATGAATTACTTTAGTTTAAATACTTTGCAAATAGGCAATAGACTTTTAAGTACAGTAGTTACAGTTGTTGCAATGGGCAACACAATTTCAAACACAATGCAACATTGAGCTCAATGTGAATTTCTAGTTAAATGCAATTAGTTACTTTATGGATTACTTTTCTAACCACAGGACTGGATCCTAGATTCAGTCCTGGGACATCTCCTGTAAACAGTTGAGTAAAAGCGTTTTGGTTACAGTAGTGATCTTTAAGGAATATTATTGTATTTTAAAAGTTGACACTTAGAAACTTTTTCACATAGAATCACCAATGTTATCCTATGGGAGGAAATTCACTTAGCAGGTAAGTAGTGTTATCGTTACTTTTTCTTACTCAGTGGTGGATCCTGGATCCAGCACTGGTGCATCTCCTGTAAACAGTTGAAAGAATGCGTTTAAGTCATACAGGCGATTTTTAAGGAATATTTGTAGTTTGTGCAAATCGACACTTGGAAACTTTTCTGCTGAAAATCAGACAATGGATTCCTATGGAAGGAAATACAAGTTACTGGTAAATACGGTTAGAATTACTTTTCAGGGTCAGTGCTGGGCTAAAAGATGCAGCACTGGGTTCTCTCCTAATAACAGGTGAGTAAATCGGAATTCGTAGTTCGGCTGATTTTAGAGGAATTTTATAAAGTTCCAAAACTCCACACTTGGAAGAATTTCCAAGTGAAACTAGTCAATGTTAGCCTATTTAAGGAAATTCAAGTTACTGGTAAGTACGGTTAGAATTACTTTTCAGGATCAGTACTGGGCTCAAAGATGCAGCACTGAGGTCTCTCCTGATAACAGGTGAGTAAATTGGAATTCGTAGTTCGGCTGATTTTAGAGGAATATTATAAAGTTACAAAACTCCACACTTGGAAGCATTTCCAAGTGAAACCAGTCAATGTTAGCCTATGGAAGGAAATTCAAGTTACTGGTAAGTACGGTTAGAATTACTTTTCAGGATCAGTACTGGGCTCTAAGATGCAGCACTGAGGTCTCTCCTGATAACAGGTGAGTAAATCGGAATTCGTAGTTTGGCTGATTTTAGAGGAATATTTGCACAATGGTGAAGGAAGGGGGTGGGGCCTGAGGTGACATGTCTGCAAACACGCCCTGTGGCGCGTTTTAGTTGGAGAATTAATTCCTCCTCAATCCCGAGGGTCCCTAGGGGCCAACTAGCCCACCAGATACCTCCAGTATGCGCCAGAGAGCTGTGTTGCAGAGAGGTGTTCAGAGGCCACGCCCCTTTTACAACACTCTGCAACGCAGCTCCGTGGCACTTACTGGAGGTACCTGGTGGGCTAGTTGGCCCCCAGGGACCCTCAGGATTGAAGGGGATTTAATTCCCCATCTTAAAATGCGCCACAGGGCCTGTTTGCACACATGTCACCTGAAGCCCCGCCCCCTCCCTTCACCACTGTGCAAACGCGCCCCGTGGCGAGTTTTAAGTTGGGGGATTAAGTCCCCTTGACTCCTGAGGGTCCCTGGAGTCCAACTAGCCCACCATGTACCTCCAAAAAGCGCCACAGAGCTGCGTTGCAGAGAGGTGTAAAAAGGGGCGTGGCCACTGTACACCTCTCTGCAACGCAGCCCCCTGGCACATACTGGAGATTCCTGGTGGGCTAGTTGGCCCCCTGGGACCCCCAGTATTCAAGGGGAATTACTTCACCTTCTTAAAACGCGCCAGGGGGCGCGTTTGCAGACTGCTGCAGGGAGGGGGCAGGGCCTCCGGCACGATGCCGGTCTTTTTTTTTTTAAATTTATTTATTTTTTGTATGGGAGGGGGGCTGCGTGGCCCCCTTCCCTCAGCCACTTTTGGCCCCGGGGACCCCATCCCCAGGGGCCTGAGGATTTCCATTTTTTTTTTAAATAAAAAAAAACAGGAAGGGGGCCGCGTGGCCCCCCTTCCCTGGGCCTCTATTGGCCCCGGGGACCCCATCCCCTGGGGCATGCCCTCTTTTTTTTTTAAATTAAAATATTTACAGGGGGGCTGCGTGTCGCCCTGGCCTGGGCCACTACTAGCCCCGGGGACCCCATCCCCTGGGGCTGGCCCTCTCCGCTGGGGACTGTGGGGGGGTCCCCAATCCCCCCACGGTCCCGCCGGCTCCCCGCGTCCTTCGGGAGCCGGCATTGCTTTTCCACATGGGGAGCTGCTAAGATGCAGCTCCCCGTGTGGAAAGGTCTGCTTTGTTTTGGAAGAGAGAGCAGGTTTCCTGCTCTCTCTTCCAAAACCAAAGCAGTTTGCTATGACAGGACGGGAGCCGCGAGGCTCCGGTCCTGTCATAGCAAACTACAGTGCCCTGGGGTAGGCACCCCGGGACACTGCAGGAGCCAGCCCTGGGGGTGGTGGTCCCCAGGGCCATCAAGGGCTCCAGGAGGGGGCCGCGCGGCCCCCTCCCTCCATTGGCAAAGCCCCGGGAGGTGGTGGTCCCCGGGCTCGGGGTCCGTAACGGACCCCCATATTGAAATATTTAGTGCCCCGGGAGGTGGCGGTCCCGGGCATGTGGGGCTCAAAGCCCCCACACAGGTAATTTTTTTATTTAAAAAGAAGCCCCGGGGGTGGCGGTCCTCAGGGCTGCGGGAGGGCCGAGAGCCCTCCCGCACCATTATTTTTTAAAGCCCCGGGGTTGGCGGTCCCCGGGGGTTGGGGGGCCTTAGAGGCCCCCCATATTATTAAATAAACCCCCGCATGCCCCCGGGACTTGGCCCACCCGGGGACCAATTAACGACAAAGCGCGGGAGACCGCGCTTCGTTTTTTTTTTTTCTCGGCGGGATCCGCGCACCCTAAGCGCACCCCGTCCTTGTGGGACCCCCTGAGCAGACCTAGGGGGTCAGGGTGTTTCTACCCTGCCCCCTTTGTGCGTTTTGCGCACTTGTTTCTGTGCCTCAGTTCTACCGAGGCATAAAATGGCTGCCAACACTTCCTGATTTGGAGTGTTGACAGCCAATTAGCATGCAGCTCGTGATCGGGACGGTGCGCGCAGGGTGCGCTCAGGGTGCGGGAATCCGACGCGGCCATAGATATATATGTGATTTTCCTTTTGATTTTCTCAGGAACTACTGAACGGATTTACACCATTTAAGCAAAAGGCACGACTCTGAACCAAGGGCTACCTTTTTGCCAAATTTGGTGTAATTCCGTTCAGCAGTTCGGGCTGTAGCTGCGATGAAAGGATCCTATGGAAAAATGAATGGGGAAAACACGTTTTGGGACCCCCCTTTTTTCTCTGCCCCCGCTTGACGAATCACCCCGAGACTTTCAGGGTAGGAGCGGTCCGGAGCGGGCCACAAAGTTTAAAAATTTCGCGAAGATTCGTCAACCGGCGCAAGAGTTATTTCAAATAGAATGTTGCGGATTTCCTATGGAAAATAGGTCCTAACTATAACTATCTACTGAGACCGCCAGTAGATAATATATATATATATATATATGTATTATAGTTAGGACCAAGTTTCCATAGGAAAAGCAATTTTTTATGTGCTTATAACTTTGGCGTCGTTTGACGAATCTTTACTGAAATTTTCCAAAAGTTTCTTTTTCAGATCAGCTCCTATCTTGAAAGTTTGGGGGTGATTCGTCAAGGGGGGGCTGAGAAAAAAGGGGGTCCCAAAACGTGTTTTCTCCATGCAATTTCCATAGGAAACTTTAGACAAGGCTGCAGGTCAAACTGCTGAACGGAATTATGCCAAATTTGGCAGGGAGAAAGGTCTTGGTCCAGAAAGCACGCTTTTGTATAAATGGTGTAAATCCATTCAGTAGTTTTTGAGAATTATCAAAATTTATAGATATCGATATTTGAGAATTCTGACATCTGATTGGCTGAGGCGTTACGATCACGAGCTTGCGGCTCATTGGCTGTGAACGGTTGAAACTAGGAAGTGTTGGCAGCCATTTTGTGACTCAGTTGAAAGGAGTAGGGGGAAAAAAAGAGAAAAATTGTATAAGAGGGTATAGTAGGAACACTGTGGACTTAGTTTAAGCAGTCTGTACGGTGCAGAGGCCGTGGAAATTACGTCCACAAAACAACGATGCGCGGTATTGCGGCAATGTTCAGTAGGCTTGTGGAAATCATATTGGGAAAACAACAATGCGCCGTATTGCGGCCTTCCTTTAATATAATGTGCAGTAATGTTTACTTATAATGCGGTGTTCACTTTTATCACGGATAGTGTCACTTTGTTAGAGGAAATTTAATATTATGTGGGAGGGCGTGTTCTGTCCCTGTGCGCGGAACAAAATTAACGTTTAATTGGCTGAGGTGTTCCAACAACAAGCTTAATGTTCATTGGCAGCGAACCATTGAAAGTAAAAGTGTTGCTAGCCATTCCCTCCCCCTCCGCGGAGTAGCAAGGACATCTGATTGGCTCACATGTTCCAAGCAGGACCTTCCAGAGCTTAATGTTCATTGGCTGCGAACCATTGAAAGTAGAAGTGTTGCCAGCCATTCCCTTCCCCTCCGCGGAGTAGCAGGGACATCTGATTGGCTGACGTGTTCCAAGCAGGACCTTCCCAAGCTTAATGTTCATTGGCTGTAAACCATTGCAAGTAGAAGTGTTGGCAGCCATTCCCTCCCCCTCTGGGGAACACCATAGACATTTTATTGGCTAAAGGGTTCCGAGTTCAAGTTTTCTCCTTATTGTCTGGGAACGGTTCACTGTTGTCAGCCATTTTGTGACGCACTTCAAAGGAGTACGGGAAAAAAAAGTAGTAGAGGGGAGGGTAGGAACACTATTAACTCTGTACAGTGGTCACAAGGTGGTGGACAGGGACTGTGAAGGTAAAAATAGTTTTTTATATATTTTAAGGGCCATTTATATAATTTGCGTGGGGCCTACAAATCACGGCGGGAAAATAACAGAGTGTGTTGCGGTCTTCTTTTTATTAAGTCCGCGGGTGGGATACTTCCCAGGAGCACTATTTACTTAGAATGTGGTGTTTACTTTTCTGACGGGGAGGTGTGGTTGCGCTGCAAAAATTTCAGTCTAGGTTTGAAACAGTTTTTATTAAGCAATCACAAATATACTTTCTTAGGAAAGTGCAGCTGTATATATGAGAGGGGTGACAAATAAAAACGCAATTCATAAAATATCCCTTAAGTGTGGCCACACCCTCCCTTTTTTTTGTCGCCTAAAGTTTGTAAAAGTGTTGCCCCATATTCTTGTTAATATAAAAGGGCATCAGTTACTTTTAGATAAAGTAGAAAAGAAGTGCTACAAGAAACACTCCCGCACTACATCATCTCAGGTCACAACAACAATAACAAGTAAAAATAGTTAAACACAAATGACGTCATATTACATAGAAATGTACGCTTTATCAAAATATTAAATGAAGCACTATGTATACAAATGTTTTTTTAGCAACTACTACTTTATAAAAGATTAGCAGTGTTACAAACTGTGAGGTAGTAAGTTATCAACGGAAATAACTGTAGTATATGTTGTTAATTTCTCGCACAGATAGATCTCCAACCCCTTTGAACTACTATAAAGTCACAGTATTAAAATATACTGGGTGACTTTATAGTATTCCACAGGAGAACAAGAATAAGGACCACAACAAAAAAATCAAAATTTTTACAATTTCTATTCTGTAGAACTCGGGAAAGTTCGGTCGTAGTGCTTAGAGGTCGCTCACTGCTCCGCTAAGAGATCACGTACTCCTTTAAGAACATATAGGATAGTAGTATAATATACACTACTGTTTCTATATATTCTATAGGGAGAAGGAGAATAGGAACCACAACAGAGAAAAAGAGAAATACCAAAATATCATTCAGAAATGTAGGGTTTATCAAAGGCATTCAGTAAGAAAGTATCTATGCAAACAATCTTTTTTTAAAGTGCAATTCCGAAAAATTATCTAATCAAGTAAGTTATAAAGGTCAGTAAGCTGTATTTCAGATGGTTTACTCCTGGCGCCAACAAATCCCTAACTCTTGTTGTCTGAAAAAATGACACTGTACTACAATATACAGACTGTCACTGATGCCAGACAATAGGAAAAGGAAAATAAAGTCATGAACACAAAACAAGATGAATAACGAAATATTTTCCAGCGGTGAATATGTTCAAAGCTTCTTTTCTCCGGGACTTCGAAATCTTTCGTCTTCGCGTCGACGGGTCATAAACTCCACTGAGGTCAGTATGAATGTGAATATTACAATATACATACTCACACTATATGATCCCAGGGGGAAACAGACTAAGAACCAGAAGCTGCTGATGTTACATATAAATCTTTAGTCTTCGCGCCCACGGGTCACCAACACCTCTGAGGTCAAGTATAGTGTCAATATTATAATATACAAAGTCACACTATATGAGCTCAAAGGAGCCAGAAAAGGAACAGTGTTTTCTCTATTCTGTCTGTTTCTGAATACAAGCTGCTGACGTTACATATAAATGGCAAAAACTATCAATAACACTTTTTTCTAAATACAAATCTTTAAATAATCACAAATAGCTACGTATTATAAATATCTGCTATGCCATAATCAAACAACTTACAACTCCGTAATATGTTTTGTTGTCGCAAAAGAAGAATCCGACGCTAGAAAACGGAACCTGCATCACAGAATGGACACGCGTAAATAACTCGCAAAAATAAAACTAATCGATCAACAGGTGTGGTTTATATACTTTTTGGTTATTGAGTAGTCTATGGAAGGAACATGCGGCTCCACCCATTTAGATGACACGTTTTACAGTTGACACGTGCTCACGTTTTCACTGTTTAACTTGGGCACGTGTTGGGAAAAGTTACAAAATGTGAAGCGGTAAAGGTTTCGATTTCGATCCTCACACGTATAATCTCCTTAATATGTACATACGTTGGAGAGCTTAAAAACTGTTACCCGGAAAACCGTGTCATTTCCTTTCTCGTGACTAAAAACATCTTGTCGTGGCCGAAACTCCTCAGGATCGTACGTTGCTTAAAATGGTCCACCTCTCGACACCACCACGGTCTGAATGTATGTACACAGACTCCATGGAGTGGTCAAGCGGGGGAAGGGAAGGAAGGGGACAGCAGGGAGGGAGACCTGTAAAAAGAACAAGACAGGTATAACTAATAATATATCCTATAGCTTCGTCCTTTTCTACCCTAACCCTCTGGGATAGTCGTTAGAACACTAAATAGCAATACCTGTAAAGAAAGAAAAAACCTCCTCTTCTATTCTGCGATTCACTAGGGACAGGTATTGGGTTTCAGCTAGATCTGGAGGTGAAACATAATAATCAACAATATTCCCAGCAGCACAAAACATCAATAACGGAGGGTTCACAGAGGATAAAACAACATACCAATTAGTCAATCCTTTTTGCAGAGACAGGGGTGTGGAAGAGCCGTCCTCCTGCTCACTCTCTGTACCCCTGCTTCTGGACACATAAAGAAACATGCGTAACTAATTAATCCTAGTAGGAAGCACCCCAAAGATTTCAGGACTCAGAATCCTGTCCTCTGTTCAATACGTCTTGAACAGAGGTTTAAAGTCACCAGTGAATTCACAATGTACTAGGAGTGCACTGCACTGTCTCACACTCACATTCTCTAGTACGCGCCCTCTTCTAAGGAAGAGTTAGCAGCACTCTTGATACAACCTGAACATGTAGAAAAAATGCCCACTGCTCCGGGCAGAAAACCAAAGTAACTGAGAGTAATGCGATCGTTAACTCAATCGCCTGTTCAGGACTTTTGAACAAAGGAGCGTTTTCCCCGCATGAACCGAATGGTTCGCCAACGCGGGAAAACGTTTCTGTGTTCGTTTGCCTAGAATCCCTGGTAGTCTGTAAGTAGCGAATCACCAGAAAGATCCTACCCTTCAGTATTCCAACGGGTATATCTCTGAAATGCGCAACACCTGATAAAGGGGGGCTTGGCTGCTAAGTTGCTCCGCAAGGAACTCGAATCTGGTCCCACCAACGGAGCAACCAACCGAAGCAGCGTAAATGCCCCCACAGTCGCCACCACAAGGAAAGGAGCCCACAGCTATGACCTGGAAGTAAATCAAAGGTTTTGGTGTGCGAGGCACCCTTACCCGCCTCCTTCTTCACAGCGGCTCCACAGTAAAGTAATCGGCGTCTCTCCGATGCCCAGCGAGTTCTTTGAAGGGAACGCCTCAGGCGCGTGCTGACGTCACTGACGTCAAAACGCTGAGGCTCATGGGCTTTGTAGTTCTGTTATGAATGTCACGCTTTAGCACGTCTCTGCAGTGTTCTTTTGCTTCCCTTTGCGTGAGACGCAACAGAACATCCCTCTTCCGAAGAACACTGACAGAGACATGGTTTCTCCGGGAAGCGATTATGAAACGATGTGACATAACGTGGAGCATGAACCCCCGTCGCTGGCTCCCAGGTGTTCTCCTCATCTCCATATCTTTTCCAGGCTATCAAGTACCATAACCTGGTCCTGTATATCTTGGAATCCAGGATACCCCTCACCTCATGTTCCAGATCTTCGTTCACCAGCACCGGAGGCGGACCTCGGTCGGCAGCTGAACGAGAGGGTTTGAGAAGAGAAATGTGAAAGGACGGATGAATCCTCAGGGAGGAGGGCAAGGCCAGTCTGACTGCAACTGGATTGATGAGCTTCACCACCCTGTAGGGACCGATGTAGTTGGGATTAAATATGCTATGTCTCTTGAACCTAATGTTCCTCGTGGATAGCCATACGTAATCCCCCACTTTATAGACGGGACCTGGGCGCCTATGTTTGTTTGCGTATGCCTTGTACTGTTCTTTTGCCTCTCCCAGCCTTTTTTGTGTTTCTTTCAGTGTTTTCTGTATGTGAAGCACTCTCTCCCTAACCTCTGGTAGGGCCTCAGTCTTTACTGGATGTATAAGGAAAATGAACCTAGGGTGGAAACCATAAGTGCAGAAAAACGGTGAGTGTTTCGTGGAACTGTGTATGGCACTGTTGTAGGCGATCTCAGCTAACCACAACACATCTACCCAGGCTTCAGTGGTGTTATCCACATAACACCGCAGGTATTGTTTTAGGGATTGATTCACCCTTTCTGTTTGGACGTCCGTTTGTGGATGAAAACTCGTGGACAAATTGGGTGTTATCTTGAGGGCTGCACACCATGCCTTCCAGAATTTGGCTGTAAACTGAGGCCCATGGTCCGAAACCACCACTTGCGGAAGCCCATGCAACCTTACCACGTGTACTAACAGCAGTTGAGCTAACTGACCTGCAGTGGGCATGGTTTTACAGGCAATGAAATGGGCCATTTTTGTAAGGTAGTCCACCACAACCAAGATTGTCGTGTAGCCTTTGTCTGATGGCATCCCCACAATGAAGTCCATGGATATGTTTTCCCACGGCTGGTCTGGGGTTGGCAACGGTTGTAGAAGTCCTGCCTGTCTGGCATGCGAGGTCTTCATCTGGTTACATGTTACACACTCCATAACCCAGGTACAGATGTCAGTTCTTACGGAGGGCCACCAAAACTGGCGCAACAGTCTCTCAGTGGTTTTTTCCATTCCGTTGTGCCCTGCACTGGGAAGGGTATGACACCAGGCAAAAACCTGTCTTCGTAGTGAAGGGATCGGGACCAACAGCTGTTTTCCTTGTATTGGTAGGCCTTCTTTTAGCTCCCACTCTGGGTGTCTTGCCAACCACGTCTTCCATTCTTTGGTACGGACCTTCTGCACAACGCTTTTGAGAAAGGGCTCCGTTACGGTAGCGCAAAGAACGTGTTGAGGATCTATAATGGCTTTCTCTGCCTGTTCCTCCAAAGGTTGAGTGTGTGTTTGACGGGTTAACGCGTCGGCTTTCTTGTTGTTTCTTCCGGGTCGATAGGTAACCAGAAAGTTGTACTCTGCGAAGAACAATGTCCATCTCAGTTGTCTTGGGGAGAGATGACGTGCTGCCGTCATGAACTGGAGATTACGATGGTCCGTGTAAACCGTAATGATGTGTTTAGCTCCTTTAAGGAAATGCCGCCACTCTTGGAAGGCATCTTTAATAGCCAGAAGCTCCTTTTCGGCTATCGTATAGTTGCGTTCTGCAGCGTTGAGTTTTCTTGACCGATAAGCCACCGGATGTAACTGTCCCGTATCGGAATGGCGTTGTGATAGCACTGCTCCCACCGCGTGGTCAGACGCATCCGCCTCCACGATATAAGGTTGATCAGGATCAGCGTGCACCAGGACTGGAGCGGATACAAACGCCTCCTTCAAAGCCTCAAACCCCTTTTGGGTCTCCTTTGTCCATAGAAAGGGAACCTTCTTCTGTAGCAGACGAGTTAAGGGAGATGCCAGGGATGAAAAGTGGCTGATGAAACGGCAGTAAAAATTGGCAAAGCCTAGAAAACATTGAATGTCCCTGATGTTTGCTGGAGTGGGCCATTCTTTTACTGCTGCTATCTCCCTTTCTGCCATCTCTTGTCCCCTAGGGGTTAACATCACACCTAGAAATTCCACAGTGGTAACTCCAAACTCGCATTTACTGATTTTACAGTATAGCTGATGTTCCTGCAGGGTGCGTAGAATGGTACGCACATGATCGGTGTGGCTCTCGATGGTGGGTGAATAGATAAGAATGTCATCGATGTAGACTACGACGAAATGATCCAGATATTCGCGCAGGACATCGTTCAGGAAAAACTGGAAGGCGGCGGGCGCATTGCATAACCCAAAGGGCATGACGAGGTATTCATATAAGCCGTAACGTGTATTGAAGGCCGTCTTCCACTCATCTCCCTTGCGCATCCGCACCAGATGGTATGCCCCCTTTAAATCCAATCGTGTATATATAACAGCCCTCTTTACCTGCTCCAGTAAGACCGGTATCAGAGGTAAGGGATACCGGTTCTTTACTGTGATGGCATTCAATGCCCTGAAGTCTATGCAGGCACGCAACTCGCCATTGGCTTTGGGAATAAAAAATAGTGGGGAAGCTGCGGGAGACATGGAATTGCGGATGAACCCCAGCGTCAAATATTTGTCCAGGTATGCCCGTAAGTGTGTGTTCTCTGGTTCAGTTAAAGCGTATACCCGTCCTGTGGGAATGACCGCCCCTGGTACCAGCTCAATCTGGCAGTCGTACTGCCTATGAGGCGGGAGTACCTCGGCTTTGGCATCGTTGAACACATCGGCAAACTCCTGATATTCTCGGGGTAGCGTGACCGGGTGTTCTGCCGCAGTGGCGATGTGGTGACGTTCAGCCAACACTTGAGCCGGGCTGAGTTCTGGAGGAACGCAATGGGTAGAGCAGAATACAGAGGTGAAACGTACTGTCTTCTTCACCCAATCCACCTGGGGGTTGTGCAGTTTCAACCAGGGTAACCCCAAGATGATCCCGTATTGGGGCGCTTGTATCACGTTGAAGGCGAGCCTTTCCACGTGCTTTCTGCCTTGACGTACTTCCATGGCCTCGGTTTGGAACCAAATAGGACCGGCTTCTAAACATCTCCCATCTACAGCGAACACGATTTCTGGCGTGTCTTTTTCTTGCAGAACCAACCCTAAGGATAGGGCCTGTTCCTTATCCATAAAGCACCCAGTAGCGCCAGAGTCCAACATGGCTGAGACCGGACACCATTCCCCTTTTACCAACAGGGAAAGTTCTATGAAGAAGTGTTTGGTACATGGGGTGTCACCCATCAAGGAAGGGATGTAGGTCTGGCTTGAAGAATTCCCTTCCATTATCCTCAAGCTCAGTCGTTTCCCGCCGCACCCTCATACGTGGCTGCCAATTGTTTGCGGGGTTCCGTGCGTGGGTACCTCGTTCTCAGGGAGCACTCTTTGATGAAGTGGCCTTTCTTTCCACAGTAAATACAAAGGCCTTTCTTTCGCCTGTATTTCCTTTCTTCATGGGTAAGAGTGGAACGGACTGCTCCTATTTCCATAGGCTCGGGTTTTTGTGCGGGCGGGCTGTCATAGGTTTTAGGTTGGTCCATTCGCCAGGTAGTTCGATCCCTCCGTTTGTTTTCCCGCCGTCTCTCACAGAGGCGATGATCCAAACGAAGAACCAATCTGATCAGCTCTTCACAGGTCACAGGTTGTGGTTCTATTTGGGCCAAAACATCCTTCATTTCTTCTCGAAGGCCCCTATGAAAGATGGCGACCTGTTTAGCCTCAGGCCATTCGGTCTCGGTAACTAACCGACGGAAGTCGTTGAGGTTCGCTATGAGATCCCTGTTCCCCTGTCGTAGCTCCAACAGGTCTTTGTCTGCCGAGAGTGTGGCTATCCTACGGTTGAAAGTTCTCTCAAAATCCTGGATGAAGGAATCCCAATCATGAAGCATGGGATCGTTCCTCTTCACGAGAGGAACCGCCCATTGAGCTGCGTCCCCGGCTAAATAAGAGATCAGGAAGGCTACTCTCGCATGGTTAGTGGTAAAGGCTTTAGGTTTACACGACAAATGCAAGAGCACCTGAGTGAGGAAGACCTGTACCTTACTGCTCTCCCCATGAAACCTCTCGGGGGGTGGCTAAAGGAACGGGGGTTGGTATCTCCACCACCAGAGGGGCAGAAGGAGACGCTAGAGGCATACCTGCGTTAAAAGGGTTTCTCTGCAGTCTGTCAACTGCGGCTTGTAGGGTAGCGGTTTCTGCCCTGGAGGTTGCCAACTCAGTTTGTACTACCTGTAATGCAGCGAGCACATCTTCTAAGGTGGCCATCTCGAACGTACGACCTTGAGGAATACAATCCTTGGGCCGATTACTCTGTCGTGGCCGAAACTCCTCAGGATCGTACGTTGCTTAAAATGGTCCACCTCTCGATACCACCACGGTCTGAATGTATGTACACAGACTCCATGGAGTGGTCAAGCGGAATTTCTCTGGTTTTGTATGAGTGAAATGTCCAACTAACTATAACGTCCCTGAAACCTGTGGTTTTTTCAGTGAATTTCTAAGGTTTTTTAAATGCTAATTTCTAACTATAACGTCCCTGAAACCTATGGTTTTTTCAGTGAATATATATATATATATATATATATATATATATATATATATATATATATATATATGGGCCAATTCACAGAACTAATCTGAGACAAAATCCTAAACGTACTACTTTTGGTATTCACAGAAGGCACTTACAATTTATGGTATTCACAGAAATCACTTACGACTACTAACTTTACGTCCGCACTCGGGCCGTAATTTCCGCACCCGGAACGGAATTCCCGCACCCGGGCCGGAATCTCCGCCTTCAGGCCGGAATACCCGTATTTTGGCCGTTTGAGCATTACCCTCAATGCTAAACACCTGTCCAAGTGCCTACCATCCTCCACCATGCATCAGCTGACACACTGCAGCCAATCCCAGCCCTGCAGCACATATAAAAGCAGAGCAGACACACACAAACTCTTTCAACATGTCGCTGAATGTGTTTGTTGCTCTGCCCCTTGCCATGCGACAAGAAGACTTGAGGAGGAGGAGAGTAGGTCTGGGCGGTGAACTCCGCTCACAGAGTTTGCAGAGTTTTCCGCACTCCGCATTACACGGAGCTCGCGGAGTTCCGAAAAACTCCGCTTCGCGCAGCAGAGCGGAGTTTTTTTCCTCACTCGCGTTCGTCAACGTCAAGTTTTGCGAGCGCGAGTGAGGAAAATCCACCTCCCGGGAGATTTTTCCTCGTTCGCGATCGTCACCATCAAGTTGGCGATCGCGAGCGTGGAAAATCAACCTACCGACGAGATTTCTCAACGAGGGCGGTCAGATTTCTCATTGTGAGTGGTCGCGTATGCTCGCGACCGCTCGCATTGAGAAACTGTCCGTTCGTGTTCAGAAAGCTGCCGCTCGAGTAAAAATCTACTCGAGCGGCAGAAAAAGAAGCAGCTCCTGCTTGCGCTGTGCATGGTGACGTTCACGATGATTGCACAGTGCGGACAAGCAACTGGCAATGAAAATCCTTGCGACAGCATTTATCTAACGCACTCCTCCGCTCGTGTAGCTTCGCGTAGCGCGGCGGAGGTTGTTTTGCACTTCGCAGAGTTTCGCGTAGCGAATTCCGCGAACTCCGCCTAGGCTTAGAGGAGAGTAGAGAGGATCTTCAGACAAAGGATCAACCTATTTGGGATGTCCAGCCAAGATGTCAGGGCCAGATACCGTTTCCCTCCAGAAGTCATCTTGGAGATGGTATGTGATTGGGAGGAGGAACTTGACGCTGTGACCTGCTGCTCCCATGCCATTCCAGCCTATCTGAAGGTCCTTTCTGCTCTCCATTTTTTTGCGACAGGGTCATTCCAAAGGGTCACCAGTGATGTTGTGGGCATCTCCCAGGCAAGCCAGTCGCAGTGCTTGCATCAGGTACTGAGCTGCATCAATTCTAGAGCTCACCTCCACATACGAATGCCCCATACACTGGCCAGCCGACAAAGGGCAGCTAGGGATTTTTATCTCATCTCTCGCTTCCCACGTGTGCTGGGTGCAATTGACTGTACCCATGTGGCCCTTCAGCTACCCCGCCGTATTGCACACATATTCTGCAACAGACACCGATGGTATTCCATCAATGTGCAGGCTGTCTGTGATGCCAGTGGGAGATTCATAGATGTGCATGCAGCGTTTCCAGGCAGTACCCATGACAACTTCGTATTCCGCATGTCACCTCTTGCCGGCGGATGGCTGCGGGAGAATTTGGCAACATGTGGCTACTGGGTAAGTACCAAGCACTAAAAATGAGTGATATGTGCAAATGAAAGGGCTTATTTACAAGCCCCTTGCGCTGCCGGTACGTCACTTTTTCACATATGAAAAGTGACGCACCGGTGGCGCAAGGGGCTTGTCAATAAGCCCCGAAATGTATGAATGCCACCTTAGATTAACAACCATTCTACAATAAGAATCACCAAGCCACATACACGGTCTCAATAGACACTGCATGTACCAAAGTATAGATCATTTTCTGTTTAAATTTAAGATGGAAATGTAACCTATTGCCCTATCTTCCCTCCTCAGCCGATGCAGGATATGCACTCTCCCCTCAACTCCTTACACCTTACAGACATCCAACCACTGTACCTCAGCGTAGGTACAATCGGGCACACATATGAACTCCAGCCATCATAGAGCAGACTTTTGGTCTGTTGAAGTCATGTTTTAGATGTCTTGACCGTACAGGGGGTGTGCTGATGTACTCCCCTGAAGTTGTGTGCAAGATCATATTAGCCTGTTGTGTTTTGCACAATGTCGCTTTAACACATGGCTTACACATACCTCTTGTACCTCGGCTAGCTCTGAATCTGGGCAACCGGGCCATTGCACATAACCGAGGTCAGGGTATGCAAGTCCGTGAGCAGCTGGTTGCCATGTTTTTCATGTGAGCAACCTGTTGTGTCATGGACAAAATGTGGTTTGCTGTCTGTTGTCAATGATGAAAGTTGGATAATTACGACTCTGTCCAAAAATTCCATCCTGAGACTACTTTGCAAACCACACTAACTGCATGTAAACCACAGCTGTTGACAGGAGTCAAAAGATTGACCGTGCATTAGGTCATGTGCCGATGTCAGCAATCAGTGTAGTGGATGTCCCTAAGGAATCTGTTGACTCAGAGGATGAGATGTATATGTTCTGAGAGACCCTCCCGTACCTTTTGACAATGGGTGTCTGTATCAAAAAAATGCATAACTATAGCATTGTTGAGTTTTTGCCCCCAACTGATTTGAATCCACCACAAATGTTGGGCACACAACGTGAGTGATGTTGTTCTGGCTGAATCTGCCACTATGTGTGTGGGATACACAGCACTGCTTTCCCCTAATTTACTGTAACAAAACAGACAACTCTTGTGTTGAGCACTAAATATGGACTACATGTACCATAATGCAAAGGAGGAGAAAAGTAAACTGGGGTGTGATGTTGTGCCAGCCCCCCCCTTGTCCCAGCCCAAATCTCATTACATGGTTTGTTCTCCCTTTTGTATCATGTCTATGATTTTCTCTTACACTGTCATGTTAGGTTTCTCCGCTACAGAATAACAGGATGACAGTGGATTTGATCTGCGATTGTGGATGAATCAGAATGAACACAAAATGGGTGCCAACTACTTCCTGTGATGTATTTCCTGTCTCCCACTTCCTGTATGTCATTTCCTGTATGAAAGAATGGGTTCCGGTTCAATTTCGCAACTTCCGGCACAACTGCGCACTCTCCGTATGCGGAGCTAGCGCTGCGGAGCGTGCGCCGCGTATGCGGACCCTACGCTCCGCAACCGTAAATTACGTATTCAGGCCGTAAACTCCGAAATTGAACCGGAACCCATTATTTCATACAGGAAATGACATACAGGAAGTGGGAGACAGGAAATACATCACAGGAAGTTGTTGACAGCCATTTTGTGTTCATTCTGAGTCATCCTCTCTCACAGATCAGATCCTCTGCCATCCTGCTGCTCACTTCAACCTTATTTCCCCCAAAATGGCTGAGGGTTATGAAGAGAAAGCCCCCCCTTTCAGTGAAAGGGAATTAGACATCTTAGCTGAGGGGGTGATACTCAAATATCCTCAGCTATATGGGGGGCCAGAGGACCAGCTGAGTAATGCAGTGCAGGCCAGACTATGGGCCAACATTGGTGAGTGCTGCAGTGCAGTGGGCGTTCACACCAGGAAGGCGAGGGCATGCCGCAAGCGCTGGGAGGACCTAAAATGATGGGCCCGGCACAAGGCCGAGGAGCTACTGGGCCAGTCTTCCCAGCACCATGTGCATCGTCCCTGCCTCTCACCACTGTACAGGAGGGTCCTGCGTGCAGCTCATCCGACCCTCCATGCTCAGCTGGAGGAGCATGAGCAGCAGAGACCTGGTAAGTGCATAATATGCAATATGTGTCTGTAAGTATGATGTGAGTGAAGACAGAGCTGTACCATCGTGTGTCCCATGCCTCCATCCACCTATTCTGTGTCTACGCAGCAGTCATCATGAAGCAAAAGGCTCACTGTAGTGCATTGACTGTACAGGGCAGAGTGCATTCTGGGAGTTGTAGTGTCATCATGACAACTGGGGATTTGAGCCACACAGTTGCATTTTTACAGAAATTTGCACTGCCAGCACCACTAACAGTGAACCAAGGGAATCATAACTGATGTGTGCATTGAATGAGGAATGGTACAGACACTGTCCAGTGTGTGTATGAGAGGCCAATGGGTATTGGATGCTGTGACTTGCATTGCTTTCGGTGAGTTTGGGTTCTGATTAAGACAGATCATGTGCCATGGAGTCAAGACAGACTTTGAGATCCTTGCCTCACTCTTAAGTATTTCCAATTTTGACAAGTGTGTCCACAGACACCCGTCTTACCCTCAGTGGCTTGTATGCCATTTTTCATGTACAGGTAGCTGTAACAACGAGCCACTACTGTTCACCAGTGCACAGCACTACCTGATCATTCTCCAAAGCCAATATGTGGCACTGGATTGTCAGCTTTTGTGAGGGAATATCAAAAGCTTAGACTCACAACTTAGCAAACCTAATTGGCCAGACCCTATATGGACGTGTGACCCCCAATCGGCATTTGTGTTGTCCCATACAATGCTACACAGCAGATAACATTTGTCCAGACGTAAAAGTGCGGAGACTCCTGTGGCATCTGCTTACATCTGTGGCTTCTTACTGAAGTCATGGTTACCAAAGAATGTAATGTCACAATGCCTTGCTTCAGCTTACTTAGCATTAGTTAGAATGTTACTGTTTGAAGAATGAACAGGAGTAGAGATTGAACTGTTGCCCTGCCTGGATGGGATCTTCTTACTCTGCAATAAACCTACATCTTTCTACTTCAAACCTGCCTTGCGTGATCCTTCTACCTGAACCACTGGATCTTACACTGGCGTAGTCAGCAGCTTCAATCTGGAAAGAAGATCTCAACAAGTTTCCTCATCTTTAAGGGTATTCATTTAGTTTTGAAGCTTCTCAGCTTTCAACTACAAGGTACTGTTCATTTTTGTTGTTTTTATATTACAACAAAGGGATCCCAACCATTAAACTGAGGCATTCCAAGAAGGATTTATTTTTGTTTTAAAATCTTAAGTTTTACTTTGCCCATAGCCCTGCGCTTTACTTTGGGGTTCAGTGCAACTTTGACTCTGTGTCAAAATCCTGCAGTGTTACTGGCCTGCGCATTGTCTAAATCCTTCACTTCACGTGATTTACCTCCGCCATTTCAACCACCTGAGACTGTTCGCTGTCTGTGTTCCACAGTTATGCCTCGCGATGTGTTACTTAAACACCCGTTTACCGCAGGCATGTGAAATACTGTTCGGGTGCACATGTGTTTATGTGGGATTGAATTTTGTACATTAGGTGGTTTAGCAACAAAGGATTTCTGTTGGCACTGCATTCGAGCAACTTTGTCATCCGCGCTGGATTCATCGCGCGCTCCCATCATATTGCTTGCCTTTAATTTTGCGCATACACTGTGATGTGCACACATGATATTGTTGCTTTGGCTTCACAATTATTCAGCACAATTATTACTTTGCACTGGAATCACGCTAAATTATTTACGCTGATGAGCACAGCTCTTCTGCAAGTTGAAATACACGTTGCATTTCAATACCTCTAAGAAGCATTATTCACGCTGTTGGGCACAGTTCTGTTTCGCTTTTATGCTCATCATTTACGCTGATGAACACAGCTGTTCTGTGTTTGTAAGCTGAAATACACGTCACTCCTGTTCTGTGCTGGTTTAATATTTCATTTTTCTAACACCTTTACATCATACATTATTCGCTTACTTATTTATTTTCTCTCTTGATTCAAGCAATGCAGAATGTCACAGCTCCTTCTTTTTTCCTAGTGTCACCTGGGGAGCCTCCCATCAAATGGCAGAAATGGAAGAAAGTGTGTGAACGTTACGCTAGGGTCTGAGGGACATCACTCAGTGCGGAACGAAGGTCTTCATTGTTATTGCACTGTTTAGGGTCTGAGGGCCAAGAAGTTTATGATCATCTCCCTGAACTAAATGACTCTGAGTCTCAAGGTCTCAATGAGTATGAAATCTGCATTAAGAAATTGGACAAACATTTCCTTCCCAAGGTTAGTACGATTTTGGAAAGGTACCAATTTGCCAAGAGATTACAGACTGAAGGAGAGTCTATTGAGACTTATGTAACTCACTTGAGAAAACTGGCGTCTTCATGCAAATTTGCTAATCTCCTTGATGAAAGAATCAGAGATCAATTTATGGTGGGATGTAATATTGAGAGAGTCAGGGAAGAATTATGGATGCGTGATGAACCATCTCTGGATGAAGTGTTACAGGTGGCAAAGCGTGTTGAGCACTCTTTGAAGTGTGTTGAAATTATTAAAAATGATAAACAACCTGTTATACAAGCGATAAACACAGATGTTAAGAAACCTGCAGGGAAAACAGAGGGTGCTGAGGTTAAATATAAACCTACTTTCAGAAAGTGCTATAGATGTGATAAGCCTGGGCATTTAGCAAACGATAAGAATTGCCCTGCCTTGAAAACTGTTTGTTCGAAATTCAAAAGAAGGGGGCACTTTTCTAGTGTCTGTAAGTCGAAAGTAACCTTCTCTACTAAAGTGAGATGTGTTGATACAGAAAATATCTCAGAAGAGGATTTTGTTTGTGGGCAAATTGTTGTTCAGGTTGATGATTTGGGGAATAAGACTAAGTCATGTCCTATTGACACTATTCTGGTAGAAGGAGAACCAACTAAAGTCCTATTTGACTCTGGGGCCAAAATTACATTAATTTCAAAAATGTTCTTTCTCAACAAGCTTGCCAACAGAGTTACATTGAACAGACCTGATATTAAGCGGCTAGCATATGGGGGTGAGCCTATACCTCTCAGAGGTTATTTCACTGGGCTCATCGAGTATGAGCAACGCTATACATCTGGTAAAATATACGTGTCTGAGAAGGGTGACAGCATTATTAGTTGGTTTCACCAAGGTGACTTAGGAGTAATGCTCGACCCCAGTGGTGAAAATCCCATTATTCTTAAGGATAAGAATGTTGTTCAACATTCCCCTTCTCTCTGCACTGTCTTTACAGATAACATTAAAGAAAAATTTCCTAATGTTTTTAGGGAAAGGCTTGGTTGCTTAAAGGATTTCAAACTTGCAATACGCCTGCGAGCTGGTTCTCAACCTTCGTGTTCAAAAGTAAGGAATGTACCTTTAGCTGTTAGAGAGGAAATGGGAAAAGAATTACAAAAACTAAAGGATGGAGGTATAATACAGGAGGTTGAAAGCACTGAGTGGCTCGCCCCGGTGGTTGCAGCTCGAAAATCCAACGGAAGTCTCCGTCTCTGTGTGGATTTGAGACAACTCAATAAAAATGTCATAGTGGATCATTATCCACTACCCAATATCTCAGAAATTGTGGTTTTACTGGATGGTGCTAAGGTGTTCAGCACCATTGATCTCACGTCAGCATACCATCAGATTCTACTTGATGAAGCCTCGAGAGATCTCACAGCCTTTGTAACTCCTTTTGGAACCTTCAGGTTTGTGAGGATGCCTTTTGGCCTTGTGTCGGCAGCATCCGCTTTTCAACGGGTTATGGAGAAGGTTCTTAAGGGTTGCAAAGGAGTGTGTATTTATCAGGACGATATTCTTGTTTTTGGTAATAATGATGAACAACACAGTCTTCGTCTTTTTGAGGTGTTAAGAAAGCTGGATGAGGCAAATTTGACCATTAAGGCTGAAAAGTGTCATTTTGGAGTCTCTACCATTAATTACTTGGGTCACTCCATTTCAGGTGATGGAGTCTTACCAAAATCTGATCTAGTAGACACTATCACTCGCATGTGTGCACCGAGTTCGAGGGAAGAGTTAATGAAATTTCTTGGTATGATAGAATACTATAATAAATTCATAGAGAATTTTGAAGCACAAAGTGCCAATATGAGACAACTACTCAAAAAGGGAAGTGAATTTGTGTGGGATGATGCGTGCGAACATGAATTCAGTATTTTAAAACAAAGGCTCAACTCAGCTCCGTGCTTAAAGAGTTTTGACCCTTGTAAAGTATCTTATGTCACCACAGATGCCAGTCTTAAAGGTCTAGGTGCGGTACTTCAACAGCAGAGTGATGATGGTTTGGTAACAATTATGTTTGCGCCTCGTGGCTTGAAAGTTGCAGAGTCACGTTACTCAGTCATTGAGCGTGAGGCTTTAGGTGTTTTCTGGGCCATAAAGAAATTTAAAAAGTTTTTATGGGGGACAAAATTCATAGTCAGGACTGATCACAAGCCCCTTTGTGAAACTTTTTTAAAAAAAGGTATTGATTCTGTCTCCAGCAGAATTACCAAATGGGTGGTTGCCTTACAGGAATTTGAGTTTGACATAAAGTACATACCTGGTGTGGATAATGGTGTAGCTGACACTCTATCCAGACTTGTGGACGCTGTGGATGATACTGAAGCATCAGATGTTGATTATGATGAAGATATTCATGTGTGCGTGGTTGATGAAGAGATTGTCTCTCACGATGACTGGTGCAGTGAACTCTCCTCTGATTCTACTCTTACTGAAGGGATTTCTCTCATTAATAAAGGTTGGCATTCAAAAAGACAAGCCTCAGATGATAGTCAGAAATTTTGGGGTGTGAAGGACGAATGAAGTGTTTCCGGCGGACTTCTCTATCGAAGTACGAGATTGATTCCTCCCCTCAACCTCCGATCCAAGCAGGCTGATCTATCGCATTTATCTCATCTGGGAATGTCCAAGACCAAGGAGAGACTTAGGATGTCATACTGGTGGCCTGGAATGGATCTGATGGTTGAGAGACTTGTTAGAGATTGTGTGGAATGTTCTCTGTGTGACAAGTCCAAGATGGTGAGAGTGCAACACATGGCAATAAGGAAGTTGCCAAATGGTCCATGGAAGGAAATAGCACTTGACATTTTGGGGCCTATCTATGGGAATGGACAGCAGGTTTTTGTCATCGTTGCAATAGATATGTATTCAAGGTGACCAGAAGTTTGCTTCACGTGTGGCATAGAGACTAAAAAGATAATTGAGTTTTTAGAGAGTCTCATATCTAGAGAGGGTCTTCCCAACACCATTCTAACGGATAATGGTGTTCAGTTGGTTTCCAAAGAGATGGAAGAGTTCTTAAGTAAACGTGGTATCATACACAAAAAGTGTTCCTTATATCACCCCGAGACCAATGGAATGATTGAGCGCTTTAACCGGGTTTTAAAGGAAGTGATTACCTTGGCTAAGAGTTCTGGGTTAGATTGGAAAAGGAGGTTCTCAAGAAAGTTCACATGTATAGATTGACTCCACATAGTACTACAGGAAAGTCTCCTTTTGTCTTGTTCAAAGGCAGAACTCCGTGTACGTTGGTGGAACCACCTTGGGTGCGACAATTGGAGAAAAAACCTGGTGGAAGTTCTGACAGAAACTTGTGGCGTGAGGGAGAGATTGAGAAAGCTTTTGTGAGGAAGTCTCTGTTTGACTCTAGAAAAGCTGTTAAAAGTACCAAAGTTAACATTGGTGATTTGGTAGTAATAAAGCAACCGGGTTTGAGTGGGAAGTTTTCTAAACCCATCAGAGTGACTAAATTGCTTAACAATGCTGTTAAAACACAGGATCACCGAATTTGGAACCTGGGAAGAGTAGTACTGTACAAAGGTTCTGTAGGTTCCGGTGTAACAGGTAATGGTTCTGGTCGACTCACAAACACTCACTCACCGGTAGGCAACGCAATATTACCGGGAAAAGCTCCCAGGTTGTCAACAAGGGTTAAAGTTAAACCTTCATATTTGAAAGACTTTGTACATTGAGATTTGTTTTTGTTTTTATGGTACTTTTGTGGATTTTTTGGGGGTTTGTTAAAGGAGGGAATTTGTGTGTGGCATCTGCTTACATCTGTGGCTTCTTACTGAAGTCATGGTTACCAAAGAATGTAATGTCACAATGCCTTGCTTCAGCTTACTTAGCATTAGTTAGAATGTTACTGTTTGAAGAATGAACAGGAGTAGAGATTGAACTGTTGCCCTGCCTGGATGGGATCTTCTTACTCTGCAATAAACCTACATCTTTCTACTTCAAACCTGCCTTGCATGATCCTTCTACCTGAACCACTGGATCTTACAACTCCATATCACATGCCCTTTTCAATATCATCTGGACTCTCTCTGATCTCCTTTTGTAGACTGGGTTTGGAACTAGCCCATGTAGCAGTGACAGGACACAGGTCACAAGAATGCCAAAGTTGAAGGTTGGCTAGTACAGATGTGCAAGCCACCAAAAATCTTGTGAGATGTCCATGTCAGACTCAAATCAGAAGATGACAGTGAACATACACGTAATTTATGCTCATAAACACTGACAACTGTATAGTGTGATCAGAGGAGAACAAAGTCTGACCTTGGCTCATCTAGGTATGTCTCTTGTCCTGACGTGTACAACAACTACATAATGATTTGTCTTACATTTCAGTGGGCTCAGCTGGCCAGGAGGAATAACAGCAGGACCCGGTTCGGAGCAGGACTTCTGTGGTGCGCCGGTGGCTACGACCTCTTTCCAGTTGTGAGGAAGAGGACAATGAGGCGGGACCCTCAACATCAGGAGGCAGGCGGATTGCGCCCACCCGGACTGACCAGGAAGACAACTCTGGTGCTACGGACCGGGTGGAGGCTGAGGACATTGAAGTGGGGGGTGAAGAACTGGACACCTCTGGCCGGGGGTGTGAAGAGCTACTCTCCCTCGGACCATTCACCTGTACGTTTTGGCGAGGTGTCCCGGGGCAGGCCACTACGCAACCTGGGCCTGCCATTAGCCCCTCCCTAACTCTAGAGGCCCCCATTCCATCGGGGCCTCCAGCTGCATCCCCTGCAACCTGTCCCTCTCATCGTAGCTGCCAGGTCGACACCAACATTGGCTCCGAACCTGAGGCACCACACCCCTCATGTGCAACCCAAACCCCTCCCTGTGTTGTTCCTTCTGTGGCTGTACCAGATGACTTGATGTGGGCATGTGAGGGTCAGCCAGACATGTCCTCTCGCATCATGCTGCAGATGAGTCTAGAGGTGCGCATGATGCAAGAGGAAATTGCACAAGCTCTGGCCACCCTCACTGCCAGTGTCAATTCCCTGACTGCAGCCATATCGTCTTTCATTTCCCAACCTCCCTCCCACACCACCGTCAATGTCTCTCCGTTGCCCCACACTGTTTCCCCCCGTACTCCTCGTGTGTCCCGACCCCGTGTGGTGCCTATTCCTGCACCGGCCAGCCAGGAGCCCGCATCTGACTTAGAGGATATGGACATTGTGGTACTAGAGGATGACCAGAAGGACACTTGACCTGTTGGACTGATTTTTCTTTGTGGACAATGATTTACTTTTCCCCTTGTAAATAGACTGGTTCCCCTGACGCTCCCTGACGTGTTATATTTATGTTGCCCCACCCCAATCCAAGTTCCCTTCTCCTTCTGCAGAAAGAACATCATTTGTTTTCCTTTCTCCCTTCCAAACGGACTGTTGTTGTTTTTCTAACCCCACACTTTTTTTTACATAAAAACTTATTTTGAATCATACTTTCTCTATCTTGTTTAACTTCATTGTGAATGTCTTGTAAAAAATATGCACAGGTATTTTGGAAGTCATCTGCTCAGCACATGAGGGCTTGCTGCAATGACAGGGTTACACTTGTACATGTGTCACACACACACACATACATCCTCGCATCTCTAGGCCACCAAAATTAGTGAACATTAGCCTATCAGGACATGATACGCAACAGAGTTTTGACTTGTGAAGAGAATTTATTTTTATTTACACATATTCACACTGGTCAAAAGTTTCCTGGGATGTGATCAATGGGGATCGTGCTTGCGACTTCGCAATTTCGGAGGTGAGGATCACTGTGAGGGATTATGTCTGGGTTGATGCCGAGGTGCAGGTTGGTGTCGTGCATGTGCCTGTACAGGGTGAAGTTCATATGCAGGGGCGGATGGTGTCTGTAGACTTGGTGTTTGTGCGTGGACAGGGGGTTGTTGTGCAGGTGGTGGTAGTGCCTGTTCAGGGGGTGGTGGTGGATGTGCAGGTGGGGGAGTGCCTGGATAGGGGGCGGTGGTGGGTGTGTACCCTTGCTGTGGTCCTGTGCAGTTTGTGGTACAGGTGTGTGGGTGTGATGTGCTGCAGGCAGATGTGATGGCTCCTCCCCTGCGTTGACTGTGAAGGGAGACTTTGGATCACTTTCATCATGCCCTCCATCACCTTCATGGCCAAGGCACGGTGTCTTAAACTCTCTTCCCTTTGAATAGATATCATGTCTCTGATATTCTTGGACATGTCTTGCTAAGATCTATCCATCCGATCCAAAACATGGGTCAGTCTGTCCACCACCTGAGGGATTTGGCGCTGGGCCTCACACATGTCTGACAGGATAGCCCCTATGGCACGAATGTCCTGCCTCACATCTGTCTGCTGTTTGAAGAAGTCCTGCTCCCACTGGCCACCATGGCCATGTGCAGGCCCTCTCTGCAGGGGTCGGCCATGGATGAGACCGCCAGGTCCAACAGCAGGGGGGAGGGTGGCAAGTGGAAGCCTGTGGACAGGAGAATGGTGTCCAGGGGATACCTGCACCACAACAGGGTTGGAACTTCCCTCAGATGGTGAAGAGAATGCCTTGGATACACTGTATGGGGAGGCGTGTGTAGGGGAACCACCATGTCTGTCCCGGATGTGAGGGCTGTGAAGGAGTAATGTCTGTGTTGGGGCGTTTGTGAGCTGTGGCTGGTTTGCAGTAAATGAATGTTCACACATTATTTTGGTGTCTGACTGCGCCATATGAAGGTGTGCAGGACTTACTTATAAGTACAGGATCTTCAGGGGTTGCATACTTACAGTTAAGCCATAAGGCTTGCATTTATGTACTTGCCAACCCTTCTTAATCAATCAATCAATCTTTATTCAGTTAATTAAACCAAATAGATAAAAACAATAAAATTTCATAATATTAAAAAATACAACACAATTCAGACCAACAAATACAACAACCAGTTCATTTTCCAGACAATAAAAGTACATTAAAATGACAACCTGTTTCTCTGTTTGACTGCACCATTGTGATAACTAAACATCAAAAGAGCAAGTTATCTCATCTGAAATCATTTGAAAAAATACAAGAGTAGGACGTTATTGTATAAAATTAATTGATTTAAGAAATGGAATTTAAAAAAATCCCTTTTGAGTATGAAAGGTTGATGGAATAGACACATGATCACAGGGCAGGACAGGAGCTGGTTGGGCAAAGCAGAATCCTTGGGAAAACATATGAGAAAGTGCACTATACGGATTTAGTAAACTGTTGCCTGTTAAATGACAGATAGAACAATTTTCAAGATCAATCAAAATGGACACCCAGGTATGTGAAAGTTTGGACCTTTGTCCTGTCTGCATTCTGTGTGACATTGTAATTCTTTCAAATAATTAACAATGGCACCCTTGACCCCATGAACATCTTTATAATAACCCACTACTTTGATATGTTTTCTATCGAGGGCTGAGCTCAAATCCAAGAAGGCCAGGCAAATAGACCCTTGTTTGACAACAGTGTATTTATTAGTTAAAAATGCAGGTTGACAGACTATTCTTTTGTACCCAGCCCAATGTAAAACCTCATTGAATTGATGTTGTCATTGGCCCACAGTACTAGTCAATCCATGAAAAATATACTTGCTACTTTCAGAATCGAGTCAAGCAATGAAATTGGTCAATTATATCTCAGGTCACCTTAGTTACCCTTCTTAAAAATTCACACAATGCTAGATTAAGACCATAATAGTGGAAGGTTAGAACTTGTGGCGGGAATTAGAACATTAGTAATAACCAGAGCCCACAGATCTAAATTGCTTTTATGTAAATCCATGGGTATCCCATATTGATCTGGGGCCTTCCTTCAGAGAGTGGTTTTAATAGCATCAGTTACTTTGTGTAAGAAAAACTAGGTAGGGGTTTGGATGCTGGGTTGCAATATGGTTAATCAACAAGCTCAATCTTGTGATCGAGATATACTTTACTAAAATGAACTACCCAGTTATTGTCCTAATCCGATACCTCCAAAGTGGGCAATGCATTATTACTAAAGAAAGGGGAATTAGTCACTGTTAGATTTGGGGGTCTCTAGTTGGCAGAGGTAGGTACCTTTGTCCAAATAGGGACCCTTGAGTCTAGTCAGGGAAAGTAGGTACACTCCTGAAATAACCCCAGCTCACCCTCTTGGTAGCTTGGCACGAGCAGACAGGCTTAGTTCAGAGGCAGTGTGTAAAGCATTTGTGAACACATACAGTAATCAAGTGACAACACTACAAATGGACACCACACAGGTTGTATATTTATAAAAATAGGTATACTTTATATAGATTTATCACAAGACCATAAACGACAAAAATAATCCACAATACTGTCAAGGATGCTTAGTTCAGATCAAAAAGGCTTAATTCAAGGTTCTGTGCGAGTCGGTAGCCTCCTCCGGCTACGGCGATGTCAAGAACAGAGTCTAACAAATCCAGCTGACCGCGTCGAGACGGGCCAACACATCGTAGACAGACTCGGTCACAGTACCTTTTACTTGAAGCGGCAGGCACGAGCGTGCGAGCCGGATGGCTGTACGTAGCGGTCGCGATGCAAAATGGAAGCGTTGCAGGACGCGTTGTCCCTCGATGCGGTGCAGGCAGCGGCTCGTTGACGTCGTTGAGACGGAGTCGGTGAGACCAGGGCCGTGCGTTGCAGGGCGAGACGGTGCTTCGATGCGGTGCTGGCAGGTTGCGGTGCGGCGACGGAGCCGGATTCAGGAGCTGGCGTCGATCAGTCCGGACAGCGGTGCGAGTCGGGCGGTGCGTCGCGAAGCTTGCGAGGCGGTGCCCAACTCCAGTGCGGTCACAGGACTCGAACTCAGCAACAGTGAACGTGTCGGTCGGACCAGATGGATTCGGTGTAGCGAGGCGTTGCAAGGTGCGGTGCTCACAGGTTACGGTGCAGGCAGCGGCTCGTTGACGGAGTCGGTGAGACCAAGGCCGTGCGTTGCAAGATGCAGGCGTTGCTCGATGCGGTGCCAACAGGACACCGAGCTGGTCGGGAGAGTCGGTCACAGCTCCCTACCTCTGTAGCCACTGAAACAGAGTTTCCAGCAGCAATTCACAAAGGCTGGTGAAGTCCACTGGTCCTGGGACTTCGTTACAGGGGGCAAGCTCTCTTCCAAGCCCTTGGAGATCCTTCACAAGTTGATGAAAGTCACAGCAAAGCAAAACTTCCTTTCTCCTTTCTTTGGCAGTCAGGCAAACCACTGCAGGCCAATCCCCCAAGCAGCACTTCAGGCTTAGGGATAGTCTCTCCTCAGTTTCTTCTTGGTTCCGCTCCTCAGCAAAGGTTTCTTCTTGTTCCCAAAAGTGATCTAATTTCTTGGGATCAGGGTCCCAATATTTATACCCCAAAATCCTTTGTCCTCTGAGGGCAGAGGGGCCTTTGCCCAGTCCAAACCAGTTCTGGAGCACTCTGTTTACATGACTCCTTCTTTCCTTTCACAGTGCAGGGCAGAAACATCAGACGCCCCACAGGAGGTGGAGCCAGCATTGTGGAGGGAAAGCCCAGCCCTGGAGCACTTTGTTGACATGATTCCTTCTCTTCTTTCACTGTGCAGGGCAGAGACATCAGACGCACCACAGGGGGTGGAGCCAGCACTGTGGGGGCAGGCACTGTCCTCTTCAGGTCCCAGGTGCAACTCCTCCCACCCATCTAGATGCAGATCTCTCTATTCACCACTGGGCTGACTCATTCTGTCTCCTGGAATCCCCAGCCCTGTCACTCAAAAACACCAGACAAGGAATACACAACCTAGCAGAGGCAGGCTTTGGATAGTTAGACAAGAAAATACCTACTTTCTAAAAGTGGTATTTTCAAACACAGAATGTTAAAACCAACTTCACTAAAAGATGTATTTTATCATTCTGAGTTCAGGCATACTAAACTCGAATTTCCACCATGTTCCCTGAGTCAGTTAGGATTATAAAATGTAATAATCTAACTGCCCATTCTGGCCTATGGAGAACAGGTAGCCTTGCAATAGTGAAAAACGAAAATGGCTGTAATTCACTATTAGGACATGCCACACACACCAGGGCATGTCCTACCTTATACTTACAATGCACCCTGCCCTAGTGCCTACTTTAGGGGTGACCAACATGCAGTAAAGGGAAGGTTTAGGGCCTGGTAAGTGGGTGCACTCACCAAGTCGACATGGCAGCCCTAGGCTGCACACAGGCTCTGCAATGGCAGGCCTGAGACACACTTTACAAGCTGCTCCTGTGGGTGGCACAACCAGTGCTGCAAGCCCACCAGCAGCATTGGATTTACAAGCCCTGGGCACACTCAGTGCACTGTACTAGGGACTGACAAGTAAACCAATCATCCAATCATGGAGTCACTAATACACAACACAATTTATCATAGGGAGCACTTGCACTTTGGCACTGATTAGCAGTGGCAAAGTGCCCATGAGCATCTAGTCCAGCAAAAACATATCGACAACAGTGGAGGCATTATGAAAAAAATGGAAGGGAGACCCACGCCAAGGATGCCAGGTCTAACACGTGTCCCCTCCAGCTGAAATGTGGGGAGAACTATCCTACCTCTAGGGAGTTCTCATCACTAAGGCGGAAAAATCTGGACAGACCATCAACATTGGCGTGTTCTGTACCAGGGCGGTGTTCCACCGTAAAGTCCATCCCCTGTAGGGAAATGGACCACCTCAACAGCTTTGGATTCTCACCCCTCATCTGCATCAACCATCGGAGGGGCCTGTGGTCTGTCTGAACCCGGAAGTGAGTCCCAAACAGGTATGGTCTCAGCTTCTTCAGTGCCCAGACCACAGCAAATGCCTCACGCTCAATATCACTCCATCTCTGTTCCCGGGGAAGTAACCTCCTACTGATGAAGGCTACAGGTTGGTCTAGGCCCTCCTCATTTATCTGTGATAGAACAGCCCCTACACCATGCTCTGAAGCGTCCGTCTGAACAATGAACTCATTGGAGAAGTTGGGTGCCTGGAGCACAGGCGCCGTGCACATGGCAGTCTTCAAGGTGTCAAAAGCTTTTTGACAGGCGTCAGTCCAAATCACTTTCCTGGGCTGCTTCTTGGAAGTCAGCTCTGTCAAGGGGGCAACCATGCTGCCATACCCCTTGACGAATCTCCTGTAATACCCGGTGAGTCCTAGGAAGGCTCTCACCTCTGTCTGGGTCTTGGGGGGCTCCCAAGCCAGAATGGTATCAATTTTTGGTTGGAGGGGTGCCACCTGGCCACTCCCAACCTGGTGTCCCAAGTACACCACAGAACCCTGCCCAATCTGGCACTTACTTGACTTGATTGTGAGGCCTGCCCTCCGCAGCACCATCAACACTTCCCAGAGGTGGCGCAGATGTTCTTCCCAACTGGCACTGAACACTGCGATGTCATCCAGGTAGGCGGCACTGAAATCCTCCAGTCCAACCAACACCTGGTTGACCAACCTCTGAAAGGTGGCAGGAGCATTCTTCATCCCAAAGGGCATCACCCGGAACTGGTAGTGCCCATCTGGTGTGGAGAATGCTGACCTCTCTTTGCCCCATCAGTCAAGGCGATCTGCCAGTACCCAGACGTTAAGTCAAACGTGCTGAGGTACCGCGCAGCCCCTAACCGATCTATGAGCTCATCAGCTCTGGGGATGGGGTGGGCGTCAGTCCTGGTGACGGAATTGAGTCCCCTGCAGTCCACACAGAACCGGAGTTCTGGTGTGGCACCAGGTGCGGCAGCCTTTGGAACCAAGACCACTGGGCTGGCCCAAGGGCTGTTAGAGGACTCAATCACCCCTAGCGCAAACATCTTGGAGACCTCCTACTTGATGCAGGCTCTGACCCTGTCAGTCACCCTGTAAGCCTTGTGCTTCACAGGAAGACTGTCCCCAGTGTCCACATCATGGACGCACCAATGAGTGACACTGGGAACCAGGGAGAACAGGTCAGGGAACTGTCCCAACAGCTGGCGACAGTCACCCTGCTGCTCAGGTGTGAGAGAGGTAGAGAGGTTTACTCCCTCCACTGATCCATCTTGCTCTCGGGCTGACAGGAGGTCAGGAAGAGGCTTGGTCTCCTCCTCCATCCCATCATCTGTAGCTAAGAGCATGCCCACTTGGGACCTCTCCAAGTGGGGCTTTAGGCGGTTCACATGCAGGACACGCAAGGGGTTCCTGGGAGACTGCAAGTCCACCAAGTAGGTAACTGGACTCTTGCGCTCCACCACCGTGAAAGGGCCGGTCCACCTGTCCTGGAGCGCACAAGGCTCCACAGGGGCCATGACCCACACTTTCTGACCAGGCTGAAGCTCGACCAGAGTGGCATTCTGGTCGTACCACCGCTTCATCTCCTCCTGGCTGGCTTCCAGATTTTTCTCAGCAAGCTCTCTGAAACGCCGAGTCTGGTTCCTGAAGGCCAGCATGTAACTGTATACATCCTGGGGAGGTTTCCTGGGAGATTGCTCCCAGCCTTCCTTGACCAAACTCAGAGGTCCTCGCACCGGGTGTCCATAGAGGAGCTCAAAGGGGCTGAACCCTAGAGACTTCTGTGGCACCTCCCGGTATGCAAACAACAGGCAAGGTAAGAGGACGTCCCATTTACGCCTCATGGGTTCTTCCAGACCCATAATCATGCCCTTGAGGGTCCGGTTGAATCTCTCAACCAGCCCATTTCCTTGAGGGTGGTAAGGAGTGGTGAACTTGTAAGTTACACCACACTCCTGCCACAGAGACTTCATGTACTTGGACACGAAATTGGTACCTCTGTCAGACACCACCTCGTGAGGGAATCCCACACGTGAGAAAATTCCCATCAGTGCCCGTCCCACCACGGGGGCCGTCACTGTCCTCAGAGGGATGGCTTCAGGGTACCGGGTGGCATGGTCCACCAAGACCAGGATAAACCTGTTGCCCATGGCAGTCTTGGGGTCCAGTGGCCCCACAATGTCAATACCCACCCGTTCAAAGGGGGTGCTGACCACAGGGAATGGCTGGAGAGGAGCCTTCTGCTTCCTCCCACTCTTTCCACTTGCCTGGCAAGTCTGGCATGTCCTGCAGTGAGTGGCGGCACTCCTGTGCATCTGGGGCCAATAGAAATTGGTGACAAGCCTTTCAAAGGTCTTGTCCTGCCGCAGATGTCCTGCTAACGGTACATCATGAGCCAACCCCAGTAGGAAGGCTCTGAAGCGCTGGGGTACCACCAGCACACGGGCTGACCCAGGCTCAGCAACCTTAGGCTCTGAATACAGGAGACCATTCTCCCAGTAAATCCAATGTGATCCAGACTGATCACCTGCTGCCTGGTCTGTGGCCTGTTGCCTCAGACCCACGAGAGAAGGGCATGTGTTCTGCTCCTCGCAGAACTCTTCCCTGGAGAGTCCTCCTTCTTGCTGCCAATGGGTCAGCTCAGGTAGGTCCCCCAGTTCAGCTACCTGTTCCCCTGTAGGCTCCAGGGCATCCCCCTCAGGGTCTGCCTCCTCCTGGACCGTGGGAACTTCGGGGGCCGGTTTCCCGCGCCCCTGCCTCCTCTCTCTCCGGCAGGCACCTGGGCCTCCCTCTCAGGCTCCAGGTCCTCTTGAACACCTTTAGCTGCCATTGACCGGGTGGTCACACATGCCCAATCAGGCAAGCCCAACATTTCTAAATGCGCACTCCGCTCCACCTTAGCCCAAGGTGAGCTCTCCAAATCGTTCCCTAACAAACACTCAACAGGCATGGCTGGCCTCACAGCTACTTGAAGAGTACCCGAGACCCCCCACTCAAAGGGAACCTGAGCCACCTTGCAGTGACTCTCTGTGTTGTCAGCGGCAACAACCGGATAGAATGCATCAGGGACAACCTGCTCTTTAGAAACCAGGTGACACTTGACAGCTGTCACACTGGCTCCTGTGTCTCTCAGAGCCTCCACCCTATGGCCATTGATGGTCACCCACTGCCTGTATTTTTTTGTGTTATCAGGCAGCTGGGTCCTAGGGACCATCTCAGAGTCTCCTAATGAGACAAGGGAAAACACTGTGGGATCCCCCCCACCTTGGGCACCCCACTCCTCCCCCAGGGCTACACTAGCCAACTGCCGGGGGACTGCACCAGTGGGTGCTGGTTTTCCATGCAAAGGGCAACGAGGATCGTTTGCCTTGTGGCCAGGGGCGCCACACTTGTAACACACCAGTGGTCCCTGGTGAACAGGGGGCCTGTAAGGGCCACTGGCTTCTTCTCAGGGGGAGGCTGGGAACCTTTCCCTTGGTTCCCTTGGGGTCTACTTTGGGGCCCTTTATGGAACTCCCTCTGTTTACCCTTGTCCCCCACACTCTTCTGCTGGGGACCCTGCCCACCCTTGGTGGAGTCTCCCACGTGACCCTTGTGGACCCGGGTACTCACCCAGCGGTCCGCCTCCTCAGCAAGCTGCCTATGGTTAGTCAGCTTACTATCAATCAGGTGCTGGCGTAGCTCAGGAAAACAATTACTGGACAAGTGCTCCCATGCAATCAAATCAAAGAGCGCCTGAAAATCAGTCGCTTTGCTACCCTTTACCCAACCATCCAAGGCTCTGCAAAAAAAGGTCACATATTCAACCCAGGTACTGCCTTCAATCTTCTTACAGTTCCTGAACTTCTGCCTATAAAGCTCAGGGGTCAAACCATACCTAGTCATTAAAGCATTCTTCATGTGGCTGTATGAATTATAGACTTCAGAGGGCAAATCCAACAAGGTATCCCGCCCTTCACTCAGGAACCGCCCCCACAACCCCGCTCCCCAATCCTTCTCAGGGACCCGGTGGGAAGACATGGCTACCTCATAGGCTTTGAACCACTGCCCAATGTCATCATTTTTAAAAACTCCTTCACCACATCTTTGGGAATATACACCCTAGCTTCAACAGGCACAGGCGGTACACTGCCACCAGAGGGAGTAATCTCTAAGCTTTTGGCCTTCAATTCCAACTCCCTCAAAACCTTCTCATGTTCAAACTGCCTTTTCTTTTCTTCTAGGGCTAATTTCCTAGTTTGCATTTCAAATTCTAACTGCCCATTCAGCTTGAGCTTGGTCAGCTCCATTTCGTGCATCCTACTCTCTTTCCTGTCCTCCAACTCTTCTGGAGACAGACCTCTGGCAGAAACACTGCTACCTACTGGGGAAGGTGGTCTTCCAGCCCCTAGACCCAATAGCCCCTCCAGCTTCCCTTCTGCATTCTCAGCCCCTCCACAGGGGCACTCCTTGATTCGACCCAGGCCCTCAGCGCCTTTTGGAGGTCCTCCTTCCTGGAGAGCCCGGTCATGGACACTTTAAACTTTTTGCAGAAATGCTTGAGCTGCTTGAGGGTGTAGCATACTAGCCTCTCCTCTTCCCAATCACACTCAACAGAGGCTACTGATGCTGGTTTCTCCATGGTGATTAAACTTGGCAGTTGCAAAAATAGAAAAAATACCAGAAAAAATGCTATCAAAGAGTATGTGGTTGCGTTTTGGTCTGCACTCACTAGGTAGTGTTCACCAATTACTGTACATGAGTCACAAATGCAAGTCCAAAATCCTCACCGCTGACCACCAATGTTAGATTTGGGGGTCTCTAGTTGGCAGAGGTAGGTACCTTTGTCCAAATAGGGACCCTTGAGTCTAGTCAGGGAAAGTAGGTACACTCCTGAAATAACCTCTGCTCACCCTCTTGGTAGCTTGGCACGAGCAGACAGGCTTAGTTCAGAGGCAGTGTGTAAAGCATTTGTGAACACATACAGTAATCAAGTGACAACACTACAAATGGACACCACACAGGTTGTATATTTATAAAAATAGGTATACTTTATATAGATTTATCACAAGACCATAAACGACAAAAATAATCCACAATACTGTCAAGGATGCTTAGTTCTGATCAAAAAGGCTTAATTCAAGGTTCTGTGCGAGTCGGTAGCCTCCTCCGGCTACGGCGATGTCAAGAACAAACAGAGTCTAACAAATCCAGCTGACCGCGTCGAGGCGGGCCAACACAGTGTAGACAGACTCGGTCACAGTACCTTTTACTTGAAGCGGCAGGCACGAGCATGCGAGCCGGATGGCTGTACGTAGCGGTCGCGATGCAAAATGGAAGCGTTGCAGGACGCGTTGTCCCTCGATGCGGTGCAGGCAGCGGCTCGTTGACGTCGTCGAGACGGAGTCGGTGAGACCAGGGCCGTGCGTTGCAGGGCGAGACGGTGCTTCGATGCGGTGCTGGCAGGTTGCGGTGCGGCGACGGAGCCGGATTCAGGAGCTGGCGTCGATCAGTCCGGACAGCGGTGCGAGTCGGGCGGTGCGTCGCGAAGCTTGCGAGGCGGTGCCCAACTCCGGTGCGGTCACAGGACTCGAACTCAGCAACAGTGACCGTGTCGGTCGGACTAGATGGATTCGGTGTAGCGAGGCGTTGCAAGGTGCGGTGCTCACAGGTTACGGTGCAGGCAGCGGCTCGTTGACGGAGTCGGTGAGACCAAGGCCGTGCATTGCAAGATGCAGGCGTTGCTCGATGCGGTGCCAACAGGACACCGAGCTGGTCGGGAGAGTCGGTCACAGCTCCCTACCTCTGTAGCCACTGAAACAGAGTTTCCAGCAGCAATTCACAAAGGCTGGTGAAGTCCACTGGTCCTGGGACTTCGTTACAGGGGGCAAGCTCTCTTCCAAGCCCTTGGAGATCCTTCACAAGTTGATGAAAGTCACAGCAAAGCAAAACTTCCTTTCTCCTTTCTTTGGCAGTCAGGCAAACCACTGCAGGCCAATCCCCCAAGCAGCACTTCAGGCTTAGGGATAGTCTCTCCTCAGTTTCTTCTTGGTTCCGCTCCTCAGCAAAGGTTTCTTCTTGTTCCCAAAAGTGATCTAATTTCTTGGGATCAGGGTCCCAATATTTATACCCCAAAATCCTTTGTCCTCTGAGGGCAGAGGGGCCTTTGCCCAGTCCAAACCAGTTCTGGATCACTCTGTTTACATGACTCCTTTCCTTTCACAGTGCAGGGCAGAAACATCAGACGCCCCACAGGAGGTGGAGCCAGCATTGTGGAGGGAAAGCCCAGCCCTGGAGCACTTTGTTGACATGATTCCTTCTCTTCTTTCACTGTGCAGGGCAGAGACATCAGACGCACCACAGGGGGTGGAGCCAGCACTGTGGGGGGCAGGCACTGTCCTATTCAGGTCCCAGGTGCAACTCCTCCCACCCATCTAGATGCAGATCTCTCTATTCACCACTGTGCTGACTCATTCTGTCTCCTGGAATCCCCAGCCCTGTCACTCAAAAACACCAGACAAGGAATACACAACCTAGCAGAGGCAGGCTTTGGATAGTTAGACAAGAAAATACCTACTTTCTAAAAGTGGTATTTTCAAACACAGAATGTTAAAACCAACTTCACTAAAAGATGTATTTTATCATTCTGAGTTCAGGCATACTAAACTCGAATTTCCACCATGTTCCCTGAGTCAGTTAGGATTATAAAATGTAATAATCTAACTGCCCATTCTGGCCTATGGAGAACAGGTAGCCTTGCAATAGTGAAAAACGAAAATGGCTGTAATTCACTATTAGGACAGCCACACACACCAGGGCATGTCCTACCTTATACTTACAATGCACCCTGCCCTAGGGCCTACTTTAGGGGTGACCAACATGCAGTAAAGGGAAGGTTTAGGGCCTGGTAAGTGGGTGCACTCACCAAGTCGACATGGCAGCCCTAGGCTGCACACAGGCTCTGCAATGGCAGGCCTGAGACACACTTTACAAGCTGCTCCTGTGGGTGGCACAACCAGTGCTGCAAGCCCACCAGCAGCATTTATTTATTTATTTATTTATTTTATTTATTTTATTTATATATTGGATTTACAAGCCCTGGGCACACTCAGTGCACTGTACTAGGGACTGACAAGTAAACCAATCATCCAATCATGGAGTCACTAATACACAACACAATTTATCATAGGGAGCACTTGCACTTTGGCACTGATTAGCAGTGGCAAAGTGCCCATGAGCATCTAGTCCAGCAAAAACATATCGACAACAGTGGAGGCATTATGAAAAAAATGGAAGGGAGACCCACGCCAAGGATGCCAGGTCTAACAGTCACCTTAAAAAAACAACCATTATCCTTTGAGGCACTTGATGCTGGTAATGTGTCCCAGGTCTCCTTCCTACGGACTGAATTCCTCACCTGCAAAGTTTTTTTATAAACTGCTGTGGAAGCTTTAACCTCAGCTGTATTACGAGAAGTGTTTTTTAAGTGAGCATTAGGTTACAATTAGGCCTGGGTGTCAAATTCCGCCCCGCTCATGGAGTATGCAGAGTTTTCCCCACTCTGGGTAGAGCGCAGACTTCCAAAAAACTCAGCGTAGACGCACAGAGCGAAGTTTTTCCTCTTGTGCCGCTCGCCAAAGTTAAGTTGGCGAGTGGGAACGAAGAAAATTGTATACTAGACCACCTCCTGTAGAGATTTCTCAATGCGGGTGGTCATGGCAGGCCGCTCTCGCTCACGTTGAGAAACCTGCCGCTCATGTTGAGGAGGCTGCCGCTCGAGTAGAACATCTACTCGAGTGGCAGAAAGAAGCAGCGCTCTCTTGTGCTGCACGTGATTCCGTTCACACTGATTTTACAGCGCAGGACAAACTGCCAGTGCTAAAAATCAGCATGAGCAGCACGACTTACCTCACTCTGCCACTTGCGTAACTCCGTGCAGTGTTGCAGGGTTTTTTCGTAGCAGAACTCTGCAAACTCCACCCAGGCCTAGTTGCAATGGACCTGCATGTAGGAAGAGTCAAACCATTTTTTGATGTAACATGTTTTAGCTTGAATAAAGCTGTCAGTAACCTTTTTAACAGTTGAACAAGTTAAGTTAAAAGAAACTATGATCGCATTGGGGTCTGATCTTTGCCACTATCGCCTTGGTGTTGAGCGTCAACAAGCTTTCTTAAAAACTCACAGGGTTCAGACATTTCCTTTTTTCTTAAGACCATTATCATTAATGGATTAGACTCTTGGGTATATGATGGTGGGATTCACTTTATACTTCTTAATGGCGAGAGAAACCAATTGCGCGTTATGATTCATTAAATTGTTCTCAATTACAGCAAAAGCATCAACCAAATGTATTATATATTCTTTAACATGAGTACATAATTAATAACACCCATTCTCCTAAAGTTCTTATTACTTAAGGACTCTCTGCCATTGAGTTCTAAGACATTTGCTAAACTGTACCTATGAATCAATCATGAAAGGACTCACCCTGTATGTCATACCTGAAATGCAGTGTGTCACCTTCCTCTAAATTCGAAGTGTCATAAATGGACTGGCCATAGTTAGGACACAAATGATAGTTAAAGTTTGCTACAATAATGATTGAATGAGGATAGTGAGCAAAACACTTAAAATTCTGCAAAAAAAGAAAACAAATTCTTAATATTACCAGGGTTATTTAGATTAAAATTTACTTTATAGAAAATGGCCAACATAATTTTTATGTGTTTACTGCTCATTATTAAAGCTTGTATGAAGGGTCCATTGGTGCCCGGAGGTTTAACCTTCTGAATCACTGAGATGGTCATTAAGATCAGGAGTCCCCCTTTAGCCCATCCAAAGGAGAAGGAACAGCTAGGATGGCAAAATAAGAAAATGTATCAAAATTAAAAAGTGACTAGTCCCATGCTTCTTGAAATAACATAACATCAAATTGTTTTATAAATGCGACGCATTCCAGGGTATGGCTCTTAGAAGGAAGGCTTGCAATATTTCAAGAGAGAACATTTAAGTTGTCTGGATGGACTAAGATATCTAAGCTTTCCAAAAGATTACGCCCAACAATTCCTGTATTGGAGATATTAATGTCAGAGCTACCATAAGTGAGTCAGTCAGTGAGTTACAGTTCAACGATTTCAGAGGCTCAGATTTGTTTAAATAGAAATTGCACAACAATTATACATAAAGCGCTTGGAGTCCCTCCCAATCACCTTTGAAGCATTGCTGGAATGGTTACAAGTTGAGACCTATAAAAATACCCTAGAGGGAGCACTTTAATTATGCTTGGGGGGGCCTGTATGCAAGACAAATTAGAAATCAAGTTTCCCCTCACAGCACCCTGTCTGATGTGTACCACAATACAATTACCCAATCAAAGTTTATTGCTGTTCCAATCAAAAACGTATCTAACCATATTAATATCATCATACATTTGACAGCTAACTCCAATCTGACAGTCTAAGTCAACCCAATGAACAACCTTATTTTTCACTTGTATAGAATTGTCTGTTGTGCTGAATTTCAAGGGCGTTAAATTCACCAAAACCATAACAAAAGTGGGCCTGAGGGGTAAATTGTAAAATAGGCAGGGACTTCCCAGTCTTGTCGGCCAAATGACCAAGAAAACCATAACAGGGCTACTTTGATTGCAAGTCAAGATCTGGATAGACAATAGCAGGTGCAATCACAGTAACCTCAGGCACATCCTGCTGAGAGGTCATAGCATACAACTCACCAGAAGGGGGTCAGATAGGAGACTGTGTGATGGCAAAATGTTTGGCAGCCTCTACTTGATGTACTACATTAATAACAATCCTTTCAATAGAATTAAGTCTAGAAAAGACATTTTCAAAAAGCACCATATTATTGTCTCTAAGTTTGATAAGGAAGTGTCTGTGGAGTCAGTGTAGGACATGACTTTGTCTTTTGGATTGTTTAGCTCCATAAGCTGAACTAGAAGCATGTTCATCACAGACATTAAAATTACACAAATTGTTCTTTCTTTTCTTTTGCAGGAGATACGTCTTGTAATTCCATAAATGTAGGGGCATGAATTTCAACTTCAATAGTTAAGGGATTCGCTGAAATACACAGGTTATTTTTGAGCCGAGGTGTTCTCCTTGGGAGTGATGCTACCAAAGTTGGAACAAGCAGAACCCAATGTGGCCTGAAGAGAGACACCCAGTCTCTGTTCAACAGAGTAAATTTCATCTTTCATAACACCCATGCCACTGTTTAAAAAGTTGACTATTAAGGACGTAGGAGGGTATTCCTTACCAACAGAAGGAGCTGAGCTTTTTCTTTTCCCTATGACAGAGAAGGGCACAAGCCAAAAAGCCAAGAGAGGGTGCCTGGCCCGACTTTAAAATGCTGCTGATGGGCACAGATGGGCCCAGTCTTGGACAGGCATGTGTTGCATGCATCCAGGGCTGCTGAAGTGAAGAATGCCAAATTTGGCAACTGGCAGACATGGCAGATGATAGGTGTGCTAGTAGGCACATACCCTTGATGAATATGTGACTACAGGGCAGTCCTCTGACCAGTAAAAGCTTGAACTCGCCATAAAGTTAGGGTGCCATTTGAAGAAGGAAGAAAAAGGTATGAGAGCATTAGGCCTCACGTAGGTGCATGGCATGAGTGTGTAAACAGCCATGGATTATAGGCGCCCGAACAAAGGCCGATGACCCTTATCATGGGCTTTTAATGCAGGCGAAACAAGTTGGCACAACATTTTGGACAGATAATCCATTGAACTTCATCAGACATCCAGTGTACAAGGGATTTTAATCCTATCTAATGTACCTTATAAATAAAGGACATTCCTTGAGAAATGTTTACTATACATCTGAATCCTTGCTGCAGTCTAGTCTTGAATTATATAAGAACTCCCGGCACTGGTCGAGTCCGCCAGGGTGGTATCTGCCTACCTTGGTGTAGAGCAATTACCTATTATGAAGCATGACACAATAAATTGTAGGTGAGGCGAACTCTCCAAAATCTTTAGGATTCATGCAGGTCCCAATAGAATTTCCCTATCAAGTCCTGGGCGTTTGTTGTGTATATGTTCGAGTAGGGAGGGTATGTTGAGGTTTTAACTCCTCTTTCTCTCCATTTGTGTGTCTCTGTAAGTCAGCTGTCAGTCACCTGTCTACAGAGCCAACGGGATCCTGTGAGGGGTGAAGCTACTGCTGTCTGTGCTGTAGAGCTCTGTGGCCACATGTCATCCACAACAACACTCTCTTGGTCTGTGCACCAACCCGGACACTAAAATTAATAAGCACAACCCTTTGTCCATCAGATGGGAGGCTGGTGTCTGTTAAGTAATAAAACTTGTGAGAGACAGGTTATTATAACTAAATAGCTCAAGACATAGGGCCTGTTTATGATGGCGGTGGGACTGCCACCGTCAGGCCGTCGGTGGCGGTCCCACCGTCATCCAGCCTATTGGTCCGACCGCCGCATTAGGATGCAGGCAGTCGGAGCTCGGCTGTCAGGGGCAAAGACCGCCGCATCTGACAGGATCAAGCATCCCGTCAGTGTGGCGGTTGGACTCCTATTCCCTGCAAAGAGGGCGGTGCCTGCTAAAGCACTGCCGTAGGGATGAGGATGTCCCTTTCCGTCTGCCTTTTCATGACAGTTCACCCACCATGAAAAGGCGGGCAGAAAGTGACTTTGGGGGCCCTTAGCAGGGCCCCGTTCCTCCCCGGCCCTCCACTATGGGGCATGGGGGGCACCTATGGTGCCCCCCTAAACATTCCTGCACCATGTGGCAGGCACCACCTGGTGCCTGCCACATAGTGCAAGGATGTTTTAAATGTGTACATTTTGTATTGCGGCTTGTGCTGCAGCCCACAGCACATGCCGCAATGCAAAATATACACATTGCAACCGCCGTGAAGGCGGTTGCATCATAATGGGGGCAGCGGGACCCCCAACTTCTAGTTGGGTGGTCCTGCTTCCGCCGCAGTGCCGGTCAAACGAGAGTCTGACCGGCATCGTAATCAGGCCCATAATTATACTGTTTCATTAAGCCAACTGATGCTTCCCTGATTCTGTACCTCTGTCTCTGGCCTTTTCTTCCATGACATGCTCTGTGGCCACATGTCATCCACAACAACACTCTCTTGGTCTGTGCACCAACCCGGACACTAAAATTAATAAGCACAACCCTTTGTCCATCAGATGGGAGGCTGGTGTCTGTTAAGTAATAAAACTTGTGAGAGACAGGTTATTATAACTAAATAGCTCAAGACATAGGGCCTGTTTATGATGGCGGTGGGACTGCCACCGTCAGGCCGTCGGTGGCGGTCCCACCGTCATCCAGCCTATTGGTCCGACCGCCGCATTAGGATGCAGACAGTCGGAGCTCGGCTGTCAGGGGCAAAGACCGCCGCATCTGACAGGATCAAGCATCCCGTCAGTGCAGCGGTTGGACTCCTATTCCCTGCAAAGAGGGCGGTGCCTGCTCAAGCACTGCCGTAGGGATGAGGATGTCCCTTTCCGTCTGCCTTTTCATGACAGTTCACCCACCATGAAAAGGCAGGCAGAAAGTGACTTTGGGGGCCCTTAGCAGAGCCCCGTTCCTCCCCGGCCCTCCGCTATGGGGCATGGGGGGCACCTATGGTGCCCCCCTAAACATTCCTGCACCATGTGGCAGGCACCACCTGGTGCCTGCCACATAGTGCAAGGATGTTTTAAATGTGTTTCAATTTTGTATTGCGGCGTGTGCTGCAGCCCACAGCACATGCCGCAATGCAAAATATACACATTGCAACCGCCGTGAAGGCGGTTGCATCATAATGCGGGCAGCGGGACCGCCGACTTCTAGTTGGGTGGTCCTGCTTCCGCCGCAGTGCCGGTCAAACGAGAGTCTGACCGGCATCGTAATCAGGCCCATAATTATACTGTTTCATTAAGCCAACTGGTGCTTCCCTGATTCCGTACCTCTGTCTCTGGCCTTTTTTTCCATGACATGTTGTGTACTCAGACCCCAGGCAACTCCATCTTGTCCATGGCGGGCGGATGCTGGGCTTAGCGCGGCCACCTTTCGTAGAAAATGAATATCAGCCATTTGTTTATGTTTTGCTGTTGAAGAACTGCCAAGAGGTGGTAGGTAAAAAACAATTGGTGTAATTAGTCAGGATTCTTTTATAACAATTATCTCTGTTTGCTCTAATAATAATTCTGAAACGATTTAGACAGTTCTCTAACACTTTTTAACTGATTTCTTTGTTTAGGTTTATGTTTCAAAAGAGTAAAATATTGGATTTTACTGATTTGATCAATATTCTTACCAGCTTGGACTTAAAATACAGGCAAATAGCATTCCTCGCTGTGCTACAGGAATAGGACCTGGACAGGACCTAGCAAATCTTCTGCAGAGCATATATCTGCTGCTCGGCCTGTGGGTAAGACGTGAGGAGGAGGGGCACAGGGAAGAAACTGAACTGGGTTACAGAACCCCCACCCCAAAGCAGGCATAAGGCATTTTAATGGAAACTGAAAAGGGAAGGAAAGAGAGGGGAGAATACGAGAGTGAAAGAAAGACAAGGAAGAGAACGAGAGGCAGGGACAAAGGGAGGGAGTAGGAAAGGAGAAAGAACTACAAGGGAGAAAAAGACATTGTTAGAAAGGGGGAATGGGATAAAGATTAGGAGAGAGAGAGGGTGAAATATAAAGAGATTAAAAAAATAACAGTGATTAAAAACACTGATGGTAGAGAGCAGGGCTGACAGGACTGTTAAGGAGGGGGGGGCTAGAAACAAACAGAAGAGAGACAGGGAAGGGAGCGGGGTAAGAAGAGAGCGATATGAAAGGAGAAAGAAGGACCAAAGGTGGGAGAGAAGGAAATGCGTAGAGTAAGGTGGGGAGAAAAAAACAGGAGAATGGAAGGGCCGGAGAAGTGAAAAGCAATGGCTCTGATCCTTGTCCCTTAGATTTCCTGTGATGTCAGTTTTTAGCCAAAGGTTGAGTGATATCATTTCCAGTGATATCATCAGTATGCGATCCCATTCTTTAAGAACTCGAGAAATCCGCCCTCTTTGTGGTCTTGGAATGTTGCCAAGTAAGTAGCAATCACTAATGGACACTGGGCAGCTATTGCCCATGTACTCTTCGAAAGAAAGCAAATTTAAATCAAGTGGCACTGCAGTAAGCAGTCCCTACCATAACCCTCTCCCTTATTTTTCATTGCATAGGGGAAGGATAAAGGCTGAAAAGGAACTGGATGAGATCCTGAAAACATGCCTGGAATGACAACATGAAAATGTGCTATTCCAAACCCGCCAGAGAGCAAAGAGCTGTTACTGGGGCTCTGGCAATGTGCTGCCCCCTCTTCACAGCTCACGTTTCTTACCAAAATCTCACCAGAATCTGGGTCATATTGCACTCTCAGCGTGGATGAGGCTGAGAATATATTCAGTACTGATGAGCTAGTCAGGATTCTAGATGTACTATTTCAATGCAGGGTTTTACTCATATGGGAAGATAAAATGTCCAGTAAGGAATCATTGAACAACTATTAGAAGCCCTGATGGCCCATGAGAATCAACAAAAGGCTTGGTTTGGTTGGCAGTTTTTGGTTAGTTGTACAAATGCTGGGTCAATAAAGCATTTTAAAGACAAAATATGAAATGGGTTCCTGCCAGAAGGGCCCTATACTTTGTCTTTACACCACTGCTAAGTCAACCAAGTGAATGTTTGCTCTTTCTGTATTATCCCCATGGAATCACTCTGTATTCAGCTTCAATGTCTCAATGATTCTCTCCCACCTTACAGAGTTCATGTGCAGCAAGCGATTACCCGCTGACCGTGAAGGGGTTTGGACTGGGAAGCACCTCGAGCCACCCTCTGCTCCTCAAAAACGATAAGCTTCTGGCCACACTCCTTAACCTATTTTGACTGGGTCCATTTGCTTACTGCAGAGAATATAGCATGTTACATTGCATGCTATTACATCGCGTTCCTTTACAATGCGGTCGTTACAACAACCGCATTGTTAGAACGCGATACCTTTACAACGCAAGTCATTAGATCGACTTGCTGTAGGGGGGGCGCTGGACTTAGGAATAGTATAATTTACTATTCCAACTCCAGCCTGCGCAACAGTAGGGAAGGTGTTGGAATAGTAAATCATACTATTCCTTATGTTAGAGCGACCCCTACAGCAAGTCGATCTAATGACTTGCGTTGTAAAGGCATTGCGTTCTAACAACGCGGTCGTTGTAACGACCGCGTTGTAAAGGAACTGCGATGTAATGACTGCGTTGTAAACGCTGTCTCCCACTGCAGATCTTGTGAGAAGTCACATGATCAGGAATCTGAAATTGGTATCCAGAACTCAGGGCCTCATTTACAAGGAACTGACACATCTGCATGTCCTTACGCCACCATGGATGCGCTGTATTTACAATGCAGTGCACCATGGCCCAAGGATTAAGAGATACATCAGAAATTCTGACGTATCTTTTGGCGCAAAAGTGATGCATTGCTGGAGTTGCTCATGAAAGTGACGCAACTCCAGCACTGCGCCACAACAGATAGGTGAGTCCCATTCAAAAAGCCCTGCGTCATTCCTTATGCCTGGTCTTAGCAGGCGTAGGAATTTTGACGCAGTGGAGGTGTAGAGTGACGCAGTGAAATGTTGTAAATTACACTTTGTCAGTTCTACATGGCTTTTTGCGTGGGAACGCCTACCCTGCTAACATTATACCTGACACAGGTGCGTCACGTTGTAAATGGGTCGCAACGTGGCGCATTGTTTACGCCTCTGCTGCTGCGTCACAAAAAGTGATGCAACGGCAGCGCAAAAGTGTTGCAAGGGGCTTGTAAATCTGCCCCTCAGTATCACTTTTCTCCCTCAAACAGTACATTTAAAATATGTTAATTATGTAACAGGGATGAAACAACTGTGCATAAAAGGACATCAACTCTTCTTTCAGTCCTCATTGGCCCCCAGCACCTGGCCTAGCATTGTTGCCATCATGTGAAGTCCCATTGGTTTCTCGTGGGTTTCCTGAAAGGTCTCATGACCTGGAATGCCTTTGAAATCAGCACCCAGATTGCCTTGACTCTTGTGTGTCTCACAGCATGCTCCTGAAACTGGCTTTGTTCTTTCCTGTGTTATCAGTGCTTCATTTGAGGCACTGGTTGCAGATAGGACCAACCAGCACTCATTTTTAGGGCTGTAGGAAATGTACTCCCAGAGTTTTGCATTTGCCTACAGCTGCAGCCCTCTGAGTTTTCAACCATTAGTGATGTGTACAAATTTCTCCCAGATCAAAAGACAAAGGCCTGGGTGAGGGGAGCTGTTTCTGTTCCTCTGGCAGGATGACCAATTGTGCAGTGCCCAGGAACTTAATTAACTTCAAAGAGACCTACCCTGTCACATGCAGATGTAACTAACACTTGGACATGTCCCTCCGTTGTCACTCTAGTCAGCCATGCATTAATCCCAATGGAAGAAGAGATGCCCCAGAACTGGTTTTGGGTGACAAGAGAAGAGAAGTTGCTAATTTCCCTGGTCACACCGCTTGGGTGGGCCAAGAGCTTTGGACAGGGGAAGACATGTTCTTCCATCTTGGATCTAGGCAGAGAGGGGTACTGTGGAGTTGTATGCAGGTGAGCACCTAGGAAATATTGCAAAAGTGGGTAGGGTAACTCCTGAGAACTTTTATCCCAATGGTTAAAGCGGAACCGGGAGTCACCCCCACATGCAAGCTGATGCCAGGCATAAATGTGACATCCCCAGTATCCTCCTGAGAACACTACTGGAACTGAGGAAGATAAGAAGAGGACTGAAACTGCTGTCTGAGATCTGAGAAGAACACTGAAGGACTGTACCTGCTGTCTCTTGTACCCAAGACAAAGAAGTGGACTTCAAGGGTTATAAGTAGGCCTGGGCGGTGAACTCCGCTCCGTTGGCGGAGTTTGCAGAGTTTTCTGCGCTCCGCGGAGCGCAAGGAGTTTAGAAAACTCAGCTCTGCGTAGTGCAGCTGAGTTTTTTCCCCACTCGCGAGCGGTAAGTTCGCCAGCGCAACTGCTGCTTGGGTAGAATTTTTACCCGAGCTGCAGAAAGACCAGCGCGAACGCCAGTTCACACTGCACTCCGCCACTTGCGGAACTCCGTGGAGTTTTTTTGTCACTTCGCGGAGTTCCACGTAGCGAAACTCCGCAAACTATGCCCAGGCCTGGTTATAAGGCTGGTCTCCTGTTCAAGTTGAAGGTACACAACAAGATACAAGAGGCCTTTCCTTCAACTGTCCAGCCGACCAGTTCCAATTAGACCTGCCCTGGGCCTTGCTGTTGGCCTTTGCTGGAGTTTATCTTGAGCCCTCTGTGCCCGTCCTGGAACCGTATGCTGTTTCAAGGTGTCCTCCTCCTAACATGATGAGAAACCGAGGGCTTAGAAACCTTTTGGCTTCAAAGCCGACCGGAGGACTAGGACCAACCTCCCAAGCCAATACAATGAACATGCATGCTCACTGGGATGAAGATTCATGTTTCCCCTGCTCAGAGCTTTTCTAAAGCAACAAATCCAATTCAGCAGAACATCACGGAGAAGGTATCTGGCCTCATGGAGCCCTCTTCGGCTATAGCCTGCAGTCATGCTCCGCTGGACGAATCAGAGCTCTAAAAAGGTTACTAAGTGCGAACGTAAAAATCTTCACTGGGCAAAGGAGCCAAAAGTATCAGCCAGCAAGGGAAGCTTCCTTGGGAGCAAAATTTGAATTGCCCTTGTTTAGAGCTCTCCCAACTAAATTCAATGGCATCATCTGGCCGTCGACCAATGGCTTTCTGACCTCGTGGAGATGTCCTCAGGCAGAGCTTGTTGCCTTTCCCCACTAAAGACTTTGGACTTCCGAAGGTAAAACTTCTGATCGGGTTGAACCTGTTTTCTGTATCCAATCCACAATGGTGGGCTCTTAATCACTCCCAGGTCTACCTCAACCAGTTGACCATGGTTAGCTCTTATACTTTTTGGCACCATTCTTATTTAAAAGTTTAAAAAGTCATATCTCTGGTTCCCCTTATTGGATTTTTGTCAATTTTGTGATATTTTATTTCTGAAAATATACTGTTTCTAAATTGATTTGAGATTTCTCTTGTGTTGTCTTTTGAATTTAATACTTTAACACTGTTTTATCACTGCATAAATACTTTACACATTGCCTCTAAGTTAGGCCTTTCTCCTCAGTGACATAGCTCAGGTTTATTTTGCGACTTTAGTGGTTCACCCTGACAAGGATTGTGATTATTACTTGAGGTGGGTAGATTTCCATCGCCTTGTCAGACTTTGTGAAAAGAATGTAATGCAGTGCATTGCGCTGCTTTGCATTACACTGCGTTAGGTAGGCATTAGATGGGTGGAACACAATGAATTTTCATGCAATACACGATTTACTGAAACCAGTAAACCTGGGTTTGCACCAAAATGGTGTGCCTACCTGAGTGAGGCGTAACAAGGAGAAATTATTTCTCCTCATTACATTTTTGCACGCATAGCATGAAGAATATTTCTGGAAAGATGTTTTTTGTACACAAAGGTACCCCTTCCTGCACAAAAACCATCCTGTCCATAATGCATGTTCCCTTGCACCATGGCGCAAGGGTGGCAGCATTTACATTAGGTTACCTTAAGTGCGCCAACGCAATGAAATTGCAAATGTGTGGCATATCTTAGTAAGGCAGCACAGTGAGTTGCATTACATAAAAGGTTAGTAAATCTAAGCTTATACTCAGAACCCAGAGAAAAAGGTTGCGATTCTCACACACCACGTTCTTTGGTTGTACACTCAGAAGGTCAGGTAGTGCAACACTCTATAGTTAAGGACGCTAAATCTCATTATTACACTAAACCAAATTTTTGTATCCTTTGAACAACCAAAACCTCTATTTTAGGTTCTTTCATTGGTTATCAGCAGAAACCAGGGTCATGTTTAAATGAGAATTAAAGATGATAATTCTAAATGGACCCTCCGGTCTGCCAAAGGATTATTTTTGTCACGAGTGTCTTGCAATCTTTCCACTGTTGATGGCTGGAGTGGAGATCTGGACATTTGTGAATTTATTGGTGGCACTACCTCCTGGAATACATCAGGTGAGAATCAAATGCAAGTTTAAACTAAAAACATTGCGGTTTTAGCCTTCTTGTCTCTCAGGTTATCAATGACAGGCGCTTAGAGGCAATTTAATTGTGGCAAGTGCTTTATATATGTCCTAAAAATAATAATTATAATCACAATATTCAATACTCTCTTATTCTATTGCAAAGTTATTGTATAGGCTTGTGCAACTGATGCACATTTTTCTTTTAAATAAACATTCTGCTGACTTATTTTCGAAAAAGCGTGCATCATTTTTTCCTTTTGATTTTATATGATTATTTCACTTTACATTTGTATATTTCTCGTATAATTTTCAAAAAACGTTTATGACCCTGCTTTTGGGATTTTAAAGCTATTTTTAAAAAAGCTGTTTTCTTGTCAAAGTATCCTCTGTATTTTTTCGCACAGTAACTGACATTTCATGTTCTAAGTAATAAATATGCAGATGTTAACACCCACCTGTATTTTCTGAAAAGTTGGCAAATCTGTTATAGCACAAAGAACAAAATGTTTTGTTTTTAACATTTTAATGCTGTATGTTCCAAGCACAAAGTTAAAAGATTTTGGATGTAAGAATATTTTACCCAGTGGCAATCACCACTGGGTAGTTATAGTTAGGTTAGCGTTTCCATAGGAAATGCCTTTAACAAATCTTCATGAAGCTTTCTTCAAAAGTTGCTCTTTTTTGCCAAGTTTATGCCTGGAAAGTTTCCGGGTGATCTATCAAATGGGGGCCGAGAAAAAGGTGGAGTCCCACAATGCAAAATCCCCATGCATTTTCCATAGACTTTTTTAGGCAGCACTACCACAAAAACTGCTGAACGGAATTACACCAAATTTGTCAGGAAGCTAGATCTTGGCTCCAAAAGAGTGCTTATGAGTAAATACGTTCAGTAGTTTTGAAATATTGATGTACACAAATGTTTGTATACATGGACGGCTGGGTTCGAGGGACTCTTGTGAGAGTCCCTCAAACCCAATTTTAAAAAATGAGTATCTGATTGGCCCAGGGAATTGTTTTCCCCTTAGGCCAATTCACTCCCAAGGGAGACATTCGCCTGTGGGAGCGAGCGCTCTGATTAGCTGCATGCAACATGAAGAAAAATGTTCCAGACAGCAATTATAGAACTCGTGGACTTAGTCCCCTGGACTATGCTTAATTTAAAAAAAAAGATATTAGGGGGCAGGGTATTGCTACTCTGCCCCCTAGGCTTTGTAGGAGGGTCCCAGAGGGGCCCCCATTGGCCAAGATAATTGTTTAAAATAAACAGTTGCAATCCTGCGTGCCTCATGCTGGATCATAAAGTTTTAAAAAATATATATTTTTCCCAAAGGGGTGTTCCAGAGAACTCCCATGTCCCTTTCTGTGTAATAATCCTGACCCCTGGGGTGGGCCAGGCCCCGGGGGTCATCAATATTATATTGTTTTGTGAGGGTGGGTGGAGCCCCCCTCCCAGAGCCACTGGGTGCTAAGGGGAATCCATCTCCCGGGGCCAAATGCAAGTTTAAGGGAAGAGGGGCATACAGTCCCCCTTCCCGAACCACTAATAGGTCCTGTGGACTCTATCCCAGAGGGCCAAATGTACTTTGAAGGGGAGGGGTTCATGTGCCCCCCCCTCCATGAGCCTCTACTTGACCTCGTCCCAGGGGCCAAAAAACTAAAACAAAAAGGGAAGGAGAGCTGTGCACCGCACTCCCTGTAGTGATATCCGCTTTGGGGACCCCATCCCCTGGGGCATAAATACTACATAGTGTCCTGGGGAGCCCACCACAGGACACAGTGGTTCCTTGCTCGGGAGAATGCATGCATACCTTGCCTGTACTCTCATGGGTAGGGAACCCCACTTTGCACACGCGACCAATTATATCGCACTCCACAATGCTGCACTCCCTCGCATCCTGAATGGAGGACACAGCCCGCCGACACTGCATGCTCTCTCGCCGCATGACAGAGGTTGAATCCAGTCCTATGGAATCAACCAGAAGGAGACTGTAACCTTATTCTCCATCGAGTTAATCGATTTTTGCACGCCACTCCCCTCGTTGTTTATTGAGATCCATGAAGAGGACCACTCCTGTTACGCTGAATACGCATTAATACCAAACGATATGGATTGCGGCACCTGACTATAGTGATTTACCCTCTTTTTCTAGCCTGAATTAGACTCTCTCTCAGGCATATATTTTGCTGTCCTGATGATGATCCCGGTTTTTTAGTCGGATTCGAAATGCCGTCGACAACTACATCTTGACTCGTACCTGTTTATTATGATTTATGTGGAACATAAGATGTTTCTTACAATCGTGACTGTTGTAAATATATATTTGTAATTTCACAATGCGAGTAATTGCCTGAGGTCTGGAAATCTGTTGATTTCCAAGCCCGTTTTTACCCACTGCACTTTAATTATACTTTTTTCCTTGTCAGAATAATTGTTTAAATAAATATATATTGTTCATTTGAAAAACCCACACAGTTCTCATTATAGTTCTGTGTTACATTACTCCTTTACTAATTTTTGTAATAGGGGCCTCTGTCTCTAAAAACAAATTGCAGCCCTCGGTCCCTCTCAATTTCTAGGGTCCCCTTGTTTCCTTATAAACTGCTATAAAAGAGTAGGCATGCTCTGCAAGAGGAGCTGCAGAATGAATGAGAGAAATAGACATAAAGCTAATGCAGAGCACATCTAAATTGATTAATGGTTTTCAAACACTTTCTTTTTGCAAGTATGTATACAACCTCAACCATTATCTCTTACATTCTCGATCTTTTAAATGAAGAGTACAATCTCCAGCCATAAAGACCTGCTTACATGTGGGCAATAAAATAATTAAATTGGGCACTAAACACTCTGAAAATGAATTAATTGCAATTCCAGCTCATTTACAAATCAGCTGTGTTTCTCCACTATATGAATTAGCTTTCTACCAATAGAACAAATAGAGAGCCCGCCGTTTTCTGTAGCAAAAGATTCACCCCTTATGTGGCTCTTGCATGGACCAATCTCCTTATCAATCACTGCCTTTCATTTCAATGAATGTCAAAAGCAGACATTCTTGGGCTGGTATGTGACAAGGCAAAATACTTTTCTTCAACATGTCCCTTTGAGTTCAGCTGCTGGACAAAAGACAATTCTGCATTCACTAGCACATCTGTATGCACTAACCCACTAAGATACTCACTCCTTTGTGATCCTATCTCTTTGAATGGTTCTTGTAACCCTTTGAAGTCTGGCTGTGCTTGTAAACTCCTAGTAACACCTACTTCATTCATTTCCTCTCATCATACACTTCTAGGAAATGATTCTTATTTGAATCGAACAATGAATCTTGTTGTGAGTTGACGTAGGGTTTTTATTTTCATCAACGGTCCAAAAACAGTGCAATGCTGTGGCATTATATTTTATCCTCCCCTGAAGAAAGTGTTTGAAAGTGTTTCTTGGCTAAACATAGGTATGATAGATACATGCCTTGATAACCAACTTAAACAAGCTTTTCTCAATTCTGACACCGAAAGACGCCATTTTAACCTCTGCATCTGAAACATTTGCAATACAAGCAGCCTAATCCGCATCTGAAACAGCTTCTGCAGACCATGTTTCTGACAGATGTTACTGACTTATTGCACACCATGTTCCACTTTTCAAAAAGAATAGGTATAATCCATGTTTTTAAGACTATTCATTCAGGCATATTTATTGGCTTTTAGAATTTGTTTGGATTCCTTCTTTCCTTCTTCAGTTAACTGTTTTTGAATCTGTTTGATTGAATATCAGTTACACTGCTTATTGTTGGTTCAGCAATTCTGATTTTTAAAGAAACAAAGCCAGCATGATTGCTAACATGTTTGAGAATTAACTCTGCTCAACTCTCATGAAGCTATGGCATTTTTCTTTGGAGGAGATCAGTTGAACGGTTAAGCGAGAACTGGACTATGTCATTACACAAATTTCAAGCACCCAAAGTGAGGCTTGCTTTCTGGTTCATTATCTGTTGCAAAATAATCTATCCACATATCCCATTAGAATAACAATCAGTAATGTCTCTTGTCATATGAGAAATAATGTTATCAATCAGAGATCATAAAGCATATTGTACTGCAGTTCAGTTTTCCATCATTAAAAAAGCTGTATACAGCATCAATGCCATCATCTGTACCTACAGTAGTAAGCAATGGAACACTGACAGTTTCTGCATGTTTGGATTTGGTGTTTTGCACAATGCTTCAACATTGTCTACAATATTGTCAATTAAAGTCTTGACACCATCTTTACATGTGGTATCAGCATCCTCATTTTTGAGAGACTTGTGGCTCCTTCATTATCATCTACATATGGAGAAAACTCAAAAACCCTCATTTAGACAAAGTTTTTTAATTCTAACCTGCGTAAAATCTTTTTCGGGGCTGAAGGTTTAGCAATGTGCAGGTATTAAGGAGCTGCTACCGGTTTGTCTATAGAATTCTGCCTTATTTTTTATCAACCTGCTTTGTATTTTATATTCCCTTTTGAATTAAATGTTGGACTCTTTGTACCGAGCTGCAATAGTCAAAATAAAAAAATAGATAATGTAGTCTAGTTATTTTCATTTATGATGTCATAAATGATGTTGTTTAACATGTCATGAGTGTTGTACTATATGACGTCATGAACAGTGCATGAAAGGGCACAAGGTATAGTGTTCAGGCTCAGGTACATACTTCCTCTGCCTCTACACATCATAATAAAAGGAAAAAGCTAGTGACTGCAGTATGTGATCAAACTCGGACATTGCCTAGTACAAATTCCCATTGAGAGTCTTCCAGCCCATTTGATACCGATGTAGATCTGGAAGATGCAGAGGCTAGCTTTAGCCTTAACTTTGCTCCACACTCTGATGAAATAGCATTGGCCAGCACAGGGTATGGCCATCTGCCACATCACTCTGCTGGCCCTGGACCCAATTTGGATCAGCAATGTGAGTCACAAAAGGACCCCACCGCTTACACCATCACCACGCTACCCACCCTCTCTGGTGCCCCATTATCTACATTGAGCCTCTATAAAGAACCAGCACATGAGCTGCTAGCCCAATGCCTAAATGTATCCATGAACGACTCTGTGCCCACAGACTATGGCAATTTGCATATAAATTGCAGATCCATCACTTCTTCAATGGCTCAAATCACAGACGTGGTCTTCGTTGGGCACCATACAATCACTGGTGGTCGCCAATACCTACCACTCAGATAAACTAGATGCTCAAATAGGCATACTAAACTCCTTTGCGGTCCTCATCACAGGTAGAGAATGGAAACTTGAAGCATTGAATAGCTTGATCTAGCACGCCCAATCAGCAGCGGTCCTGTCAGAAGTTCTAGAAGGACCGCAGGGGTCTTGCCCATGCTCTCCAATTCTGAATAAACTGTGCAAATTGCTGCAAACCATTGAAGCCTTGCTTCAGGACTCCAGACTAACTAAAGGGGGGATACAGCCCTTTGTGTGGAAGCAGGACACAGCCTACTCAAGTGTGAGTAGGGCTGTGCTCAGCTCCTTTCTCCCATCCTGCCAGTACTGGCCCATACAGGCACACCTAAGCTCTCTATTGTGTGTGGCTGTCTAGGAGGAATACACAAAGCCCAACTGTCAACTACACTCGGTGATGTGACCCAAAGCCAGGCTGCAGGCTTTAAATGGCTAAGACAGGAAAATATCAACTTTCTAAAAGTGGTATGTTCAGAATTGTAATTTAAAATTTGACTTAACTATAAGTTAGGATTTTTCATTACATTTCCAAAGACACCAAACATGAACTGGGTACCTGCTCACATTTGGAAAGTACAGCTTATTGTATGTAATAAGGTAACTCCAATGTTATCTTATGGGAAATTTAGGCCTTGCAGGAGTGAAAAACAAATGTAGACGTTTTTCACTTCCAGTGCATGTAAAACCTAAAAGTACATTTCCTACTTTTTTAATACATTGCACCTGCCCCCTGGGCTCTCTAGGGCCCACCCTTGGTGTGGTTTATATGTATTAAAAAGGAAGGTTTAGGCCTGTCAGAATAAAATTACATTTTAAACGTGCACACACAGGCTGCAATGGCAGGCCTGAGACATGTTTAAAGTGCTACTTAAGTGGGTGGCACAATCAGTTCTGCAGGCCTGTAGCATTTAATTTGCAGGCCCTGGGCACACGCAGTGCCACTTTACTAGAGACTTGCAAGTAATTTAAATATGCCAATTGGGTATAAGCCAATGTTACCATGTTTTAAGGAGTAAGTAAAAGCAGTTTAGCAGTGGTAAAGTACCCAGAGTCCAAAGGCCAGCAAAAACAAGATCAGCAAAAATAATGTGTGTGAAGGTAAAAAGTTTGAGGGAAGACCACTCTAAGGCAGAGAGGTCTAACAGCTAGTGAAAAGGTTCAGTAGACCCAAATCCATGTCTGCTATCATTTGGGTAGCTTTGTTATACTAGGACACCATATTGGATGTCTAACGAGTGAAAACCTCTATTGTCAGCCATGTGGTCAATCACATATGTTGTATAAAATGTTTCTTTTTCTAAAAAAAAAGCATGTTTTTACACTTAACCAGGGTGTTTTCGTATCAGCCAATCATTAAGCATGGCCTGTCAAAATATCAAATAGAGTTGACTTATATAACTTTCATGCGCAAACATACGTGGCATGCTGAAGGTCAAAAGGAGTGTATAGATCACAGGTCTGCCATGCTGGAAGCTGGATATCCAAGGGTGCAGATGCCAAAACAGAAATTAGTCTACCAAAGAACTCTATGAGAACAAAACGTATTTGAAATGTCCTGTAAGAAACCATTTTGATGTTAATCAATTAGTGCGGAAAGTATTTTATCACATCAAGTGTGTTTACCAGTTCTTGAAAATGAAAACATTTTGTAACCTGGTGGAAATATGCAAATGACTGATTATCCAATCTACAGTGAAAAGTGTCAATGCCTGAAGGAAGCTGGCTCTCTATATACTATAACAAAAAGAGGTATAGTGTGAGAGTCCTGTGGATCCCCAGAGGATTTACAAGGGCTAAAGTAGATACTACTAATGCTCTCTTTTGTGGTAGTGTGGGCAAGCAGTTAGGCTTATCAGACGGTAGTGTTAAGCATTTATTGTACACACAGTGGCAATAAATGAGACACACACTCAATAAATAAATCACAGACCAATTTATAAAAATAGTACCTCATTATATTTATTTTTCAGAACCACAGAACTTCATCATAGGCAAATACGTTTTTCAAAAGAAATACTTTTCAGTTTAAAAAATTGACACTGCAATTTTCAGACTTTGCAATGTTAACCTATGAGAGGAAGAAAACATTCAGCATACATGGGGATAACATCGAATTACAAGACCAGTCTTCAGAAGTTAAGGTCAGTTCAGCACCAACAGTGCACCTCCAGAGGTGCTGGGGTGGCCGGGTGCAACCTCAAGGTCGCGCGCCCCAAAAAAATCAATGGGGATTGGGGGTTATTGGTCAGAGGCTACTTACAGCTGAGTAGCAGCGGCTTGGGGGGGCCAGTTTCCAGGGGTTGAAGCAAGCACTAGACAGGCCCCAAAGCAGCACTAACACTACACCATCAGCGGCAAAAGGGGCGCTGCGTGCAGGGTGCCAACACAGCATCAGGTGCCCAATGCAAGGCAATGGAGAATGGCCAGATCAAACAAGGGCTGAAGGCTCAGGCAAGGAGGCCGGTCGAAGAAAACCTACAGGTGCAGAAGTAAGTTGCAGTGCTCGGGACGTAGGGACACCTTTTGTCCTCTTCACCAAAGCCAAGGACGGACGGTTGCAGGGGTGCCTTTTGGTGTCGGAAATGGCTTACCGGAGCAGGTCCTGGTTGTGGGGGGGAGGCCTCCATGCAGGAGCTGCAGGCGATCTTGAGGAGCCCAGGAGAGGTCAGCTCATGGTGGACTCGGGCTCTGGAGCACTGGGGAACTTTGCTGGAACCAGTGGGCCACTTGGACTCGGGCAGAGGCGTTGGGTGCAGAGGTGGAACTGGGGCAGGCTTTGCGGTTCTTCAAGTCACAGAGTCCTTACTTTGAAGATGGTTGCTTGGTGAACAGGTCCGCTGTTCTTTGGAGTCTTGATCTTTATTGAAGGCAGTCAGTCCTCCCTGGGTTCTGGAGTCGTCATTTGGTGCAGGATCGTTGAGGGTGGCAGACAGGCCGGTAGGACTGGGGCCAAGTCAGTTGGTCTCTGCGGTCTTCTCTGCTGGTGTGGCTCTGTAGTGTCTGGCTCTTCTTAGGACGTCAGGAACTGAAGTTCAGGGCTCAGGGGAGCCACCTAAATACTAGATTTAGGGGCATTTAAAGGGAGTGCCAGGTAGTAGCCAATGGGCTACTTACCTTAAGAGTGACTACACTCTCTAAATGCTCACCCCAAATGTGGGGTGGGCATATCCCTGCTTGGAGGAGTCCCACCCTCTTCAAGACAGTGGGCACTTAAAAGTGTGGAGGTGTGGAGTTGGCAGAGGGGGGACACCTTCTATCCTTTCTAAATTTTCCAGCCTGTCCTCCCACCAAAAAGGAGGTGAGGACAGGAAGGGGTCCTGCTCCTTCTAACAGGAGATGCTGGGGTTGCATTACAAAGGAGGTAAGGCCTTTGAAGCTCGTCGTCACGGATGGCTCTTCCTGGCCAGGGGAAGGTGTAAACACCTCCACCCAGGAAAGGCATTGTTCTCGACCTCAGAGTGCACAGGCATTCTCCCCATGAGGTCAGAACACTGTCTGGTGATAGCAGGCTGGCTCAGGCCAGTCGGTGACCAAACTAAGGATTGGTACATTTCAGGTGGCCCCTCTAAGAGGTCCTCTGTGTGCATTTTTAAATAAATCTGACACTGAAATCAGCGCAGGTTTATTATGCTGAGATGTTTAGTACCAAACATCCCATACTTCAGTGAAGCTATCAAGGATCTGGGGAACTCATAATGATGAGTGTCCAGCCCATGTACATATTATGGCTTCCCTGGTCTCTTACAATATCCAGGAATCGACATGGGTATTTTGCTTGGGCATATCTACCCAAGCAGATATGCCCTCACAGGAGATATAGTATGCCCTGTCTTAGGGCTAAGGGCTGCTAGAGGGGTGTCTTACCTATATCTCATTGAGTGTCTGTGGGCATGGCACACAGGGATGTGTGCCATGTCGATTCTTCAGTTTTATCTGCACCAAGACACACAGGCTGCAGTGGCAGTGTGCATGTGCTTGGTGAGGGGTCCTTTAGGGTGGCACAATTCATGCTTTAGCTCTTTAGGGATCCTCTTTAACCACAAGGCCCTTGATACCAGGGGTACCTTTTACTAGAGACTTATATGTGAGCTAAAGGGGTGCCAATTGTGGAAACAAAAGCTAAAGTTTAGGGAAGGAGATCTGGCACAGGGCATTAGTTCGCAGGGACCCCGTGCGATTCCAGTTGAAATTACATCATTTTCCAGGCAAAAAGTGGGGACTAACCATGTCCAAAAGACGCGCTTTCCCAAAATGCCATATTGAAATACCCATATACATCCTATTCCAGTAATTAGTCGATGAGTTCCATATGTTGTAAATATATTGCATTGCAATTCTTTTCAAAGATTTCTATTGCAAATTATATTATATATTTTATTAGCCACTTTCCCCCTGCAGTGCATTTGAGTTACAGCAATATCCCTAACAAAAATGAATTACATTTTCATTCTAGTAATTTTCACAAGATTAACAATATTGAAGTACTGTCTTAGGGACAATATCATGCATATAACTTCATAACCATGTCATAGTTCACATACATTTCATATACATATTTTACAATCAGTGACCAACTGAGATGCAATTATAGTGGACTGAATTGATACTCTCTTTGTAATATGTTTCCATATGATGATTAAACAATATTTCATCTACAGTGTCTTTTAATTAGAAGTGCATTTTCACTTCATCCACGTAGTTTCACAAAATGTACAAATTAAAGTGCAGCTAAAGTGGAACATGATCTTTTACAAATGGGAATATGCTATATGTGTGAGAAGGAATGGAATGGGTGGGGGTAGACTGTTAGGGCAGAATCTTGGTTAGTTGGCTGGTGCTAGTGAGTTCCAGCCCAGGCATTTCAAGAGATGATGAGGACGAGCGGGATGAGCTGGCAGAGAGAGAGTCTCGGTTTGCTTTATCTGACTTATAAATAAATAACCAGAAGCTCAAAAGGACTCTAGCTGTGGTATTGCTTACAACACAAATTGGCGACGAGGAGACCACAGTACACTGCACGGAGTATTCCACGGGACCCACTGGCAAAGACCAGCCGGTAACGGGCATAACAAAAGTACTTTACTCATACTTATCACCATGGGGGGCTGCAGAAGTGTTAAGACTCTTTGCCTGTCGAATTCGCACCAGGGGGAAGAAATGGCATTACTTTTGGGTACTTCGCAGTGCACAAGACCACCTACCACGACAACGGGCTCCCGCGCTGGCACACAACGTCCTCACAGCTGTTAGACTTTTGGCCATTGGGCATGCGAGCATTGTTCTGCTCGTACTCAACTAAAACACAGCTCTTACAGTCGGACAAACGTCAGAAGGCCCACAGATATTATTCTGGCTTGCTCTTGGCACGTGTTTAACAATCGGCAGGCAGCCCCGAGCAGCTGGAAGGACAGTGAAAGAGCACACACCCACATTGCTAGCAGCAGTAAGGTAAAGCATAGAAGTATGGTTCCTCACAGTTTTAAGTTAAGAAATTTACTGAATATTGGTTCTACACCGTGGCCGAGATTATATCTCTGCGTCTACTTCTGAACCTGACTTTCTCCTTCATTGATATCACTTTGCATTCTGGTCCTTTACACAGAGTGGTCAGCATCTCCAGTAAAAGGCTTCACAGGATTGGTTATTTAAAGCTCTTTCGTTATTGGTTCACTACAGAGGAAAACACTTCAGGGCTGGCTGTTGTTTTGTACAGCATCTCCGGTAAAGGGCTTCACAGGATTGGTTGTTTAAAATTGTTTTGTCATAAGGATTGGTTGTTGTTTTATAGCCATTGACTCTCTCTCTATAACAACTTTATGTTGCTCCTTCTCATTCTTGTTCCAGCAATTTTCTGAGTACAGCTATTGAAATATTCATAGGATCTCTTCAGCTACTCATTAATTATATTGGATACTTTTGACACATTAATCAGTCAACATGCAAACTGCAAATTGGCCGATATACTTTCTGTCTGAACCAGGTATATCCAGACTCAAGTGGAATCGATAGTGGAAAAACTTTAGAGATTCAAGAGAAATTGGGAGATCTGTAATGGCTTCTAGAGAATTAGAAAGGGACAAACAACATACGTCTGAGGCAGTGGGGGTGGTATGACCTGCTCCTAGGTTTATATCTAGTGCTTAGATGAAAAAACAAGACAAAACCATTCACACAGATATAAATACGTGTTTCAGGTGTGGGTCAAAAGTCACATAGCAAACTTCAAGAATTGTTGGGTTTTGGGGAAAATTTGTCTTAAATGTAACAAATCTGGACATTTTGCAAGAGTGTGCCAGAACTCACAGAAAGTAGTATTTGTTGGGGAATTTACAGATTCCCTTCCTTTATGTGATCAGGATAACACTACTGCAGACAGTAGGGTTGTTTTCTTAGTCCAAATAGTGAAAACAGGTGATGGTTATGAGAAGAAAGAGGATCCCAAATGTGAAGTACTTATTGGGAAGGTACTATTGGTGGTGACAGAGGACTCAGGATCTCCCATCACTATCATATCAAATAAAGTGTTCAAAAGAGAATGGGCGCAAGTGACACTGGGCAGTCCTGACATTCGCACTGTTGCTTTAGGTGGCCAAGAAATTGATTTGGTGGGATATTTTAAATAATACATTAGATTTAAAGAAAGAGAAATACACACTTAACTGTATGTCACTAAGAAGGGCTGCAACATATTGGGATAGCAAGATCAGGGGCTGTATGGGATGGTGCTAAGACCAGGTATGAAATTTCTCATTTCTTTATAGGATCCAGTTTCCATAGTAAGTCAAAGTGAAAAACGAGAGTCGTCTTAGAAAGAAGTCTTGACAAAGCACAAGGCATTGTTTGCAGAAATATATGCTTGGTAAAAGGGTTTGAACACCCCATTGTTCTCAAGTGAGATGCCATGCCTGTAGCACACAAAGCGAGGCGCTTACCTTTAAGTGTAAGGGTAAGATTGGAAGGTCACTTGAAGAAACGTTGTGCGGATAAAGTCATAGAAACCATAGATTCTTCACAATGGATCTCTCCATTTGTGGTATCTTTGAAAATATCAGGCAAGTTAAGACTTTGTGTGGACCTTCATGTTAGGCCTATTAGGTGGGAGATAAGGTTTTCTCTACACTGGATCTAAAAGTGGCTTATGACCTGTAGAGATGTCACAGGATTCTCATTCACTCACAGCTTTTAACACCCCATTTGGGGCATTCAGATTCCTGCATATGCCCTTTGGGCTGGCCTCAGCCACATCAGGGCTCCAGACACTTTTGTACCGGATTTTGGGAGGCCTGGAGGGAGTACTGGCTTATCAGGATGATATCTTGATATTCACAGACTCTCTCCAGTCTCGTTTGTTAGATTAAGTGCTTGGAGTGTTAATAAGTTATGGTTTCACTGTGAAGCAAAAGAAATGCAAGTTCATGGTTGATAAGGTGCAATACTTTGGGCACAATCTGTTGGCTGCAGAGATTTCAGCCAAGGACGATCTATCAAAAGCCATCAAGGAATGTCCATCTCCTCTAGACAAAGTTCAGCTGAGGTCTTTCTTAGGGTTATGCAAGTATTATTCAAGATTTGTGCAGAATTTTGCCTTGCAGACAGAACCCCTTAGAAAACTGCTGAAGTCAGGGCCACATTTTGTGTGTGAACAAGAGCAATCCAATATATTCAATTTATTGATGGACATGATCATTTTAGCTCCCACCTGTTAGAAATGAGGTTTCTGGTTGGCTAAGGTATCTATCCAAGCCAGGCACAACTCACCACTCTAATCAGGGTAAGCTAGATACACACTAAAAGATAACCTGTGCTCACCCTCTGTTAGCTTGGCACAAAGCAGTCAGGATTATCTAAAGAGGCAATTATCCAAATGTGTTGTATATGTTGTATACTTTTCAAGCTATGCTCACTCATTATACTGTAGCAAACAAGGCCAAAAACGATAACATTCCCCTGTATACTGTTTAAGATATGCAGGTTTAAAACTTAGCAAATAATTGCACTGTTGGGAGAGCTCTTGTGCTCTGGCAAGGGTTTTTACAGCAGTGTCTCACGGAGCAGTGCTGGAAGAGCACTCTAGATTACGGACTTCAGTGTGGTCTTCCGATCAATCAATGAGTACAGTTACGCTGAGCAAATACCAACCACAGGCAACCCAGATCTACCACGTGGGGCCTCGCCGGTCCCGCTCCCTCAGTGACAGGACCTGGCCGGCATCTTGAGGGGCTGCATGGAGATGTCATTGGTCTGTCGGGACAGTCTCAGTGACGTACAGTGCTGGGCAGTGTTGCCTCTGCTGGCCGGGCCCCGCCCATGGCTGATGTCGGCAGAGTTTCCCATGTTGCTGGACAAACCTCTGGACTCACGAAGCTGGGGCTTCCCTCGGTGCTGCACTGCTCTTGGAGTCAGATGCACTCAACATGCTCTGGGCTTGGAGAATACGAAGTGCTCAGCACCGCTGTTCTTGAAGTATGAAGTTCTCAACACACGCTGGGCTTTGTAAAATGCAAAGCAAAGAACGGTCGATCTCGGCTCTTACTCAGAACGCCGCTGCCTGACTCATGAGTGGCAGATTCCCACAGCAGCAATGCTTGGGCAAAATCTTTGATGGCCATGAGATTTCTAAAACAGGGAGCAAGCCAACAAGCCTTGGAGATCACTTGGAAGAAGGAAAAGTCCAGCCCTCCTTCCTGCAGAGTCAGCGAGCAACAGACAGCGGCAACAAGCAGAAAAGCAGCCCTTCCAGAAAAGCAGTCCGGTTGAGTCTTTTAAGCAGCTCAGCAGTACTTCTTACAGAGGTGCACAAGGATTCCTCTATCCCAGTCCTCTGCCAGACTAGCCATGGGAGGTAAATCAATGCTTTGTGTGAGGACAGGACACAGCCTATTCAGATGTAAATGTGAGCCACCTTTCTACCCAGGAAGGCAATCAGAATGCAGATGAGTGCTCAGAATGCAGATGGGTCTCACCTTCCTGTGTTTGTAGCTGTCTAGAGGGACTGCACAAAATATAGCTGTCACCCAACCTAGACGTGTATTGGAGAAAGGCTGTCAGGCACAAAGAGCAGTAAGTACAGAGAAATGGCATTTCCAAAACATTAATATTAAATCCAGCTTCACCAGTGAGGAGGATTTATCATTACCATTTCAAACATATAAAATATGAAAAAGCTACTTCCCTCTGATCAGGAAATACAGATTAAAAGTATATTAAGGAATTCCCAATGCTGGCCTAGGAGAGGGGTGGGCCTCACAATAGTGAAAAATGAAACAGGCTGTTTGTCACTACCAGGACATGCAAAACATAAAGGTACATGTCCTACCTTTTACCTACATAGCACCCTGCCCTTAGAGTTACATGGGGCCTACCATAGGGGTGGCTCATATGTAATAAAAGGGGAGTTTAAAGGCTTGGCAAGTAGCTTTGAATGCCAAGTCGAAGTGGCAATGAACTGCACACACAGGCACTGCAGTGGCAGGCGTGAGACAGGTTTGAAAGACTACTTATGTGGGTGGCACAATGAGTGCTGCAGGCCCACAAGTAGCATTTGAAGTACAGTCCCTGGATATATGGTATACCACTTTGCAAGGGACTTACCAGTAAATCAAATATGCCAATAAGGTATACACCAATGTAATTAATTTTAGGGAGAAGCACATGCACTTTATCACTGGCTAGCAGCGGTAAAGTGCTCAGAATACTAAGGCCAACAAAGAGAATCAACAAAACAGGAGGTAAAAGGCAAAGGGTCTAGGGAAACACTACCCTAAGGATGCCAGGTCTGATACCGCCCTTCAGGCGTACAGAGACAATGAAACCTCGGTGGTCACAGTGGATGCCAGTGGTATGGGGCTGGGAGCGGTGTTTAGTCAGATGGTGGATTGGAAGGAAAAAACAATTGCTTTTTCCTCTAGGAGGTTGTCATCAGCTGTTAAGAATTACAGCATGATTTAAAGGGAGGCACTGGCATGTGTTTGTGCTGCTCAGCATTTTGCCACATATCCCTGGGTCAAATAACTCACAATGGTCACTGATCACAAACCATTAGAGTAGCTGTTTCATGATAAGGGGCTAGAAAATGTCAAGAATGGTTTGTCAGGTTACTGTCCAAAATGCATGAGTACAATGTTAAAGTCAAGCACATACCTGGAGGGTAGAACTGCAGGGTGGATTTCTTATTCAGGTGTCGGACTGATGCTAACATGGTAGAAACATCAGACGTGGAAGAAGAACTAGTGGTAGGGTTGGTGTATGTTGTGGCAGCAACAGTAAAGATCATTTCTTTACAAGAATAGAAGGTCAAGTGTTGACAGGGATGAGTATTTAAAAAACTACAGGAAGTAATCACCCATGGGTGGCTCAGAGAAAGTTCAGTCCCATGTGAATTGAAGGATTTCAGCAAAATGTGAGATGAATTAAGTGTGAAAGGGGGAATGGTGGTGCGGGGAAGTGCTCATTCCTCTAGGAGGGAGAGCTGAGAAACAAACTTTTTGGATTAGCACATCAGGGATATAATGGAGTGAGAGGGATGAGGAAGAGACTTAGGCTGTATTATTGGTGGCCAGGTATGGATGTGGACGTGGAGGTATTGCTCAGTAGGTGCTTACAGTGATCTCTAGCAGACAAATTGTTAGGTACTCACAATATTCCTTTATGTCCTTTTGAACTCCCTAACTCACCATGGGAGAAGTTGGGAATGGATTTCATTGGACCTATGAATATGTTGGGTGAAAACTTGAGATTTGCATAGGTTATCATAGATTACCATTCTAATGGGTTGCTTACAAATTTCTCAGAGAACCCAATATGATTAGTGTCATCCATTTCTTGAGAAATGTGTTCCATTGTGAGGGCTTTTTATGAGGGCTAGTTCGAGACAATGGGGCACAGTTCAATTTCAGTCTAATGCAAAAAAAGTATCAAAGAATCAAACACCTTACTACGGCTTTGGATTTGAGAAGAGGGTCAACCGCATGTTCCTCTGAGTTGAATGTGGAGGAGAGTGGTAGACAGAATATGGAACTATCACAACACTCCGCACTCTACTACAGGGGGAGACGTTTGTTCTCCTGTCTCCTCAGTGGTGGTCGAAAGAACAGTATTGGTTGCTGATGCTTGGTGTAATGTGGGGGACAAAAAGGCTAAGGTGGAAGAGTAACAAACTAAGAGCAAGGGTAGATATGATAATTTTAAGAATGTTAAGGAGGTTGAGCTTCAAGTTGGAGACCAAGTAAGAGTTATAAAACCATGGGGTGTTAAAAGGAAATTTTGAAATACTTGCCCAGAACTACTGTGGTGCAACTCTCCAAACATTCAGTCAAAGTTGAAGATGTGAAGTGGTGGAGGAATAGAAATGTTGCCTAGATGAGAAGTGAAAATGTGGGCGATAAGAACAGGATTGGAGGTGCCAGTAATTGGAATTATGATGTCCCAGCCAGAGCCTCTGTGATTCTAGCTATTTCTGAAGCTGGATCAGAAGAACTGAGAGGTTCTGATGGCGCTATGTGTCCAAGTAGTTCTGGTGAGTTTCTAAGAGGTGGGGACAAAGGTTTCAGGTCTCCTGCTTTCAAACCCATGAGGGAAAGTGTCAAGCCGAAGTATTTGGAAGATTGTGTATTGGGATAGCTCTCCTTATACATACTGTCAGGGCGATGTTTAGATCTAGGTATAATGTGCAATGGTTCGTTATTTCTTCTTTTTAAGTGTTGTAATTATTTATTATTATTTTATGGTCTTCTTTGTTTCAATGTATTTAACTATCCTTGTACAATAATATAATTATTTCACATGTTTCAGTGCACTATGCATGTTTTACGGTGCATGTTAAGCTTGTTGCAAGTTTTTGCATTCTTTTCCTTTGTAACATAGCTTAGTTGTTATTATTATTTGATTTTCTGGTATTGTAAGGAGGGAGATGTGTTATGTGTGGGAAGGAAGGGAATGGCAGGGGTAGAATGCTACGGCAGAATTTTGGTTGGTTGCCTGATGAGTTCCAGCCCAGGCAGTTGAAGAGATAATGAGGACGAGCAGGCACTGAGAAAGAGTCTCAGTGTGCTGTATCTGACTTATGAATAAATAACCAGGAGGTCAACAGGACTCTAGTTGTGTTATTCCATACAACTATTATCTGCATCCAAGTTACAAAGAATAGTGTGACTCTCTTTCAAGATTTACCTCTTTCAATGCTTTGTAAGGGCAAATCCACTTGGCCTCAGCCTACCATAGAACCAGTTCTCTGTCCCCTCCTTTGGGACTGCTGTTAATCAATTGAATTCCATGTAAGGTGATCTCCCTGCATTTAGGATGTTTTCTTTCACATGGTGTGCTAAGAGGAAGTGCATATATGCTTTCTTGGTGGTCCTGAAGTGTTCCTAGGCCCTCAAGTTGAGCAGTTTCACTGTACTCCCAATATAGATCACAGTGCAATTGCGAAAAATGATGTACACCACAGAGACACTGTTAGAAATGGGGTTTCTGGTTGGCACAGGTATGCACCTTGTCCAAGCAGGAACCACCACTCTAGTCAGGGTAAGCTAGTTACACACTAAAAGATAACCTGTGCCCACCCTCTAGTAGCTTGGCACAGAGCAGTCAGGCTTATCTAAAGAGGCAATTTGTAAAGTATTTGTGTAGCACACACACACACACACACACAGTAACACAAAGAAAGCACAACAAAAATACTCCACAACAGGGTTAGAACAATAGAATATATTTTTATGAGTAAAACAAGGCCAAAATGTCAAAACTCCAATAAGTAGAACTGGAGTTATGAACTTTTAAAGATTCAATCAAAATATATTGCTCAGAATCATAAAGCGCCAACCGGGGACTTCTGGTCGCACTAGACCGTGGTAAATCCAAAGTTCAGGTCGAGCCTGATGGAGGGCAGGCCAGCTGCAGGACTCATGCAGGTCCCGCTGAAAAAGTACCTTGGATGGAGGAAGCGTCGACATCGATGCCAGGAGCAGGGGAGGCGATGCATCGTCGTTGATCCCGTGGATGTAGGCGATGCATCAGTTCCGATTAGCGCATTCAAAGTAGGCTTTGTCAACGAACCAGGTCCAGGTCTTTTCCTCAGCAAGGCAGAGGGTAGCAAGTAGCTGGCAACAGGCAGCACGTCAGAGTCGAAAAGCAGTTGTTCCAGAGCAGCAGTCCAGCAGAGGGACAGTCCTTGTAGCAGCACAGCAGTCCTTCTTCCTGACAGGGTTCTTCACAGGTCTAATAGTGTACTGTATTGGTAGCGTCAGAAACCCAGTTGTGCCTTTGAAGTGGGGGTGACTTCAAAGAAGGGTCTTTGAAGTGCACACAGGACCTTTCTTCCCAGGCCTCGCTCCAGACTATCAGTAGTAATCAGCCCTTTGAGTGGGAAACAGGACATTGCCTATTCAGGTGTAAGTGTCAGTTCCCCCTCCCTTTCTGCTCAGGAAGAGCCATCAGAATGCAGATGAATGCAGATGAGTACCTAGGCACACCTAACCTTTCTGTTTTTGTGGCTCTCTAAAGGGAATGTACAAAGTGTAGCTTTCACCCACCCCAGACGTGTATTGGAGGTAGGCTGCAGGCACACAGAGCAGTAAGAGCAGAGAACTGTACACTTTCTAAAAGTGACATTTCTAAAATAGTAATGTTAAATCCACTTTACCAGTAAAGAAGAGCTATCAATAACCTTCCAAAGATATAAAACATGATGCAGCCACTCCTTTCTAATCAGGAATTACAGCTTAGAAGTGCATTAAGGAATTCCCAATGTTGACCTACGTTTTACTTACACAGCACCCTGCCCTTAGGGCTACTTAGGGCCTACCTTAGGGGTGACTTATGTGTAATAAACTGGGAGTTTAAGGCTTGACAAGAAGTTTAAAATGCCAAGTCGAGGTGGCAGTAAACGGCACACACAGGCTCTGCAATGGCAGGCCAAAGACAGGTTTGAAAGGTTACTGGTGTGGGTGGCACAATCAATGCTGCAGGCCCAATAGTAGCATTTAGGTTACAGGCCCTTGGTATATGCTATACAACTTTACAAGTGACTTATAAGTAAACTAGATATGCCAATTGTGTATACACCAATGCTACCATGTTTAGGCGAGATGCACATGCACTTTAGCGCTGGTCAGCAGTGGTAAAGTGCTCAGAGTCCTAAGGCCAATAAAAAGAATCAGCAAAAACATACGGTAAGCAGGCAAAATGTTTAGGGAAAGACCATCCTAAGGACGACAGGTCTAACAGACACTATTACGGTTAACAAACTGTTCAATCTTGTATGTCTTCAGTGAGTTATAATGAAGTTCCACAAGCTTGTTCAAACTATATTTGCACATATTACAGTCAAGGTATGTCAACACTACAATCAACACTAAGGGGAGCGTTGTGTTGCATTGCGCTCCACTTAGTGTTAACTGTAGTGTTGACACTACAGTAAACACTGAGGGGAGCGCAAAATGTGGACTGTATGTACCATGATCCAAAGGAGCAAACTTTTCTGGGATCTGATGTAGTGTCCGGCCACACCCTTTTCCCTGCCCAAACTGATTTTCATGACCTCCTCTACCATTTATCACATGTTTCTAATGTTCCTTTTTATGAAAATTGCATTCCGGCCCATTGATTACACCTCATCCGGCCCGAGCCAGAGAGCATGGCCCGAGCCGGAGAGTACGGCCCAGGTGCGTGGAGTAAATCCCGTTGCGGGCGTAAAGATACGACTCGTAAATGACCTCTGTGAATACCAAAAGTCGTACAAGTAGACTTTTGTCTCAGATTGCCTTTGTGAATCGGGCCCCTTGTTTGGTTTTTTTTTGTCAATCACTTTCTTTTTGAATAAGTCAGTTCGCTTTAAACACTGAATCCTAGATTCAGACTTGTTTATATCATTCCTATATCCTCTAGCCCTTAGTCTGTGTTTAAATGACAGCAGGCAATTTTCAAAAGGCCCATCCTTGCTGCAGTTTCTTCATATACTTGTAATTTCATCAAAAGGGTTGAACTACTTAATATCGACCCCCAGAATATCGACCTATAAGAATATCATGGACAGAATATCAAGGGGCAAAATATCGAACAATAAGTGCATGTAGGAAAGTATAGATTTAATAATCCTGATTCCACATCTATGTAACTTGAAGATATATATATATATCACCAAGGTACATATATGTGGAGTTAGGTAAAGGAAATCTAGACTTACTTACCTGTCAATATGTCGGTTTTGATACGCAGTCCTCAATAATCTGTGGCATCGATATTGTGGTTTGGGTTCAATAATCAGGGTGCACAGCTCCAAAAAAGATCCCTCTGATTATTGAACTTGGATGTGCATTGTCTCTTGCTTGCATGCCATATCTTCACGGAATAATCTGATATGTATTCTGCCATTTTTTTGATATACAGCCCCAGATCCGGAAAGGTAATTTTTGTGTTCCTTTGATGCTGAATTAAAGAAATGATCCCTAAGGCTGTCAAGCAAAGTTAAAAGACTAATGGATATGTAAAGTAATGCACTTAACATTAGGATGCATCTTTTACGGTAAGTAAGTAACTAAGTAAATAAGTAATTAAGTAAATAATTTACTGTATGGTTAATAAAAAAACTTTAAATATGAAATATTCATATTATAAAATTAAGCACAAACAAGACAAAGTGCAGAAGAATACTGTTGGAGACTTCATGGAGGAATAATGTATCACCTTTTAGGGGAAGAAGACAAATTAAATTAATGATCATATGGTTAATAACGAAGGTATTTATTTCTTGAAAGTCTAATTCTTGCTATATGGAATGTGTTGCTGCATTCAATACAAATCAAAGCACATTTGACATTATAATTGTCTGTGCCATAATATTTTGGGCTTGGATACTGATGCACTCTATGGGATATTAATTTGTTGTCGGAGTTCACAAATTATATAATATGTATATATTTTGTAATAGGTAGTTTTAGATTTTCTATTGGTTTATCCTCATTTTCACTGGTGTGCATATATGAAATCGTCTTGCTGCCCTTTTCTTGCAGCCTCAATGAAGTTCAATTCAGGAACAACATACATTGGCTGGGCTGACTTTGGTTTTATTGAATGGACAAAACAACTAAATAGAGTTACTTTTCAATGAGAGAAGATTGGCTTGACTTATTCCTGCACTCCAAGATCTGGATGGAAGCGACAATCTCTCTTTATATCTCAGAACTTTGCAACTAATTGTCATTTTGGATTGAACATTGGAGTGCCTCCTCTTAACAATTTTGAATAATGCTCAGTGTCTTTAACAATTAACCAAATCAAACCCCTGTCCTGAAAAAAAGCTTGCAATATACACTCTCTTCTCTTAATAGCATTTTGTAAGTGCCTATCTGTGCTTCTGCAACAAGGACATGCCGTCACCTAACCCTTGCGCAATGTAAAGCACTCAACTGGACAAGACCTGGAAGACATTTTAAATACACTGGTGAAATTTGTGCAATTTTCTTAATTTCGCACTACGTGAAAATCATGAAATTACTCAAAAGTTTGCATAAAACAATTTGGTGTCATTTTTGAATGTGAAATGTTTGTTTCTACTGGTATCTCATAAGACTTTTCTATCCAAAGTACATGTTCGCATGAAGAAAGTCAAACAAGATACCAGTAAACCACATTTTGCCTTAAAAGCATGGTTTTTGTAAAGTGTTTATGGAGTTTCATTAAATTTTGCTGGGAAAAATGTACTTAGTTTCGCCCATCCTTAAGTTGAACGTTGGGGCTAGATTTGCACTAAAAAAACATACTTGCAATAAATAAATACATTTAAATCAAAACATGAATGCATTAGGGTACACATCTGGCCGAAAACCTTTCAGAATTTACGCCTGTAAAAGGATTAAGTAACCAGATATTTGCTACTCACTTGACAAACGTTGTGATAATTTCCAACAGAATATGACCAGGTACTGTAAGTTAGAATGGAATGGTGTTCTTGTAGCTACGGCCAGAGAGTGCAGATGTCTTGACATTGAGGCAATCTTTACCAGCATACCTGGCCCATGGCCCCACTGGCTCACCTGCCAGCAGCCATCCTTGGTGCTGGAGGGAGCCAGCTCTATTGCTTTACTCCCACCCGGCAGGATCAGCTTTTATTTCTGCTTCCACCAGGCGAGAGCAAAGCTATGTTTCCTTCTTGGGACAGTACAGGCATGGAATTCGGTTATGTTTCCCGCCCCCAATCTCCCGGGAAGGGAACAACACAGTGCCCCGGGGGTTGGGGTCCTTTGGATATTGTTACGCACTGAGCAGCGGTTGGGGCAGTTGTATGGTTCGGAGGAGGGTGATCACGCCCTCCTCCCCCCAAAAAATGACATTGTTCCAGAGAGATGGGGACACCAGGGCCTTCAAAGTGTTTGTGGAGGGGGCTAACGTACCCACTCCCCATGAAAATGACTTTGGCACTGGGAGATGGAGTCTACGGGGCCTTCAAATGGATCATGGGAGAGAGGCTGCATGCCCCCCACTCCATAAAAATGAAATTAAATCAGCCGGATGGGATTGGGTCCCCGGGGTCTTCAAAATAGCTCAGGGAGGGGGCTGTATGCCCCATTTCCCAAAATATAAACAATGTGCTGAAAAGGACTGGAGCACACAGCGTGTTTTTAAATGGCCACAGTAAAATAAAAAATAAATTACGTGTTTGGCCCTGGGGAGGGGGGGTCACTCTGAGTTGGCATTTTCTTGTCCTAATCATTTGGTGCCCACACCCTCTATCCTGGATCATATAACTAGGCGTAGCTTGTAGTTGGGTTTTGTGTATTCCTCCCAAACAGTTAGACAAAAGGGGAATAGATGTTGGCAAGATGGGTGTTAGATTTGGGGGTCTCTAGTTGGCAGAGGTATGTACCCTTGTCCAAATAGGGACCCTTGAGTCTAGTCAGGGAAAGTAGGTACACTCCCGAAATAACCCCTGCTCACCCTCTTGGTAGCTTGGCACGAGCAGACAGGCTTAGTTCAGAGGCAGTGTGTAAAGCATTTGTGAACACATACAGTAATCAAGTGACAACACTACAAATGGACACCACACAGGTTATATATTTCTAAAAATAGGTATACTTTATATAGATTTATCACAAGACCATAAACGACAAAAATAATCCACAATACTGTTAAGAATACTTAGTTCTGATCAAAAGGCTTAATTCAAGGTTCTGTGCGAGTCGGTAGCCTCCTCCGGCTACGGCGATGTCGAGAACAAACAGAGTCTAACAAATCCAGCTGACCGCGTCGAGACGGGCCAACACAGCGTAGACAGACTCGGTCACAGTACCTTTTACTTGAAGCGGCAGGCACGGGCGTGCGAGCCGGATGGCTGTTCGTCGCGATGCAAAAGTGGAAGCGTTGCAGGACGCGTTGTCCCTCGATGCGGTGCAGGCAGCGGCTCGTTGACGTCGTCGAGACGGAGTCGGTGAGACCAGGGCCGTGCGTTGCAGGGCGAGACGGTGCTTCGATGCGGTGCTGGCAGGTTGCGGTGCGGCGACGGAGCCGGATTCAGGAGCTGGCGTCGATCAGTCCGGACAGCGGTGCGAGTCGGGCGGTGCGTCGCAAAGCGTGCGAGCGGTGCCCAACTCCGGTGCGGTCACAGGACTCGAACTCAGCAGCAGTGACCGTGTCGGTCGGACCAGTTCGATTCGGCGTAGCGAAGCGTTGCAGGACGCGTTGTCCCTCGATGCGGTGCAGGCAGCGGCTCGTTGACGGAGTCGGTGAGACCAGGGCCGTGCGTTGCAGGGCGAGACGGTGCTTCGATGCGGTGCTTGCAGGACACCGAGTCGGTCGTGAGAGTCGGTCACAGCTCCCTACCTCTGTAGCCACTGAAACAGAGTTTCCAGCAGCAATTCACAAAGGGGTGAAGTCCAATGGTCCTGGGACTTCGGTCAGGGGGCAAGCTCTCTTCCAAGCCCTTGGAGATCCTTCACAAGTTGATGAAAGTCACAGCAAAGCAAAAGTTCCTTTCTCCTCTCTTTGGCAGTCAGGCAAACCACTGCAGGCCAATCCCCCAAGCAGCACTTCAGGCTTAGGGATAGTTTCTCCTCAGTTTCTTCTTGGTTCCGCTCCTCAGTAAAGGTTTCTTCTTGTTCCCAAAAGTGATCTAATTTTCCTGGGGTCTGGGTGCCCCTCTTATACCCTGATTCTCTTTGTTCTCTGGAGGCAGAGAGGCCTCTGCCTAGTCCAAAACCAGTTCTGGTCAGTCCTGGAGCACTTTGTTTTTCTGACTCCTTCTTTCCTTTCAGAATGTGGGGCAGAGTGCTCAGCCGCCCGGCAGGAGGTGGAGCCAGCATTGTGGAAGGCAGGCACAGCCCTATTCAGACCCAGGTGCAACTCCTCCCTCCACTCTGGATGCAAATCTTTCTATTCAGCCCTGCGCTGACTCACCCTGTCTCCGGTAGCCACCCCCAGCCCCTGTCACTCAATCTCCAGACAAGGAATACACAACCTAGCAGAGGCAGGCTTGGATAGTTAGGCAAGAAAATACCCACTTTCTAAAAGTGGTATTTTCGAACACAGAATGTTAAAACCAACTTCACTAAAAGATGTATTTTATCATCCTGAGTTCAGGCATACTAAATTCGTTTTTCTACCATGTTCCCTGGGTCAGTTCTGATTATAAGGTGTAATAGTCAGTCTGCCCATTCGGGCCTATGGGGAGCAGGTAGCCTTGCAATAGTGAAAAACGAAAATGGCTGTAATTCACTATTAGGACATGCCACACACACCAGGGCATGTCCTACCTTATACTTACAATGCACCCTGCCCTAGGGCCTACTTTAGGGGTGACCAACATGCAGTAAAGGGAAGGTTTTAGGGACTGGTAAGTGGGTGTACTCACCAAGTCGACATGGCAGCCCTAGGCTGCACACAGGCTCTGCGATGGCAGGCCTGAGACACATTTTACCAGCCGCTTCTGTGGGTGGCACAACCAGTGCTGCAAGCCCACCAGCGGCATTGGATTTACAAGCCCTGGGCACACTGAGTGCACTGTACTAGGGACTGACAAGTAAACCAATCATCCAATCATGGAGTCACTAATACATATATCAATTAACGATAGGGAGCACTTGCACTTTGGCACTGATTAGCAGCGGCAAAGTGCCCATGAGCATCTAGTCCAGCAAAAACATATCGGCAACAGTGGAGGCATTACGAAAAAATGGAAGGGAGACCCACGCCAAGGATGCCAGGTCTAACACGTGTCCCCTCCAGCTGAAATGTGGGGAGAACTATCCTACCCCTAGGGAGTTCTCATCGCTAAGGCGGAAAAATCTGGACAGTCCATCAGCATTGGCGTGTTCTGTACCAGGGCGGTGTTCCACCGTAAAGTCCATCCCCTGTAGGGAAATGGACCACCTCAACAGCTTTGGATTCTCACCCCTCATCTGCATCAACCATCTGAGGGGCCTGTGGTCTGTCTGAACCCGGAAGTGAGTCCCAAACAGGTATGGTCTCAGCTTCTTCAGTGCCCAGACCACAGCAAATGCCTCACGCTCGATAGCACTCCATCTCTGTTCCCGGGAAGTAACCTCCTACTGATGAAGGCTACAGGTTGGTCTAGGCCCTCCTCATTGATCTGTGATAGAACAGCCCCTACACCATGCTCTGAAGCGTCGGTTTGAACAATGAACTCATTGGAGAAGTTGGGTGCCTGGAGCACAGGCGCCGTGCACATGGCAGTCTTCAAGGTGTCAAAAGCTTTTTGACAGGCGTCAGTCCAAATCACTTTCCTGGGCTGCTTCTTGGAAGTCAGCTCGGTCAAGGGGGCAACAATGCTGCCATACCCCTTGACGAATCTCCGGTAATACCCGGTGAGTCCTAGGAAGGCTCTCACCTCTGTCTGGGTCTTGGGGGCTCCCAAGCCAGAATGGTATCAATTTTCGGTTGGAGGGGCGCCACCTGGCCGCTCCCAACCTGGTGTCCCAAGTACACCACAGAACCCTGCCCAATCTGGCACTTACTCGCCTTGATTGTGAGGCCTGCCCTCCGCAGCGCCATCAACACTTCCCAGAGGTGGCGCAGATGCTCTTCCCAACGGGCACTGAACACTGCGATGTCATCCAGGTAGGCGGCACTGAAATCCTCCAGTCCAACCAACACCTGGTTGACCAACCTCTGAAAGGTGGCAGGGGCATTCTTCATCCCAAAGGGCATCACCCGGAACTGGTAGTGCCCATCTGGTGTGGAGAATGCTGACCTCTCTTTGCCCCATCAGTCAAGGCGATCTGCCAGTATCCAGACGTTAAGTCAAACGTGCTGAGGTACCGCGCAGCCCCTAACCGATCTATGAGCTCATCAGCTCTGGGGATGGGGTGGGCGTCAGTCCTGGTGACGGAATTGAGTCCCCTGTAGTCCACACAGAACCGGAGTTCTGGTGTGGCACCAGGCGCGGCAGCTTTTGGAACCAAGACCACGGGGCTGGCCCAAGGGCTGTTAGAGGACTCAATCACCCCTAGCGCAAACATCTTGGAGACCTCCTCCTTGATGCAGGCTCTGACCCTGTCAGTCACCCTGTAAGCCTTGTGCTTCACAGGAAGACTGTCCCCAGTGTCCACATCATGGACGCACCAATGGGTGACACTGGGAACCAGGGAGAACAGGTCAGGGAACTGTCCCAACAGTTGGCGACAGTCACCCTGCTGCTCAGGTGTCAGGGAGGTAGAGAGGTTTACTCCCTCCACTGATCCATCTTGCTCTCGGGCTGACAGGAGGTCAGGAAGAGGCTCGGTCTCCTCCTCCATTCCATCATCTGTAGCTAAGAGCATGCCCACTTGGGACCTCTCCAAGTGGGGCTTCAGGCGGTTCACATGCAGGACCCGCAAGGGGTTCCTGGGAGACTGCAAGTCCACCAAATAGGTAACTGGACTCTTGCGCTCCACCACCGTAAAAGGGCCGGTCCACCTGTCCTGGAGCGCACAGGGCTCCACAGGGGCCATGACCCACACTTTCTGACCAGGCTGAAGCTCTACCAGAGTGGCATTCTGGTCGTACCACCGCTTCATCTCCTCCTGGCTGGCTTCCAGATTTGCCTCAGCAAGCTCTCTGAAACGCCTAGTCTGGTTCCTGAAGGCCAGCATGTAACTGTATACATCCTGGGGAGGTTTCCTGGGAGATTGCTCCCAGCCTTCCTTGACCAAACTCAGAGGTCCTCGCACCGGGTGTCCATAGAGGAGCTCAAAGGGACTGAACCCTAGAGACTTCTGTGGCACCTCCCGGTATGCAAACAACAGGCATGGTAAGAGGACGTCCCATTTACGCCTCATGGGTTCTTCCAGACCCATAATCATGCCCTTGAGGGTCCGGTTGAATCTCTCAACCAGACCATTTCCTTGAGGGTGGTAAGGAGTGGTGAACTTGTAAGTTACACCGCACTCCTGCCACAGGGACTTCATGTACTTGGACACGAAGTTGGTACCTCTGTCAGACACCACCTCTTGAGGGAATCCCACACGTGAGAAAATTCCCATCAGTGCCCGTCCCACCACGGGGGCCGTCACTGTCCTCAGAGGGATGGCTTCAGGGTACCGGGTGGCATGGTCCACCAAGACCAGGATAAACCTGTTGCCCATGGCTGTCTTGGGGTCCAGTGGCCCCACAATGTCAATACCCACCCGTTCAAAGGGGGTGCTGACCACAGGGAATGGCTGGAGAGGAGCCTTGTGCTTCCTCCCACTCTTTCCACTTGCCTGGCAAGTCTGGCATGTTCTGCAGTGAGTGGCGGCACTCCTGCGCATCTGGGGCCAATAGAAATGGGTAACAAGCCTGTCAAAGGTCTTGTCCTGCCCCAGATGTCCCGCTAACGGTACATCATGAGCCAACCCCAGTAGGAAGGCTCTGAAGCGCTGGGGTACCACCAGCACACGGGCTGACCCAGGCTCAGCAACCTTAGGCTCTGAATACAGGAGACCATTCTCCCAGTAAACCCAATGTGATCCAGACTGATCACCTGCTGCCTGGTCTGTGGCCTGTTGCCTCAGACCCACGAGAGAAGGGCATGTGTTCTGCTCCTTGCAGAACTCTTCCCTGGAGGGTCCTCCTTCTTGCTGCCAATGGGTCAGCTCAGGTAGGTCCCCCAGTTCAGCTACCTGTTCCCCTGTAGGCTCCAGGGCATCCCCCTCAGGGTCTGCCTCCTCCTGGACCGTGGGAACCTCGGGGGCCGGTTTCCCGCGCCCCCTGCCTCCTCTCTCTCCGGCAGGCACCTGGGCCTCCCTCTCAGGCTCCAGGTCCTCTTGAACACCTTTAGCTGCCATTGACCGGGTGGTCACACATGCCCAATCAGGCAAGCCCAACATTTCTAAATGCGCACTCCGCTCCACCTTAGCCCAAGGTGAGCTCTCCAAATCGTTCCCTAACAAACAGTCAACAGGCATGGCTGGCCTCACAGCTACTTGAAGAGTACCCGAGACCCCCCACTCAAAGGGAACCTGAGCCACCTTGCAGTGACTCTCTGTGTTGTCAGCGGCAACAACCGGATAGAATGCATCAGGGATAACCTGCTCTTTAGACACCAGGTGACACTTGACAGCTGTCACACTGGCTCCTGTGTCTCTCAGAGCCTCCACCCTATGGCCATTGATGGTCACCCACTGCCTGTATTTCTTAGTGTTCTCAGGCAGCGGGGTCCTAGGGACCATCTCAGAGTCTCCTAATGAGACAAGGGAAAACACTGTGGGATCCCCCACCTTGGGCACCCAACTCCTCCCCCAGGGCTACACTAGCCAACTGCCGGGGGACTGCACTGGTGGGTGCTGGTTTTCCATGCAAAGGGCAACGAGGATCGTTTGCCTTGTGGCCAGGGGCGCCACACTTGTAACATACCAGTGGTCCCTGGTGAACAGGGGGCCTGTCAGGGCCACTGGCTTCTTCTCAGGGGAGGCTGGGAACCTTTCCCTTGGTTCCCTTGGGGTCTACTTTGGGGCCCTTTATGGAACTCCTTCTGTTTACCCTTGTCCCCCCACTCTTCTGCTGGGGACCCTGCCCACCCTTGGCGGAGTCTCCCACGTGACCCTTGTGGACCCGGGTACTCACCCAGCGGTCCGCCTCCTCAGCAAGCTGCCTAGGGTTAGTCAGCTTACTATCAATCAGGTGCTGGCGTAGCTCAGGAAAACAATTACCGGACAAGTGCTCCCAGGCGATCAAATCAAAGAGCGCCTGAAAATCAGTCGCTTTGCTACCCTTTACCCAACCATCCAAGGCTCTGCAAAAGAAGGTCACATATTCAACCCAGGTACTGCTTTCAATCTTACTACAGTTCCTGAACCTTTGCCTATAAAGCTCAGGGGTCAAACCATATCTAGTCATTAAGGCATCCTTCATGTGGCTGTACGAATTATAGACTTCAGAGGGCAAATCCAACAAGGTATCCCGCCCTTCACTGAGGAACCGTCCCCACAACCCCGCTCCCCAATCCTTCTCAGGGACCCGGTGGGAAGACATGGCTACCTCATAGGCTTTGAACCACTGCCCTATGTCGTCATTTTTAAAAACTCCTTCACCACATCTTTGGGAATATACACCCTAGCTTCAACAGGCACAGGCGGTACACTGCCACCAGAGGGAGTAATCTCTAAGCTCTTGGCCTTCAATTCCAACTCCCTCAAAACTTTCTCATGTTCAAACTGCATTTTCTTTTCCTCTAGGGCTAATTTCCTTGTTTGCATTTCGAATTCTAACTGCTTATTCAGCTTGAGTTTGGTCAGCTCTATTTCGTGCATCCTACTCTCTTTCCTGTCCTCCAACTCCTCTGGAGACAGTCCTCTGGCAGAAACACTGCTACCTACTGGGGAAGGTGGTCTTCTAGCCCCTAGACCCAATAGCCCCTCCAGCTGCCCTTCTGCATTCTCAGCCCCCTCCACAGGGGCACTCCTTGATTCGACCCAGGCCCTCAGCGCCTTTTGGAGGTCCTCCTTCCTGGAGATCCCGGTCATGGACACTTTAAACTTTTTGCAGAATTGCTTGAGCTGCTTAAGGGTGTAGCATTCTAGCCTCTCTTCTTCCCAATCACATTCAACAGAGGCTACTGATGCTGGTTTCTCCATAGTGACTGAACTTGGCATTTGCAAAAATAGGAAATCCCAGAAAAAATGCTATTAAAGTATGTGGTTGCGTTTTGGTCTGCACTCACTAAGTAGTGTTCACCAATCACTGTACATGAGTCACAAATGCAAGTCCAGAATCCTCACCGCTGACCACCAATGTTAGATTTGGGGGTCTCTAGTTGGCAGAGGTATGTACCCTTGTCCAAATAGGGACCCTTGAGTCTAGTCAGGAAAGTAGGTACACTCCCGAAATAACCCCTGCTCACCCTCTTGGTAGCTTGGCACGAGCAGACAGGCTTAGTTCAGAGGCAGTGTGTAAAGCATTTGTGAACACATACAGTAATCAAGTGACAACACTACAAATGGACACCACACAGGTTATATATTTCTAAAAATAGGTATACTTTATATAGATTTATCACAAGACCATAAACGACAAAAATAATCCACAATACTGTTAAGAATACTTAGTTCTGATCAAAAGGCTTAATTCAAGGTTCTGTGCGAGTCGGTAGCCTCCTCCGGCTACGGCGATGTCGAGAACAAACAGAGTCTAACAAATCCAGCTGACCGCGTCGAGACGGGCCAACACAGCGTAGACAGACTCGGTCACAGTACCTTTACTTGAAGCGGCAGGCACGGGCGTGCGAGCCGGATGGCTGTTCGTCGCGATGCAAAAGTGGAAGCGTTGCAGGACGCGTTGTCCCTCGATGCGGTGCAGGCAGCGGCTCGTTGACGTCGTCGAGACGGAGTCGGTGAGACCAGGGCCGTGCGTTGCAGGGCGAGACGGTGCTTCGATGCGGTGCTGGCAGGTTGCGGTGCGGCGACGGAGCCGGATTCAGGAGCTGGCGTCGATCAGTCCGGACAGCGGTGCGAGTCGGGCGGTGCGTCGCAAAGCGTGCGAGCGGTGCCCAACTCCGGTGCGGTCACAGGACTCGAACTCAGCAGCAGTGACCGTGTCGGTCGGACCAGTTCGATTCGGCGTAGCGAAGCGTTGCAGGACGCGTTGTCCCTCGATGCGGTGCAGGCAGCGGCTCGTTGACGGAGTCGGTGAGACCAGGGCCGTGCGTTGCAGGGCGAGACGGTGCTTCGATGCGGTGCTTGCAGGACACCGAGTCGGTCGTGAGAGTCGGTCACAGCTCCCTACCTCTGTAGCCACTGAAACAGAGTTTCCAGCAGCAATTCACAAAGGGGGTGAAGTCCAATGGTCCTGGGACTTCGGTCAGGGGGCAAGCTCTCTTCCAAGCCCTTGGAGATCCTTCACAAGTTGATGAAAGTCACAGCAAAGCAAAAGTTCCTTTCTCCTCTCTTTGGCAGTCAGGCAAACCACTGCAGGCCAATCCCCCAAGCAGCACTTCAGGCTTAGGGATAGTTTCTCCTCAGTTTCTTCTTGGTTCCGCTCCTCAGTAAAGGTTTCTTCTTGTTCCCAAAAGTGATCTAATTTTCCTGGGGTCTGGGTGCCCCTCTTATACCCTGATTCTCTTTGTTCTCTGGAGGCAGAGAGGCCTCTGCCTAGTCCAAAACCAGTTCTGGTCAGTCCTGGAGCACTTTGTTTTTCTGACTCCTTCTTTCCTTTCAGAATGTGGGGCAGAGTGCTCAGCCGCCCGGCAGGAGGTGGAGCCAGCATTGTGGAAGGCAGGCACAGCCCTATTCAGACCCAGGTGCAACTCCTCCCTCCACTCTGGATGCAAATCTTTCTATTCAGCCCTGCGCTGACTCACCCTGTCTCCGGTAGCCACCCCCAGCCCCTGTCACTCAATCTCCAGACAAGGAATACACAACCTAGCAGAGGCAGGCTTGGATAGTTAGGCAAGAAAATACCCACTTTCTAAAAGTGGTATTTTCGAACACAGAATGTTAAAACCAACTTCACTAAAAGATGTATTTTATCATCCTGAGTTCAGGCATACTAAATTCGTTTTTCTACCATGTTCCCTGGGTCAGTTCTGATTATAAGGTGTAATAGTCAGTCTGCCCATTCGGGCCTATGGGGAGCAGGTAGCCTTGCAATAGTGAAAAACGAAAATGGCTGTAATTCACTATTAGGACATGCCACACACACCAGGGCATGTCCTACCTTATACTTACAATGCACCCTGCCCTAGGGCCTACTTTAGGGGTGACCAACATGCAGTAAAGGGAAGGTTTTAGGGACTGGTAAGTGGGTGTACTCACCAAGTCGACATGGCAGCCCTAGGCTGCACACAGGCTCTGCGATGGCAGGCCTGAGACACATTTTACCAGCCGCTTCTGTGGGTGGCACAACCAGTGCTGCAAGCCCACCAGCGGCATTGGATTTACAAGCCCTGGGCACACTGAGTGCACTGTACTAGGGACTGACAAGTAAACCAATCATCCAATCATGGAGTCACTAATACATATATCAATTAACGATAGGGAGCACTTGCACTTTGGCACTGATTAGCAGCGGCAAAGTGCCCATGAGCATCTAGTCCAGCAAAAACATATCGGCAACAGTGGAGGCATTACGAAAAAATGGAAGGGAGACCCACGCCAAGGATGCCAGGTCTAACAATGGGCCACCTCTGTCAGGATGAGTGGGAGATATTGTCACCTACCACACTTGCACTTCAAAGAATCTGCCTCAGCACAATCACAAAGGGTTTCACGCTAATCTATTGAGACCCCAGACAATCTGAGGTCAGGGCAGGGAGGAAGGTAATTCCAGGCACCTCTGCAGGGGGAAAACTCTAGTAGCTTTCCCCACTTCAAAGTAGGTACCAGGAATATATATTGGACCTTCAGGCCCAGCTCTTCAGATCACTTCTGGACCTGTGGACAGTACAGAAGAACTGCACAGCTTTTTTAAGTCTGCCTTGCTGACCAAGGACTGCTCTGCTGCCCAAGGCCTGCTTGCTGTACCAAGACACTTCTGCAGCTGTGGGCTGCTCTGCTGAGACCAGCCTGCTGGTTTGGACTCAGAACCTCCAAAGTGTCTCCAAGGGCCAGTTAGCTGACTTCCTGTTCTGAGGTACAGAGATACAACAGGCTCCTCTGCACAATGCTACTCAACGCACCTCAATGCAGGACTGAGCATCACAGCTTCTATTCAGTGGCTTTGCAAGCACTAATCCAGCGTGGCGCATCTCAATGCCAACAAAGGCGAAGCTTGACGCAACTCCACGCAGGACTGCACATCGCAGCTTATATTCGGCTGCTTGGCAAGTACCGACCCAACGTAATGCATCTCGACTCAGCGCAACACATCTTGACGCAAGTCCTTGCAGCACAAGTAGCGTCATCAGCCTTGATGCAGCGCAATGCACCACGACGTCTGCATCGCAGTTCGTGATCGGTGGCTTCACCAGTACCAACGCTGTGTGATGCATCTCGATGCAGGACCTCGCACCACAAGCTTCACTTCTCGATGCCCTGGACACAAGGTACTTTACCAGCGGACTGAATGCAACCCTATATCTGGCCCCCACCCCATCGTGGTCGGCCTGACTTTTTCACTTGGATCGGGTGCACTGCGTCCAGATAACCACACTTGTTGCTTCTTGCTTCTAAGCACTATCTGTCTTCAAAACCTTTAAAATTGTATATCCCCGGTTCTACTAATTGGATTTTTGTCGTTTTGGTCTTAAATTATTTATGACCTTTTAGTCTATTTTTCTAAATTTGTGTGAGATTTTTTTCTGTGTTGTATTTTCACTCTATTGCTGTGTGAGTGCTAAATAAATACTTGACACATTTCCTCTAAATTAACCCTGACGGCTGTGTGCCAAACTACTAGAGGATTAGGCACAGGTTAATTTGTAGTCTGCTTATGTTTCACTGTGACAAGAATTGTGGTTGTTCCTTTAGTAGGGTTTCATCCCCCAAGCAATAACCCAATTTCTCACAGTCTATAAATGTGCCAGTCTTGGCCATAATGCAAGAGAGTGTAGGTGGTAACCAGGAAGCACCCATTCCCGGCCATCTGTGTGTGATGAACTGTAAGGGAAGGATGTGTGTCCACATGATTTTATATCTTTCTCAAGGAGTAATCGTGGACCATGGTAATGTATGTGAGCAAAACTAGATGCTATAGTGGGAACACACATAGGTATCTTGAGTAATGCTATACATATGTTCTATATGCTGGAGTAATGGTAAATATTAAATGTTTCCTTATAGATGCATGCATGTATTGACAAGTTTACCAATAGTTTGTCAGTATATAAAATGTAAATTATGTAGCTCATACATTGTACAACAGACACATATATGCCAAATTAACCTCCAATGTACAAATTAGGAAGTTCTGAAGAAACAGCTGTAAATTCTTAATATTCAAAGAATGTATCCAAGGATATATATTGGAAGACATAGGTTACTGAATTACCTTCCATGAAAAGATTGAATTATCCATCTTTTATGGTTCACAACAGGGTTCTTGTGCAGTGGCTAAAAGGGGAGAGGGTAAAGTTCAACCAATTTTTATTGTCATTTCCACATCCCTGTTTAGTCCATTTGGGAGTTTTGAGTTCAAATCCAGAATTAAACATGATTCCAATATCCAAAGTTGTTTTACTTTTTCACCACCTCAGCCACGGTCAATGATCCAGTCAATGGCAAAAAACTGAAGCAGTTGAGTCTTGCTGTCATATGTTTTTAAGAAGCGTCTTGCTGAGCCGTGGTGGAATCACCAGACGACTCCCAAATGCGTCAATTGTCCCTGATCCGCGAGGAATTGAGACAGATGTCCCTCGACTCAGCGAAACTACTGTGGCGATCCTCCATCGCCCAGGTGTACGGATGGGGTGACAAAAATGGGAAAATGTTACACCGTCTGGTATCATATCCACTAGCAAACCGAATCATCCCGGAGGTCCATGACCACAGAGGCATTATTCATCGCTCCCCTCAGGCGATGGCTCAAACCTTCGCGGAATATTTCTCCACCTTATACGCCGCCCGGAAGCCAGACTCCTCATTGAGGGAACTAGTCGCTCTGGGGAATCTCCAACTTCCGCGACTCACTGTAGCTGCCTCTGACGATCTGGAGACCCCGATCACTCGTGAGGAGGTGCACAGCGCTCTGTCACTGGTGGCGGCGGGGAAGACTCCTGGACCCGACGGCTTCCTGCAGGAATATTACTCAGCCTACCGGGACACGCTCGCCCCTCATCTCACGTCTCTATATGACGAGGCTCTGGAGACGGGTTCCTTTTCCCCGGAGACCGACATGGCCACGATTGTTCTAATCCCCAAAACGCAACCACCCTCATCGGCCTGCTCTGATTTCCGACCCATATCCCTAATTAATACAGAAGTTAAGATCTATGCCACCATCCTAGCGCAGCGACTGAAACCACACCTCGGAGGACTAGTCCATCCCGACCAATGTGGCTTTATGCCTGCGCGCGGCACCAGACACTGCTTGAGACGTCTGCACTTGGCATTGGCCAACCGCCAACGGCTCACCCCATACCTAGCACTCCTCCTGATAGACTTTGAAAAGGCCTTTGATTCCGTTGACTGGGGTTACCTGGAGGACGTCTTGCTGGCCATGGGTTTGGGCCCCAAATTCCGTCACATGATTCGCATTCTTTACTCCAGGCCAACGGCGCGAGTGCTAGTCAATGGGACCCTCTCGCAAACCTTCTCGGTCGGGTGGGGGACGCGACAGGGCTGCCCGCTTTCCCCACTCCTTTTCGCCCTAGCGATGGAGCCCCTAGCGCACTTCATCCGTACGGATCCTCAGGTTCAGGGCTGGAATTGGGCGGGATCCCACGACGACAAAATCGCACTGTATGCAGATGATGTACTTCTGTACCTTGCAGACCCTGCACGATCTGGCCCCAGATGCTTGCAAATCCTGCAGGCCTTTGGACAAGCTTCGGGCCTGCTTCTTAACTCGGCCAAATCGACCTTAATCCCTCTGCATCTTTCACGAGAGTGCTTCGACTGGCAGTCGACCATTCCCATCGGACGGAATCATTCAAGTACTTAGGAATTTGGGTGGCCCTCCTCCCAGAATTGGCCTGGGCACTTAATGTGACTCCCCTAACGAACAAAACCAAACGTGACTTGCAGAAATGGCAAACGTTGCCATTGAACACACTGGGGAGGATAGCACTTTTTAAGATGATGATCCTTCCCTGCTTCCTCTACATCATCCAGAACACCCCACTTCAGTTTCCACGCACTTGGTTTCGAGGTTTGGACAGCCTTATTACTAGATTCCTTTGGAATGGTTGCCGGCCGCGTATGGCATTCTCATGTTGCCAGATCCCACCCTATGACGGCGGAATGGGGCTCACCAACCTGCACCTCTTCTAATTTGCAACCCGCCTTCTGGTCTTGCACGATTGGTTCAACGGGGGTGGTCGGACCCGGCCGACAGAACCAAACTTCACAAACTGGGTTTCCCACAAATTCAAGCCATGATGTATGGATCACCCATTCCCCGGGACCTCCCCACAGTAACCCGCACAGTCCTCCTAGCATGGCACGCCGCCCTACGACACACTCAATGGAAAGGCAAATTGACACAGCAAACACCACTATGGCATGGTACATGGTTGCAGGAAGTGGGTAACTTAGTGGGTTTCCAGAGTTGGGACCGCATAGGTATTACCCTGCTGGGGGACGTCTGGGTCAGTGATCATATTCGCTCTTTTGCAGACCTGCAGCTGCGGCACTCACTCCACCCATCCCAGTTCTATAGATATTTGCAACTTCGTCATGCATTAAATTCCCACCTACTATCGGGTACATCCCTGCCAGAACATAGCCCCCTTGAAGCTCAAATCACCATGGGAAACCTGGGGAGAGGGGGCGTATCACGCATCTATCGCTCACTAACGAATAATGGTCCAACATCCCTCGACCCCCTGAAGGCCAAATGGGAGACTTGGTTGGGCCATCTGGCTGACGAGGACTGGAGGGACGCCTTAATGGCTCCCAGAAGCATTACGATCTCTGCCAGGCTCGCCTGGTTCAGCTATACTATATCCATGCCTCTTACCTTACCCCCACCCGCCTACACCGGGCTGGCCTCACGCCGGACCCCTCCTGTGCAAGATGCGGGACCAATCTAGCAGATTTTTTCCATATGGTATGGTCCTGTCCACACATAACTCGTTACCGGAATGCCCTAGAGGCGGAACTCACGGAGGTGCTGGGATGGGTAGTCCCACACAACCCACTGAATTCACTAATGGGTGTCACGGATGGGCTGGATGGGTGGAGAGCGGACAAGAAATTCCTAGGCACTGCCCTAGTGGTGGCCAAACGCGATATAGCCGCAGCTTGGAAAAACCCCGCTCCACCTAGACTCTCTACGTGGCGCAAGGGGGTGGACTGGTGCGCGGCGCAAGAACTTCCCCTATACGAAGCTAGAGGCTGCCCTGCCAGACACCGTCGGATATGGGGTACATGGCTGGGTCCATTAGATTGATTGCTACAGTCCCTTCCTTAAGTGCACTCCCGAGGTTAGACTTGTGCAATGTTGACTATCTACTGCCATTGAAATGTACATGCTTACACGACGCCAAATGTACGGAGTTGAGGCTCATGCTGTGCTGTTTGTAATTTGTGTTTGTATAAAATCAATAACTTTGATTATCAAAAAAAAAGAAGCGTCTTGCTACAGGGAAGGTGATGTCCTTGCTTTATTTGCACTGAAGGTTTTTCACTTTTCTCTTATGGACAGGGGATATAATGCTACCTATGTATAGAAGTTTGCAAGGCTATCCCAAGGCATATCCACAATATTTAGATGAACATGTGATGTATTTGGAAATCAGTCTAGACTTACCTGTTGGAAGCTTGAGTCCAGTTCGGTTGGTACTGTACTTGCATGTCTTGCAGGTCCTACATTTAGAAAATCCCTTCTGTGGGTTTAACCATGTGCTCTGCTTAGGAATATTCAGATCATTATGTTCTAGGATATCACTTGGGATTTTGTTTTTCTGTAAGTAATACAATCACATGTGCCTACTTCCTGGCCTATTATGAGGTCACCTTTTATTTTAACATTCCTCAGTGTTTTGCTTGGATGGATTTACATCTGTGAGATTTATTGTTGTAAGATGTAATCAGTCTGATCTTTTTGGCACTATCCTTGCCTGAAATGTTTGCCTGAACTGTTTTGCTCTATTATCAGTTGAAATGTTGTTATAATTTTAGGCTGTTTTGGGAATCACAGTCAGGAGGGTTTGAGTCATCGCAGGGCTACAGGTGTGTGTTTGGTAGGTACCTTGGAGTCTCCACAAGAACCCCCAACATAGAAGTGTGTCCAATCATAGACTTTGTTAAAAGGGGAGCAGTATGGACCACATCTGAATGTTGCCTCAGTATCAAACGGGGAATAACCAGCTTCACTAGAAAAGGACAGAGGGACGCGGGCGGCACCACCAAGGACGTCACTAGCACACCACCCATAAGAGACTGTGGATATTATTTAGTGTGTTCCGTCTATGCTTTGTGTGCTTAGATTAAAATACTACTTTTTCATAAAAGCATGCATTTGACTGGACAATTACTTTATTGCAGTTTCTATTTGTACTTTGAGTCTTGCGCCTGTGTATGCCTCACACACATACCCCCCATCCTCTTGTCCGCGCGTACCCCCTCCCCCCCTCTCCCCCCCACCCGAACAACCTTCGACTGCTCAATCTGGAGAAAATTGTCAGGCAAAAACCTGAGAGTAAGTGCAATTTGAGTGGAACCCTTTACATGCCCTAAGTGTAGATGCAAAAACTGCTTGCGTCCAGTTTCAAACTTACTTCTGGACTCAAGGTGAGGCCCTACTCGGAGAGTCAAGATTATTGAGCAGAAGAGCTTTGGGATGTCATATTATGTGTTTCAGAGTTATTATAATTTGTAGGAGTTTTCAATAAAACAGGATTAAGCCATAAATCTACAGTACGACGTGCATCGTATTCTTTTTTAATTGCTTAAGATACAGATTTGTTCCCAGCCCCTTGTACCACTAAACGAAGCCACTGGGCGTATGAAATGTTGCAAAGAGGATTGAAGGTTAATCCTCCTCTTCACTGGCATTTACTTTGGAAAGTGATCAACTTTAAATAGTCTGGTTGGCACTTAGAGAGATGAATAGTTTATTTGGACGCTAGTCAACCAGGAGCAAAGGCCTTTAATCTGGGACGTTGTACTTGGAGTGCAGCGATGCCATGATGCATAATGCGCACAGGAATTTGATTATGTGTGTATTTTTAAATATAAATATTGTACCTCCTTAAATAGCGTTATCACGCCTAACAAACAGAACCGGCGAGTATGAATAGTTTTATGCGTGTAATACAATGCTTGGGACTTACATATAAATACTGACATAACGTACTACAGATAACCACAATATCATGATTACAAATATATTCGGGGAAAAAAGTATTTTGAAAATCATAGGGCTAGTACTAAGGGTTTAGCAAAAACAACGCCCGAAATTACTCGTTGCGCTTATTTTTAGGGAGCAATTTTTTTAGAGCTTGAAATATCACACCCTGTGCTTGACTGAAGCAGCAAGGCAAGTAAGTCTATTATAATTTCAGACCAGCTACTACCTATTTTTGGAAGCTTTAAAATGTATAGGGTGTGCCGCAGAAGGCACAAGTCGTGCCAGGAAGCACCCGCCCCTTCTAGTAATCTAAACAAGAAAAAACGACTTTTGCCAAATGTCTCTCGTCACCAGGTGCCATACAATGAACCGGTTTCGCGCCTGCGCACAGGTGCACCCGGGGTCCCTGCGCCCATTTTCGAATTCTTCAGTTTACAGCTCAGAAGCACGTGGACATTCCTCCTCGAAACATATTTGCCATTAAGGTCCTGTACGAGATGGTGCCCGAACTGCAGATGGCTGAGTTCGCATACACCAAACAGTAGTTGGCAGTCGACGATTGTGCTGTCCGCGGGTCATGCACTAACTCATAGAGGTACCAGCTAAATCTATGCGCTGTAGACAGCGTGATTCACCTGGAAACACAGGTCTAGACCACTTCCGAGCCTGTGACACAGAGCTTGGGCCGTGATTCGTGCGGGTAGTGGGTTTCATTGGGCTAGCTAATGTTCTGCACATGCATCTAAATATTTTCATAAAAGAGAGTTTCGCATGCCCTACGTAGCCGGAGATGGTCTCGGCATCTAGAAGTTAATTAATATACAACTAGCTCTCAACTGTTGCAGACATTACACACCTGTAGAGTATTGTTCTTAAAGGAGGTAATTTTTCTTTAAAATATGACCCATTAGCCTACCTCTCAGTCATGTGCAAAAAGAACACATAATGGACGGAATGCTGAACAAATCAGACATTCCCCCTTAGTCACAGATCTTGGTTAAACCCATAGTTTTTTTGCACGCCACGCCATTCTAGTTTGGACCCAGCCATATGCAAATCAGTCTTGACCCTGCTCCCCACGGGAACAGTCCAGCCCGAACTGCCAGGCCAGGTCCTCTCTGGAACAGAAATAAGCATCCTGGGACTGGATTTGGGATATCACCCCTCATCAGCCAGGCTAGCTTGAATCCATGGAACCCACGTCTAGGCATACCCTTCCCACTTAGGGCGACAAATGCAAACAAAAACAGATGATGGACGGAATGCTGAACAAATCAAACATTCACCCCCAGTCACAGATCTGGGTTAAATCCATCGTTTTTTTGTACACCACGCTTGTTTCCGGTCCAGGGAGGACCGGCTTGGCAGTTTGGGCTGGACTCAGGGCCGGCACTAGGCATGGGCAGCGTGGGCAGCTGCCCAGGGCCCCGCACCTGCTCCCAGCCGTGGGGCATCGCACCTTTAAAGACTCCAGAGTTTCGAGGCCCCTAAGAGTTTACATTTTTTCTTTTTTTTATCAATCTCCCCTGCTGGCCCGTCTCTGTGGGCTTAATGGCTGCATCTGCATGTTGATGACAGCAATCAGACAGTTAATTAAAGTGCCCTTGTGTGTGAAGGGTGCCCTGACCCTGTATGAATTAAAGGCAGGATATCCTGCAGGGCGCAGAGCAAAAGATAGAATGGCGGCGCATCACAATGGAAACTGCTCACCCAGGACAAGTGGAAAGGGAGCAGAGAGGCGAATAAAAGGGGCAGGACAAACGGAATAAAGGGGGGGGGGAGCAGATAGGTGTGGGTGCGGCAGTGAGACAAGAGGTACACATAGATGAGCAGAATCCGCATGTAAAAGTGGATGGAGCGGGGTTTAAAGTGTGCTGGGTCACTCAAGTCTTAGACACGGTAGTAAATTAAAATGGACATTGAAAAGGGGCCCTATATTCATGTCTTTAACTTTGCCTGCAACAACATTGATCCAGTGTCTGCACAATGATTGAAAGTTCTAAAAAGCAGGTGATGAGACGGGCCCGCTCTCCATTTTTACCCTCACCCTGAGAGTGAAAAAAAAATTCTGAACTCTGCAGCAGTGTCATCCTTTGCTCCCTTTAATGTAACTTCAACGAGACTCGTTATAGTTCTTTCAGAGTCTCATCATGTCAGAACTGGAGCATTTTCAATATTATATACAAGGAAGATGTAGATGTTGCTTCTTCATCTTATGCAACTAATAACCACTGACAAAGCCAATAGTCCTGGCTTGTTGTAGGTGTAATGTTACTTGTTGTATTATTTATCTGGAGGCAATGAATGAAGCAGCAAAATACCAGTCGGGCGGCACGCTATGCTATACACAGATTTATATAGCTTATATGTTTTTAAGCCGCGCCCTTAATTACATCAGCCATGCCCCTTTGAAAGACCCCCCCCCCCCCAGTTTTTTCATCCCACTTATAGCCCTGCTGTCAGGTCAGTATGTAGGCCCTTTTTTTGGTTAGTTGTTGACCTGCTTTATGGCCAGGGAGCCGGTTTTTACTGTTGATTTTTATGATATTAAATTAAACATTGCCTGCAGCAAACTCAAATCAGTGCAGTCTTCCATACCTTACAAAAACTTATACTGCATGTCTTTACAAGTTGAAAACTGCCCTAGTTTGCAAACATGGGACACTTTTCTAGCTAACTAACTCACTAATGGGGGCCCCTTTTATTTTGGTACAGGGCCTATTTTCTGTCCCAGTCTGATGCTGCATGTTAGGCAGGGCCACTGTAATTATGCGATTGTGCGGTGGCGGCGATTTCTGCATAAATATGCATTTGCTGCATTTGCCACATAATCCATCATCTGCTGCATAATCTAACAACAAAATTGCTTTCTATCTCAAACGGTTCAAAAGTTACTAAAAATTCAGTGACACGTCTTGCCGCATGTGGAAAGGCCTTTTGAAAAGCTGGAATTGTCAAATTTCTGTTCCCACTGCTAAATTTGGGTGTTAAATTGGTACTAATGGGGTGTAACCAATGCCCAAACAGTGTTACCAAGTTTAAAAATGGCAAAAAAATGAAGTAATACTATTTCAAAATGTGGCACATTATGCCACATAATTTGCCTTTTCTTGTCGCATAATTTACTCGCACTGCCACATAATTTAGCCCTTTCCTGCTGCATAATTCCAGCAGTCCTGATGTTAGGGTAGTCCATGACAGTGATTTTGTTCCTGTTTATATTTCCCATGCTTTACTTAATCTTGCATTCCCCAAGAGTGCTAGCTATTTCCAGCATGTGTGTTTCTGTATTTCATTTCACAGCATATTACTCTTGGATGATGCACCCTCTGTACTGAGTCGCCTTCAGATGTTTTAACAGGCTACCATTGAGCACTTTGGAGTTGAGGCTGCAGGCAGTACAAATTTCACACTGTGCCTGTCTGTGGGTCAAAAAGGTGTTCAGATTACATGATCATTCAAAATATGGCCTCTCTGCAGAGCACAAAGAGCAATGGTCCTGCATTCCAGTTGTGATTCTTTGCAAATGTGTGTGAAGGAGCTACTTATTGGTCAAAACAACAAGGTGAAAGTAAAATAATTTATTGTTGTTACTCATTTAGCTTAAACAGCTAACAACCATTGACAAAACCAATACTCCTGGCTGTTTTTAGGTGTATGTCAGTTGCGTTATATTTCTGGTTTCTTGCTGATATCTTGCACATATTGATACCCAAACATGATTTCCCTCAGTGGCAATCAGGTCTCTGCCGAAGAATATGTTTGTACGTGCATGCTAGCAGTTGATTTCTGAATGAAGACAAGTTCATTAAAACCTTATAGTGACAAATCAAGGGTTCTCATTTTTAAAGGATCTCATAACATATGGTGTTCTCTTTGGTGGCTGTGGAAGTAAGTCAATCGCCCACTTTGGCAGAGTCAGCAAAAAAATCTTGGATTCATTTTCCAGCATCTTCTTTTTTTCAGAATATAATACAAATGGCAACAAAAAGAGAGTAAGGAGTGCGGGGAACGTCCGTCTCCCTGAAAAATACTTGATATACAACAACGTAGACGAACCCAGTAAGGGATCCAAAGTAGAAGAATGACCCAGTGTAATTCACAGGAATGTTAGGAAACCATTTGGTTTTTTAAAAGAACCCTCACCCACCAACCTAGTTGGTGGCATGCTTCATCATAGGGTTCCCAGCTGGGCTGCCGAGTGCAACCCAGCTGTGCTACAACACCTGAACTACAGCGGAGCGGGTTTTTTTGCAGAATTTGAGGAATCAAATGAGTTCATTAGAGCCAAATCCCAGACCTACACAGTATGAATAGGAATGGGAGGTAGAAGCATACGAAAGAGAGAGATATCAAGGTGGTAGGAGATATAGAGGTTTTGGGCCTAGGTACCCTTTTGAGGGAAGAGAGGATACAATGAAAAGATGGAGGAGAGCTGTGGTAACTGAAGGTTTGTACCCAGTTTTGGTTGCTGAAGATCAGACAGGAGGCAAATGTAAAGAGAAAAAGAAAAATATTCAAGTTTAAGAGATGATGCAAACGATTCTGATGATGAGTTGTTGGAGGACATTATGACCAAAAGACCTCTGCCATACCAAGAAAGTTCAAGTGAGGTATCCCCAAGTGTGCCACAATTGGGAACCCCATTAACTCCACAGGTTACGGAAATAGCTAGAGTAGTACGAGAAAAAGAATTGGACATACTAAATAAGGCAAGAATAGAACAGGTCCAGAAATTAAATCAGTTAAGTCTGAATGCAGAAGCATTAACGGTACCGGTAACAATTGGTCCTGTAGTTCCATTGTATGGGGAAAAACAGAATGTATCAAAAGTACATGCGTTAGCAGTTCCTAGAAGTAGCGTCAGGAATGGAATAGTGACGGTAGCGGATGAGGATGGACAGGCTGACACAAATACTACATAGTTAGATCTCCCAGTTTGTGAGTTAATAACAGAAACCCCTAGAAGAAGTATGCAAATAGATCCAAGGAGAATAGGACCGAATGTTATTTTAGCGACAGGGAGTTCGGCAGGTCCGTCCCCAGAGGAATTGAATGATTGGATAAAGGGAATGGAAAGGCAAAAACCTTTTAGTATAAATGTGAGCCATTGGGGGGCATGGTCTGGCGTCCGCCAAGATGGTGGCGATCCGGAAGCTGGCCAGCTGGCCAGCGGAGACGACCAGCGCTGTGCTCCCGGTGACGTTCCGAGGCGGCAGAGGTGTCCCCGACCTCGGACGGTGCTGCGGCCCGTGTGCTGTGGCAAGGGGCCTGCCCTGCGATTACTGCGGAGCTCCGGATGGCGAGGGGGCGGAGTCGCATCTGAACGCTGTCTGCCCCTGGCATGTGAGGCCCGGGATCTCTGCCACGCGAGATCCACTGCTTGGGGCCTGTGGCTGACACTGCATTGTGTGCCGGTGAGGAGCACCCCGGGGGCCGCGTTGCCTGTGGACCGCCGGCGCTGAGCTCCCCAGGGCCTGACATCGATCTGGGTGAGCCCGCTGGTGGTCCCTACATTGCGCTGGTGTGCCCACATGAGAAGCTGAGTTGCGGTGTCCGGGGTTGGGGGCCCACCCTGCGTGACTAGTGGGAGACGAGGCTGCCTCTACAGGCTCCCCCTGCACTATCCACTGATGACACTGGGCCTGGGATCAGGACTTGGCTGGCTGATTGCCCCCCTGTGAATTGCGGCTGGGACTGGCGCCATAGGGGCCTGCTGTGTGGGGCCTATGATCGTCGCTGCATTTGGGGCGTGTCTCCCTGGGCCACACAGAACGAGTGCTGTTGGTGGCTGGGACCCTGCAAAGTGCCATCCCCATGGCAGGCCTGGCAGTGCCCTCAAGACTACACCGTGCAGTTTACGGAGGTGAGGCCGGGCTGAGGGGGAGACCCGGGGGGGACCATCTTTGGCTGCATGGAGGCTTCTGCCAGCCTCCTCACTCGCCGGTGACGCAGAGAGATCAGCGACTGGGTGGAACGGCTGGGCTGCAGGGGCTGGTGGGTGGCCCAGTCCTGTGTTGTGAAGGTCCCTAAGGCATAGGGAGCGGCGCCTTCCCCTGCATGTCCTCTTGCTCAGTCCCATTCTGGATCGTCTTGGAGGGGCCCACGTGTGCTGCGAGCAAGCTGTGTGACACGTATTGGAGCGGGCGACAAAGGGAGAGCTCGCGCCTGAAGTGTGCGCCCACGGATCTCGGTGCCCAGAGATAAGTCCCGGGGGTGGCCTGCAGTTGGCGTGTGTGGGGGTGAGGGGGCTCTGTGTCCCCATACAGCGGGAACTTGGTCATGATGAAACCAAAAGGGGCTCCCGCTGCTGTGCAGGTGAATAAACTGGACAAGTATGCTATACCGCGCCAACTGACGCCCGAGGAGGGGGCGGCCGGAGAGGAGCCGTCCCTTGGCTCAATCATGTCGGCGATCCAAGCCTTGGGGATGACCTTGGAGACCAAAATCGATAAAGTTACTATTGAAATGAACTTGATGAGGGCGGACATGAGGAAAACCTCGGAGAGGGTCACGGCGACTGAGGAGAACGTAGGGGAGCTCCAATCTGCGACGCGCAAGCTAGAGGAGCACGTACAGAAACTGACGCATCAACACAAGCTGATGGCTTTGAGGCTGGACGACCAGGAAGGGAGGGCCCGCCGCAACAACATTAGGGTGGTGGGAGTGCCTGAGGGGGCGGAAGGCCCCAGTATGGATCTCTTCATCGAGGACCTTATCTTGAACCACCTTAAGCCTAAGAGACTGCCTACTCTCTTTACAGTGGAGAGAGCACACAGGGCCCCAATACCGAAGCCGAAGCCTGGGGCTCCTCCTCGGACGATTATTGGGCCCGATTCACAGAACTAACTTAAGACAAAATCCTAAACTTACTACCATTTTGGTATTCACAGAAGGCACTTACTCATTTTGGTATTCACAGAAGGCACTTACTCATTGATGAGTAAGTGCCTTCTGTGAATACCAAAATGAGTAACTTACTCATTTTGAGTAACTTACTCATTTTGAGTAACTTACTCATTTTGGTATTCACAGAAGGCACTTACTCATTGATGAGTAAGTGCCTACTGTGAATACCAAAATGAGTAACTATCCCAGGTCTAGACAATATACTCATATATCTGCGGCACACGGCAGCGGGGCTCGGCTTGACTATATCTTTACACACACGACCTCGGCGGGCCTCTTTCAGGGTGGGCGCCATAAGGCGCGAGGAATGTCCGACCACTCACCGGTGGAGGTGCAGCTTCACGGGCCAGCTCGCGACTGGTCTCTCCCTCCAAGATTGGATCCCTTTATGTTTTGGGACCAGGAATTTCGGGAGAACTTTGAGGACCGCACGGAACTTTACTTTGCTGAAAATGTCGGCTCTGTTAGCTCCGCTAGTATCCTCTGGGAATAGCACAAGGTGGTGGCGAGGGATTTTGTGCAGGCGAAAGAGGCCCACCGAGGTCGTGTGTGTAAAGATATAGTCAAGCCGAGCCCCGCTGCCGTGTGCCGCAGATATACGAGGCTCAATTTGAGACGTTTATATGGAGTCATGTACATGATTCAGAGGCAGCCTGATGTTCCAGCCGCTCTCCTCTCGTTAGACGCAAGGATGGCGGCGACAGCATCGAATGGCCATACCTTTTCGCTGTTCTGGAGAAAGTGGGCATTGGCCCGCAGCTGCAAAAGTGGATTTGGTTGTTATACACTGGCCCAATGGCCCGCGTTCGGGTTAACGGAGTCATTTCAAGAGCCTTTGCACTGGATAGGGGGACGCACCAGGGGTGTCCCCGATGCTATTTGCGCTGGCGCTTTAGCCCTTGGTGGCGTGGATTAGGAGGGACCCAGTGGTGAGGATGATTGATCTGGGGGGCTGGGAAGAGCGCATTTCGTTGTATGCGGATGATATCCTTCTTTACGCGCATCGGCCCCGACAAACGTTCCATAGGCTCATTCACATAATAAGATCTTTCGGTTCTTATTCTGGATACCGTATTAATTAAGACAAGTCCATGGTTTTTTCTCTAGCTGGGGACCCTCAGGTTCTGACGTCGGCATGCTCGGAGATGGTGCTGCAGGATAAATTTAAGTACTTGGGCATACGGATAACCAAGACTGAGGCGGAGTTTACACAATTGAACTTGCAGGTGCAGCTCTCGAGGTTGCGAGAGGACGTGACGCATTGGAGGGGGCTCCTGATCTCCGTCATGGGGCGGGCAGTCCTCTTCACAATGATGGCCATTCCGCGCTTACTGTACGCCGTCCAAAACACGCCTTATCGCATCCAGGACTCTTTATTTCGCACGATCGAATCCGAACTACGCCAGTTATTGTGGGGGGGGGAGGGGCAGACCCAGGATCGCGCTCAAGAAACTACAGAAGGGGATGTATGAAGGGGGGCTGGCAGTCCCGGACCTTAAGAAATACTACTGGGCTGCTCATCTTATAAACGTCAATGGGTGGGTCTTCTCCACAATGGATGAACCACCCTACAATGTGGACAGATTGGTCTTGAGTGAGCGTATTTACTTGGGGGAATTGTACCGCAGGGGTAGGGGCTCCATACATCTGCCACCACACACTAAACCGGTCATAGATATCTGGCATGCAGCAACTAGAATGACGGGGTGGGAGCTGAAACTCACTGAACAGACCCCACTATGGGAGGGAGACTTTCTGAAAGAAGTGCACAGACTGCAGGGTTTCCGGAAGTGGAGCCTTATAGGTATTGACGTGCTCGGGGACGTCTGGAAAGGTGGCAAAATGGTGACATTCGATAGCTTGAGGGAGGGCTTCCAAATGGGGGAAGGAGAATGTCTTAGATACAGACAGTTGCGATCGACACTTCATTGCCAGCTGAAAGAAGGGACGGTGCTTCCAGAATACTCACCATTGGAGGATAGGCTTCTTTTGGACCCCATGATTCAGAAGGCAGTGTCACTGACGTACAAAAAACTGGTAAACAATACTCTGGACTGCCTGGGTCCCCTGCGGGAGGCCTGGGAAACAGATGTGGGTTTGTTGGAAGATGATGATTGAGCAGAGGCTCTCCAGTGTCCCAAGGAAATGGCCATCAGGGAGCGCTTCCGACTTGTCGAGCTCCGCATCCTCCACAGGTCGTATGCCTCGAGAATGGTGCAGGGCCGTATAAAGGGCGGGGACTCCGAGTTATGTGCCAGGGGCTGTGGCGAGAGTCAATCATTCTTTCATATTTTGTGGTCCTGCCCCAGGATTCAGAAGTATTGGAAGGGCATCGCCTGTGTGATGGAGGCTGTGGTGGGGGCACAGGTCCCGTTGGAGTCCAGGTGGCATATCCTCGGAGTCACGGGAGAGATCATGTGGCCAAAGTGGGCAAAGTTGTGGCTAGCCTTGGCAGGGGGGGTCGCTGAGAGGAACATAGCACGTGCATGGGGGGCTGCAGAACCCCCGACTGTGGCTGCATGGCTCTGCGATATGGACTGGTGTCATGGTGCGGAGCAGGTGGTGTATCAAAGCCTCGGATGCCCCCGCAAATGGGAGAAAATATGGGGGCCGTGGAGATTATACAGGGGTCTGTGATGGGTCTCACGAAGGGTACTGAATGGGTTTTCCGGGAGGGCTAAGAGACGTATTCTAGTGGGTTGCGTGCGGCATTGCCTACAATGTACTTGTATATTGCGTTTATAGGGCCTGGTATAGCCATGTCTTGTATATGCTCTGCATATATATCTTTAGATATGCTTGTATCTAAAGCTTGTTTTCCCTTAATAAAAAGAAATAAAAAAAAAAAAATGTGAGCCAATTGAAAGTAGATTTGGAAGAGATGATTATTGGTACGATAAGACCAGACAGATTAGGGACTTACCGAGATGATGACCTGTTGTTTTTGTGAAAAAGCATTACTTGGAGAGCGAGGAATCTACATGAGAAAATATCGGAGGTTGCTAGTGAGTATGGAATAGACATAGAAAAATCGAAGGTGTTGCAGAAATCATACAGATTGGCTTTCACTGATAAGGATTTAGAGAGTTTGAATGCGTCTGGAAAAAGATTGCAGATAAAATAGTTGATGAATATTTTGAAGAAATGGGGAGATGTGGAACGATGGAAGGGTAGATGGACGAGAAAGAAAGAAGAAGCTGCTGGTAAAAGAGTGTCTATGTTTCCGTTAAATGAAAAAGAACATGTTGAAAGGGCGTGTCCGATGAGAGAGGTTCCAGGTGGTGGATATGTTCACGTTCCATGGTCAAGACAGGATATATTGTCCTTTACGAATGATTTTCCCAGATTAAGAGAGAAACCAGTTGAGTGGTATAAACAGGTGGAGAGGTTTGTGAAAGTTTCAAAGGTTTTGTTAAAAGATCTAGATAGTTTGTTTGAGATTGTTGTACCAGCTGATTTGTGGACAGAATGTAAAATCAATGTTGACTGGCCAAAAGAAGAATATCCTAGAGATCCTAAAACAGGGGCACCATCCGATGAGGTGATGAAAAAGTACAATCAGGTGATCACTTTCTTGAAAGGGAAAATTTCCCCTAAAGAAACAGATTGGGTTAAGAGATAGACAGAACGACCCAAGAACCGAAAGAGTCAGTGCATGCTTATTATGAAAGGTTGTTACTGGTATTTAAACAGTACAGCGGATTTGAGAATATTGGAGACAAAGATATGGGACATTTTGTGTATCGTTTTGTGTTTGGATTGAAACCAGAGTTTAGTAATATGATTCAGCAACATTTAATCTGTTGGCAGAGTAAAACAATTGACGAAAGTTTGAGGTATGCGAAGTATTGTAGTGATGACATTGAATCAAGACATAAAAAATTAAAGGAGAAAATGATGTGGGCACAAGTGAAGGTAGCAGAGCAACAAGAAGTGAATAATAATTCCCAGACAGGTTACCAGATGAATGGTCAGAATCAAAATGGTCTGGTACCCAATGGAGGTAGAGGTAGAGGTAAAATGAGTAAAGAAGAGGCTAGGAAGAAATTTCCTTGTCATGCGTGCAGAAAAATTGGACATTGGAAGAACGAGTGTAGATCTGCTCAAAAGAATAATGGGGTAAATCAAAATTTAAATCCACAGATGCAGAATGAGGTGGTTGTGAACCAACAGCAGCAGCAGGTAGTTACTCCACAGTTACAGGTGCCACAAGCTCCCATGCCAAATAATGTGAATGCTCAGGTGCAGAGGTACAGTGCGAACACTGGATTTCACGGATGTGACCAGATTGGTAAGAATCAAAGTGTGCAAATGGTTCCGCAATATTGGTTGCAGTGCAATGAGAATGATTCAGACTCATCTCAATGATAGTGCCTGAGGGGGGAGGAAGAGTGCGTACTTGGCGCATCTTTAGCGGTAGATCAGTCAGGTCCATTTGTCGAAGGAAAGGTGGAAGGTAATGATATTACATTCCTGGTGGACATTGGTGCTACCCGTTCTACTGTGAGAGCAGCAGAAATTCCAAACCTACCCCTCTCGGGAGAAACTATCCACGTTGTAGGAGTCTCAAATAAGCATATTAGAACCCCAGTCACAAATCCAATAGAAGTTCATACTGGAAGTTTCAGAGACATGCATCGTTTCGTGGTATGTGACACAAGTCCAGTAAATCTCTTGGGAAGAGATTTATTGTGCAAAATGAATTGTACCATGTATTGTACACCAGATGGTATTGCGTTTCAGACACCTGATGAGGATGTTGAATTCAAGATGATGTTAGCGAAGCAAGGGACAGAAGTGGATGAGTCGTTTTCACTTCTCACAGAAGAAAGTTTGCCTGAAGAATTAAAAAGTACAGTGAGGTCGGATGTATGGGACTTTAAGGGGAAAGAGATTGGCCTAATGACAAATGTAGATCCGATTCAGGTTACAGTGAAAGAGGGTGCTGTGTATCCAAACACACCTCAGTACAAAATGAGTCCAGAAGTAATTGCAGGAGTCACTCCTGTGATTGATCAAATGATTGAACAGGGAATTTTGAAAGAAATAATGAGTAGTCCTTGTAATTTGCCCATTATAGGAATTAAAAAGCCAAGCGGAAAATATAGAGTAGTAAAGGATTTAAGAAAGATTAATAAAATTGTAGTACCCTGTTGTCCAATAGTACCAAATCCAGCAGTAATCCTTTACCAAATTCCATGTGATTCAGAATGGTACACAGTGATTGATCTGTGCCAAGCATTTTTCTCGATTCCTCTACATCCGGAAAGCCAGTATTTGTTTGCATTCCGGTTCAGAGACCGTGTATTGGCATGGTGCTGAGTTCCTCAAGGGTATACCGAGAGTCCTTCAATCTTTAATCAGATTCTGAAAAGGTGTCTGGAGACCTTGGTCATGCCAGGAAATTCAGTTTTGGTTCAGTACATTGATGACCTACTTGTGGCATCAAAGACCCGAGAGGCATGTGTGACAGATACCATTGCCTTACTGGACCATTTGGCAGAAGGAGGACACAAAGTGTCACCAGCAAAATTACAATTTTGTAAACAAGAGGTCCAATACCTAGGACACAAAATAGAAAAGGGAGTCAGAAAGGTGACACCAGAAAGAATTAGTGTGATTAAACAAATGAGCCCACCTACCACTCAGAAAGAAGTCCGAATGTTTTTGGGAATGGTTGGATACTGTAGGCAATGGATCAGTGGCTTCTCACTGATTGCAAAACCTTTACAAAGGTTGACACGAAAAGATGTGAAGGATCCGATTGTGTTGGATGCTGAAAGTATGGAAGCATTTACTAAACTGCGAAACAGTCTTTGTCAAGCACCTGCATTGGGAATGCCAGATTATGCAAAGGATTTTGCATTGTACTGTTGTGAAATAGATGGGTGTGCACTTTCAGTTTTAACTCAAAAACATGGAATGGCACGACGTCCAGTAGCATATTTTTCTGCAACTTTGGATTCAGTGGCTGCAGAGTTGCCAGGATGTTTAAAAGCAGTAGCTGCTACTTGTGTGAGTCTGGAACAGAGTGAAGCAATTGTGATGTGACATCCAGTCAAGGTGTATGTGCCACATTCAGTTGAGATCCTTTTGACACGTACGAGGACGCAAAACATGACCTCTAGTCGGCTGACTAAGTATGAAAGAGTGATTTTGGGTGCTGAAAATGTGACTGTGGTATGGTGCACTACAGTGAATCCTGCAACTCTGTTGCCAAATTCATATTGTGAGGAAGTGAGAGAGGAAGCGGACCATGATTGTCTGGATGTGACAGAGTTGTGCACGAAGCCCCGTCCTGATATTGAGGACACTCCACTAGAAGAATCAGATTGTGAGATGTTCGTTGATGGATCATGTTTAAATGAAAAAGGAGAATTGTGTTCTGCCTATGCTGTTTGCACAATAGCGGGAGTTTTAGAAGCATCCTGTCTAAAGGGGATACACTCTGCTCAAATTGCTGAACTGATAGCTCTGATTAGAGCATGCAAAATTGCCAAAAGTCTGAGGGTAACCATATTTACTGATAGTCAATATGGTTTTGGGGTTGTCCATGACTTCGGTCAGCTATGGATGCAAAGGGGATTTCTGACTTCTTCAGGTTCCCCTATAAGAAACAGCAAAACTGTAAAAGATTTATTGGATGCTTTACAAATGCCCAAAAGAATTGCAGTGGTCAAATGTTCCGCACATAAGCCAGGAGATGACTATGTGACGAGGGGCAACAGATACGCAGATCAAGTAGCGCGTTTCTGTGCACAAAATTTAATTGCCCTAAACAGAGGGATTGAAAAGGAAAATACCAATTGTCATCTTATGTTTTCTTCATCTTTTGAAACTTGGGATGAGATTAGGCAGTTACAGGAAGAGGCGAGTGATGAGGAAAAAGAAATCTGGATAAATTCAGGCTGCAGAAAGAGAGCAGAGAACGAAGTGTGGGTCTATATAGATGAAAGGCCAGTCATGCCAGACGGTTTACTATCCCAAATGGCAAGAGTATACCATGGAATTGCACATGTTGGAAGAGATGCAATGATAAGGCTCTTCAAGCAATCATGGTATAACCCAAAGTTCAGGGTCATTGCAGAGAGTCTTTGCCAGAGGTGCGTCACCTGCCAGCAACAGAATCCAGGCAGGAAGACAATTGTTAGTTGGGGACGAATTGGAAAAACAGCAGGTCCATTCACCCGGCTTCAGTTAGACTTCATTGAACTCCCTCCATGCAAAGGGCTGAAATATGTGTTGGTTGTTGTCTTCTTGTTTGCTCGTTGGGTGGAAGCCTATCCAACAAGAAGAAATGACAGCCTAACTGTCGCAAAGCTGCGCCTAAGAGAGCTAATACCTAGATTTGGATTTCCAGTCACTTTGGAAACAGATAGAGGAACCCATTTTAACAATGAGATAATTCGGATGATTTGTGCACCATTACAGATTGAGCAGAAGCTGCATTGTGCCTATCGACCAGAAGCATCTGGAGTGGTTGAACAGTTAAATGGCACAATAAAATCTAGGTTAGGAAAGGTGTGTGCATCCACAACACTGAAATGGCCTGATGCTTTACCCCTTGTATTGATGAGTCTTAGAAGCATTCCTGACAAAAAGACGGGTTTGAGTCCACATGAAGTCCTGATGGGAAGAGCAACGAGACAAGCATTTATACCAGCGAACAAACTGATGAATATATCTGATGATCTAGTGCTTGATTATTGCAGAGGATTAGCTGATCTGGTGCGTTCTGTGTCTCTCCAGGTTGGAGAAGATGCTACTACGACACAGCCGAATCAAGCTCATGATCTGAGTCCTGGTGAGTGGTTTCTTGTCAAGAAACACGTGAGGAAATCGTGTTTAGAACCCAAGTGGAACGGACCCTACCAGGTGATTCTGGTGACGACAACAGCAGTGAAGTGTGGTGGTTTGCCAAATTGGATCCATGCCAACCATACCAGATGAGTCCCAAGTCCCCTTGAAAGACAAGAAGAGCAGCAACTGGTAAACCAAAGTCAAAGACCAGAAGCTGAAGTGTGTGAAGCTGAAGAATCTAGAATAACAGATTCTGAAGAACAATCGGATGATGAACAGCCAAGCACAAGTCAAGTAGAGTGGGTACCAGTTACTGGGTCTCATGAGACTGCTGTTGAACCAGAAGAAAGAGAGGTTACAGAAAGTCAAGAAGTAGAACAAATAGAAGAAAGGTCAAACAAGAGAACTTGTGAACCAGATGGAGAAGGTGAAAAAAAGTTCAAGTTAAAAGGCCAAGAAAAGGTGACAATTGGCCAAGCTGAGTGAAAAGACTGAAATACACTCTTGTGAGGAGAAAGTCGAAAAGACCAGAGCAAATCAATGCGGTCACAAGTCAAACAGAACAAGAAGAGTCAGAAGAAGAGTCAGTATGAAAAGCAAGGAGAGTAAGAATTCCAAGCAGAAAGTACACAGCACCAGAATGGACGTACTTGATTTTGAAAGAAACTGAAAGCTCAGATCCAAGTGAAGAAAAAGATGGTACTGACACTGAGCAAGTGGATGAAAGCAAATTAAGACCACCTTAAAAGAACTGTGAAAATTTTTAAGGAAAAACTTTATCAGACGAAATGAATGGAAAGACTCAGAAGATTTAAAGAAAAAAGAAATAAAAGAAAGGGGTAAAAGAAGAAAGCATTGAAGTGTAGGATTACATTATTTTTCCAAAACTTATTTTTTATAAATTTAGATTTTTCCATAGATTTAGACTTTTATATTTTTGGTAGAATACAAAAATGGCCGAAGCAAAAGTGACTGAACATCCAAAATCTAGTCTAAAACATAGATGTATTAAAGCTTGCTTATGTAGTGTCTTTTACTGACATTTATGTGGATAATATTAACTGTCATTGTACCTATTCTAATGGTAACTAATAATGAAAACAAAACTAATGATGTAATAAGTGAAAGAGTGAATGATGTTACTAAAGAAACCCCTAATACTAACATAGAACGAATGGATGGAAGCATTCTCCATCATGATAAATCAATTAGTGATTTCTCGTTAAATGTTTTAACTAAATTGTTGTATGAATATGTGAATACAATGAATGTGAGTGATTGTTATGTGTGCATGCAATTACCTTCGTCTGTCTCAGAAGGGGTGACTTATCACCACCTTCCTTTATCATATGATGTGTCTTGTAGTGTCTTAACCAGCCTATTCTACGTGACGGGAAAGCTGGAGTATCATTATTCTAATATAGATTTAGTATTTTCGGAGATACCTATTATAAAGGAGCTGAATAAGGTTTTGAGTAGTAAAAATGCACGATATATGGGAGAATTGTTTCATATTACTAAGACACTAGATATAGGATATGCTTACAAAAACAATCTAACATGTAGTTTACGGGTTGAAGAAAAGGTGTTCATAGATATGGTAGAGTATAGAAGAGAAAGTTTCCAAAAGAAAGCTGCTGAACAGAAGTCACAGATACCACCATGGGCATTTAGAGAAGGAAATTATGAGAAAGGCGAGTCATATGCTGCAATGTCCCTAGACTGGTATAAAAAGGGAAAAATGTGTTTGCTTAGAATGAAAACTAACTGTAATAATTATTTCATTGGTTCTAGTGAATGTGAACATACTTACCAAATTACTGGAGGTTGGGTATTGAAAGGTGGAACTGATCCTGTTTTTCCAGGAGTCTATTATGTGTGTGGTAAGAAAGCCTATTACAGGCTACCTGCACATTGGCATGGTAGTTGTTACTTTGCAATTGTTTTTCCAAAGGTCTACCGTGTAGACAAAAGCCACAACAGAATCAATGAAATAAAACAAGGATTAACACGAAGGAAGAGAGCTAGTTTCTCAGAAATAATAGGTGATATTTTTGGTGCTCTGATACCCTCAGTTGGAGTCGTTCTGAATTCACATAAAATTCGAAAATTGTCCACAGTGTTTTTAAAAAAAAATTTATACAAACATAATTGCCAGTGGATTCTCCGCTGGTTTCTTCCCTCCAGACACATAAGTATATATACAGTTACAGCATTACACAGTCCATCAACGTGGGACCAGCCTATCCCGACTCCTGCCTTTGTCTAGTCAACGGTGGTTCACAAATCTCTCCTCTATACTCATTCCATTTGGTCCAAATTTGTGTCCATTTGTTAGGGCAACCTCTAGATTCATACACTGTCTTCTCAGTGAACATACAATGATCCCTGTCCTTTTCCCACATTCCCAATGACGGCGGCTCTTGCGCCCCCCACAACCTAGCGATATTCCTTTTGGCGATCATCATTCCAAGTGTCACCCATATTCTTTCTTTAGTATTTAAGTCGGTAGGGCCCCAGATATTGAGAAGACACAACTTTATGTTACCGTCTATCTTGACACCCATTACTTCCTCCATGCTTCTAGCCACCCCAACCCAATATCCTTGAATAACCTGACATTCCCAGAGTATGTGTACAAAAGTACCCTCCTGCCCACATCTCCTAATACAGTCCGGGTCGGTCCTATAGCCCATTTTGACCAGTTTCGGCCCTGCAAGATAAATTCTGTGGAGTATCTTGAGCTGCACTAGCCTGAGTCTGGAGGAAATGGCCGTGTCCCTAGGAGAAGCGAGGGTTCCGAGCCATTCCTCATCATCCAATCCCGCTACGGCATGATTCCATTTAGTTCTAAGTCGGAGTAAGGAATCAGGCATGTTATTAACAAGTTTTTTATATATCAGCGAGATTGCCTTCCCAGGGAGATTCCCATCCAGTATCCTGTCCTCTAGCGGAGAGGACTCTGGCGGCGCCTCCCCCTTCGGTAATACCGCCTGCAGCGCATGCCTAATCTGTAGGTACCTGAATTGTTCTGTGTCGACCAGGTCGTATTCCTCTTGTAGTTGGATAAAAGAAGTTATTCCCCCCGCCCTCCATAGGTCACCGACCGTGGAAATGCCTATTAAATCCCACCGGTCGAAACCTTTAGTGTCGTAGAGTGCCCAGCAATGCAGCGTCCCAAAGTGGGGTGGCCAGTGTTATCTTATCCTTCCAGCCCAAACTCGCAGTGGCTGTCCACCATACTTGGACTGCGTGTCCCGTTGGTCCCGACAGTTTCAATTTAGAGGGGTTGGCATAGAGCGCGCCTAGAAAGCTTCCCCCTGGGAGCAGCCATCTGTCCATATTAAATCCCGGATCTCCCTGCGGTCTATACATACATTGATTTATGGCAGTGAGCTGTGTTGCCCAGTAGTATCTTTTTATATCCGTAAGGGCTATACCCCCATCGTACCAACCTCTCGCAGCTTTTGTATCTATATCCGAGGTGGTTTTCCCTCCCATAAGAGTTCTCTTAGGGCACAGTCAATAGATGTAAAATAGTCTGCCCTCACTGAGTGTGGCGTGTCCTGTAATGCATATAGGAAATGCAGGAGGGATATCTTTTTAAATAGGGCGGCACGCCCCAACAAGGACAGTGGAAGTGATTTCCAATGCAAGACATCACTCCGGAATCTCGGAACGGGGGGAGGAGGTTACGTTCGTAAAAGAGAGTCGGGTTCTTTGAAACCTGGATCCCCAGGTATTTAAATCCGTCTCTAGCTTCGGTAATAGTAAATACCTCAGGTAAGGTTGGCGATTTACCACTGAGAACGTAAATTACAGACTTGGACCAGTTGATCGTATAACCCGAAAACTTACCAAAGACTATTAAGATAAGTAGCGCTCTGTTCAGGGAGGCTGCCGGCTTTGCCATATACAGTAGGATATCGTCGGCATATAACGAGATACGGTCCTCCCATTCTTTGGCCCATCTGAGCCCTTTAATAATTGGGTCTTTCCGTATCCACATTGCCAAGGGCTCCAACACTAGGGCGAAGAGCAATGGGGAGAGAGGGCAGCCCTGCGGGTACCCCGTCCGAGTGTAAATTTCGGGGATGTTCGGTTATTGACAACTATTTGGGCCAGTGGATCTGCGTATAGGAGGTGCACCCACCGCAAAAAGCCATGGCCCAACCCCAGTTTCCTCAATACTGCAAACATATAAGGCCATTCGATCGTGTCGAACGCCATGGCCGCGCCAAGCGACACTACCACCACGTCCTCTTGTCTCGTATTGGCCCGGTCTAGCACCCCATGTAGTCTCCGAAGGTTAAGAGAGGTATTTCTAGCTGGCATAAAGCCCGACTGGTCTGGGTGTACCAGTTTAGTAATGACTCGTAGTAGGCGAGTAGCTAACAGTTTGGCCAAGACCTTGGCTTCTATATTAATCAATGATATTGGCCTGTAGGAGGAACATAAGTGCTTGGGTTTCCCGCTCTTGTGAATGACCACTATATTTACCAATCGCTGATCTACTGGGAGCGATCCTACCTCACAACTCTCGTGGAACATTTTAGTCAGGTGTGGTGCAATTTTACTTGAAGCAAGTTTATATAGTTCAACGGGCAGTCCATTTGGGCCCGACGCCTTGCCCACACGTAAGTCCTGTATGGCTTTTTCAACCTCTATGTTCTCTAGGTCTCTATCTAAGTCTAGCCGTTTGTCATCGGAAAGTGTCGACATAGGTATGTCCTGTAATAGTAAGAGTGTGTCTGTTTCCGTGTAAGATGTCTGTGACGTGTATACACTACGGTAGTAGTCCCCAAATACATTAGCGATTTCTTGTGGATCTGTGATTGTTTTACTGGATTCAGTCGTAAGTTCTACTACCACCCTGTTGGCCTGTTCTCTGCGATCGAGCCATGCGAGCATCTTCCCGGCCTTGTCCCCCACTTCATAGACTTTACTAAGCGTCGCTCTATGTTGGGCTTTGGCCGCATCAGTGGCCAGCGCTAAGTATTCTTTAGTTTTAAGTCGCAAAGCATGTCGCACCTCTTTTGAATCTGCGTCCCTCAATTTCCCTTCCAATTCCAGGATGTCGGTTTCTAACCGCACTAATGCCGCTTGTTTCTTTCTTTTAGTGCCGGCAATCTGGGAGAGAGCCGTCCCTCTTATTACGGCCTTGTAGGCCTCCCATAGCATCCGCGCCGAGTCAACCGAATGCTCATTTTCGAGAAAGTAGTGTCCTGTGTCGCGAACAAGCGTGTCACGTATCTGAGGGATCTTAAGATACCAGGGGTTAATTGGTGCTGTCCTACCCCTTTGCGGCTCTCCGACCTTCACCCGGACCCAAATGGGCGAGTTGTCTGATATGCCCCTTGCTAGGTGAGTCACCTCTCTAACGGTGTCTAATTGGCCCGCCGGTGTTATAATATAATCTATCCTAGACATGCTACGGTGGGCCCCTGAATAAAACGTGTATTGCTGTTCTGTGGGGTGGAGCGCCCTCCAGGTGTCTACAAGACCCATTGCTTCCAGAAAGTTATGTATTTGCGTACGAGCCGGAGGCAGGTCTCTAGAGGGCCAACGATCTAATTTATCCGAGACGATTGAGTTGAAGTCTCCCCCTATCAGGAGTCTCCCTTCAGGCAGGGAGAGTACGAGGTCACCCAGGTCTTTGAATGCCGGGGCTTGGAAGTCAGGTGGTACGTATACAGAGACTAGGTTTAATATATGCCCCTCCCAACACCCCGAAATGGCCACAAACCTGCCCAGATTGTCCGTCCATATGCGATCAGTCGTCATCTGAAAGTTTTTCCGAGTCATTATCCCTACTCCTCGGGATCCCGATCCAAAAGCAGAATGTGGCACTAGTTTGAAACCCCAGCGCGTCAGAGCCCGACACGCGTTACCCAATAGATGCGTTTCTTCAAGCATAATCACGTCAGGTGAGTGTCTTTTAACATATTGAAGCACTATGCCCCTTTTCAACTTATCCCCCAGCCCATTGACGATCCAGGACAAGAGTTTAAGTCCGTGTTGTGTTGGTATTCCCATATGTGTGCAGTGCGATAATCTGATCTTTATTGGGAGTTCCCGCGGAAGTTTCATTTCCCTGGCTAGCTGCCTTCGTGCAGGCAGTTGTGTCTAGTGCGAACAGAGTGACTTGGAATGTAAGCATTGCGGCGGCATTATAACAACCTGTCTTTTTGACCTTGTCAGAACTTTGAACAAACCTAACAGAAAAAACCCATCCCCCCTTTATGTAGTCGTGGGGGACAGACTGTGTCCCAATGTAGTCATAGTTCATCAGTAATCGAAATCCCCCCCACCCCACCCCTCCAACTATAACTGTACCCCCCTCCCTGCCTCCCTGCATGGCGGTATCGGAACCTCCCGCCACCCCAACATTGCAGAGTGCCTATCGCCCACCCCTGAAATTGGTAGGTTGTATGCCAGCCCCGCACCCGCTCTGCCGTATTTGCAGTGAGATATTATAACATTACTTTGACTTTCCGGTCAGCCCAGTTCGCTTACATGTTGTGCGGTGTCAAACGTCTAGTGAGAGACAGTGTATAGCATTTTGCCTTACATGATGTTCGCGGCCTTTGTGGCAAGTAAGGCCTACTGTGTCTCAATGAAAAAGTCATGGTGAACATTGTATTGTCTCAATAAAGGATACAGATCAGTTACTTTTTTTCACCATCGGACACCAGAGTTTCATCAGGTGCCGGCTGCGAGTCCCGCTCCATGCTATTATTCCCCTGTCTTTCTCGTGGATTCTGATGGGTCTTCTTCCCTGCAACTCGCCATCGGTCAAGCCAGTCCCATGCCTCGTCAGGGGTAGTGAAAAACATGTCTTCCCTTCTGCTTACACTCGCAGTTTGGCAGGGAAGAGCATGGCGTACTTGATGTCCTTCTCCCTCAGGGCTCTATTGATTTCAAGGAAGCTACGCCTTTGTCGTTGGACCCTGATCGTGAAATCAGGGAAGAAGGATACCCTGCTGTTTTCAAGTTCTATTGGTGGTGCCGTTCGAGCTGTTTGCAAAATTACGTCTCTGTCTCTATAATTGAAGACTCTCGCCACTATGGGCCGCGGGGGAGCTCCGGGTCTAGGCTTGCCACTGGGCACTCTATGTGCTCGTTCAATCGTGAAGAATTTCGACAGTCTCGCGGGTTGCGGATGATTCGTGACCAGGTCCTCCACAAACAGGTCTGCTGCTTGTCCCTCGGCGCCTTCCGGGACCCCAAGAATTCTCACATTGTTGCGCCGCGAGCGCCCTTCATACTCGTCGAGGAGATCCGCCATTTTATCACTTCGGGTTTGCAACTCGGTCACCTTCTTTTGTAGGGTAGAAGTGTCTTTGACCAGTGAGCTAGTGGTTGATTCAACTTCTTTGATTCTAGAGTTTATGTTGCGCATATCTGCACGTATTAGGGAAACTTCGGCAGACACTGAGTCAATCCTGGTCTCTAATGACATCCGAACCGTTGTAATGGCTGTCATTGTGTCGTGAAGAGTAAGCTCCGGCGACTCGCCACTCTCCTGCTGCTGTTCCGGCCGGTCCTCCGCTTCTTTATCTCTTTGGCCCGCTCCATTATTCCAGGCATATTTGGTCAGCTTGGCCTGTGTTGCGGCCTTGGTAGTCCTTCCGCCAGCCATTGTATCTCCCCACAGGCTCCGGAGCTAATCTGTGAGAGTGCCTGATCGGTGGTTGCTTATAGCAAGCTCGGGGTATGCGGACCTCGCCAGCAGTTCGAGGGTGTTCGAGCACCTCGATGTCAAAGTTGCTTCAGCCGACCGGGCCCTCAACCCCCCGTGCGGTCTTGTCTCGACGGGAGAGGCGCCCTCCTCGCTGTTCCCAGGCCTTCTAAGTTCCACCGGGCGTCCACAGTGGTTGATCGTTTATCAACAGATACTGCTGGTGGCTTCTTGATGATTGAAACTGAAATGGTTGCGATCAGATCAATGGTTTTGCAAAATTGACTTGCCCTTGATATCTTATTGGCAAAAGAGGGTGGAGTCTGTGGCATGTTGAAAATTCAACACTGCTGTACTTATATACCTGACAAAGTAAAGGTATTGAGGGATATATTAAGAATATTACGAAATTACATGAAGACTTGACCCAACTGGAGGTTGACGGTGTCTGGGAGAGACTTGGTAAGAGTTTCTCTTCTGTAGGTAAATGGTTTTCTATCTTTGGAAATAGTTTATAGGAAAAATAATAATGCCAATGATTTTGGGAGCTGGAATAACCTTAGTGATAATAACGATATATAAATGTTGTAAGTGTAAGTGTGGAAGAAAAGAGATAACAGGATCAAACAACAAACGAAAAGCAAGAAAGAGAAAAAGAGATGAAATAGAATTAGTAGATATGAAAGGAGATTACTATGATAAGATGAAAGATTTAGACGAAAACTTAATGAAAAGAGAAAAGATTACTGAATTTTAGATAGATGAAGATGGCACTTGGTATGGTAGGTATTTTATGATGGCTCCAGGAAGCCATCAGAGGGGGGATTGATGGAGCAGGGTTTCGCAAAAATGAAACCTGCTCGAATTAACACCCCCATAATACGTACCAACAGTGTGCAGTGACAGTTTAACATACACATTACATGAACATGAGGTAAACCACTTTGCGCATGCGTGCACTAATGTGAATTAATGCATGAAAGAACTAGGCCGCACTTTACATTGCGCTACTAAAGAAACAAAACTAATGCATGAAAGAACTAGGCCGCATACTAAAATGCATTTTGAAAGAAACAGAATTAATGCATGTTTAAGCTGCATTTTATATTTCGCATCTTGCATCTTGCTTTAAAAATAATGAATAATGCCACTTTTGCCTTAAGCTTCTGCTAGGAAAACATGTAACAGGGGATAGTGCAAAGGTGGGTGGTAAACAGTGAAAAGTGCATTTCTATGTAATTAATGAATACTTATGTTCTATTTGCCGTAGTGAGTTGAAATAAGCCTCCATTATTCTTAAGTTAGCCGGCTAGAGGAGGGGCTGGAGTAAGAGCGAAAATGTCATGACAGAGCAGCCAGAAGTGCTGAGCGCTGCGGATGATGAACATCAGTTCAAGGCTAATGCAGCACAGAGAACATTGATTGCCTGCCAAAAGGATGTGACTGACCGTGGGACTAAAGACTGCTTCTGCGGACATTGTTGGAAAAGATGTGCGAAATGTATCAAATGTATCATATAATAAATCATGTGAAAGAGTCAGTTATTAGGCAATAGGAAAGGATGTAGAATTATATTCATGAACAACTAATGAATGAAATCACAGTGGTATGATGCACTATCTCCCCGAGCATCCAATGAACTGTCGAGTTTCGTGAAATGTTTCAATTAATGTGAGTTGGACATGTAGGTTTTAGGGTATAACTGGGGTGCTTTTGGGGGTGTGAGCTCTGCTGCAGCGGTAGGAGATTGAGAGGGGAGATGCGCCGCTGTTCGTCGGTTTGCAGAGAGGCCTAGCTGTTCCTGTCCCTGTCCCGTTCCTGTCTCTGAAATCTTTGTTCCCTGGCTCTAGTTCGGGGAACCCCCACTGTCACCTTGGCCAAGGGGGTGGTATTTCACAGATCCTTTGGGTTTGTATTATTCTGATTCGTACTTTGCATAAATTAATTGCAAATGTATTTTTATCTTTAAAACTTATGTCTCTTCATCTATCCACTCCGTCATAAGTATATTGTTTCGCATTATATTTGCTGAAACTTATGTCGCTTCATCTATCCACTACTTCATAAGTATATTGTTTTGCATTATGTTTGCTGAAACTTATGTCTCTTCGTCTATCCACTCCCTCATATGCATATTGTTAATTGTGATGAGTTTGATATTGTTTGCATTGCTGATTTTCTCTCCCTTGTATGGGATTCTTTGTTTGCATTGTGATCTGTGTACGATGAGCATAACCATTTATTTGAGACAAACTTTGTTTTAAATTTACAGAGAGTTTGTAGTTATTTAGCTATTTAGATAGTCAGTTAGTTTTATTATTACCATCAACTTCTCAACTAATTGGTCCATCGACCGAGAGGAAAGAGAGTTGATATACAGGTCTAGTTATGTATTTAGAATTGTTAAACATGAATCTGTGAAGAAAATAATTTTTCACGTCTTTAAAACTTGACCCCAGCGCATCAGGGATTTGGGTGAATGTGTATGGGCCATTGTATGAAATATTGATGAGTATTGATCCCTGATTAAGTGTCGCGCTGGATCAACATTAAGGGCCTTATTATGAGTACAGCGGTGATGGGACCGCCGTACACGCGGTGGCGGTCCGCCCACCACCACCCGTCCACCCTATTACGAGTGTGGTGGTGGGACCGCCACACAACCACCGCCTCCCCTGGGATCAAGGATCCCGCTGTGGCTGCAGTCTTCAAAGGGCCTGAATATGCTGGTAGTGCCGAAGCCAGCACCGCTTAGCATATCACGACCTGCATATCCACCGTGCTTTTCATGGCAGGAACATGCAGGTACCAGCTGAATCTGGGTCTGGGGGTGCATGCAGGGGGGGAACATGTTGTGACTCCCTGGAATTGCACCCTCGTTCCTGCACGGTGTGGCATGCACAACTAGGGTGCATGCCACACCATGCAGGAACATGCTGCAAGCTCTCTCATGGCGGCGGTATGCTTCTTAGACTCTCCTCTGAGCCTAACATACCACTGCCATGAGACCACCACAGCACTGCCCACCCGCTCTGCATTAAAGTCGTAATTTGGCGGGCGGGCTCACCACGTTCTTGGCGGTCTTCCTCAGACCGCAGCGGTGGAGGGCCCAGCTAAAGACCTCCAAAGTCATAATAAGGCCCAAATTCTTTTGCAGGCAGTTGCCTTATGGCACCAACATGAATGACCACAAGAGTGTTTGAGCAGTGGCGGCTGGTGACCCACAAAAATGGTGGATCAACATAAATACAATTAAAAAACATACAAATAAACATGAACATTTAAAAATGAAAAAAAACGTTCCACTTACCTTAGCCTGCAGCACGTCCTTGGTGTTCTCCAGTCCCTGGCTCCAGACTCCTCCAAATGCGAGATCCCACCACTCCCAAAGGTCCTTATCCAATCCAGACACTGCTTTCATGCTGCATGAGTAAAGCGTCTGGATTGGCTGGAGCAATTGCCTCAGCGCTGTATCGCCGATTTGGCATTGCAGCGCGCGCAATGTAATTCGTTTTATTTATTTATTTCTTTACTCAACTCCATTCGGCCGTATTCCGGAGTTTACTACCCTCCACCCTGCCCCTCCCCCGCCCCGCCCCACCGCCCCGCAGCACTCCCTCGAGGGGCCACCACTGATTGTATGACAGCGTACCTACCAGGAACGATAATAATGGTGGTAGAGTTGAAAAAGCAGAGAACACTGAATTTAAGTACAGGAGCATGCAGGATAATGCACTTTTTCATAATACTGAAAGAATTAAGCGATAACAAACAGGTTGGATTTTGGAGAAACACAGTATAAGCTTCTAAAGAAAGACTTCAGCTACCATTAGAGACCTGACCAGGCAAGCCGAGTTCATTAAAGGAAACAGGGATGCTTCAAAAAATATATTTTCCTCTTCTGAAAAACCTCGGTAAGATTTTGCATAAGTCACCACTGCCTATTCCTCCTGAAGCAGATACCCCGATTCGGCAAGGGGACCATTTTCCCTGAAATTAGTAATGATTACAGACACATGCAATAAATGTGAAATCTGTAATATGAAAGTTAACAGCCCAATGCAGCTTATAGGAAGCTGCTGAATATATTGTAAGCAGTATAATGTAAGTAACTGTCAAAAGAGACTGTTGTACAGAATGTATGGTAACATTCAGATCGATTCCTGCTTTCCTGTAACTGGACCTGCAATAAACATAGTGAAATCAATGTTACCTTATCAGCTAATCACAGAAATTTCAAAGTAAAATAACTTAGAAGAGCTGAAAAGCGAGTTCTGCCTATAGTTTAGAGCACAGTTGTAATTCTGTCCTGTGACCTTTCTTTCACACATCTGCTGACTTTAGCAGAAGCTATTGAAAACTATAACTCAACTGTAATGGGTTTTTACAGTGTTGTAGCTGTTTAATTTTCTTATTATATGTGAGCAGTTATATCACAGCTATACTGTAATATGAAAACTAAAGCCAGGCTCTAATAAAGTTAGAATATACTTAAATGTGTTATAAATTCAAGTCTGAACGCTCTAATTGTAGATTTGAGTTTCTGTTCACATCACTCCCTTTGGTCTTATTTTTACTTTTTACCCTTTCCCTTTTATGGTCCTCTTGTTGAAAGAAACATAATTGACCGTACTTGATGTGTGTAGTGGGCATTGTGTTAAATAGGGAAAGTGTAAATGGACACTATGGGGTTGATTACAATGTCGTTTGGAAACTCTTCAGACTGAATCGGTTTCGGAATCGTTTCCGACCGAATCGGGTCCTGCTAGTCCGACTGACCAATTATGATGCTTCCCAAGATCGTTCCGTCGGACTCGCATTGACTTCAATGGGAGCCTGTGTTCCGAACGAGAACGCAGGCTTCCATTGAAAAAAGGGGTGGTTGGGGAAAACCTTGCACCCTGTGGCGGACACCCCATGGTGCCTGCCACACTGTGCATGGTTTAACAGGGGGGTGTCTTGGGTATCTCCACGGGCCCCAACCAGAGACCTCAGGGTGAAGGGCGGCCTGCTACGGGCCCCCAAAGTCAGATTCCAACAGCCATTTTGTGTCGGGCAGACCGAATTGGAACGGCTGTCCGAATCGGTCATCGTAATCGCTCGCTCGGAAACGTGTCCATAAAGCTGTAAGATTCGGCTCCAAAAGACTCGGGCTGTCCGAATGCCTTTCGGAACTGATTCGACAGTCCGAACGGTTTCCGTGCATGGTAATCGGTCGGTTGGAAATGTGTACGATTTGGTCGGAAATATAGGTTCCGAATCGGATTCTGAGATTCCGTATCCTATTCGGAGCCTTTCCGAATGACATCGTAATCGACCCCTATGTAATAATGCTCGGAAATATCAATAATAATCATTAACATAAAACAATAAAAAGAAGGTGTAGGATGATTAAAAGAAATCAGTAAACAGATGATAGTCAGGCCTACACACAATGAAAACAACATGGACCAACACAAAATAAACAACGATAAACATGGAAAAACATAGTAAATGTGTGTTTGTATCTTGGCTATGTTCCACATATACTAAGGATTTGCATGCTTTGACATACCCAAACCAAAGTGTTATTTAACTGATGTTTCAATGACCTCAGCAAACTAGTTTTTTGGTCGAGCATTCGAGACCTCTTGTATATACTTTAGTACATACTTGTATGTGTATGTACTTTGTGGGCTCTGGAGATCAGCCCGAGGACTTGTCTGCTTCCACTTAGGGACTTTTTTTTCTGTTCAACTGCCTCTTTTTCACTGTCTTGATAGAAAACGACCAGTAGAGGTCAGTAAAATACCAGAATTGCTTTCTGCTTGTTCAACTGCCTCTATTTAACTGTCTTGATAGAAAACGACCAGTAGAGGTCACTAAAATAACAGAATTGCTTTCTGCATAGGGGCTTTCTTTTTTTTTCTGGCAACTGCCTCTATTTAAATTCTTGATAGAAAACGACCAGCAGAGGTCAGCAAAATACCAGAATCACTTTAGCATTCTCTAGATTCCAGTCCATAGAAATTGTCTTCCACGAGCACCCGTAGACAATAATATTTTTTCCAAATCTTGTATTTTCAGTGATATGACCACCGAAGGCCCTGATTTTATATTAAAAACAGAACCTTGGACTATATAATTTCCAGCTGAAAGGCAATATTTCTCTCCATGTGTTCCCATACCTGGCGTGTCACGCAGTTTGGTGCTTACTTTCCCTCCATGTTAAAGAACAGCAGATGTTTCAGTACCCAGGCTAATGTGCTGCATAGCTAAATACATATAAGGTCCCAAAGGCGAGACCGATTGCATTGCAAATGCTTGTTTGTGAAGTCGTGGTGCTGCAACCCATTCAGTGAGAGACCTGGGACAAAGATTTTGCTCTTTTACTGTACATTCCCACCCACACACCTTTTCGTCCAGTGTTTCCTGTTGGTAGGCAGGAAGACCATGAGCCACATTAACCAATTTTAAAGATAAAATATTAAAATGATTTTGTGCCGCATGCTGATTATTGGCAAACGCTATTTTGTTCTGTGAGAACTGAAAATTCCATCTGCTTCTTTGTAAACACATTTTTAGCAACTGGTCATAATAAATGTCTCTAAAATGAGATACAATCTGAGTCAGCAAGCAGAGCCAAATGCAGTTCTTGACTGCAGTCCAACATTTATCAGGAAAAAGCTAAGGCTTGTGAAAGAATACCAAGCCCCAGCCTGAGCCTGCAGCTCGTGAGCAAGCAACATATGCTGAATTTTAGCATTAGCTGTGTTTATGTCCACCCTTCTTTGTTTCATTATACCTGTATATTTCATATGACAAATTTTGTTTGTAACAGTTACTATACTTATATGCTTATTCCCTGGCATGGATTTTGCTCGTGAGTGGTTCTTTATACGCGCCTCAACTTTTGTAATTGGGAGCAAATGGTGTCAATCATCAAGACAATCCAGAAACAGGACTTGCTGAATATGGTGCATGCGTATAACAACAAACCTGGGGCATAGGAGGGAGTAAAGGGGACGTGTTCTTAGTAATATCTGCCATACCTTTTCAAGTCAGGACATGGGGAGTGAGGATTTGTTTGTCAATCTCAGTGATTCACACCTGGGGTGTGGGCTGCTCTCTGACACATTTGTGTAGACATTTTATTTTTCCTCTTCCCTGGACATCTTTATCACATTATGCAGGGGCCATTGAGCTCCCAGGTGGACCTCTTTGCCTGTCAGATACTTTCCAAGTCGACTCAGTATTTAGAAGGTTCTCTGGCTTGTCAGTGTGGGTGGTGGACATTGTCCCCCTCCAGTAACCTAGGAATCTTATCTACGCCTTCCATTATTTTCTTTATACTTCATGGGTACTAACAAAAGATTAGGAGGGCATGGTTGCAGGTATTATTACTAGTCTGGTTTTATCCCAAAGGGATGGTGGTGAACCCATAATGGATGTATCTAGCTGTGCCCTCTGAACATTTCTGGCCCCTCACCACCGTCTGGTTCTTGAGTGAGATTACCGATTTTAAAGTTTAGTGAGTAAGGCTTCCAGGGCCGGACTGGGAACCGAAACCGGCCCTGGCAAACTGCTCGGCTGCCCCCCCCCCCTGGGGGTAGGAGGGTGCAGCCGAGCTGTTTGCGAGGGCCGGTTTCGGCCGATTTTGTTACCGGGGGCCGATATTGCCGACGCCCGGTAACAAAAACGGCCCCCAGTGGCCCAAAACCGGCCCCCACCCTAGCGGCCCACCGGGGAAACGCCCGGTGCCCGCTACGGCCAGTCCGGCCCTGAAGGCTTCAGCAGCTGATCACGCCTGGCACCTGGAAGTAGTGATGTAGTAGCCTCATTGCCTTTCTACCATGCAGTAATTTGCGTACTAAAGGACATTCTTTAGGAGTGGTGTACCTAGAAAGACAATTGAATGTTGATACTTCTCAGGTACTTTTCCACAAGCTCTGGATCAGGCTGGGGCTGTTAATCGTGTCATGGTCAGGTGTGGCTATCAGTAAAATATTGGTAGGGCCAGTGCTTAATTTGAGCCAGTCGTTTCCGGTGCTCAGCACCGGCGCTTAATTGTCAACACCGGAGCCACAAGGTGGCGCTGTCTGGCTAATTTAGAGATGACCACAACAACAGTTAATTATTAATTCTAAATACATTAAAAAAAATGACTGTTATCTGCCTCCCAAACCAATCTGGTAGTTTTGGGGCCTGAAATAGTCCGAATTGTCACACTTGTAGGAGTGTGATGGCTAGTAGTTGTGTTGTCACTATCATTGGCAGCATGGTAGGGGCAATGTGTGGTGCAAGCTGCAGTGACCACATGATGAGATCCCTGGCACTTATTTGTTTACAAATTAAGCACCGGGTTGGGCATTTAGATACAAAAATGCTTGTTTCCCATTTTTGAACAATCCCAGAAGAAGACACGCCCTCTTGTTTGATTATAGTGCTTTAATGTTTTCCAACCTCATTTTGAACCTCTGAGGCCCCCTGAATTCTTTACCGTTCAAGAGTCTCTTTTTCATTGCAGTTATATCAAGTTGGCATGTGTGAATGGCGGAGACTCTAGTCAGCTATACTTTTTTTCTCTTCGTTTTCTTCTAGAAATAGATGCTTCTACATCTGTCATCTTTTTAAGTGAGCAAGGAGATTGTTCTTACTTCTATTTTCTTGTGGCCTTTTCTTGCTGCAACCACAGAATGTCTGCATAGCTTTAAGGATCTGGATATCTCTATTGAGTTTTACAAACATGAAAGCCCTGGTGTCGTGACTGGAGCGACAACACATGGATCTGGATTGCTAAAGAAAGTTATAAACCTCCACCCATGCTGTGTGCAGATATGTGACTCTCAGCAACTCACAGAAAAGTAGTCCAACTGAAAACTTCTGAGAGTTGCAGAGTTCCAAGTATTCTTATAGAAAAACTTTGAATATGTGCATTGGCTCAGCAAGTGCAAAAGTATTAGCTACTTTTTTAGGTCTCGCCGAGCGTTGCTGCGCGCATGCGCAGCTCGCTCGGCGAGACATATTGTGGAGGAGCATTTTTCAGAAGGGGGCTTGAAGCCCTGCCCCTCATTTTCATTGGGTAGCGTCACCGTTTATGCTAAACGGTGGCTTCCCATTGAAAATGATGCTTTGTTGCCGCTGCCCTTTCTCCTTTTGGGACGGCCCCTCCGGACTGGATCGCCTGCTTCACGGCTGTCGTGAAGCAATTTCTTATCTCAGAGGCGTGTTATATAAACAAGCCTCTGAGATCCAGTCCTGATGGGCCGTCCCAAAAGGAGAGGGGCCCGCGTGTTTATTTTTGCATCGCGCTTTCGCTTTCACTTAAAGTGAAAGCGCGATGCAAATATAAACAGCGCTGCCTTCCCGCAATGGCGAGCGCTTGTTCCTTTAGCGTCCCTTCCCCCACCGCTCACACTTCCTCTACGAGGCGCTTAAACTCTGCTGCTAATATGCAGCGTCTCCCGTGTCAGAGACTTCTCTGTTGTGCCCTAAGGCTGTGCTAGGGCGTCGGTGCTGCGCGTGCCCATCTTCACCGCTTCCTTGTTGTTTCGTACCCTGTCCTGGTCACAAGTGTCATGTCCCTTCATTCCGCTCCATCACCAGTCCATCTCTCATGGCCGCAGTCAATTGCTGTGTCCTGTAGCTGCCCTATGTAACCCATACTATACCCCCTTCAGTGTCTTTTTCTTACTGCCACTCCCATACTTTCTGTCGTAGCTCCCTCCTCGCCTGTCTCTTCCACTCCGTCTCCCCTCCAACATATCTCTTCTGCTCCCTTCTTTTCTCTCAACCTATCCCTCCGCTCCTCTCCTATCTCCTCTTCTTCCACCCCCTCCGGTCCTTGTCTCTCCCCTTCGTCTAGTCAGTCCCCAATATCTCATCACACCACTCCTTTCCTTCCGCCCTACCCCTCTCCTTCACACCACTCCTTTCCTTTCGCCCTACCCATCTCCTTCACACCACTCCTTCGCCCCTCTCCTCTATCACCTTCCGCGTCCGGGTTTCCATTCGTTCCCCTATTGCTCCATCTCCTGTGGCTGTCCTCCCCATCCTTTGCAGCCCCATTCGCTTCTCTCTTCCACCCCCACCTATTTCTCATCTAGCTTTACTTCTCCCCCCTTCAACAATACACCCCCCCCCCAGCAACACCTCCACCCACAAACCCTTCTTGTGCACCTGGCCACACCTCATTTCCCTCGTATTCCCACCCTTTACCTCTCCCTCTCCACTCCTGGCCACCTACTCTCTCCGCCCTGCCGCTTTCCACTCTCCCTCGCCTTATCCACTTCCAGGTACCTCTCCTCGCGCCTCCATCACCTGTGCTCCCCTCCTGCCTCTGCCAGGGCAGCCTTCCGCCCTCCACCTCCTCTGCCTCCGCCCTCTCTGCCGCTTCTCTCAAAGGCTCCAGCGTCCAGGACGGCGGCCGGATCTTCTGGCCACGCGAGCGGACCGGACCGCAGGTAGGAGCGGGCGGGGCACTTTAATGGGGCCGTCCTGGCAGCGGGGGGAGAGCTGGGACACCCGCACACTGAGATCCCGCGGGGTGTCTCATGGCCCGGGCCATGGACCACTTGGCAGAGTGAGGGGGAGTACAGCTGTAGAGCATGGGGGGTCGAAATGCACCCAGCATTGCTGGTCTGGAGATACTGCCTGGAATGAGTAGGGTACGGGAGCACAGTGACACCCAGTGTAGTAGAGAGCTGGTGGATCATTGTGCCGAGGGGTGGGGCAGACACAGCACTAAACACCACAAAGTGAGTTGAAGAGGAGCCCCCCCGCCCCAGTCCATGGCACGTGCACACCGCGACGCAGGTACAGGCTGGTAGGAATGTCTGGGAGTGCGGACAAGATAACACCACGGGCCGTTGGGCGTGTAGGGGGTGTATAGAGTTGGGGAGCAGCAGAGTCAAGTGCCGCCAAAATTTGAACTTAGAATAGGGTGACCAGGCGGCCTGGATTTGCCCGGACAGTCCTGTTTTATTTGCCAGCTGTCCCGGTAGATTTCAGGAAATTAAGACCATGCCCTGGTTTTTAGAGAGGGTCGGCTGAAAACGGTGGGAGGTTTCTTTTTATGTTTTGCAAAGCAGGGATAGTTAGCAGCTTTTAGAAGAAAACATGTAATTAACAGGCATGCAACTGACTTTAAAAATGGCGGGGCATATTAGCAAGACCCACGTTAAAATTATCGCCGTTTTAGCGGCAGGAAACTGCCGCTAAAACGGCGATAATAGGCTTGCTAATATGCGTTATAGAATTCAATAGAAGCCCAGGTTAGATGTGCAGGACATCTAACCTGGGCTTCTATTGGAATTCCCATAACGCATATTAGCAAGCCCATTATCGCCGTTTTAGCGGCAGTTTCCTGCCGCTAAAACGGCGATAATTTTAACGTGGGTCTTGCTAATATGCCCCGGCATTTTATGTATGTTCTTAGTGCCTCTTCGGTAATTGTCTGCTAAGGAGCACTGTCATTCTGTGCGCTGGGTTGAAGTAAAATTGTAGTCCTTCTTCTATTTTGGGGAAATGTCCCGGTTTTTAACTTTAAAATTCTGATGACATTTTGCCCCTCCTATTTGGGGTCCGGAGGGATGTCACCTTTCTGTTGATGGAGGCCCCTTTGGCTTAGTTGATGGAAAATGTCCTCTAACGGCCTGGTGGAGTATGGGGTCATAGAAGGAGGGTATTACACCACCTTAGGTTGTACCATGTTGTGTTATATCCTATTTTTCTATCTGTCACCGCCCGGTAAAATCTGACAGTGTGGGGCTGAAAAAACAAATAATGACCCCTAGACCTAGGGAACTACACCCATTGAAATTTATTTTGTTGGAATCTTTTTATTGATTGAGGATTTTTATTTCCAATTAAACTTGCCCCTAATTATTCAATATTTTTTGTATAGTTTGTATTTTTTTAAATATCTCAAAATCAATCTAGTCCCTCCGCCATGATTGTATGCATATTTGCATTGATATTTATAGAGCACAAACCTATCTCGAGAGGAACAGAGCGCTGAAATGGGGGTATGGCCCCAGGAATAATGCAATTATTGTGGGAAGGTCAAGGGTAGACTGTCAGGTCATAGGTAGTTTTCCATTGAAGAGATATGTCTTCAGCTTTCTTCTGTAATCTGGGATTGATGGTGCTCATCTGATATTGATAGGGATGCTGTTCCAGATCTTGGGAGCATGAACAGAGAAGGCTTGCTGTTTTGTTTCTTCCTTCTTGCACTGTTTTGTCTCCAGTCTGGCGATCTGCATGCTTCTGGTCTGGTGTTGTCTCCCAAATATGGCTAGTTTGTTTTCCAGTTAAGCTGGGATGTTATTATTGAGTGCTTTAATAGTGATGCAGCTCATTTTGAAGATGATTCAGGTTGGAAGGAGGAGGCAGTGTAGGTCTTTTAACGTGGGTGATGGAGTAAAACGTTTTCTAGCCCCTAATAAACCATGCCGCTTCATTAGGGATCTGTTTCAGGGGGTGCTAGGGTGGCATCAGAGAGACCGCTGAGCAAGGCATTACCTCCATCCAAACTGGAGAGAACTAAGGCA